>CAXKWD010000003.1:41102527-42302527 GCA_964059195.1 Ectobius pallidus
TGTTGTTGAGAATGCAAGACGTGAGACTGGTAGCTACAAGCAGGAAATGATCTTGGATGGAGGAAGCTGCGGTGTAATGGGTTTGTGTAATGAAATTATACTTCATAGAAAGGCTTGTTATATGTCTTGGCTTTGTTACTGTTCCCCATGACAAAGTTTGTTAGGTGTCTTCTCTATCACTAAAAGCTTCTGTAGAAACCTTCACTTTTCCCTTGAAATTATTTCTAACAAAGCAAAGTAGGCTACTACTATACCAGAATTTCATTTCAACAACATTTGGAGAAATTTCTTTTTATAAGTTCCAAGGCGATGATGATATAATATCCGTTGATCTCTAATTATTTTCCTCCTCTACCTTTATATTCAGATAAATCAACAAATTTTCGAACTGGCTTATCTGAACAATAGTGAGAAATATGGCGTAGGTTATATGAAGAACTATACAATTGAGAGGACATAATCATACGGATTTTAGCTCCTCGTCCAATGTTACAAAAAGATGCATTCTATTAATAACAGTCTATGAAAGACAACATTTTTGTCATATTTTAAATGATTATACAAGTTTTAGAATATGACTGCATTCATTCGTAATATAAAAGCAAAGAATAATCCAATTAATTTAAAAACAAAGTAGGAAAAGGAAAAATAACTTAGCCTACCTCTTGGGAATAGCCTGCCATAACCATTATTTAAAAAGTTTATTGAAATTAGATTTATTAATACAAATTATTGTAGACTATAGTTAAGGAATCACGCAGAATTTGCAACGAAATATTTCCTAGAAAATCTATCTGGAATCTAAAGCGCTTGAAAATACTAACTGAGAATTAAGTAGTGGTAATTCGTGTACGAAAAAGCAGTCCAATGTCTTCCCTACTGCGAAATTGGTTAGCAGAATAACCACAATATTGCTGTTGTTTTTTCTATTCACTTCTGCAGCCTGCTTATCTTCTTTTTCAAAATATAAGACAGTAAGGAAATTTGTTTTTACGTTCCGTGTGCAAAGAGAGTAGACGTCGATAGCGAATAGGTAGTGAGGCTGCTCCTGGAGCCCAGGTTTGGAGTTCAAAGTAGGGCGAAGTCGACGAATTTTTAAACACGTAATAACCTGCGCGCAAAATTCTGTAGGAGGAACCATAAACCATGGTTTTTCAGTGTTGTTAAAGCACTGAAGTGTAAAAAATAGGATCAGTGAATTGTAATTAGTATCTTCAACTGCTCTCAAAGGTATTTTTTCTCCGAAATGGATTAAAGTACCGACATAAACTTTCAAATACTTAACCTATGGCATACACCTCAGTTGTTCTTATTCTAAATGCAGATATCTCACATATGAGGTGAGCCTTTGCCTACGGATGGAAAGGAATGAAGAAAGCCATTCAAACAAAAATAGTTTTCTGTATCAAAGAGGCAATGTACTTCTGAAATCACAAAGCTAATTAAAATGAATATCCGTTTTTATCATAACAATGTAAACACAAAAGGAAATTGAAAATCGATGATCCACATCCTCAATCTCTTATATCTTTGAGTTCGGCAACTGTTATTTTTATTCAGAAAGGCAAGTCAAAACAGCTACCGGTGCAGAGGGCCAACTGGTATCTATCTATAATAATAATAAGAGGAAGTGTTTGTCTGTTCGTTGGTCTGTCTGTCTGTCTTTGCGCGATATCCAGCCAAATCTACTGCACACAGAACTCTGAAATTTTAAACATAGATGGACTGAAAGGTGACCGAATGAACCTCGAAGCCGGATTTTTAATTTTCGCATTCTTCCTCGAGTTATAAGTGAAAATTTGACAGAAAACGTGAATGTTTTGCGCTATCGAAGTACCGGTTTTCACTAAAATATTTCAATTGTAAAATTGCAGACGCCCTTGCTCTGATGGATTAATTTGTTTATAATGTTATATGACGGAGAGCATGCGCAAAGATATAATTTTTTACATAATGGACTGAAGAGGGATGATAAATGTAGGCCTAAATGCGAAAACATTGAACGATTTTACAGGGGTTTTTGGGGGCCAGGAAACTCTAATCTGAGGCCGTTGTTTCCCAGGCGGCGCTTTCTAATCGTGGAATGCACTCCAAAATCTTATTTTAAGCTGTTTAATTATAACCATTATTCGTTTATTTAATTAATTATTTGCGTGTAAGTGTTAGTAAATATGTTTTAAATATTATGCTCTTAAATAAATTATGTAAAAATCTAGCGATTGAATTAATTATCGCGAAGCCGCGGTCACCTGCTAGTAACATATAATTAGTGAAGAGATAAAAATAGTGCAATGTACAATGCTTTGGCATCTAAATTTCGAACTCCATTCATGGTCTCTGCTTATTATTATCATCGCCACCCTCAATAAGTTCATTTTTATTTCACACCCCTATAGAACAGCCGGTGTGATATCCACATTCGCTGTCAATTTATACATCGCTATATTACAAAAAAAGAGTTATCGGTTGTGAGCAACGGATGGCTCAGGTATTAACGTCTGGGGCTCGTAATCGACAAATCTAAGAATAAAACCCAGTGATCCGCAAATTTGACTTTTTTCAAGTTTCTCCAGTCCCAAAGGCGAATGCCGGGTTGGATATTTACTTACCGTAATTCGTCACTATTTCATCCATACTATAATAATTAAGATGAAATATAACGGGAGGCGTGGTAGCGTCTTGGACTCACAATCAGGAGGTCCCAGGATAATGTTCTTCTCTGGTATACCTACAGAACCTAAACTTCTGATATGATCTCGATGTTCAAAGGATAAAGTTGAATTAAGAAAAACAGATTAGTCAAAATAAACAAGTCATCACAACACGACAATAGCAAAAGATGAAAATCAAGGGTTACAATAGCCAATAGATCCTAAAACGCTATATGACCTGCAGTTAACACGTGTATAAAACCGCTGACTAGAAAAAGAGTATTATTTATCTGTAGAGTAGTTTCCATAGAAACAAAATTCGTGGAAAAATATTCTGGTAATGATCATAAATGAGATATAACAGGAAGAGATACATCCTGTTAAAAAAGATTAAGAAATCTGAGATGTGAAAATAAAAGGGTACAACAAGAGCGAACTACCTGGAAATCAAGTACGGTAAACGAATGTGCTGTAAGTAATTCATGAACGAAGGTGTATGAATATGAAATTAGCAGAAAATGAAAATGCATTTCCGAGTTAGGTATCTTCTGAGAATGTACTGTATAATGAAGCATGGCGAAGGCGCTCTCTTACTATATAATTTGCATGTTACAGGAAGAAAATATGATTCTTCCGAATTTTCTCCAAAATAACTAACGATTTTCATTACATTTTATGCATAACGCATAACTAAGTTTTATTTTATTATAAACATATTTTTAGTATAAATCATATCAAGGTTAACTGTAAACTACTGCTTTCGTCCACAAATTAGGTTTATGAGTTCCGTCTGCCGAACAGGAATGAAAGTACTGAATGCGCACTTACGCAATGCTGCTATTTACTAATAGAATCCAGAAAGTAGCAAAATCCATGGATATGACTGTAGAGATTATGTGATTGTTTCTTATTATAATTATTAATATTAATATTAATTAGTTCCTTCAGTTAACCATATCAATACCAACTTTGCACAAATACAA
This sequence comes from Ectobius pallidus, assembly GCA_964059195.1. Taxonomy (NCBI): domain Eukaryota; kingdom Metazoa; phylum Arthropoda; class Insecta; order Blattodea; family Ectobiidae; genus Ectobius; species Ectobius pallidus. Next base: position 41,106,162 of record CAXKWD010000003.1, read on the forward strand.
ATTATATATTAATACACAAGGTAGTGCATGGGATATTGTTGAATACTGTGTCGTGATGACTCAGCAAAAGAGCATAAAGACAATCATCTGCTAAGCACTTCTAGCCTCCGGTTCTGTTCAAAAAAAATTTCATTTTTCAACTATCATTATATATATAGTGTCATAATTAGTGATATGCATAATTTGTCTTTCATTGTGAAATAAATGTATTGTTGCATTCATCAACCTTAAATGTAAAAGTATTACTATCTAGTTAATTTATTCTGTGTATTTCTGTTAAAGGAATATGATGAGTGATGGCCAACCTATCAACTGAAGACGTTTACCAGGTTCCGTGAAATTACTTGATCAATCAAGTCCTGATTAAAGCAAAATTGAGCGGGTCTGTTGAGAAACTTAAGTGTTCTTTGGGTATTATCTACAGACTAAAGGCAACATTTAAAGGGAAAATTCATTAGATATATTTCTTACGCCTCTTTATATTATGCTGTTGACATTTTCTGCCGTCAATGGAATTTTCACAGAACTATATGGAGATTAAGATTTTAAGGTAATTCGGAGCTATTTGATCTGAAAGAGGAGTTATTTTAATAATTTATATATTTTTGCACATCCCTCGCTTTTAGTATGCGTTGCTGTGTCCCAACTATACAATTCGCAGAGTACTTTTCCCAAACGATAGCATTGCGTCTTCCAGCCCAGTTGACGCCTGCAACTTACGACTAGAAAACCCGCATAGCATATTTGTACCGGGAGAGCAATAGGTGAAATCGTGCATGGCATGGGGAATCGAGAATGCCTGCATCTTACTTAAATATAAATTTATTTATATCAAGTTGATGTATCGTGTGTAATTTAAAATCTTTACATGGTATGAAAAAACAAAGGGTATATTCATAACCTACATAAAAAGTTAGCCTAGACTAGTATAATTTTATCTCTGGCGATTAAAATTAGTTTTATTTTGAGATCAGTGTAATTGTTAGACTTCTATTTGAGAAAACAAGCTTTATCCAAGTGTGATAATTAGACTTCGGACTTTTAGGTCGCTAAAAATTCTGTTTTAGGTACCTAAAATAGGCTCTAAAAATTGGAAAATAGGTTCTAAAAATCGTAAAATAGTCTCTTATAAAATCGTTAAGTTACCAATTTTCTGAAATATCTCAATTGCAATGCATAATATTCTTTTTATTGAAGTCACCATTAATCAATAATCATGATAAAACACAGATATAGGCCTATGGTACACAGAGTTAAATAGACCTATTATTAGGGCCTGTATTAATACCAAAACAGCGAAAACCTAATCCCTGCGCCCAGAAGCTAAGCACGCTAGCATATTCAACCCCTTGTATCCCTCAGTGATTCAAAGAACTACTTTTTTTTTTTTACTGGATGTGGGATTCGGGACAAAAACACTACATTTTCTTGGGAATTCCAAGGAATTTTTCTACTGAAGACGAAACATTCCTTACTATTTAACCAAGTCACAAATGTGTCGTACTGCACATTCCGAACTAAAAATTTAGTACGAACTGAAAATAAATGCTAGAATTTATAACAAAAAATAACTTATTTTGAGCTTCAGAGGAAAATCAAGCAAAAAGGCAATATTAGGCTCTAACGTAAAAATAGGCTCTATAAAAGTATCAGTTTTAGGCAGAGTCACTTATAAAACATGCATATACAAGTTTTCATCCATATATCACTTAAGGATTAAAATATGTTTTTACCTAAAATCCGAAGTCTAGTGATAATACTTCCACCTGTGCTGTATTACTAATATACACAATCTAACTGAAATATTTCTTGTTATAAAATCATTGTGGATGTAACATATGTAACCTGTCGAATTTATTATATAGGTATTCTAAACAATAATAAGAACGATCAATTAAAATTACTGTAAAATGTTAAAATTACTTTTAAATGTTAAAATTTGGTTATAACTTCCAAAAATTCCCTATTCTAAGTTAAAATTATAACCGTAGTCTGTTCTTCTTTTCCCACGACGGCACCTGATACAATTAACTTACAGAATAGACAATTTTATAGCAATTAAAAAAAAATTAAACTTTTATAGTAATTTTAATTGATGGTTTTTAAGACTACTTATTTATTTATTTTATTTTATTTTATTTTATTTATTGTGCTAGTGAGAATATAATAGGCTAATGCCAAATTACAATATACACCAGATTTACAATGATAATATTATATATTTAAAGTAATACTAAAAGTAATTAAACTAATATTGCAACTAAAAACAGAAAAAGAAACAAGAAACACAAACAATATGACAATTACACAATGACACAATGAAGGGAACTTATGAAAAACATAAATAATATTATAGTTTTGGAGGAAGATATATATCAGAAATATTGCTAACTAGCGTGTGCCCGCGGCTTCGCACACGATAATTATTTCAAAAATTAAAAATTAAGAGCATAATAGCTAAATCATTATATTTATTAACACCTAAATCACGATTAGATAGCATCGCCTGGTAAAAGCGACCTCAGTTTCGAGTTCTCTGGCCCAGAAAACCCCTGCATAGTGAGTTTCGTCCAAGTCGAACAATGTTTGACCATATTTAGGCCTATGTTGAATATCCCTCTTCCGTGTAGGTTGAAAATTTCATACGTCTGCGGGCCTTGATATTCTAAACAAATGAATCGTCCAGGATGGACTTACAAAATAAAGCGATCGCCCGCGTTAATTATTTCAAAAATTAAAAATTTAAAGCATAATAGTTAAATCATTATATTTATTAACACCTAAATCACGTGAATTACATACCACGATTAGATAGCGTCGCTTGGTAAAAGCGACCTCGGATTCGAGATCCTTGGCCCACAAAACCCCTGTATAGTGAGTTTCGTCCAAATCGAACAACGTTTGACCATATTTAGGCCTATATTGATTATCCCTCTAATAATAATAATAATAATAATAATATTAATAATAATAATAATAATCATAATCATAATCATAATCCTCTTCGGTGCAGGTTGAAAATTTCATATGTCTGCGTGCCTTGACATTATAAACAAATGAATCGACCAGCGTGAGCTACAACATTCAAGCGATCGCGAAAGTTTCATTTCCAAGGTATGACAAAAATAGCCAAAGTCTACTGTAATTGATTTGACATTGAAATGTATTACTGAAAACTGATGCTTCGAAAACGCAAAAAATACACGTTTTCTGCCCGTTTTTCACTCATAACTCACGAACGAAAGCAAAAATTAAAAATGTAATATGCCAGAAACCTTCCCGGGAATGTACTCAACAACTTCCCAAAGTTTCATGGCGATCGGATGAATGGTGTAGTAATGCATAAAGGACAGACACACACACATACATTCATTTTTATATATATAGATATATGTATGTTAATACCTTATACAGGCAAGATATGTTACGTCCAAACTGATTTTAATACAAATACATAATAGCTCAATTGGAAAAATGAAAATAATAATTGAAAAGCTTTATCCATTTCGCAGGAGATATAAACTAATGTAAAGGCTGCGTAAAACTTCCGATAACATAAAAGTGCATTCACTATTCTTTAAATAAACTTACTGTGCAGAAAATAGAGTAGAAGCAAGTATATTGTTACGAATTGTGTCTATTAAAAGCCTGTTTCGTGTAGATAATTTTATAGAAGTAACGTTAAGGAAAAGGATTTATTCGGGCACTCAAAGCATAAATCTTTTAGTCACGAAGTTGTATAACGCCCTACACGCAAAGCTGCTTTCCGAGATAAGGTTTCAAGACCTATTCTATTTTAAACTCTTTGAATTAACCTTTCATTTCATTTTATTATTTATTTATTTCCTATATACGTCATTTACTTTGAAATAAACAATGAGTCTGTACATTTTAATTTAGCACCAAACTCGCTGAGAGAATAAAAATAAATCTAATTATGAAAACAGATTTGCAAGGTTTCATGAAACTAAAATAATTAAGTCAGTTTTATCTATGGGTATAAAATTAGACACTCCATTTTGTAAGTATTTTGTTGAGACTTGAGACTAAAATAGTACTCCTTTGGTTTCTCTATGAACTTTCCATGAAGCCTTTAAGGAGGTGTGTTGTCTAGCAACGCAATATTGTTACTCAAATAATAATATTCCTAATTTATTATTCTGGCTGAAAATATGAATTACCAATAGATCTCATTTTCGTACTAAGATAGCTCATCATGTAATGGGATTGTGAATGGTTATAGAACGTAATAAAACATAGTATTGCAGTTGTTATTGTGTACGAACATAGAATGTAACTGAACATTAAAAAATCTTTCTGTATTGAATGTAATAGAACATAATATTACTTTTTATTGTGTATGAATGTAATAGAACATTGTGTGTGAGTACAGAATGTAATATAAAAATTGTTGTTTATTGTGTATGAGTTCAGAATATGCATTTCCTATTGAGTATAATGACAGAATGTGTTATACCATATTATTGTTTTTTATTGTGTATGAATACAGAATGTAATTGAACATTTTAAAATTTCTTTCTATGTAAGAGTACAGAATGTAATACAACATATTGATTTTTATTGTGTGTAGGTGCAGACAGAATGTAATAAAACATATTATTGATTTTTATTGTGTACGAATGTAACAGAACAATGTGTGTGAGTACAGAATGTAATATAAGATACTGTTTTTATTGTGTATGAATTCAGAATGTGCATTTCCTATTGTGTATGAGCACAAAATGTAATAGATCGTATTATTGCGTTTCTTATTGTGTTCATACAGTTAATAAGGTTAAGAAAGGTAAAGCGTGTGAGAAAATACAAAATCAACAAGTTAAAGGCTTACTTCTGTGACAAATAAGTATGACGAAAAAATTGAGGGACGTCTGGCTACAGCTTAATATGAAATGTAGCCTATGATACACTATTTCGGCAATTATTCCTCAATGCAAAAGTGATTTCGAAAATACTTTTTTCGTTAATCTTGTATTCAATGTTCTTGTTAAGTGGGTAAAATATGATGACGCTTCTATTATCTGCACTTGTTGAGGGTGAGTAATGTGAATGCAATGTAATAGGAGGAATAAAGATTTTGTTTCGATTGTTTCATGCAAAGCTATATGCAGTACCATTAGATATTCATTATAACTTGATCCAAGATGTTTACGGAGCAAAAGTAAACAACAGACTTACCTTGCCTAACTATATCTTGTCGTCTCATTAGTTAATCGCATCAGCGCATATTTCACGATACTTCGACAAGCTCAGTCAGATGTTTACGTCCATTCCACACACATAGCAAAATTATTTATATCTTATGTAATTGTGAAAATATATGTTCTGTTAAGCGAGTTCCTTGCTTTGGTTTTTTTTTTCGTAGGTTTACATGTTTTACAACATTTATCTATCATACAAGATTTCATTTGTTTTTACGTTGCCTTTGCAAATTTGTTGATACTCAAGAAAAACAAGTGACATAAGTTACTAAATACAAGACGTATTTTATAACATAATTAATTCGTTGTACTTTTCATTTACATATTGTAAGTAAGAGTAGTAGGCATAACCTCCAATAATTTTCATCATAGAAGAAAATTGCGAGCCAGGACCTTCAGAACTTATTTCACCAATAAAGAAACGTGCGAGGAAAAGGTTTGTCCAGCGGCGAGAAGATATACAAAACATTAACAGAAAACTCTGAAATATCTGTGAAAAGATGTAGGAGTGAAAGTGGCGTCATCCGTGGGAATGGTTTCATGTACGGTTTTCAATGTTCTAAAAGAATACGGATCTACAGGAGATATCAAATCACTGGTCAAAATTAAACCAAAATCAAAGAAAAAAAATAATAAAAATAACTTGGCAGAATTTGGAATCGAACCCGGGACCCTTGGTGCGTAATATAAAAAGAAAGTTCAATTGACTTCATTGTATGTAATCTCAAAAACGAACTCTTGTGAACTATGCTTTGTACTTTCACATTCGGTTGTTTACTCTTACACCGTATACATCTTGGACCAAGTATAGAGGTATTTCGCAGGTTACCGACATCGTTCCTGCAGTAGAATTATATCAATCATATGTGACTGTTTTAAACATTTAGAACATTTAAATAAACGTATAGTTAGAAAGAGAATTTTAACTTACACTTTACTGATATTATTTTTAAAATTAGAAGTATACCTATACTACCTAGGTATAACTTAATAGTCTATTGTTATTTCAGTGAGTTGTGATAATGTTCCATGCCTGCCTACTCCTCGTTAGTAGGATAATTTGCGTGGCAATGTAGTCCAGACTTAAGCACGCCAACGCCAAAGCGAACTCTGTAGATTTGAATTAATTCTGACCGATAAGCTTTCATTATTTACTCTATGAATTAGTAATTATAGACTAATTATAAATTATATTATACCGGCTTAAAAGGCCCGGCGTCGCTCGGGTTTTGTATTTTGTAAATGCGAAAATAACTTATGAAGGACTTTCGAATTTCAAACTCGAGGTCTTTAAGGTCTTTAACTTATATAGGTATTTAGAATTTGAAATGGGGAAGAACGACTTATCACACACAAACTATTTCCTCAGAAAACGCTAGATAAGGTACAGCTTATTATAGCTTATAGCAGATCCCCGCGGCTTCGCCCACAATAATTAATAGGAAGATTATAAATTAAGAGCAAAATAATTAAACTATTATATTTACTAACACTTTGCACACGAAACATTCATAGGTCTAAACTAAACGATTGATAGGCCTAATTAATGAAACAACTGTAAATCCGGCTTTGAAGTTAATTCCACGATTAGAAAGCGCAGCATGGGAAAAATAACCTCAGATTCGAGTTCCCTGGCCTAAAAAAAACCTGCATAATGTTTGTCCCAGGGCTATATTCGCTATTCTTCTTCCGTCTAGGGTGAAAATTTCATCTGTCTGCGTGCCTTGACATTATAAACAAATGATTCGGCCATGGTGGGCTTACAAAATTCGAACGATAGCGATGCTTTTATTTCCAAGGTATGACGAAAGTAGGCAAAGACATCTGCAATTGATTTGACAACTGATCACTGATGTTTCGAAAGCGCAAGAAATGTACGTCTCAATCCCGTTTTCACTCATAACTCGCGAACGAAAGCTAAAATTAAAAATGTAGCATGTCTTTGCGGGAATGTATTCAACAACTTCCCAAAGTTTCATGGTGATCGGATGAATGGCATAGTAATGCATAAAGGACAGACACACATACATTCTAGGCTATATAGAAGATCTATATAGATTACCCGTCGAGCGTTGCTGCAATCTCAGAAGATTATGAGAATTGAAATCGATTAAACTCACGATGAAAAAGGTGTGTGTAATGTATGACAGACACACATATATTCGTTTTCATTTATATAGATGAAGAATGGGATAAGCCTACTGAGGCCATAGTTTCTATATTCATTTGTTCAGACTTATAATTCCGTTATATTTCAGGCAGATTTAACGACCCTACATTAGAGATTTTACTTATGATTACATATAGAAATGTTGTAGCCTGGACCCCGAACTAAGCAACTTCCCCGGAATTTTCTGTAAACCATCTTTCATAAGAAGCATATTCCACGTTAAATAAATATTTAATATTACCTTATCATCACCTTATCATTAACTTCTCTGGCGTTTATAATAACATGAGAGATCCATTGCCTTCCAAAGCGATCGCGATGCTATTGTTTCCAAAGTATGACAAAAATAGACAAAGCCTTCTGCAATTGATTTGACAACTGAAATGAATAACTGATGCTTCGAAAGCGTAAAAAATGCACGTTTTCTTGCCGTTTTTTACTCATAACTCGCGAACGAAGGCTAAAATTAAAAATGTAGTGTGACAGAAACCTTGCCGGGAATGTACCCAACAACTTCCCAAAGTTTCATGGCGTTCGGATGAATGGTGTAGTAATGCATAAAGGACACACACACACACACACACACACACACACACACACATACATTCATTTTTATATATATATATATATATATATAGATTACGTTACCATCTCGGCCACCTCGCTCGGTTTAACGGTCTCGTTTGGTAAGCACATGTGAAGGAATAAGTGGGTAGTGTTATTTCTCAAAGCTAAACGTATTGCAACTTCCAAAGACGTATATGAACACTGTAAAACAATATGTTGTCACGAGAACTGATTTTCATTTGATAAATTATTTCCAATATACTACCATAAAATATGCGCTAAATTGGGCATTACACCGATACCGGTCAACCGATTCGCTCCAATATCAATAGGCTTCTTCACATGGACGTTATAAATGTGTATACCAAGTTTTATGAAAATACGATAACGCGTATTTGAGTTATCGCGCGTGCAGACAAACGGACAGACACACAATCTCATAGTGGCACTTAATACATCACTAGTTACAGGCTTTGATATAGTGACACACCTGTGCGGTAAGTTAGCTTAGCGGCATAGGGTGTAAAAAATTCGCGTTTCCACCATGATAGCATGAACGAGAAATGGACGAAAAAGCACTTTTATAGAAAATATTAATTAAACGTGAAATTTTATTTTGATATACATTATAAACAGGCTATATTTCGTAATATAGCTTATGTTTTTTTGTTCATGCTAGTAAAAATCATGGCACACGCACCACAGTTTAGTTAGCGCTATTTGAAAATATCTTAAAATAAAGAAGATTGTATCTTTCTACATTGCATGACCTAGAGACTTTTACAGCCATCGCAGATGAAGAGAAAATAGCTTCTATCACGGACGTTTATATATAATTGATCTCTTGAAGCGATTGGCTAAAATGAGAAACTGCTTTTACCTTAAATTAAAAGATTGTACCTATCTCACGAACACTTGAAATAAACGCCCTGAGAAAAGGAATGAATACATGATGGATGTGGAAATGGAATGAGCTTCTAAAACATGGAAGAATGAAAAGATATGCTCGATACGACTTAAGTAGATGTTCCTATTTTTAAATTTACTGCTACGATGGAAGTGTGTACTGGAGTTTATCAAGAGCGATAAGGTCCCAACGCGAGAAATTGACGGAATTTTTACTGAGACCGTCTAGAAATACATACCACGCAAATTTACTTTAGAATACCGTTTTGCTGTAGAGCTGAATAAGTAAAGGTAAAATGTAAAGTGATCCCTATACAGACCCAGAGGTTTCCAGGAGGTTGAGGCTCCCATATTTTGGACATTCGACACATGAAGATGGTAAGGTTGTCAGCCTTACGCACCGGCCGCCCTTACCCCCAGGATTGCTCCTGGTACTCATTTCTGTTAAAGGCTGAGTCGAACTCAGGGCCTTAGTGCCACACCAGAAGGATTAGGCTGGTTGAAAAATCTTAACGACCTCATCAGAAACCGAACCCGCGACCTTCCGGTTTGTAGCGCAGCGCCTCAACTACTATGCTACGGCGTATGGCGTACCCCAAAGCTTAATAAGTACTTAGTTTAATTTAATATAGGTTACTATGCACAATGATAATACTAACGTAAAACACACTTGAATCTGAAATTGAAAAGTGATAAAAATGTTTTCCGCTTAATCACCACTGAACGTTTATAAATATAATTCCAAATGAAGCACGTCGAATAATTTACAATTAATATATTAAATGGTATTTATTATCGGATTTGTTGAGAAAACAGTAAATTACAAAAAACATATGTACATATTAATTACAGTATTGACATACTAAGTCTGTTATTTAATGTTTCGTTATTCAATTAAAACAATATGTGAAAGGTTACATATAGTTATTCTAGAAACATGAAAAATTAATCAAAAATACATCACACTACAGAGTGTCTCAAAAAATGTACTAACACTTTGAATGAGTATAAAAACATTATTTATGAACATAGAGACAAGTTTAAAGGCTTTAATTACAGAAGAAACATGTAATTAAAGAATCATGTTCTCAATGTTCAAATTGATGACCGTCATTGTCCAGACAAAGCTGGTGTCTCAAAAAAATGTACTAACACTTTGAATGAGTATAAACACATTATTTATCAACATAGAGACAGATTTGAATTACAGATGTACAGATTACAGATTACACTAACATCGAGACGCAGCTTATCCAAACGCACGGATTGGACGAAGGGGTAGCATTGAATACCCTGCGAGTTCCCCAGATCTCACGCCAATGGACTTCTTTTTATGGGGATACCTCAAGTACAGAGTTTATCGCACAAAACCAAGAACAATTGATGCATTGAAATTGGAAATTGAAAGACAATGTCGCGAAATTCCAAATGAACTGTGTCGTGACGTTTGCGTTATCAGCTTTGTCTGGACAATGACGGTCATCAATTTGAATATTGCGAACATGATTCTTTAATTACATGTTTCTTCTGTAATTCAAGCCTTTAAACTTGTCTTTATGTTCATAAATAATGTTTTTATGCTCATTCAAAGTGTTAGTACATTTTTCGAGACTCCCTGTATAATACAGTTGCAATTTTCATATTGTATGTATGTTTTAGTTGAAGGTTTAGTTTTAATATTTTTAGTATTAGATTAAACTTATAATACTAGTGTTGTAAAATTGGTGTAATTAATATAACAGAATGTTATAATTGTGCAATGAGCCTGTTACAGTTTCAACAACATGAAATAAAACAAAATAAAATAAACAAAATAAAATGTTCAGTTTTTTTCTACGATTCTAGTAAAACGGTTCGTTCTATTAAAAAATCTAAGACTATTTTCACTCTCTACAATTTGTTCCAGTACATTTTTTAAGTAACTTTAATTGTTTACCGACATTTCATTGCTTTATCTTTAAATTGTTTTGTGGCCCAGTGACGACCAAATGCGTAGTTCTATTTTCTTCGGTAGGTAAGTTCTGCTCCTTTTTCAAGATTATTTAAATAAACTTACTACCTGTACTGAATAATTTATATTTTAAAAAATGATAATGGTTTTTGTACAAGACTGTGTAAACAGTGAGGTCAAATCTGCGAATGACAGGCGCTAGGCCTAGGTTACCTGAAGCTTATTCCTTTCCTGTCAGAAACAGAACAGAAATTTCAAATTACGCAATCGGAGACTGTCTTGTATAGTATTATGGATCTGAACATCTTGAAAGCTTTTGTAGTACTTCAAATTACATAAGGAGGCTCCCTATTGTTCAGCAATGACCTTTTGCTTGAACTCTGCTTTAAATCGCTGGCAGAGGAGAATTACAGCAGTTAGATAACATTTTGTCACTGGAAGAAACTGGAAAAATATTTTTAAAATTAAAATTAGCATAATCACTTTCGATCTTATAGTTGAAGTGAGTTAGTGTACGGTGATGAACTAGAATGAAGCTCAATCGGCTAGTGTGTGGGTGCGAAAAGAAAAATGCATAAAGATGGAATATTTATTTCAGTTGGACATCTGCCGGTGATGAAACACTAAATATGTTATATGAAGGGAATGCCGTCTTTTGCAACTTTACCGAAAAGGGTCCACAAGACTTTGTTCAAATTTTGTAGGGTAAACAACTGTCTTATATAAGACTTAAAACTTCTGATTCCAATCACTTCCTGAATAGATTTTTTTCTCTAAAGCTCAGATTTTTAATAAATATCTTTCTCCCCAAAAATCTCAAGGCAATTGTGTTTTACCAAAAAAATATTATTCCGATACATAGAACTATATCCCTTCGACTCTACCTGCTGAGGGAGTTTATAATGTCTGGAGTTGACAAACTCTTATCATATTTATGCTGTGTTTAGGGTTCCAGAAATTCGCATAATACACATTAATATATAAGCATATTATCAAAACCATCTGATGTCGAATTTTCCTGAAATATTATTTCAGATTTGCCAACCGCTTATATACTCGCTTTGAATTTATATGAAGGGAAACAAAAACTAAATTCAGATAAAATAAAATCAGGTAAACTGATATAACCAAGTGCCAGTATGTTTTTTTTAATCAGTGATACACGCAATTATGATAGGCCCATGCATAAAAGTTATTTTTGTAATAGATGTCCGAGTTAACTCCAAAAACAAAATGTGCCGGCAATAATAATAATGATGCAATAGACCTACGATTCGCTGATATCTCTGTTTCAATTTAAAGCAGCCTTAAAGGTTATGAATGAATAATAAGCATATGAAATCTATCTGTCAGGAATTACATTAGGTATATTGCTGCACAGGAACGATAAAAAAAATACTCACAGTAAAATATAGCCTAATGTAAATATCGGTAGTCTACATAACCATAGAATACACATTATAATATCAATATTCAACGGCTAGTTGTTATAAATCGTTTATTTAAGTTATTATTTAGCCACACTGACATCGTTATGAAGAAACAAATCAATGAAGGCTGCTAACAATATGAATAAACGATTGGCAATTTGTTAAGTTTTTTTAATACATTGTGGGCCTTGAAAGAATATTGATTACAAAATTAATATTGATATACGCGTTACTTCGGTACTGATCAACCGATTTGGCCCTAATTCAATAGGCTTGTACCCAAAAACGTCATAAATTCGTATACCAAGTTTCAAGAAAATCCGATAAAGCGTATTTGAGTTATCCACGCCTTTGTGATATATTACCATAAAAAGGCACTAAATTGGGGATTATTCCGGTACCGCCCAACCGATCTGGTCCAATATCAATAGACATCTTACCATGGACATTATAAATAGGTATTCCAAGTTTCATGAAAATCCGATAAAGCGTATGTGAGTTATGGCGCCTTTAAAATATACACTAAATTGGGTTTTACTCCGGTACCGGTGAACCGATTTGGTCCAATTTCAATAGGGTTCTTCCCATGGACATTATAAACGCGTATACCAAGTTTAATTAAAATTCGATAAAGCGTATTTGAGTTAGAGCGCGTACAGACACACGGACGGACGGACGGACGGACAGACGGACAGACATTTTTCGTCCCCCACACAATCTCATAAAGTACCATACTTAATAAAATAGAATTACAAAGTGCATATTTTTCACCGCAATGATCATATTACTGTTCTTATTCTTATCAAACGGTATCATCTTAAGCATTTTGTTATATCAGTGTTACATCGAATGTAGAGCGCGGAGCTAAGAATGCCTTTGGGACAATAAAACGTGTCGAGATGTCTTTCCATGACATAAATTCTTTGTAGATTTCATGCAAATTGGCGTATCCCAGCAACCAGAAGGAGAAGGGCTCCTCTTTTGTTTCATTGAGACTTCCTCAACCTAAATGGGTCAACGTTACTTTAAAAATAGAAAGCAAGATTGTTCGCTAAGTGACCTGGATCCATTCTTATGGAAGTAACGCGCTAGAAATTGAAGTGTCCTATATTCTAACTCTATAACTATTTGTGCCATTACCCATTAAGCGAAATAATCCCAGATAAAGAGGATTCCGACTGTAAGAACCTCTCTCCTAGCAACGAATTAAAAAGACATAGCCTATAGAAAACAATACCAATTTTCACCATCAGTCTTTAGAACTCTTGCTTAGAACTTCTTGGTATAAAAGTTCGAAGCGGAGCGGAGCGGATTTTTTAATGTAAAAACCCCAAGATTGCCTTCCTTTAAGGCGTGTATCGGTCATACTTCCTACAACGCAGTAAAGATAGTCAGGTAGATCGAGTCCCATATTGGGATAGAGTAGTGTTAGCGATACTCCAAAGACTTAGCAGGCAATGTACCCGTTTCATTAAATTACAAAAGTAAAGTCATTCAATTTGTCGTGTGTAGTAAATTTATGAGGGAATAAAGAACAATATTTTTAAAAATGTATCTAGGAAAAACCAGCAGTCTTTTAGATCTCAGACTGTCCCTTACTCATCTTCCTGGTTCTTCCCTACCTGATGGACTGGCCTTCCATCACTATAGGACTTTGAAAGACTAAAATTTGTAGAATCACCTTGGCGAAAAGAAAATCCCTAGAAGCTTACGGTAAGCCCCCCCCCTTGTATAGCCTTCAAAGGAATTTTAAAAAAGAAGGCCTGAAATAAAGAAATGTATCACTGCACTTAATTAACTAATTAAGGGAATGCACCACTGAAATTACTAAAATCGAAAGTTTTCAAGTAATATAGCTCAAAATTTTACCATACACTTGTCTCATGCATTTATTTTATGGTTTAAACTTTCATCCTAATATCTTGAAAAGTTTTTGAGTTATTAATTTTCATAGTATAAAAGTAGAGCGATCTTCAAAATACTCCACACGATGAAAATTGTCAAATAATTAATTTTTTTACAAATGCACTTTATTTATCTAACTATGAAGAAAAAATTTATCATATGATTTTTTTCTAAGGTTTATGGTTCCTGAGATAAAAAAGTGTAAGTTATATATATTTATATTTCAAAATTTCAAAAATATATTTATTTTGAAAATTCATAACTAATAAAATATTCATAATTTCAAAAATTCATATGACAGATTTTTATAACTACACCTTAAGAACATGTGCTGAAAATTTAAGAGAAATTGCATAAAGACTTCATCGTGTGGAGTGTTTTAAATTATGAAAAATGCTGAAAAAAATAGGTAGATAAACGATCTTTAAGGGCAGGCAGGTAGCAGTCAGGAACGTGCGAAAAGCCATTTAAAAAGTCACCTGACGCCCTTTAAACACGCAAAATGTCATAAACGAAAATAGATTCTGAAACTAGAATGTTTGTAGAATTTTATCAGTACAAAAATGAAAAATTACTTTTTTTCACAATTTTTAACAAATCTCAGTGGTGCATTCCCTTAAATGGTCGAATCGATTAAGTTGGGGACTAACATTGGAAGCTCATGGGTAAAAATCCCTCAGGCCCTCAGTGAGGGATTTTTCGGGAATACTTTCTATATACCTCGAATGTCCCCATCTTTGTCAAAGGTCTATTTGTTTGTGTTGTCTTGGAGGATGCCCTGCGTTGAGTTAGTCTCTCACCAGAGACCCTCTCCATGACATTTCTACTATTTATCCAACGTTTCTTTCATCTCCCACAGACATTTGTATGTGAGCCTTTTGAAAGGGGAGGTTACACTGGTTAAGAAATAAATTAACTAAAAGTTAATAGTAAATGGCTAGCACCAAATTGTTCCTGTGAATAATAAATCCTTCTTATTTTCGTATTGATAGCCTATAGATAGAGTCTACTCATGTCACTTGTAATTTAACAGAAAGCTAGATGCGCGAACCTTTAGCTTCTAAAGTCAATGATAGTAATTAATTATCTAATTACGAGTACATTCCCGTTTACTACATAGTCCAGAAATCTTATCTTATCTTTAACTCAAATAATTAAATCCCTTAACATACTGTAACAATAATAAAGCATTTACGTCTCCTTGCAATAAAGTTCATAACAAATGTACAGAGTTTTTAACATTGTCTTTTCGTTTCATTACAGAAGTGTGTTGTTAAGGAATGTATTGGTTTCCAGAATAGTGAATGTAGTTGAAGCCTAATGATTTAGTGGATTTGGGTTTCTTATTATCCTGCTAGGGTTAAAAATGACAATAAGCTATTCTGAAGATTTATTCTTCTTTATAGCACTGTAAGAGTGACTCTAATAAACTTAAGTATAAGGTTTTTCAGTAGATTTATTATATCCTGAATAGTCATTAAAGCACATAAGTGCGATATTCTCTACCTCTCAAGCATGGGCCTTGCTGGATCATTTGTGAAAAACATTAAACAAATCCATACCCGTAAATGAACCGGCCACAGAGAAAGCAGAATGGAATTATTTACTTCTATTTTAATTTAATTATTATCCACAAAACTAATGCAAGCCTTGGCTGGAAGATACTGGTCAAGTGAAAAATGAATAGAGGAGTTGCTAGAATAATAGCGCGAGGAAATCATAAAGACAGAGACAAATATACGCATCCTTCCATATCATTCAACTAAAACCCATTAGCGTTATATTTAGTTAAATATTCATTTTCGTGTGCTGTAACATAGGGGGTTTATAGGATCCATGCCCGTCAGACATAAAATGAGGACTTAAATATTCATTCCACGGATCTGGTTTCGGTTATCGGTGGTTTTCGGTTGGTCAAATTACTAAACGGAAAATCCCAGCAATAAACTATTCATGAGTGGTAATTGTGCACCATTCTAAGTACATCGGTGAAACCTCTATTTCACGTTCGTTTCGTGACTTTATGTTAAAACAGAGCTGAAAAAGTACGGTAGTTCCAGTTTATTTACAAAAGTCAATATAGAACATGTTTTTACTAACTTCACAGAAATTATGCAAACACATTTTAACTTATCCAAATTCATGTTATTTGCCAACGGTAGGTTACATTATTATTTTTTTTTAAATACGTCAAATGAGTCTGCCGAAATGGTAACGTAGGGGACCAGGGGACCATGGTCGTTGGTTCACATCCGGAGTCTGTCAATCTTTGTGTGAATTTTCAGAGTCTACCATATTTTTAAAAGTTATACTAATCTGATCCATAAATATAATTTTTTATTGACTTACTGTGAGTTATCCAGCAGGACAATTTCAACCAACTACTTTTTCAAGGGCAGGCACCTGAGATGATTGAATACTTCTAACGGTGTTTACTTTGGAACCTGAACAAGAAAATTAAATGAATACTAGTTGAAAACAGAAATTTTCTGTAAATAATCACTTTATATACTAAAAAATATTATAAATTGTCTGTAAAATGTACAATTTTTTACGAGAATACTCTAGCTACATGCTCCTTCCTTAAAAAAAACAAAACAAAGCTAGGTCACATTTACCTTCTTACTTATGAGTATAACCTTTTCTGTGGCCATAGCTAAAATTACTATTAGGCTTAATGATAGAAACAGAAGTAAAATGGGAAACATTATGTTCTTCATTATTTTTTTCATATAAGGAAAGTGGCAATTAGCCTACATGTTTATAAATAAAAAAAATAGTATTAAAAATGGAAACCAGAATATATCTTACTTCATTAATTTTGAAAATAAAGTAAGCTGAGATTTTTTTGGACGTTGTCGTTGCTTAAAATTTTCTTATGGTTCTACAGATTGTGTGTAAAATTTTGTGAAAATCGTCATGGAATGTAGAAAATTTCTATCTAGTGGGTAAAGGCGGCAGATTCATAAGGCTGACAACATTCTATCTATATATTCAATGTTAAAAATCACTTAATAGAGGTTTGAAATAAGTAAAGGGTGGTTTTTCCTAATATTGCCGTTGCTTACAATGTTCTTCTGGTTATACAGGCTCTGTGTAAAACATACGGTATACATCGGTCAAAATTGTAGATTTGAATAGTAGAAACATTGCTGATCACTCTCACAGTAATCACAAAAAATTTAATATAACTGGCAAACAAATAAAAATAATGGAAGGGGTGGTTTGTCTGAATATTAATGTTGCCTATATCTTTTTCATAGCTGAAGAAGGTAGTGTGCAAAATTTCGTACAGACAGGTCAAAAGTCAAGATTTAAATTTTTATAGAGAACAAACGAACATACACATCCACGCACTTTGAATTTTGAATTGTATTAGATAAGATTTCTTGTGAACCTGTGAACCTGTAATACCGATCAACAGGTTAAACAGTTGAGAACTTAGGTGGGTCACCACAAATTTCATATCACACAATGCTAAGCATACGGGAGGTCCACCGTGGTTCGGAATCACTATAATCTGAATGTACCAGCTACTGTAATAACTTCAATAGTCAACATACAACTGTATGATCTTCATTCTCTAGGCACCACCCCACGGTTAATCGTGAAATGTGCCATAATCTGTTGCGTAATGTGGCAAAATAAACAGCCCTTTTCCTAGAAATAGGAGAAAGAAGCAGTTTATAGAATGAAAAGTGCCCGAAAGTTTCTTCTGAAGCATTAACCTTTTCATTGCTACTGACGTATAAATGCGTCGCCGTATAAAAGGAGAGATGTGAGAATAATATGGTCATGTTTTATGTGAAATGTGGAAAGTTTTATTCAGGTATTATATTTGTCACTCACAGAAACCAGCTATTCCATTGAAATTTTCTCGTCGATTTCAAACTTAAATCTTCATGTACCAATATAAGCAATCAAGTAAAATCAACAGTGGTCTCTGACGTATGAAATCGAAAAGGAAAATTTCGTTAAAAAAACTGTTCCCATAGCGATATACCTAATAAGAGGATAAAATCCCATAAGATAAAAGAATTACTCTATTTATCTTATGTCTCTGCTTTTATACATTTACGCATTTATACGTCAGTAGCACTGAAAAGGCTAAAGCCTCCTGATTTTTTACTTGATGATTTACCAGTGCATAAATTCAGCTCTGAAAGGGTTAGGTCGCAGCGTAGTTCCAGTTATAAAAAGAAAGTCTTTAGAAGCAAGCGCATGTAATCGTCTGCATATTATATGAGAGAAGCTTTCTCGAGTCTCCACGACGAAGCGTCAAAACACGATCACACAAGAGAGACACATGAAGAAGAGGATTTGTGCTACATGACTGCGTAATAACAACATATTGAAATTATGTGTTTACGCCCTAACGCCAGCCCTTCCTCTTTCCTCATCCAACTACGCTTAATGCAGTTGGCATCTTTTGTTATTTGCAAGATTTTGTCTTTGGACGCCCACGCTATTGCCGATGCGACGGTGAGCCTAGTTTCCATGGTAACGATGTTGAGTATGACGCAGGGGGGTCGCCTAATATCTCCACAGATAAATCTTATTTCAGCACCCCTCTTCACCCTGCTCTCGTCCACGCCTCTTGAACTAAAAATAGAATTGCACAGAGGTAAGGGGTGATTTTAAGTTCCCAAGAGTGTCATAAGTTGAGGGAGGAAGGGGGAGTTTTTGGATGGTTGTAGTAAAGGGGCGGAGAGCTAGGAATGTAGGACGAACAGAATTTCTCAATGGGATTATGGAGAGAATGCGACGGAGATAGTGACTGCACATGGAATACTATACACCAGTACGGGCAAAGTGCGGCCCGCGAACCAGATGCGGCCCTCAAACAGGTTCGATTCGCTTCGCGACAGGAAAGAAGGAGAAAAATATATTTCTTACTTGATTTCTTTTGCATAACTTTAAGACCTTTAGCTCTGAAAAGCCTTGGATATTTTCATTATTTCATTTACTGTGGACTGAAAATAGTAAAACCGGGCATTCAGCACAAATTAGTTGAATTGCAAAGTAATACCCATTTGTTGTTTCCTTTTGTCTCAAAATATGAATTCTACAAATCCTTACCGAAATAAAGTTTCCAAATTTTTATTTCTGGTGCCCATTTAATCATGTTTGCATCTCTTCATATGTGCGTGAATAAGGTGTTCTTTTTTAAAACAATTGCCACTGCTAAAAACAGCTGATGAAAGAAGGAAATATGCTTTGCCACTATGCCGATCTGTTTTATAAGAAAATAAACGTAAAAAAGTGATACTTCAATACGCTGTCTGATTTTTTTTTTTAGGTAGATTTTCGAAGAAAAATCTACCTATTGCAATGGATACCACTTTATGATTTTCGAAAAATTCTTTCATATCTTTACGTTTCATGCTCCCCTAAGTACGAAACCACCGCCCGTTCAAAAAAAAATTTTGTGATATTTATATATATATATATTTATATATATATATATATATATATATATTTATATATATATATCTTTACACGATAGCGGCCGTAATTTTGAAGATATTTGAACCAAATTTTATTATGTTATTTCTAGGCCCAATAGTTCGGACAAGTTCGTTAATGGGAAAAATTGGCCCAAGGGGGTGGTCGGGGGAGGGGGTTGAAATTTTTAAAAATGTATATCTCGGCCCCTATGAAGTATAGAGGGAAACTTTGTTTGAATAAATTAGAGTACTCCCTATGGAGTTCACAGTGACACCAACGATTCGGGGGTTCGAGTGAGGGTGGGGGTGGAGGTGGGGGTGGGGGATGAAAATTCGAAACTTTTGAAACCACGTCTTGTGGGGTATCGTTGAAAAGCTCTTGATGAGTACTCTACAAATCAATAAATAGTTTCTTGATAGCTCTCATATTACGCGAGATTTTAATGTTTGAAAATAATAACACTTAAAAGAATTATTATAATATCATAATTTTGTCTTGTTTAGCGGCTTTGCTAATTTTATTCATTGCTGATCTTGCGCACGGCCTCCCAGAATATTATATCCTATTCTTGTTGTTAAAACAAATGATTGTAGGCTCTTCCTCTTTACCGAATTCAGTTCTTATTACTGCAGGTTTACCATGCCAAGGCTAAAGAAGAAGAGTGCTATGCAGCGACAATAAATTAAACCAAAAGCACTTCGAAATCTACCTCCGCCTGTAGGCCTGCCTAAAGGGATTTTTAAATTCAGCTGTGTTTATAGTCCTTTTAGGTTCGATGCTATATCAGGAGTTCGGGATCTGTGTCTATACAGTATGGTAGGCCATGGAACTATTGCTTGTCAATTGTTTCTATTGTCAGTGTATTAAATGGAGTAAATTTCAACTGATATTAATTTAAATGGATATGATACAGAATGAAATGGTAAGGATGAATCATGGTATGTAAATATCCAATTCGGCATTTGCCTTTACGACTGGGGAAACGATGAAAAAAAAAACATGTCAAATTGGCCGGCCCCGGGATTTGAACATGAGCCCTCCCGAATGCGAGTCCAAGACGTTACTATCTCGGCCACCTGCCTGATTACTGGAATTAATTGAAACCATATAGGGTGGTATCACTATAGAATGTCCACAATAGTGGGTCTGATCCTCATATGCCTATTTGAAAATAAAAATTAGCTATATTATTTCATGCAATTCATAACCGAGCATTTTTTTTTAACCAAAATTAGACTATTATCCAGAGCCCTTTATAGTGCAGGTAAATCGGAAAGGAGCAAGGCCTATGTGTACAGCACAAATACATGTAGTAACCGATTTGTTAATGTGGTAGTAGGTTCTATGCGAAAAGAAGGAATGGACGAAGAAGCTGAGATGATTATGAAAACGTAATGCCGATCGGCATTTGATTTAGTAACAAGGAAACATTACAAAAATCCAAGCTTCGCGATTCGAGACCATGACTTCAGGAATTGTAGTTCGCGAAATCACCGCCTTGGCCAACTTACTCGAGTTCATTACATTACTGGTACACGGATGATGGAGATACAGTTGAACCGACTGTAATATAGATTATTGTTGTTATTGTTATACTGTTTTACTAAATAATATTTTGCTTTTTACAAAGGAGGCTACATTCGAGATATTTATTACGTTTATATACGAAAAGAAATGAATTATGATATCAAAGTAAGGGTGAAGGGGAAGGGGAAGAATAGATTGTGTTCCTAGCGTAGGAAGACGCGTGGGCGTGAAATATGACTGAGAACGGGTTAGCCGACGCGTGGGAATTATTTGGGACCCATTAAAAGGGTGTATTATATGACCATAATGTCTGCACAGCACACTTAAGACTAGATGATAAAACTTTGTTTTTAGGTTAAATGCTGGTGAAGAAAAAGTGCCTCAAAATATGCATTAAATTATTCCAAAGGCAAAGAAAGTAGCTATAGGGTTCCACAAAGTATAACCAAAGGGGAATTTTCATTCATTATAACTCGCTTCTATTTGTCTGTATTTCTGTATGTCAAACTCTAAGTATGTTTATTTGTACGATAATTATTTCACTTACATCACGTTAGAAATGTAACTTCTGTACAAGTTTATTATTATTGTTATGATTACTTTCTCTGCCCGTACTATAGATACTATAGGTAGAGGACGTATTGTGTTCGACCCCGAAATTCGAAGTCGAGATTTTAACATAAAAACAAGCTTTGTGATCCCCAAAATGTTATTTGCAGAAACATGTCTGTGTGTGTGTGTGTGTTTGTGAACAGCCTAGCTCGAGAACGAAAAGTCGTAGAAACACAACATTGTATCTGAGTAGGCATCTTTTAGGGATGTGATACAAAGATTGACTTCGACTTCCTCTTACTTTCAATGCCACTTTACATGAAGGAAATTTCTTTTTCGAGGTTTTCTCGAAAATGCCTCGAACGATTTTGTTTAAATTTTGTACATGAGGGTCTTATACTAAGAGGTAAAATTTTTATTTGAAACATTTTTTCATAAGGATTTTTAAAGGGTAGTTATAAGCTACCCACTATTTTTTTTTAAACTCAGTATTCCCTGGTGACCAATGCTTTGCATCAAGTTGAAACAACTGCCTACTCACGTTTGCTTAAATTTCCTACATGAATTCCATAATATGTATAATATATATATATATATATATATATATATATATATATATATTACTAGCAGTTCGTGTTAGCTAAAATTTAGCTATTATAATCCTCCAAGGTGGTCTACACATACCTTAAAGTTGCGTACGCCATGATACATGTTCAGACAGGAAATACGAAAACTAGATGTGATAAAAAAAGGGACATTTCTGAAATCAGGAAAGCTTATTTAGTTAAAATCACTTATTGGATGCTTTGCCCCAAAAATCATTCTGGGTAATGTTATTTGTCAAAGACTAGTGCATTGCAACTTCCAAAGCACTGTACGAACTCTGCAAACAATATTGTTGTCATGAGAACTGAATTGCATTTGATGAATTCATCACACAATCTTAGAAAGTACCATTCTGGCACTTAATAAATGTGGAAGGGTAGAGTCATAAACGTTCAACTACCTAAGTAAATAACGCTTTGTAATACGAGAGTAAATATTTACGGTTAAAGGGTAGTGTTAGATTTCTGAACTACCTTTTCCCATCCTGTAAGTTTCTTAGATTGTTTTAGGTACAACATTTACTTTTGTGAGTTATAACGCATAAATTTAACTTTTATAAAGTTCCATGCAAAATGAATCAAATGAAAACCACAATTATTTTTCCCCACTATTTTTTCTGGAGGAAGTATGTTTGCTTGTACATTATTTTTCTACATAGTCCCCTCCCAGTTCAATGCACTTATGCCATCAGATAGGAAATGCTTCAATACCGCATGAGAAAAATTATTCTGGTTGACACTGTAGGCACTCATGCACCGCCGATTGGATGTCTTCATCAGACTTGAACTTCTGCCCTCCAAGGAGCTCCTTTAATGGACTAAAAATGTGGAAATCTGATGGCGCCAAACCTGGTAAGTATGGCAGATGTGAGTGGCACTTGAAGCATATTTCGTCGATGGTTTTCATGGTTGCACGAGCAGCATGAGGACGGGCGTTATCATGTTGAAGCAAAACACCTGCTCTCAGCAACCCCTTTCGCTTTGTCACCATCAGATTTCCAAATCTTTAGTCCGTTAAAGGATCTCCTTGGAGGGCAGAATTTCAAATCTGATGAAGACGTCCAATCGATGGCGCAGGAGTGGATGCAGCGTCAAACAAAATAATTTTTCTCCTGTGGTATTGAAGCTCTTCCTATCCAATGGCGTAAGTACATTGAACTGGGAGGGGACTATGTAGAAAATAATGTACAAGTAAACATTCTTTCTGCAGTAAAATAGTGTAAAAAAATTAATTGCTGTTTTCATTTGAATCTCCCTCGTATTTTGGGACGTTACAAATTTGTTTCAGCACCAGGAAACAAAAACCTTCTTTATAAATTCATAAGACATGAAGAGAGATTACGCCACTACACAAGGATTGAAGAACGTACTGAACGAATTTCTTGCCGATAAGATGGTCTCGCCACTAACTATTATTCAGATCATCTTTGATCCCTTCTTCCTCTCACTTGTTTATTTCTGAACAATAATCGATTCCGAAAACTACTCACCGAACACAAACTGTTGCTAACCAGTGTAGCGTATTAATCGTAAAACTCACTAAGACTTGGCCGTCTCACAATGTTGAAGAATCTGTAGTGTAGATAACTGCAACAATCAGTACATGTGACAAGGCAAACAACAAGCTTCCTTCATACTACAACTTCTATTTATTCATTTTGCAATGAGGCTGTTTCCGCGCCTGTATTACAATATACTGTTTCAACACATAAAAATACAAAGATAGCCCCATCACATCCCTAGTAGGGCCAAGGCCTCTTACTTAACTAGGGTTGGCTCATAAATATTTCCCAAACTCTGGGAGAGTCTCGTCTGCATCTTTCCTATTTCTTTTCCTTCATAACTTGTGAATGACTTCTACGTCAAACTATTGTCGTTTTACATTACCTAAAATCACGAAATTTTGTGAGATTTAAAATTTTTTCTAGTGAGAAATTTTCCTTTTTTAAATGAAATTATGGGTATTTTCCGCGGGAAATTTCGAGTTTTATAAAGTAATTTTTAGAGGATCTAAATGATAGACTATATTTAGCGAAATTCGCATAAATATAACATGTGCATATTAATACAATAAATATTTAATGCACCAAGTACATTCTGACTTGTCAATTACGTCAAATATATGGACTAAGTGCAATATATTTTTTTTAATGTGCTACTTATTTTTACAATTTAAATTAAAATAACCTAAATCAGTATAAATCTCTTGTGTTGAGGATAACACTCCTAGGGCTGAAGATGACTCCTGTTGGAATCGAAATGCATTCCCGTTAATTGGTCTTCGAGGGATTTTCCAATAACATATATAACACACTGCAAATGCTACGATAGCAATACTGACTTTAGAGGTCAGAAGCCTATAAGAAGAAAAAAGCACGAGGATCGAACAAATATACAACCACAAGTGCATTCAGGTTGTGAGTACATTCTCCTATATGTTTAGTGAAGGTTTGATAAGACTCAACAATATTTTGGTTTTATATTTAACACTAACGCTGTAACATTATCGAAATTGTTTCTACACATTTTTTTAGACATATTTTATTTTAAGTGAACTTATAAAACAGTTCTACAATAATTATTATTGATTTGAAAAGATTTTACTCGATTGGTAAAGTTGTTTTATATAAGTTTTTTTTAATAGGATAATTTCATATGAGTAGGATTTTTAAATGAATAAACCAATCTATTAAATCACATATTGTAAATGTTATTGGCAACATTCCCTAGATATACTAGGTTACATTGAAGTATAAGGTGGACAAAATATACATATATTAACTACAACCTCGTTGGACAAAAATGAAGTTTATTAATAAAATAACCTGATATACAGAGATGTTCATCTATACTAATTTTACAACATGGGCCTGTTGAATTTAGGACAACTAATTTATTTTATATTTTATTCCATAAAACAGCTGTAATTGGTGCCCAGTAATTTACAAAATTACCATAGATATGGGGGTACGCCGTAGCGTAGTGGTTGAGGCGCTGCGCTACAAACCGGAAGGTCGCGGGTTCGATCCCCGATGAGGTCGTTGAGTTTTTCAATTGGCCTAATCCTTTTGGTGGCACTATGGCCCTGGGGTCGACTCAGCCTCTAACAGAAATGAGTACCAGGAGCAATCCTGGGGGTAAAGGCGGCCGGTGCGTAAGGCTGACAACCTTACCACCTTCATGTGCCGATGTCTAAAAATCTGGGAGCCTCAACCTCCTGGAACCCTCTGGGCCTCCATGGCCTGTAATAGGGAACACTTTACTTTTTTTACCATAGATATGAACCTAATTCTATCAAGGAGGTTCTGTTACACTAGTTTATCTGTCTACAGGCAAGTGTCAACTGGTCAGCTGGTAAGAATTGTTACAATCTATGTTTTTTGCAAAAATATGCAATATTTTGCACTACTCGAGCGATAAAATCTATTTGGTTTTGCCGATCTAGTACCGTCGATATCTGGAACGATTGTTGCGACGACGGTCACATCCGACTCTGGCGTTCGTTCTGCCTAAAGGTTTCGCCGTCGTTCATTTTCAGCATCTCTCTGCTCTGAATTTAATACTTAGGTCTACTGTTGAATTTAAACTCGCTTATACCATAAAAATGAGAGATGAAATAAGCAATGTGATTTTAGCTTGATATCTGGAGCGAATGTTACAACGATGATCACAGCCGGCAAGCTTTAATATGTATAGTATAGACATCACTGAAATTGTATGCTCTTATACTAAAAACACCGAAATTAACTAAATTTTTGTATGGAAATTTAACTATTTTATTCAGCGTATAATTGGATCCCTGTCAATAATGCTTATTATCAGGGCCCGGATTCTGATGACCTAAAATTGTTTGAAAAATGACCTATAAAATGACCCTAAATTTTAACGAAAATGACGTAATAATTATAAAAAATGACCTAAAAACTGTTATTTTATTTATAAAATATTATTATTATACACACAAAGCTCTAGACTAATTTGTACATAATTGTAAAAACTGTAAATAACTGTAATGTTGTGAATGTTCCTTTCTCACGGAAATTTACACTGGCACTGAGGCACTGGTGAGTCAAAATTTGGCACATCCTTTTGTGGTCTGCCGGATTTTATTATTGTTTATTGAGAACAATAGTAATATTATACAAATTTTTTTGCGTTTCTTTGATTCTCACTTCCGACTGAGACATGACAACACTTAACGCCGAATTTTTCCTTCTTGCATTAAACAAACAACACTTTAAAGGCAGCACCGCTAGCGACGAAAAAAGTTAATACACTCAACGTAGGCCTAAATACATGAAAATGACTAAATAAGGAAGAAAATGACACGAAAATGACAAAATAATGACCTAAAATTAAAATAAATGCCCTAAAAATATAAAAAGGCATAAAATGACAAAAAATGACCTAATAAAAATGCATTTCTGTAATCTAGAGGCCATGATTAAGATTCATCCACAAGTTGGCAATGTCTGTGCAGCATCAATAAAAAGATGACCTGTCATTAGAATCCGGGCCCTGCTTATTATGATCTCCTGCGGGTTCCTAATATACTTCGGTCTTATTATCACTTTTCTAAGACATTTCTACCTCCTAATGACTATTTACCCATCTTTACCGGTGAAATTCTGTTTTCCTAAGATTTCTCTTTTTGCCGCCCATCGCATTCTGTTTTGAGTGCTTACCCAACACCTTCGTTATTTCATCCGACCGCCTTTATTTTAGACTTTCTTTCTTCCTCTTCCCTCCTCTTATATAATAATGTTTAAAAATTTAGTAAATTATGGGTTCAGAAATGTATGCTTTATAGGCAACATGAGGCCTAAATTTGTTGGTAATACCCTACAAAAGATACAGTTAACAGTTATTGTGGGAACTACTAACATTAGACCTAATTACAGCACTTCGAAACTAATGAAAATTGCAACATATTTGTACCGGTACAAGGTGCAATGGACTCACTACATTAATTACTGAATTATCTTCCAGTGAAAGGTAGTTAGTGAACAACTGAATGTCTTATACTGTTTAAAACGCAAGAAACACAATAATTTGAAGCAGATTTAAGATAAAAATTACGGTTGCAATCAATGAAATAAATATCATTTAATCCTTACTAGTTATGAAGATAAATACTCAATTTTCATTATTTTCATTATTTTTGTATAGAAGTATTCTTCAGTGTTAACTCATTGAAAAAGTGCTCAAGAAGCCGGATCAAGGGTTTAAAGTAAAAAGTATAAACACATGCATATATTAAATATAATTATTTTAAAATGTTTTTTAAAATGGGATTTAAGTACCCTATGATAATTGCCTTCGTATAGTTAAAATATGTAAAACAATCCAGTTACAGAACTTTACAACAGTAATCAACACAACTTTATTTTCTTTGAAAGTAACACTTTAACCCTTTTAGAGCTGAATTTGTATGTTTATATAAGCAATCATCAACTGAAGTCATCAATGAGCTTTAAGTTTCAAATCAAGAGAAACATATCAGCGGAGTCGCTGGTTTCTATAAATAATAAGCGTAACATATGGATAATAATCCTCACTTTACACGAAGCATTACTGTATTAAACTTATATCTCGGCTGCAAACATTACTTTTATGTGACGCAATTATATGTCAGTTGCAATAAAAAGGTAAACTTTTATTTATATAATAAATTTATTAACCACTGGGCTAATGTATTTTGTCTACACTTTAAATAAAAAATACTCCAAGGTAAATGTAGCATTATATAACATCTTTCTTTAGTTTAATAGGTATCGACATTTCTAGTAATTTCGTGAATCTAGGTCCTTATTTATAAAAAAAGAAATAGATCCAATGGTATACAATGCCAAAAAGAATTAAACTAATTTAATGACGAAAGTAGTAACTAGGGAGGTATAATCCAAAATGGCCGCCAACCGACGCCGCCCCCCAGCGTCGCGACGCCATGACGTCATGGGTATCATATGAAAGCGCGCGATGTGCCCTTTCGTCCTATGGTGTTCCGACGTCTCCGACGCCGCCCCCGACGCCTGAGTTGTGCCCTTTGTACCGGCGACGCCATGACGTCATGGGAGTGGATTCGAATAATGTAATTACGCCCTTTGGCTCTGTGCTATTCCCGATTCATCCAGACTCCTTGTTTAGGATTTAGGCCCTATGGTTAGTATTCCCGTTACGCAACACGAACAGTCTCTATACTTAAGCCCTTTGATCCGTCACAGTCCCGTGATGTCATGGTAGTCGATTCGAATAATGTAATTAAGCCCTTTGGTTCTGTGCTGTTCCCGATTCATCCAGACGCCCTAGTTGTGCCCTTTTGGCAAAAATACGTCATGGGTGTCATATGAAAGCGTGAGATGTGCCCTTTCGTCCTGAGATGTTCCGACGCCGCCCCCGACGCCCTAGTTGTGCCCTTTTGGCAAAAATACGTCATGGGTGTCATATGAAAGCGTGAGATGTGCCCTTTCGTCCTGTGGTGTTCCGACGCCGCCCCGACGCCCTAGTTGTGCCCTTTTGGCAAAAATACGTCATGGGTGTCATATGAAAGCGTGAGATGTGCCCTTTCGTCCTATGGTGTTCCGACGCCGTCCCCGACGCCCTAGTTGTGCCCTTTTGGCAAAAAGACGTCATGGGTGTCATATGAAAGCGTGCGATGTGCCCTTTCGTCCTATGGTGTTCCGACGCCCTAGTTGTGCCCTTTTTTGCAAAAATCCCACCACGCATACTCAGGTCCTTTGCTCTATGACGTCATGGGGTTAGAATTGAAACATGTCACAACATGCACCAACGTGACGCTACTCTCCGAGCAACACTAGGATGTAGTCATGCTTTCTAAATAACTTTTCGATGACGTGTATAGATACATGTTTCCGTACATTCCTAAGTTAAGATAAGATCTTGTAAATACATGTCTTTTATACAAAAATCTCCGAGCAACACCAGGATGTAGTCATGCTTTCTAAATAACTTTTCGATGACGTGTATAGATACATGTTTCCGTACATTCCTAAGTTAGGATAAGATCTTGTAAATACATGTCTTTTATACAAAACTCTCCGAGCAACACTAGGATGTAGTCATGTTTTCTAAATAACTTTTCGATGACGTGTATAGATACATGTTTCCGTACATTCCTAAGTTAGGATAAGATCTTGTAAATACATGTCTTTTATACAAAACTCTCAGACCAACACTATGACATGGTTATGCTTTCTAAATAACTTTTCGATGACGTAGTAACAGCTACCTTGAGATATCTTTAAGTAAGTAGAGAAAGAGATAACGCAAACATAGCAAATACGATACAACACAGGAAAATTCCAAAGATTCATACTTTCTAAAAATAACATTTCGACAGCTAGTATAAATAGACGCATCTTACTTTGTCTTCTCAGTGTACTACAAAGCTTTCTACATATAAGGTGAAACAGAACAGCTTACACAAACAAGTAGTAGCTGAATCAAGGAAAAGAGTTAGAGATTTATCACAGGAGAAACAGTTTTACAGCTTTGTTGTTACAGAGAGGTGAGTGGTAATGCATTAAAAAACGCATACAGTCAAGTGCTAATTATTTCCGTTACATTCATGTGTTACGTTCTTTATAGTGTTACATGCATTTCTCTAATTGTTACAGATTCAGTCTTTTGTATTGTGTTGAATATCATTATATATTACTACTACTAATAATAATGTCCGCCCCTGTTTATAATATTTCATCGGATTCTGAAAACGAGTTCGATACTATTACGTTAGATGATTCCGAACCAGAGGTTTATACAATTTCTAGTTCGGAATCAGATAACGCAATGGAAACTGTGACGTTATCAGATTCCGACGACGCAAATGAATCTGATGATGAGCTAGTTTCAAGCGAGGAAGAGTTGGATATGATGTCTGGCAATGAGGGGGAGGGTACTTCTTCGAATTCGGAGAATCGACCCTCCCCATTGTTTACAGTTGTCGAGAGTACTCGTAAAGAGTACAAAAGGTTCAACTCTGCCGGCTTGCAGCTAGTGGTCCGACTCAAAGAACCAGCTGAAAATGCAGGACCCAACCCCTTTGAGACGGCTCTTAAAGCCGTTATAGACCATGCCCTAGTCGATACGAGAGACCATGACATGGTAGGGATCTCGATTTTCAATGAGGAAAACGAGGTCGATAAGCCGATTGGTATCTCCTTTAGGCGTAAAGATCAGATCAGTGTAGATGTGATTTCAGGCGTCGTAAGCAAAGTATGCCAATCGAACGCTCGTTTCAATGCCACCGACCGTTTGCGTTTGGTTCTGGACATTGTCCATATGCCTAACGGAAACGGGGGAAAAAGGGCTATACCCTCGAAGGGGCGTACGGTTGGCGTACTTGCCCATTTGAAGAGAAGCGTAGTCTTCGTACAAGCAGTGGTGAACTGTTTAGCATTCGCCATAATCATCGCTATTGCTAGAGTAAGCGATCGTAAAAAGTATTCATCCTACATTAAACACATGACAAGCAAAAAACTCAAAGCAGAAGTGGATAAGTTAATCAGAAACTCAGGTGTCGATCTCTCGCGAGGTGGAGGTATCCCTGAGCTGGAGAAGCTTCAAGCCTATCTTAAGGATTCATATAGACTAGTTGTGTATAGAGGATTTAATCTTGACTCCATTATTTACGACGGTGGTAATGTAGGTAAACAAATACTGTATTTACTATACGACCCAGACACCTTACATTACCATACCATAACAAACTTGACCTCTGCAATGGCTAAACGATTCGTTTGTCCAGGCTGTCTTAAAGGCTTCAGGAACGGTGCGCAACACTCCTGTCATTACGTCTGCTTTTGTTGCCGAACGGTGCCTCCTTGCGATTCTAGCAAGAAGGTGGTGAAGTGTGCCGATTGTCGTAGAGAATTTCGCGGACCGGGATGTTTCGAGAATCATAAGCGTACCAAGGTTCAAGGGCGCACTGTATGCATGGCTATGCAGAACTGTCTAAACTGTGGCAAGTTTACGACATTTCAGCGGAAACATGAATGCTTCAAAATTTATTGTACCGTATGTAAAAGTAATCAAGCAGAGACAGGACATGAATGTTACATGGCACCGCTGAAAGAGACTAAACGTTCAAACAAGGTATTGTATGTGATATTCGATATAGAAACAACACAGAATACCCGTATCAAAGACAATACCTTTCTTCACGTCCCCAATCTGATTTGTGCACAGCAGTTTTGTTCTCTTTGCGAGACATCGCAAGACGAAGAGTGCGCCAGATGCGGGCAACGCAGTCATTCTTTCTGGGAAGATCCCGTCTGTGGATTCATGGACTATCTGAGAATGGATAGAGCGTTCGATAGGATCATTGTTATTGCTCACAATGCTCGAGCGTTCGATCTCCAATTCATTCTCGACTACGCTATTAGGCAACAGTGGACTCCCGACTTGATTATGTCTGGATGCAAGATCCTTTGCATGAAGATGCACCATCTAACTTTTCTAGACAGTCTGAACTTCATTCCGCTGCCTCTGCGTAGTTTCCCTCAGACCTTTGACCTAAAAGACGCTGTTAAGGGCTACTTTCCACATTTGTGGAATACGGCACAGAACCTCAACAGGATTCTCCCACATCACCCGAACCAAGATCTTTACGGGCCGGACACCATGTCTGTGAAAGATAGAGAAGCTTTCAAGACTTGGTTCGAGACCGTTAAAGATCTGCCGTTCAATACCCGTGTAGAACTGGAGAGGTATTGCCAGGCCGATGTTACTGTACTGAGAGAAGCCTGCACTCTCTTTAAAAATCTGTTCAAACAAATTGCCAATATAGATATTTTCCTAGAGTCTATTACTATTGCATCGGCCTGTAACAGAATATTTAGACAGCTATTCCTTAAACCTCAGACCATTGGCATTGCTCCCTCCTGTGGCTATAGAAAAGCAGACAGGCATTCCCGTAAATCGTTGATGTGGCTTATCCACGAAGCCAAGGAGAGGAATGTATTTATACGTCATGCAGGTAACGGACGTGAAGTACGGCTTCCCGAACTTCCCCAATGGAAGGTGGACGGTTTCTGTGATGAAACAAGAGAAGTTTTCGAATTTCTCGGCTGTTATTATCATGGCTGTCTCTGCCAACCGAACAGAGATGTACCCTTGATGGATTCTTCAGAATCCCTTGCCGAGAGGTATGAAAACACCATAGGCCGACTTGACATGATCCGATCAAAGGGTTATGTTGTCAATGTGATGTGGGAATGCAAGTTCGATGTTATTCTCGAACAGTTCCCCGCACTGAGAGACGACCCCTTGGTCTGTGATGTCCCGTTGGTCCTTAGGAACTCTGTCTACGGAGGACGTACAGAAGCCATGCGGCTCTATCGTAAGGCGGATGAGACGAAAGAAGAGAAAATCCTATACAGCGATATAATGTCCCTATACCCATCCGTCTGTAAGTACAACAAGTTTCCTATCGGTCACCCCACTGTTCACGTTAGTGACCAGTGTACAGATATAGATTCAATGATGAAGAAAGAAGGTCTCATTAAATGCACTGTCCTACCACCGCAAGGGCTCTACCATCCCGTTTTACCATTCAGGTGGAATGGTAGGCTCTTGTTTCCCCTTTGCCGCACCTGTGTTATGACTGTCGAACAAGGTAGCTGCAAACATGCGAAAGAGGAAGAGAGAGTGCTCACTGGTACATGGGTAGTTGATGAAGTGAGACTAGCTGTAAATAAGGGTTATAGGGTGATGGCAATCCACGAATTTCTCGAATACGATGTCACGCAATACTCGCGTGAAACTCGTGAGGGAGGGTTATTCGTGGATTACATCAACCTTTTCCTCCAGATTAAGACAGAATCCAGCGGATACCCTGCTTGGGTGAAAACAGAGGCCCAGAAACAGGAATATATCGATTTGTTTTACGAACACGAAGGTGTTAAGTTAGACCCCAAACAAATCGTGAAGAACGCTGGAAAAAGGACCATTAGTAAGCTTTGTTTGAATTCCTTCTGGGGAAAGCTCGTCCAGAGGTCTAACCTGGGTAAAACAAAGCTTATTAAAGAGCCTAAAGAGCTGTATAGGTTCCTCACGACACCCGGAATTGAAATTCAGAGACTACTTTTTGCAAATGATGAAGTCGTGTGGATTAATTGGATCCCTATAGAGGAGGAACAGGACTCTCTTCCTCATACTAGTGTCGTTCACGGTGCTTATGTGACATCGGGAGGTAGAATGAACCTCTACGGCTACCTGGACAAACTAGATCGTCGAGCCATCTACTGTGACACGGACAGTGTGATTTATACACAGACACCTGACGACGCTAAAAGGTACACTGTGCCTTTAGGCGACTATTTAGGCGACATGACCAGTGAACTTACAGACTACGGGGAGGACGCGTACATTTCGGAATTTGCAAGCGGGGGCCCTAAGAACTATGGTTTTAGGGTTACCGTTCCCTCAAACAGCACCGTCGATACCTCTGTGTGTAAAGTCAGAGGTATTACTCTTAATTATAAGACGTTGCAGGATGTCAACTTCGACGCCATTAAAACTATGGTTTTAAATGGTGATCCTGCAGCAACTATCTCTCTGAGGACAGAGAGGAAAATTAAGAGAAAGCCCGGCCCACAGATCGTGTCTGAAGGCGAGAATAAGATATACCGACTCTGTTTTCGAAAAAGACGCAGAGTTAGCGGAGGGTTCGATTCCCTCCCGTTCGGGTATAAATAGAAACGAGACGAGAGCACCATCTCAGTATGGACTCGTCGTCGTCTCTGGAGTGTGCGTCAATTAGAAAATTATTGGATTTTAGAACGCTTATTCATCACACAGGTGAAGAGTTGGAGGTGTTGTCCCCTGAACTTTTAACGGCATGCGGAGCCGAGAGCATTTATTTAGTGTATCATAAATTACCCGAAAGTGTGCAACGTAACGATCTTGTAAAAAAGTGTCTTAGATGTTTTAAACATTACCCTGATTCTCCTTACGATTGCTTGGATGGACCCCCACCTATGATTAAACATTGTTATGGTTGTAATAAAATTTGACCATCCCTTTTCTTTGATTGTATCAGGTCCGTCATTCTCAGGGAAGACAACTTTCTGTGTAAAACTTATTAATAATTTACACCAATTGTGTAACGTGAGCAAATACGAAAGTATTCTGTGGTGCTTTAGTGAAAGTAACGCTGTCCCTCCCCAGACAAAATTCAATACTACCGTGACATACCACGAAGGTCTTCCTGACTTTAAACAAGAACAATGTACTAAACCCAGACTCGTTATTCTAGACGACTTACTGGACAAAGCTTATTCGACAGAAGTGAGTTCTATATTTACAAAAGGTTGCCATCATAGAAACATTTCAGTTATTCTCATAACACAAAACCTGTTTCACCAGTCTGCTCACAGCAGAGACATCTCTTTGAACACAAAGTATATGGTTTTGTTTAGAAACCTGAGAGATAAAAATCAAATTACTTTTCTAGCAAGACAAGTGTATCCTGAAGATTGGAGGTCTTTCTACAGAGCTTTCCAAGACGCAACAAGAAAACCTCACGGTTATTTACTAATAGACTTTTGTCAAAGAACAAACGATTTACTTAGATTTAGAACTAAAATATTTCCCTCGGAGGTTACAAAGGTTTACGTCCCTGTAAAGGATGAAAAGGATAAAATCCAATTACCATATGTTACAAGTTCTTAAAAAGGCAACTCCCGAGGTACGAAAGGTTATTCTAAAAAGTGCAAACAAAAACCTGATACTTGCTATTATAGACTGTGTTCTTAATGTTTTGAACGGTCAGTGTAAATTATCTTCGTGTTCTAAACGTAAGCTGTTTAAACATAAACATTCCTTAAGACATCTTCTAGATAGGAACGTATCCTTGTCCGAGAAAAAGAAAACTTTGGTACAGAAAGGAGGATTTTTAATTCCTCTCTTGTCCTCCGTGTTATCCGTCTTGGGATCTTTAACATAATGTTACAGAAAATGTTTCTGGTTAGTGCTAAAGAGTACAAGCGTTTAAAACGTTGTGTCGAAGGTTCAAACCCGGCAGTTGATGTTACGGATCCGTACAAAGAGTTGGTTAAAATACGCGAGAGTGAGGATCCTATATTCAAGAGAAAACAGAACAGAATACTCGAACAGGAAGTAGCTGAATCGAGGAAAAGAGTTAGAGATTTATCACCCGAGAAAAAACCCATCTCCGAGGACGAAGCTAAACGTAACGTTATAGGTGATGTAGCAGGTAAATATTTATCGGCTTATGTAACATCGCCAAAGATTGTAGACACACAGTTTGGAATCTATAAAAAGAAAGAGACGGGAGAGTACATGATAGGTAATTTTAAAATTCAATTGTTAAACAATAGTTTGATCATTAACGGTATAAAATACGATGCGAGTGCAGGTTTATGGGAGTTGCTTACTAGGAAGAAGGTGGATATGAATCTTGTTACGCAGGAAGACCTCGACACGTACAAAGACATTTTAACTAGGACCGAAGGACATAAGAGCGATATTAAAACCGATAAAACAGTTAAATACAAACAAGTCATTGCAAAATTGTTTCCAACGAGAGAGCTTAGGTGGAGTACCTATAAACAACGGAGATGATGAATGAAACATTACACAAGTTGTATTACGACCCTGAGGCATCTACGGGTTTTTCCACTCTTGCTAAACTTTCACAAGCTTCTAGCATTACAGATAAAAATATCGAGGAATGGTTAGTTGAGCAGGATGTTTACTCCTTACATAAACCAATCAGGAGAAAGTTTCTTAGGAATCCGTATTCTGTAAATAACCTTTACGACGTGTTTGAACTTGATCTAGCCGATGTACAAAGCATTGCACAACATAATGACAACGCAAGATATTTACTTGTTGTTATCGATGTGTTTTCCAAATACGTATGGGTTGTACCTTTAAAATCTAAAAGAGGTAAGGATGTGACAGAGGGATTTAAACAGGTGTTGGAGAAGTCCGCTAGGAATCCTGTCGCTGTAAGAACCGATAGGGGTAAAGAATTTCTAAACAAATCTTTTCAAGACTTGTTAAAGAAGGAGGAAATCGAGTTTCAAGTGTGTAGGAATCCCGATGTTAAATGTTCAGTCGTGGAAAGGTTTAATAGGACTCTAAAAACTAAAATGTACAAATATTTTACTTTCAAGAACAGTTACAAGTATCTCGACGTGTTGGATAAGTTTGTGAAGGGATATAACGATAGTGTACACAATACAACAGGAATGGCCCCTAATATGGTTAGCGATAAAGATGTTTTGAAAATATGGCGACGTATGGCAAAGAAACAGATTCGTGTGAAACCGAGAGCTGTAAAGTTTTCGGTAGGGCAAACGGTAAGAATAGGTAGAGAGAAAATGAAATTCGCTAAAGGTTTCGAGCAAAACTATTCTACAGAAATATTCAGAATCGTCAAGGTCATTAAACATTCTCCTCAACCTGTATATGAACTAGAAGATCTCAAGGGCAGTCCTATTTTCGGACAGTTTTACAGTTATGAGCTCACACCAGTAACTATTGGGAAAGACACTGTTTACAAGATAGATAAAATTCTACGCAGTCGTAGAGTAAGGGGTAGTACCGAACATCTCGTTCGCTGGAGAGGTTACGGTCCTGAGTTTGATTCCTGGGTTAAAGCTAAGGATTTAGCGTAATGAGAGAAGAAGAATTTTACGTTACTCTCCTGAGCGATGCATCGTACAAATCATTTCCTAGTAACACCCTTGCTAGTTTCCAGGTGCAGTTGGCACAGAGCATAAAGCTGGAGAGGAATCATTGGGATGTGGGTTTGTGCGAAATTAGTTACTCTCAAGGGAATGTATCGGAAACGAAAGCTTCGACACCTAGTGAAACATCGGAATCGAAATCTGTGAAAACAAATCTAAATAGGAAAGAACTTGTTTTTATATACTGTAATATAATAAAACCGCAACTTGTAGGAGATGCGTACGTTAAATGTCTTAGAATTATTCAGTTTCCTTTAAATACAGCAACTCATGTCTTTCCTGAAGTTTATTATGTTCCTGTCGAATCTTCCGAATTTCAGGTGATAGGTATAGAAATGACAACAAAACTAGGAGAACTAGCTAACATAACGGATAGCACTAAACCTACGATGCTCGTTTTACATTTTAAAAAGAGAAGGCAGATGGTGTTATGAGTTAGTTTGCGATGGACCACCTTACAGCATACTACGTGAATCAGTCGGGAGGGCGTCTGGGCAATGTTGGTCCTTTCTACAGCGGCAGCCCCTATGTTCAACACGGTAGTGGAATAGGTAGTTTCTTGGGAGGATTATTTAGAATGATAAAACCAATTCTCTTTTCCGGTGCTAAAGCGGTAGGTCGTGAAACTCTTTCGGCAGGAGCAAATATTTTAACCGATATAGCAAGTAGAAAGGAAGGTGATAAGGTAAAAGATATTATTGCTAATAGAGTAAACGAATCAACTCAGAAACTCGTGAATAAAATGAAGGGTAGGGGTAGAAAGAGAAAGAGGGCGTCTCCTAAGATGCGAGATATATTTAGCGATGTAAAGAGGAGAAAGTAGTCAGTCGTGTAGAGATGTTCGCCGTGACAAAGTCAGAGTTCGACCTTTTCGAGAGGAGCCCTATTCAAACATCGGTGGTGGGAAATGTTACTACATTATGCAAAGCCATTACTCCGGTGGAACAGAGCGTTCTCGAATTCGTGGTTGCTGCAGACAGCGAACATTATACAGATTTAAATGTACAACTCATGGTGGAGGGAAAATTCGTTAAAAGCGACGGGGCAGATATAGGTGCAGGCGATAAGGTTACAGGAGTAAACAACTTGCTTCATTCACTTTTCAGTCATCTCAGCGTTTCCTTGAACGGGACATCAATCACCCCTTCGGAGGACTTGTACAATTACAGGTCTTACCTTGAAACATTGTTTGCATACGGTGAGGATGCTTCTAAAACTCATCTGACAAACGGTTTCTGGTATGCCGATAAAGCTATCGAAGGTTTGACAGAACCTAAAGAATTGGTGGCATTAAACGGAACGTTGGGACCTAATGTTAAAAACGACGGTTGGACCGAAAGGTACAACAAGTCTAAGAATTCTAAAGTATTAGTCATGATAGGTAAACTACACGGTGATATTTTCAATCTGTCTAAACTTTTACTGCCTGGAGTAAACATGCATATAAGACTTACGAAAGCAAAGAGAGAGTTTTATCTCTTGGGTGAAAACGACAATTCAAAAGTCTTCTTTAAGTTTCTCGATGCAGGTCTGTACGTGAGGAAAATTAAAGCTTCGCCCAGCATTCTACTAGCACACATCAAAACTCTAGAGAAAGGTTATAATGCTCACTATCCTATCACAAGAGTGGATTTGAAAACATTTACGTTTAGTTCAGGAGCAAGCTCCATTTCTATAGATAATGCATACATTGGTACTCTACCTAAGCGTCTTCTCTTCTCCATGGTGAAAAATTCTTCTTTCTCCGGCACAGTGGAGTCCAATCCCTACGAGTTTCGACATTTTGCTTTGAGTTCTTTTGCTTTGTACGTTAATGGACAACAGATTCCATCAGAAGGATTACACATTTCCACAGATCATGAGAAGACTACTACTCTAGCTTACGATACACTTTTTAAAGGTTCGGGGATCCATCATAGCAATAGCGGGATGCTAATCACTCACGACATGTATATAAATGGGTATTTCACACTGATGTATGATCTTACGCCTGATGTTTCGGCATCGCATGGTCATAGAAGTTTGCCCTGTAGTGGAAACATTAGAATAGAAGCAAAGTTCGATAAGGCTTTAGAACAAGCCATCACTTGTATCCTCTACTCCGAATACGATAACTCTATCGAGATCACTAAAGATAGAAGAGTGATTACAGATTTTTAGAATAATGAATAGTAACCAAATAAACTATGCTTTACGTCACGTAGAAACATTCGGTGGGGTTTACCCTAGCGATATGTTACCATCTGTTGTAACGCATAAACCTAAGATTTATGTCATTAACTTTGATCCTCATTCTTCGCCTGGTTCTCATTGGGTTGCCGTGCTTTTCAAAAATCAGAATTTTGCCTATTACTTTGATTCTTTTGGTCTACCACCCATCATTCCTGGGATAACAAAATTTATAAAACAAAACTCTATACAATGGCTGTACAACACTCAAAGACTCCAGGGACCGACAACGGCAGTATGTGGACATTATGCCTGTTTGTTCACATACTTCATGAATAATGGAAGGACGATGCAGGAGTATGTAAACATGTTTACTACGTCTCCAGACATAGAGGTCGTCCGCATCTTCCACAAATTCCTTGGAACTCTCTGTGGAACGAGGAAGTTTGGAGGTCAGAGATGTTTTCCAGGACATGTGCATTGTAAGTATCTATCTACATGGATTTATTGTTAGCTTGGAAAAGTAGGTTGCGCTCAAGTTAAAACTTTTACTTTCTGATTTCAGAACGAAAAGATATAAAGCAGCTCGATTTCATCGGACTAGCTCAGTTTCGTTGCAGTGTCTGGAACGAGAGGTCCTCCTAGTTCTATCGTGATGTCTTCATCATCAGAGACTACTACTACTGGCAAGAGCAAAACCAGCAAATGTAAAAAGGTATGTATATTCATTACTCATATGCTTGTATTGTATTGTTTGTTTGTTTATTTGATTGTTTTGTTTTCAGGTTTCATCATCAGGCCCTGTATAAAATTAGATTTCTTACGGGTATTGTTTTATGTGTTTCAGGTTTCGTCATCAGGATCTGTAAAGAAACAGAAGAAGATGATGATCGACAAGGTTGTGAAGGAAGCTGTGTCGGCAACACTCCCAAGAGTTGCTCCTACAGTGCTAGCCCGCAGAACCTATTTCCTCAACAACAGAAAGGACCGATACATCAGTTTCGGATTCTACTCCATTGTGAATTACACTGGATGTGCGGAGATTGGAACTTCTAAAGGTGCTTGTGTTATTTTGTCGCCCTACCTCCTCTCTTCGTTCTTGTTACATTTACCTAAAATGTGTGAAAATATGTGTTATTCTAAACATTATCTGTTTAAAGAAGACTCTTTCAAATTACAGACACGTAAAGACTTGAAAGAATGTGTGATGCAATACGATAGTGCTCGTATTGTTTTACGTAATGATGACATTACTTACCTCGTTATGAATTCTATCATAATAAATGACATTATGAATAAGTTTGTACTAACGCAAAGCGAAGTGTTTAACTATATA
Source organism: Ectobius pallidus (assembly GCA_964059195.1). Classification (NCBI taxonomy): domain Eukaryota; kingdom Metazoa; phylum Arthropoda; class Insecta; order Blattodea; family Ectobiidae; genus Ectobius; species Ectobius pallidus. The sequence continues at coordinate 41,146,685 of CAXKWD010000003.1, forward strand.
AACAATAAACAAAGTGTTCCTGCAAGTTGTGAAATTCTGTCTTTATTAGACATGGTTACCGATGAAATAAATCATCCAGCTCTATTACTCTGAAGCCATTTGTATTTACATTTTATTTCATAGGAGCGTGACAACCTTATTGACAATAATAATAATAATAATAATAATAATAATAATAATAATAATAAGGTTGTGACGTTCTGAAATGAAACTATAACCTTAACCAATTCCTATTCCTTACAAAAGTCATTTCACTTAGTCGATAGTAATAGTAAGAGTGTTCATCTGGAAGAAGAAAGGATGCTGAAAGGAAGAAGAATTGCTTATGTAAGTATAAACCTATTTTATCTTTTCATAACTATCATGTGCCCTTGCGCAATATTGTACGTATGTCACTATTACACTATCTAGCCATAATAGCGTCACGTTGGTGCATGTCGTGACATGTTTCAATTCTAACCCCATGACGTCATAGAGCAAACGACCTAAGTATGGGTGTGGGGAATTTTTGTCAAAAGGGCACAACTAGGGCGTCGGAACACCATAGGACGAAAGGGCACATCTCACGCTTTCATATGACACCCATGACGTATTTTTGCCAAAAGGGCACAACTAGGGCGTCGGGGGCGGCGTCGGAACATCTCAGGACGAAAGGGCACATCTCACGCTTTCTTATGACACCCATGACGTATTTTTGCCAAAAGGGCACAACTAGGGCGTCGGGGGGCGGCGTCGGAACATCTCAGGACGAAAGGGCACATCTCACGGTTTCATATGACACCCATGACGTATTTTTGCCAAAAGGGCACAACTAGGGCGTCGGGGGCGGCGTCGGAACATCTCAGGACGAAAGGGCACATCTCACGCTTTCATATGACACCCATGACGTATTTTTGCCAAAAGGGCACAACTAGAGCGTCGGGGGCGGCGTCGGAACATCTCAGGACGAAAGGGCACATCTCACGCTTTCATATGACACCCATGACGTATTTTTGCCAAAAGGGCACAAGTAGGGCGTCGGGGGCGGCGTCGGAACATCTCAGGACGAAAGGGCACATCTCACGCTTTCATATGACACCCATGACGTATTTTTGCCAAAAGGGCACAACTAGAGCGTCTGGATGAATCGGGAACAGCACAGAACCAAAGGGCTTAATTACATTATTCGAATCGACTACCATGACATCACGGGACTGTGACGGATCAAAGGGCTTAAGTATAGAGACTGTTCCTGTTGCGTAACGGGAATACTAACCATAGGGCCTAAATCCTAAACAAGGAGTCTGGATGAATCGGGAATAGCACAGAGCCAAAGGGCGTAATTACATTATTCGAATCCACTCCCATGACGTCATGGCGTCGCCGGTACAAAGGGCACAACTCAGGCGTCGGGGGCGGCGTCGGAGACGTCGGAACACCATAGGACGAAAGGGCACATCGCGCGCTTTCATATGATACCCATGACGTCATGGCGTCGCGACGCTGGGGGGCGGCGTCGGTTGGCGGCCATTTTGGATTATACCTCCCTAGTTACTACTACTGACGAACACATTTATGTACAATAAAAAATTGTTAGTTATAATTAATAATTAACTTTATTTACTTTTAAATTATTTATTTATAATAAGAAGTTGTGTGAGGATATAAGAATATATGAACATATTACTTTTAAGTTGCTTCAAAGAGTTATCAATTTTACCAAAGCCTTAATAATCAGTTAAGTTCGGATTACAATAATATGGTTGTAATTTTATGAAATAGAAAATAATAAGGTGTAGGTCTACCATATAACATTTAAAAAATATACTGTATATTTTCAGGTTTCCATAAAATATGGATTGTTTTGAAATGAATTCACTCATTGGTGAGAAAACGTTTTTAATATATTGTAATAATAATTAACTTTACAAATACGATTAAAACATGTGAATCTATTTGATGATTCAAAAATATTTGAGAACTTTAAGACCATATGCCATAAAATAAAGATTATATAAAAAATTAAGTCTAATTAATGTATGTATTTATTCACACTGCAACCCGGTGGCTGCAGTAATAGTACACAACTTTCCAATCTGATATATAACATATCAACCACGCCTACATAAAGTACATACATCGCAGTCATTGTAATAATTTATACAACATTTTATGTAGGATTTAATTTCTACTAATAAATTCATTAACCACTGGACTTACTGGAATTTTATTACGGTTGTCAATTACGAAAATGGTTACGTAGATACTAAAAATTACACAAACGTCATTTAGATTAATTCGTACACCAGATTAAATTAATGATGAATTAATTGTACAATTTCAGATTAACGAAAATATCACGCACACGCACTGGATTATATAAAACACCCCACTTAGTTACACGGAATACATTAATCACAATCCTTATATATTTTAGTAAGAATTTAAATTTATATTCGTACTTACAATATTAAGATATCTGAATAACAGATGATTTCTAGCACTTTCTGCTTGACGTATAAAATAGTTGATAAATACGATGATGCAACAATGAAATCGAACGGTGGCGTGCTGGTCCGCCGGTTGTTGGTGTGTGGGTGCGACCGGGGCTCCTCGAGCTAGGGCCATGGCTTCGGGCGTGGGTGTCCTGCAGGATGCCGCAGAGCAGGGGCAAATCATAAACTTTACGCCATATGGAAGCCCATTTACACCCACGACGAAAATAGCTATCCATATTATGGCATCACAAGTTAACAATTTACATGTATAAAAAACCGTAGGAAATTTCATAATGAAATATCTTTAAGATCAGTTTAGCCCTTCAACCCTTTCGCACAACATTAGCTTACCACTATACACAGCACAATTTTCAGTGAAATGGCCTTAATAGATGTAGATTGAAACCTTTAGACAATAAAGCCATGATAAGGATTATGCTAAAATATTTAAAACGTACGTTAGGACTATTCCAAATAGTTTTCTTCTTATACCCTCTAATATTAATCAAAGAAAACACACTGTATCCTTAAGAGCTGGACCTAATTTATTGTGACAGCTTTTTACATAAGGTATATATGTAGAAGAGAGAGAGAGAGAGAGAGAGAGAGAGAGAGAGAGAGAGAGAGAGAGAGAGAGAGAGAGTTGTGTGGCTCAATGGGAGGCCAATGAACATATTTTCAAATAATTAAAATCAATATATGTTAATATTTAAAAAAAACAATAAGAAGAAGTAAACCACTATGCAGGCCTATGTTGTCAATAGCTAAAAGATTAAATTATAATAAAATAATTGGGCCTTATAGGCTTACCAAACTTAATGTATGGAGTGTCTATACAATGTACAATCTCCTTAGAGTTTTACACTATAAATTATCTTAGTTTTGAGAATATCCAAACTTTATATATGGAGTGTCTAATTAGAACTCCTTAGAGTTTTATGTTGAATACACTATAAATGATAATTTCCAGATCATTAAATGCCTATCGCGTATAAGAATCTGGTTCACAATATTATAAAACACAGAAGAAAAAAATACTTTCTAAGTAGAATTTCTTGATTTACAGCAACTATGATAGGTGAAATTTGTCAATATACATTAGGAGGTTGTTATTTTATTCTAAATATCAGTCATGCCATTAATTTCCTAGAACTAAGCTTATTTTGACATTCCCGTGCAATAATAAAATTAGTAAATAATTTATTATACACATTTAATTAATTGTACATAATGTCTACCTATTAATAAAATTATACCGATCGATAAATAAATTTTAGCATATTATATTATCATGAAATAAAATAACATATACGGGAATATGGACCGTTTTAAAAGTTCGAAGGGAAAACTTTAGGTTTATTTTAATGGAAAGATTTAAGAAAGGGGAAGAAACCCAGGGTTTTCTTCTGAGTAGTAAGCAAACACACGAATTCTCTAACCAAGAAATTTTTCTCTATAGAATACAAAGTAAAAATTGCTATGCAGACTTAAAATCGTAAATCTATTTTATGTATAACATTTTAAATAAGTTTGAACAAAGGACGGACGGGCTTCCCTGGGGTGAATTTCTTAAATCTGTCTTTCTCCTTGAAAAAAGTTTACAATAAAATGAATTCGACAATACAGTCTTGATTTACTTTTTTGATGGACTAAATTCATCCTCACGGAATAAGGCATGATGGGATTATAGTATTTCAGACCTTCTCGTCATATTTAGTTCCACAAAAACATTGCAATTTTTGTATTAAAAAACGATACCTGTAAAATATTTCATGAGATTTTCAAATCATCTTTATAGAAAAGTTACATTTAGAAGATTATATCACAATATAGAAAGAGATAAACATATTTTAATTTATTGCTAAAACATTTCAAGGTAGAGTAAAATACTAGTGTTGTCGTACTATTGTTATTATTATTATTATTATTATTATTATTATTATTATTATTATTATTATTATTATTAAGTGCCAGAAAGGTATTGGACCAAATTGGTTGACCGCTACCGGAGTAAAGCCCAATTTAGTTTCTATTTTATATGGTAATGTATTAGAAAGAATTGATCAAGTGCAAATAAGTTCTGAAGACAACATATTAATTAATATACAGTGTTCTTATACGGCTTTGGAAGTTGCAATACAGTTAGCTTTGACAAACAACACTACCCACATATTCCTTTGCATATGCTTATCAAACTAGACAATTAAACCGAGCGAGGAGGCCGAGATGGTAACATCTTGCATTCGCATTCTGGAGGCCAATTTGGCATGATTTTTTTAAATTGTATTTTATGTGAGTGTGCGATTGTCAAGATATGACAAATCTGTACAGTCTGCTGATGCTGGACAATTTTAATCTGATTAAAAAAGCAAGACCTTTGTTCTTCCGTAATCCTTGCATAATGAATCAATATGGAGCTTAAATCGAAAATCGATTAAAAATAACTTATTTTCTGCTTATTGTAACTTCAGTTATCACTGATTAAACAAAATAATTCTGGCACTTTGTTACATCAGTTTATCGGATTTTATTATTATTATTATATTATTTTTAAAGTTTTATAACCCATTGCAGTAGTATTAACTACTTTATTCCCTATGGATCCTTGTTCGAAAGTGTCAAAGATATTATGTCAAATAATTTAAAAAAAATGATCTGGCTGTCTATCAAGAAGTATGTCTGGCTTTTTCGATGAAAATTCATTTATCAGATTCCTATCTCTTATGAAATAATATTCAATAAAACATCTCTTATGAAATTCACCGATGTGAATTTCTTTATGTTACTAATAGCTGCATTCGTAATATGATCTTAACATTTAAATAGTTAACATCTTCTATAGTCAGCTGTAAGACTTTATTATAATTTTGTTACTTACGCCCGGATTTTTAGGTTTCTATTAACCCTAAGTTAGTTTTTTTAAACATATTAAAATTATTTTATTTTAGTTTCTTACCATTTTCAGAAAAGTTTTTTTGTTTTGTTTCATTTTAATAAGTACAACTAACACACTGAATCATATATTTTTTCTTTAATAACAGTTCCCATGGTTCTGAACCATAAGACTGTAGGAATATATCTTTTTTTTGCTTAATTGTCAGCAGCTTATTATTTATAGAGCACAATTGTAGAATTACTCTTGTCGACCAAATCCCCCACATAAATTCAATAACGTTTTTCAATTAATGAAACAGCTTTTAGAATAAGTTACTTTCGGCGTCTTGCTGGAGCAAACCCACTTTGCAAGTATGAGCTTCTTAAGAGTGGAATGGTAATTCTTTCACACTGGCCGTGTGTAGGCTAAGATGGACAGGTGAAGTCAGACTGAAAAATTCAGTGCCATAGCCGGGATTTGAACAAGGATCTTCGGCTCTCCGTGTGTCAGCTGGAGAATTTAAAGTTGTACCAGTATGTTGCCATGGTAGCTCAGGTGGTTAGAGCAGCGGCACGGAAAGCCGAAGATCCTGGTTTAAATCCCGGCTATAGCATTGAATTTTTCAGTCTGACTTTACCTTTCCTTATTAAGAATGTTTTAAATGATTTTCTTCTAAAGAAACCGGGGATTTTGGTTCACTAACGATTTTCTTTCCGAGACAATGGGGTACAAAATGACAAAATTATAAAAGACAATGCTATATTTACTCTACAAACGCACTGACAAGATTGAGCAAGATGCAAAATGCAGGAAGACATTTCAAAATTAATTTTTAGTAGAATAACAACAATTATATTAATGACCAGGGCCCGGATTCTGATGACCTAAAATTGTTTGAAAAATTACCTATAAAATGACCCTAAATTTTAAAGAAAATGACTTAATAATTATAAAAAATGACCTAACAACTGATAGGCCTATTTTATTTATAAAAAAGTATTATTGTACACACAAAGTTATAGACTAGTTTGTACATAATTGTAAAAACTGTAAATAAGTGTAATGTTGTGAATGTTAATTTCTCACGGAAACTGAGGCACTGGTGAGTCAAAATTCGGCATTTCCTTTTGTAGTCTGCCGGATTATATTGTTGTTTATTGAGGGTAAACAGCAGTTTGCAATCTCAAATTCAAGCAGGTGCCAAGCCAGTCTGATCACAACAGTAATATAATTCAAAATTTTGGCGTTTCTTTTATTCTCATTTCCGACTGAGACATGACAACACTTTTCCTTCTTGCATTAAACAAACAACATTTCAAAGACTGCACCGCTAGCGACGAAAAAAAGTTAATACACTCAATGTAAATACAAGAAAATGACTAAATGAGGAAGCAAATGACACGAAAATTACAAAATAATGACCTAAAATTGAAATAAATGCCCTAAAAATATAAAATGGCATAAAATGCCAAAAAATGACCTAATAAAAATGAATTTCTACAATCTAGAGGCCATGATTAGGATTTATCCAAAAGTTGGCAATGTCTATGCAGCATCAATAAAAATATGACATGTCATTAGAATCCGGGCCCTGTTAATAACATATAATTACTTTAATTAAGTATGTTAATAAAAAAAGTGTTAGCCAATTTTAGAGTGGACTATGTGACTGCCATGACATTGAAACTGATAATTGTGTTAAATAAACACAGTTAGCTAACAAGGAACAAAATAGTTTAAATCCTAAGAATCCGGGCCCTATACCAATAGTCATGTGACATATCTGCGCTTTTTGAAAGAGACACGTGGAAAACTGAGCACTACATGTGCATTGAACGTTTTGGTTAGCGTACTGTAAATAGCAGACTCTTACGTCAGTTAAAATACATATCTGGAAGTGAAACCATTTGAAGAGTTCTGGGAATAACATGTAAAATGAGAAAACCCTTCATCTTTCGGTTGGCTTCCCTCCGTAATTTTGCGCTTGAATAAATAATTCAGTATATTAGACAATGAGCTACGTCGAAATATGTAACAGAAAGCCTTTTCTTAACTGGAATACGCTACTAGATTGAACCAATTTCATTTCATAGTAACACAGAATCTCCCACTTACCCTAGCGGTGCACTTTTCTTTTTAATGTGCAATCCTGCGATTTTAGTATAAAGACTTTCAATATTATTACCACATAATTGAAAATATCGCTAATATCAGTTATATTAAAAGGCAAAGTCCCAATGTAGGAGGACCCTTCTTGCGATACGTAAAAAGAACTCTGTGAATAAAATTTATAATGTTGGTTCTCTATGCGCTATATTTATTAAAGCAATTTTAAGTAATATGAAGGAATAAGGCGGACACTTATTAAAAATCTGATATATATTAATTACCCTCATAGATCCATCATGAAATTTGTCAATCCCTGACATGGTTACAAGCGTATGAATAATACAGTGAGCAGTACTGCGAACTACCGCAAATGTAGCAACCTACTCGTACTAGTAGTCCGTGTCGTAATGTGAAGTGAGAAAAAAGACCATCATCGGTAAAGATTGACGTCGTAGCATAGTGGTTGAGGCGCTGCACTACAAGCCGGAAGGTCGCGGGTTCGATCCCCGATGAGGTCATTGGAGTTTTTCAAATGGCCTAATCCTTCTGGTGGCACTATGGCCCTGAGGTCGACTCAGCCTCCAACAGAAATTAGTACCAGGAGCAATCCTGGGGGTAAAGGCGGTCGGTGCGTAAGGCCGTATAACCCTACCACCTTCACGTGCCAGAATTTCTAAAATCTGGGAGCCTCAACCTCATGGAACCCTCTAGGCCTCCATGGCCTGTATAGGGAACACTTTACTATTGGTAAGGATAGAGGAAATCTTCTAAGCGTAATATACTAATGTTTCTGTAGACTTTCCAAGACTTCATCTAAGTGGTGCTGTATTGTATACGCTTACAAATGGCTGGCTGTGATGCTCAGAGTAATCTTACTTAGATATCTGTGCCAGCGTATTATCTTTAATTCACTCTCAGAATAGTTCAGTAAGGTTGCTCCCAGGCCAAAAAAGGATGAACTTAAACACTTTTTAAACTCTCTACAAAGTGCAAACATCTCTACTATCTGAAAATCTACGTACTCCTACTCTTCCTGAAATGTGGGTCAGTATTTGAAATGTCAAAGGTCCTTAGCTGTAATGGAAAAATCTGATTTTCTTTCTTTTCTGCTTTATAAAAGAACTGAGCACTACAGAATATATATATCATGTGCTTTTTCATTGAGCATAATATCTGTTAGCTTTCTAGTGGAGAAATTAGATTGTACAGAAAACAGCAATGCATTAACAGAATATCGGTAATAGCTATACGTATATATGTATCAAGTACGCGAAATAATACTTTAGCGAACGAATTTAACGGACTAGATGAGTCCGCAAAAGCTTTTGCGAATGTGGTGGATACAACATTTTTTTAGTGAAAGCTCTGTAAATTATGTGAAATGAAATACCGTATAATTAATTATAAAAGGCATAGTCAACCATTTGTTGACGCCATATTCTCTTAGCTGCCTGAATCCTATGCTATGAACCAATACGAAATGTGGTTGTAGATGAACTGTGTGGATTTCTTATAAATAACATAGCTATGTTGGATTAGGCTCATATTTGTTATATTATTAAGTGTTTTGTAAAATAATTGTAAAGTTTCTGCGTAACGTACAGAAACAATGTTGCCTTATATATATTGTTTTTGGCCAAGTATTTTGTTTCAAACCCTGTTACGGTTGGTATGACTGGTCACTGGCATCTGGATTTTTCAGTTGCCATGAGGACTTTACCGGCCTAGGCTTGTAAAGTGCTCTTTTTGGCGTGTTAACAGTAGCCTACGACAAGCAGCTGTTTTGCAGATCGTGTACTAAACAATTAAATTATTAATAAGCCTATATTATGGTATATTACTTTAGAAGGCACAGGTTAACTTTTATAAAACCTGGAATAAATTAAAGAACTGAGAAGTGTTCTTCAAACAAATTTCAAAACCAACAAAAGCAGGAATGGGAAAGACATAGAGGAAATTAAGACGATAAAATTTACTCCGTGCACAATATTTCAGATAGATGCGCTTATGTTTGCATTATGTGAAACATGCATTTGAGACTGAAGCTCCGAGGTTTGTAAAAATTAGCTAATTTGTAGTATGTAATTTTTTAATCGATGTATGTATGTCACCCCTAGAATGAGCTTTAGCCTTGGGGTTATAGAGCCTGTATATGAAATAATGGCAATAAGAAATATATTTAAAAAGTTACAGGATTAGATGTAATGACACACTTGGGTTGCAAAGAAGGTAAAAGACGCAGGTACATTAAGTTACAGGCAGCCAGAACAGAAATTGGATGAAAAAGCACTGTCATAGAAAGAAATGCTTTTAATTAAACGGAACTGGCGTGTTACAATGAACAGTATTGAAATCCTAAGGGATACTCCCACATTTTCCATTAAAAATGGTCGCTAATAACAAACGCAATGCAGGGAAGTGCCTGACACAGTAGTCCATTACAACTTGCTGGTGTATTCATTCGGTATTTGGTATGACAGTCAACTCCCACGCTTGACTCTTTGATGGCGATCATGCCATAGGCCTATTTTCCATTTAAAAGAGTGATTTATTGAAAGAAATGTGGAACAAATATTGATATTTGAACGTCATAGTTAAAACAAAATAAATACCATTTTTTGTGAAACATATTTTGTTGGTAGTGATATGAATTTGTGTGTGCGCGTGTTGTGGTCACTTGGACGAGCGAAACAGTTTCAGTTTCAATCAGAAATTTAGGAGACAAAAAGTCCCAGAAATGCTGTGGTATATCATGTAATATTTGAAAAGGTAAAGGAGGGTTTTAAAATAATATTTTACGTGGTGCTTTCCATGCGACTCTTGAGTTAATCTCGTGCGGCTCTTGAAACTATGTTGAGAGTAAATAAGTATAAAGATTTTAAAAAGTATATAGTGAATATAATTTAAACAAAACATATTATGAGGAAGTGAAAAAACTTATTGTCCACCGCTGTGGCTTAGGGGATGCGTTCGCTCCTCTCGCGCAGCGGGCCCGGTTTCGAATCCTGGTCGGGACAAGTTACCTAGGTGGGTTTTTTTCTGGGGGTTTTCATCACCTTTGAGACAAATGTCGGGTAACTTTAGGCCCTTGTCCCAGATATCATCTGGTCGTCATTATCATCTTCATCCCATCCTCGTCTTGTTTGGAGTGAGTGTATGTGTGTGTGAATGGTGTGTTTCGTCCTATGTGTTCGTGTTGTCTCGGAGATGGCCCCGGCATTGGGCTGATCACTCATCCGGGAGGGTCTCCATGTCCCTGTCTGGTCAAAAAAGTATGTATGTGATCCAAAGATAATCCCTCTCCCTACACGTCGCGGCCCGTAAGGCCCGGGCGGCTTGGGTCGCTTAAATCCTAAAAGGGATAGGTAAAACTAAGTCAAAGAAAGAAAAACTTATTTCTGATTTAACGCAGAGGTCATTTAAGACTCTTTCGGAAAGACTTTGAGACTAAAACATTCGCTGATTTCAAAGCCATTTGAAACCCATCCTGACGTTCAGGTAGAAACGGAAGATTATTTGTGTAAAATGTTTGGTCTTGCTAAAGAAATCAATGGTAGATTAATGAATTAAGAACACTTAAACCTTCATTTTCATTCCTGAAAAATTCTTTTGGTGTTGATGTTGTGGGCGATAGCTGTCCTGTTTCATCACCAATTACAAAGGATACAATTGGAGTAGAGTTGGAGCTACTAGAACTGCAAGAGGACGAAGGACTAAAAGGACTTAAACGAAGTGGTGTTTTGGCCATAGAATTTTGGAAGAAAATTCCAGAAGAAAAATACCTACTAATAAAATAGTGTTCTAAGAGGCTTATTTCGATATTTGGGAATACTTATGTGTGAATCTCTGTACTGAACGCTTAGGTTCATTAAATCTAACTGATGAACATTTAAGTGAACTCATGCGAATCATGCTTACCAATTATCAGCCAAATTTAAACTATAATGTTTATGTGTACAATAATGTTTATGTAAAAACAATGTGGTTCCCTTCGAACAGCTTCATAAATTTGCGGCTCCCAAAGTTAAGGTTAGTAGCCACCCCTGTATTATACAAGATAACCCTTTAACAGAAATGGAAATTATTCCAAATATATCCTGACAACGACAGAGAGATTTGATTGGAAACACGAATAAGTTATAATATTAATGAAATAATATGGCATTCAACCTAGAAACTTAAAATCAACACAAATTACGCCTACAGCGCTCCGCCAGACTACACTGTACAAAACATCATAAGTCTTATTTTGTATGAGAAGTTGCCACAGAACAACGCCACTTCAAATTCTGTAGAGGGTAAGATCAAATGTCATAATTGCAAAAGATGTAACTTAATAATTAACGACTGAAATGCTCATATACCTACACCCACATAGTTAAAGGACTCCCGAGGGCAACTAAATCATGTTCAGAAGTATATTCAACTTGATTAAAAGTGAACCGTGTTGTATGTATTTGTATTCGTTCTTTCTTACTTTCTTTTGTATTTCTTTCTTTACTTGTTTATTTATGCATTCTCCATTTTTCTTTCTATTTTTATTTCGGCACTCTTGCATTCTTTAATTTTCAATTATTTATTTCTTCTATTTATATTTTACTTTTTCACGTTTCTTTCTTTCAGTATGATACTGATTTTTAAATTAAATTAATAGTTTACTAAGGGGTACGCCGTAGCGTTGTGATTGAGACGCTGCGCTACAAACCGGAAGGTTGCGGGTTGGATTCTCGATGAGATCATTGGTGTTTTTCAATTGACCTAATCCTTCTGGTGGCACTATGCCCCTGCGGTCGACTCAGCCTCTAACAGAAATGAGTACCAGGAGCAATCCTGGGGGTATAGGCGGCCGGTGCGTAAGGCTGACAACCTTACCACCTTCACTTGCCGATGTCTAAAATCTGGGAGCCACAACCTCCTGGTCTGTATAGGGATCACTTTACTCAATAGTTTACTAAATACTAAAACGGAACATACAATGTAGAAGGCATATTACTTAATAGAATATAAAATTTAAATATAAATACCTGGGCCGTCCATAAAATAAGTTTTCCCGAGGCCGTTTACAGAAACAAAACACAATTTCATTGAAATGCTTATTGCAACAGATACAGCAAGTGTTCATCTATTTTAAAACATATTCGCCACCGGAAATGAGATATTTTTCATTCCGTGGAACCAAAGTTTGAATACCTGTGTCGGAGAAGTCTGCCGCATGGGATTTGAACCATTATGTGGCAACCATGTCCGCCTCTTTGTCATTCTCTGTCATTCCTTGAGGTGTAGGAAAAGATGGAAATCAATGGAAGCGAGGTTCGTCATGTACGGTGGATTTTTAAACACCCGTAGTCGAACTTCTCTAGGAGGCTTACTAAATACTTGCTAAATGTTTCAGCGCAGCAGATGTTTACATTAATTTCAATCATGGGAGACGATTTATTAGTCTTGGGTGGGGGGGGGGAGAGAATGTGTAGGAGTTTCTTCAAAATTATCCGTGGTTTAACATAATAATTTATTTTATTCACCGTAACTAAGCAACTCAACCGTTGTCAGGCCTTAGAATTCCCTGCCACAGGGATAATCGCTATTGTTCATGAATTTGCAATTCGCCATGTGTAAATACAATATTATTCAAATTTTAAAATATTAGTTTTATTATAATTTTGGGTTGCCATAGAGAAAACATTGCACGATATACATGTGTAAAGGATTTTTGTTGAGTGGTTATTCACATCCGAATTAAAAATAAAAACACTTTACACACTTCTATCATGATTAGTATTTGATCTCACATCTCCAGTCTAGTTGTGTACCAGCAAAATATTAAACTTTTTCGCACCTTGTTCTGTTTCAATTATGACAACACTGTTGTCTTATAGCTCTTCTATTTTCTTGTTGGGAAACCATAAGCAATATGACGGTTATCTGACGGATCCTAAGAAATTTATGTTTGATTTTACTTGAGAGTGTTAAGAACTTGCTTCAGATCAAAGAAATTAGCGTTCAATTGCTATTGTTCTGTTGTGTTATCTCATGATGCAGAAGTTTATGAAGATAAACAGTTGGGAGGCATGAGAGTGAATATAAATTCAGGAGGTTCACTTCTATTTGTCACACTACGAAGCTTCTTCAACGTGAGCGGCTAAACAATGAGTTTCTGAAAACAGAAAATCCTGGCGTGGGAGTCGATATACGGTTTCACAGCATGGAACTTGCAATCTTCAGTTCTGTGGAAATGTATTGAATACATGAAAGATACCTTATGTGTGGGCAGGGATGTTACCCCTAATAATGAAAATATAAAACGAAATGCCAGGACCAGACCTGTATGTTGACGTAAATGTTATCTCTATGATGTATTTATAAGTGAGTCCAGAATCCATTTTCCAGACTGTCTGAATTTCCCTGAAGTCAGTTAAAGGAAAATGTCACATAAGGGAACCTGGAGTAATTTATAACAGTTTTAAGTTTTCTTAAATATCTCATTTTTTAAAATGAAAGAAGCAAAACAGTAGGAATATAATTTTAGCCCTCTGTAAACATTGAACTAATTTCAACTTCTAAGGCAAGTCTATACCAAAAAATAAAAACAATTAATTCGTGAATGTGCTATCTCTACGGGCAAGTCTTCAAGATGCTTCATTTTTATTTCGGAATAATTAATTACCGGTGTATTATAAAAATTATTTTAAGAATGCATTAAAATATTCAACAGTGCTTTTACTTCCCCTAACCTTACCTAGGTGAGGAAATAGGCCTATTAATTGACTTTGAAATTCGATGGAGTTTTCGACATAGGCCTAAATACACGTTTTGAGGATTCCCTGAATCCAAAAATGCTATTTTCATAAACATGACTGCATGTCAGTGTGTCTGCCAAAAGAGATCGAGAATAAATAGTCGTGTAAACCAGGTTTTATATTTTAGTTAGATACCATTTAGGTATGTAACACAACGATTGGAAACGATTTCTTTTACTTTTACTACCACTTTATATGAAGAAAATGTGATTTTTTTTAGATTGTTTAAACGACTCTGACAATTTTTTGAAGATTTGTACTTGAGGTCCTTGTACTCGAACTTTGAGTCCTTTATTTATGGAGAAAAATCTCCTAAGTTCCTCCTAAAGACAAATCTAGAGTGATAGGGAAAAAGCGAATAAGTCAAAATACCAAAGTTTCAAGAAAGACAAATCAATTTATTTCCACAGCATTTTACACTATTTAGATCAGCCCAGGGGCGGATCCACGGGGGGGGGGGGGGAATGGGGGAAATTCCCCCCCCCCCAAAAAAAATTTGTAACATAAAGCACAAATTATTCAAAATTTATTAGAACATAACCCAAATACTTAAATTAAAGCAACGACATTCATTATTTTGAAATACCTTTGTAAGAAAATGCTGAAATGTTCATTTTGTTTTCAATTGTGTACTGGGAATAATTAATTTTTATGAGTAAAAAACTTCCCTCTCTACTTTGGTTCCCCCCCCAAAAAAAAGTCTCTCTGGATCCGCCCCTGGATCAGCCCACCCAGATATTTTTACATAGGATAAGATATTGTGTAAAAATATCTGGTGGACTGGCCTAAATATTATAACAATGCTGTGGAAATAAATTATTTGTCTAACAGTATTAAAATACTCAATACATATTGATCAAAACCATCTTTATTATTAAATGCTTCACATTTTAATTTGAATGACTAATGTCTGGTTGTAAGAATAGTGTTCAGTTACCTTATGAAGTTCATGTTTATAGTTTTAAAATTTTGTTTTTGTTATTAACTTATATGCTGGATGATTTTTGTCATCTACCTTCATACACTGCTATCAATAAACAAATTTACCTAGGCAAAGAAACCGTTGCGTTTTTCATCTTAAGTAGGTCTAAAAGTTTGATGTCCCGACATTAGAATTATTATTATTTTTTTAATTCATAAAATTTCTTTAGACTTTATATTTAAGTTACGCATATCCAAGTGAAGTAATACCAGGCGTGCTAGAGTCCATATCCTGGAAAGAACCATTAATTTGGTTAAAACAATATTTATTACCTATTACCTATTGGGTATTAAAAAATACGCTATATTAGTACAATTAAACATTTCAATTGCAAACAAAGCATACACTATATAATAAATATACTAAAATGGATCATTTCTTATCTTCTCTGATTTTATTGTATTAGATATTATGAATCTACAGATATAAATTTTCTTATTTCTCTCATAAATATAAACCATAGAAAATTCAGTGGACAGCTGGAGAATTATATAAACATGAGTTCCTATAAAATTCAAAATACCTTAATTGTAAAACAGAGACCTATATTGAAGAAACTTTGGGTTATTAAGGACAGACTTAAAACCTATTTCCAACAAAATACAGTGGAAGATGGGAAGAAAAAATGAACGGTCTGAGGACCCAATAAATGGCGTAAAAATTAAGAAAATTGTTGAAATATTTACTTTTTTATTATGTAACTCTAAATCCCAATGTTAAGCCAAATATGAAAATAAATGTGAATTTGTGAGAATTCATGCCCACAGACTACTTATCCTCAGCATTCCGTACAGCCTTCTATAGTGAAGCCTATCTAAACAGAAAACCGGTTTTGCTCAAAGATCTTTGATGTAGTGTAATAAAATATATTTGATTCAAATATCGCCTGTTATCGTTGTTCAAGTTTTTGCTTAGTTCTTTTTCCAGAACTTTCACAGTAGAACCAAAACCGTTCTATGTCACGGAGAAAATCACTTCCGGATATTTTCGAACGCTTCCGATGAAATCTGAATTTTCGGTCGTCTTGATCCATGTCAAAAGTGACTGCCCGTGGTAGTATCTATTAATACATTTTATTTTTGTTGTGGAAATTAAGATAATGAAACTAAATAGCATAGCAGTTTTTCAAATCAAATCTTTGTCACCACTGGCGATCTGGCGACCGGAAATTTTGCGCTCTGCTTTAAGGTATGGAAATATATTCTTCTTCTAAAACCATTTATAGATCGAGCTCGTTAAAGGAAACAAAGACTGCGTGGGAAAACAGGGAGGGGGATGTCAGGGAACTTCGGGGCCCGTCTGGTCTCGTGTCGCGCCAACCTGCATAAAAACTGCTCTCCTCGTAAACAAGTCTACCCGAGTATTTGCTTGCTCGAAAGAGAATTCCAGAAGTCATCATTTTTTTTATAACTTTTGTCGAATTCACCTGGCTAATGTAGCTCTGCAAATTGAGTTCGTTAAATTACATGTTTATGTCAATAAGACAAGAAACCAATCCAAAATTCCAGTATTTATGAGTAAAAGTCATCCCATTTACTCTCAAAATAAGAAGACTTACATTTGTTATTTGGACTATGTAAATTTATACGAATATTAATGACACAACTTAATGGTAGAGCGAGAATTGCTATAAAGCAAATAATATCTTCCCAGATAGAAATGATGTTAATGGACAGTCTACAACAAATACGTAATAAGGAAAATAAATGAATTCTCAGGAGCATCTCGAATATAGGAAATTCGTAGGCGCGCGCGTGTGGTAGAAGAAACCATCCCATACAATACACTTCACAGAAAATTGTATGTTTACGTTCATTATTTTGTCGCACAATCAGAACTTTTATAATCATACATTCAACTTATTTTTTCGTACTAATAAGTTATACTATACATCGTTTTTCTTTTATAGTTTGTAGTAATTCTATAAGTATAAAGTGAATAATATAATAATTATATTATTAATAATAGTAATAATAATAACAATAATAAAATAATCTCTTTCTCCTGTTTAATCTCTCTCCTTTGTAGGAACGTTTAAGCGGCACACGCCGCCCGGACCGCGACCTGTTTGAAGAGGGATTACCTTTGTATCGCAGACAAGGACATGGAGGGCTCCCCGATTGGGTGATCAGCCCAATGCCGGAACCATCTCCAAGACAACACGAACACTTAGGACGAAACACACAGTCATTCCGAACATGGCGCCGATGCGATGGGCTGAAGATGATAATGACGGCCAGATGATGTCAGGTGATCACAGCGGCCTGTAGTTACCCGAGGTTCGTCTCACAGGTGAGGAAAACCCCGGAGAAAGAAGCAAACCACTTAGGTAATTTATCCCGACCAGGAATGGAACCTGAGCCCACTGCGTGAGGGGAGCGACAGTGTTGGACATAATAATAACAACAATAACAATAGTAATAAAATAGTAATAAAGCAGTAATAATAACAAAAATAATATAATAAGAGAATATGGTCGTCGTGAAAGCAAAAGTAAAGAAAATTCAGTTGCATTTGAATAATTAATTTTACTCATTCCGAAGCTAAGGGAACATTCATTTCACTATTCCTAATGCTTTTTCCCCAGACACACAATTCGTTTCTAAATGGTCCCGGTTTATAAGTCAATATTGCTATGTCAACATAAAAAAAAATGATGGAAAAATCTAGAGCTTGACAAGGAGATTGCAAATTGCAAGACATAATATTCTGGATGGGAATTTCCACAGAGAAAGAAAAGTGCTTTTGATAAGTATGTAAACAACGTTCTAATGTCTGCTATGACGTCAAACTCGTTCCAATCCCAGCACCCACGTCAGAAGTCTTCGTTACCAGGAACTCAAAGCTTTCACACAAGAATAGAGCCTTTCATTGGTTTCCTATCTGTTACATTTTATCAGTAACAATGTTAAGAATTATATAACGAGTAAATTACCACACAACACAATCATTCTGAGGTTGCAAAATTAAAAATAAAACTGACAGCGAAACCACAATTCTTGAGGTTAAAACGTAAATACTTCTTAAGTTTTGAATTAAATATAGGTTATTATACTATAAACTCTCTGATTATATAACCTCACTTCGTCTTCGCTACTAACCGATGACTGTCCAATGCAAGATGAAACCAGTGTCTATCATCATCCTATAACTGATATGCGTAATTCACTGGTCTTGTTATTAGATCTGTACCCAGCATTTTTAAGTAGTTTTTGGCATGAAAAAAGAAAATTCTCTCTTCGGATTGTGTTGGGAGATTTTAAAATTTATTTCAGCTGTGTTTATACTCCTTTTAACTTCGAGGCTATATCAGGAGTTACATTGATGGGATGTCAAAGGCGTTCTGTGAACTTTGACTAAAGAATGAAGGTCTGCCAATACGAGATAGCCTATTTGAATTATACGTGTGGTTTGGTAAAGAAAGAGGGATGGATAAGGATAAAATATTAGAGGACCTAAAAACATTGGGGTATTATTTCCACAATATCAAAGAAGAAAGACTCCACAATGAAAGAGTAAGAAGAAACTACAAGTTATGAAAGATAAGGATAGGCACTATTAATGTTAATGTTAATTGTAGTGGGACACTGGAGCAATACTTTGTAAGCAAAGGTGGCCCATTAGTTGTTATATTTGTTGTTTGTGAACTTCTGAATATTTAAATAAAAAATATATATCAGGAGTTCGGGATCCGTGTTTGTACAGTAAGGTAGGCCATGGAACTATTACTTGTCAATTGTTTCTATTGTCGGTGTATTTAATGGAGTAAATTTCAAATGATATTAATTTAAATGGATATGGTAAAGAAAGAAAAGGTGGGGATGATTCATGGTATGTAAATATCCAATTCGGCATTGGCCTTTACGACTGGGGAAACCATGTCAAATTGCCCAGCACCTCCCGAGTACGAGTCCAAGACTCCCGAATGCAAGTTCAAGACGTTACCATCTCGGCCACCTCGCTAGGTAGCATATTTTTGATATCGTGATCGTTTATTCATACCCTATTGAAATATGAATCGAGAAAATACGATAAAGCATGTGTCACATGCATATCTTCGAAATCTTGATAACCTTGTATTTATTTATTCTAATGACATAAGCTGAAACCCATTCCAACCAGGGACTAGTTTGTATATTCTTTTAAAAGATTTAATATCCATTACACTTTTAGCCCATTGTCCATTTATCGCGTTGATGATGGGCCGTACATTTATTAACTAAATGCAAGAGAAAATATCGACAAAGTTACACACCCATACACCAGAGTGGAAAGGGAATGACAGAACAAGAGTGAGTGAGTGAGCGAGGGAATTTCAGGTCCCCAGGCATCCAGCATGTCACATTTTGTAGAGACCCAGTTCTCTTTTTTGTGATGCACTTTTTCTCTCATCTTATCTCCTCAGGCCAATACATTTACTCCCACCAAGCAATTCATATCAACCATGTCTCTTAAAACGCCACATTTCTGTGGTTCGTTATTAAAGTACTCTTATAAACATTAACGTAATTTTGACCTACTGTAAAATGAACAACAAATATAGAGTGTGGCGGTTTATACTAAATTATGAAAATGTTCAGGCTATCTAAAATGGATGACATTATACACAAGCAAATTATTTTAAGGAGAATTCAGACGGACCGACGTAGTGGAAATTAAAAGTAGAGGTCAGCAAGGATCAGATTTAGAGCCGCTGTTATCTTATATATACCAGATGACATATGGAGATGACCATGAGATGATTATTTCTGTGTAAAACATTTTGTTTCGTTATAAGTCAGATCGAAAAGATTTAAGTAGAAAAATTTAAATAGAAATCCATAGAGGAAAGAACATGAAAAAAGGTAAAGCAAATCTTAACTGATATAAACTTAACTAAACACAACGAAAACGAAAGTAATATATAAACAGAATAAAACACATTAAAAAAACAAACCCCTTATTCTTCGCGAAGAACAAAATCAAGGGATCTTCCTCCTTGGTGCGATCTATGTTTATCTCCTCTCACCATGAAACATCTACTGACATACTGCCCCAAGTATACTGATCAAAGAACTCGGTGCGAAGTTCCTATCAACATCTCCATATGGCTCTGGGCCAACCAATCTACCACATCAAAGTCTTAAAGTTCATGAAATACACTAAACGTTATGATATCTAATTGATTTTCTAAATCCATTGTACCGGTATTTTAGTGTTATAGTCGCGATATAATTTTTTAGTTAAAGCGACGTTAATATGAATAAATAAAAATAAAAAAGTATCGTAATCTGAGTGTTCGAAAACAGAATGCTTAGGAAAATACTGGACCTAAGTGAGTTGAAAATGGGGACTGGAGAAAATTGCATGATGTCAAGCCTCATAACCTGTTCTCTTCACCGGATATAGTAAGGGTGATTATATCACGGAGGATGAAATGGACATGTTGCGCGCATGGGGAGGAAAGACAGATCTGAAAAATATTGACTGGGAAACCCGAAGGGAAAAGGCCATTGGAAGAACTAGACGTAGGTGGCAAGACAACATTAGTTAAATTTAAGGGAAGTAGAATTTGCGAGGGATGGTTGAATGGAGTTAGCACAGATTTGGGTTGATTGGCGGGCTCATGTAAGTAATTGAAGTAATAAATTATATAAAAAAACAATACTTTGGAAAAATTCACCTACCAAAAACTTATTCAAGATAGCAGTACGCTCAAGTAGACTAATTTAAAAAAAATCTACCCTCAAGTTCTAAAATCTTGTTATAACAGAAATTCCTTTGATAGCTAATATAAACTGTTTTATAATAGATAGTAAAATTAGCGTAATTAAATTTTCCACAACCTTAAGATCACGAAATCTGTATCACATGGATTTGAGAATAATTTATTAGTCCAAAAACACTTACAGAAAATGACGTATTATTATGAGTAAATTTTATTACCTTTCAGGTTCATGAAACAGTTTACTAATAATATTAGTAGTATTTACTAATAATTTAGGGTCATGAATTTTTAGCTAATATTATTAGAAAAATATTAATATGAAACAGAAGGCTAATAATATTAACTAAAATTATTATATATTTGTTAATAATATTTGTGTAAAAGTTCAATGAAATAGGGCCCACTCGTACTGTAAGCATATAAGCCAATAAATATGTATTGGTATCGAAACTTTTGTAATTAACTCATCACATTAACAAATGGCGTGAAGTTCAGGGGCTGCTGACATTTGAACTGAACAGAGATGACCGGAGTATCTCCTCATCCACCCCCTATCTGCCAGCAGCACGTGTATATCGGAAACCTATAACATGTTGACCTACATTCCCGCCCGACCGGGTCTAGGCCGTTCTTTAACCTTTGTCTGAGGGAGCCGGTATGACCTCCCATTATCATTATCACTCTATTTCCTTTAGTTTACAGGGAATACTCTGGGAATGGAGATAAGGCTTGCTGGCGACAGTCAAGTACTTAAGGTAACTGCCAATTAATTCGTTCCTATAATGTAAGGGTCTCATAAGGGTCAAAATCAAAACACTTTATACAGTCAACCCTCGATATAATGCCCCTCTTTACAGTACCACCCTCGCATTGAAAAGGAAATTTATGACAATTCCAGGGCACCTGGACTTACTATTGCTGCTTATCGTGTCCACAGTCTCTAAATTGCCTTATTTAAAAAAATATAATTTATGTTTAGTCGCTTTGACTCGTGAGAGTCTAATCGCAACTGTACATTTACATAAAATAATATAAGTTATGGACACAGAAATATTTAAACAATATTAATGACAATGATGTACAAGTGATGGTAAAATAATAAAATGAAAATAATTGGGAAATGTTTCTCTGATATTGGCGGTAAAACATGTGTGACGCTTGTTACATAACTGAATATGGGTGCTACATTCACAAGTGACAGGTTTCCCATTATAAGTTATGATTATAAAATACAAAGTCACTAACAAGAACTCTTAATGATCCGCATGGTGTTTTCGAGTTATATATTTTATGATACTGAGAAGCAGGAACTTATACCTGCATAATGTACTTATTACATACACTTAATTACATTCTTATGTAACATTCTTGTCAGTTCACACAACACTCCCTTACCGGTACTAGAAAAGAAAAAGGTTCTTTTTTGGACTGTTATAGAAATAACCAGTAGCCTATCCTTCATAAAAGTTACAGTTTGTTGGGTGAGGCCTGTAACCGTCACGGGAGTGCCAGAATTTTGTCTCACAAGACTTCTTTTACAGGGTTGTAAATTTACACACAAGAGACTGTAGGGTTTACGCACACATCTTGGCCAGGAACCTGCATACTTGGGAAAAGAAAGCTTAAACTTTACTGACTGATCCACTCAGGCCGACTAAGAGGTAAAAGGATATGTTTCAAAAGTTTTGACCAGGGGCCCGGATTCTGATGACCTAAAATTATTTAAAAAATGACCTATAAAATGACCCTAAATTTTAAAGAAATTGACTTAATAATTATAAAGAATGCCCTAAAACTGAAATTTTATTTATAAAAATTATTATTGTACACACAAAGTTATAGACCAATTCATACATAATTATAAACATTGTAAATGTAGAAAGGATGCTGTAAGTCTAAATAATTTTTTCTTTGCTCTTGATTGGAGCATTTGAGAAGGAAAAGAAGAAAATTGTTTTTAAAGTAGATCCTAAAGAAATGTTGCAGTATATCAACCTAGTAATTTATTTAAATATAAGAAGATAATAAATGTAAATTATGAAAATGACAAAATAAGGAAGGAAATTACATGAAAATGACAAAATAATGACGTAAAATTTACATAAATGCCCTAAAAATATAAAATTGCATAAAATGACAAAAAATGACCTAATAAAAATGCATTTCTACAATCTAGAGGCCATGATTAGGATTTATGTACAAGTTGGCAATGTCTATGCAGCATGAATAAAAAGATGACATTTTATCAGAATCCGGGCCCTTGTTATGACATTTGCAGCAATCGTGTTTGCTACTGTGTGTAAACTCCAAAAGACTGGTTGCCGGAGAAACGTAGCACGAAACGAGGAGGAATTTTTATTAAACTGTTGTCTAGTATACAGGCTATCGAAGCATTTATCGAAGCATTTCTAGCCCCTAGTATACAGACATTTATAGCCCATTTATATGGTGGAAGTTCAACTCCCGGATTTTGAGGTAATTTACTCTTGAAAACAAGGTTGTAAGCTTTACGCACCTGTTTACCTCTAGCATTGTTTCTGCTTCCACCAGAAGGATTAGGTAAACTGAAAAATTATCGGGGATCAAACCCTGTAACATCCAGTTTGCAGCATATCAAAACGGATCGCAGAGTAAATTAGAATTTAGGAAGTCTAAAAATCCTACGATAGTGCAAATGTTGTAATGTGGCCAATTTTGTTGTAAATGCCTAAGCTGAGCCGTTAAAACACAAGTTTGTGAAGAAATAAAACTAAATCATTTCGCACTGTTATTCATTTTAAAACACCGACATCCAGACATCATGAAATCGTTATAAATAAATGCAATTGAACGTCTCAGATTCAAACCCCTATCATAGAAAATACTTATTTACTTTAAATTTAGTTTTATTGTAGAAAAGGACGGTCTATGATATAGCCAACGAAAACAATTTTTTTTTTGGCACTCATGATATTTAATAAACTCTTTTCTTACCTCCACACTCATTACAAAAAAAATACACTTCAGAGTTCAGAAACTAATGTAATAATTTTTTTTTTTTTTTTTTTTTGCTTTACCATAAAAGTGTTGAGATATGAAAATAAAACTTATTTGTTGCAGTTAACAACAGAAGTTTATTAGTAGTTTTGTTTTGAAGTATTCATTACGATCATATGAAAATCGGATTTCCGTGGCATACTATATTTTTAAAAGTAATTACCCTGAAAGCCCCCATATGTATTTTCATTTAATTCAATTTGACACCATCAAGTGTACTTGCCACTATTCTATAATACAGTTTGAGTAACAATAAACAATTATACATAAAGTGATAGTAATTGCTATCCGGGTTGGGCCGCGTCGAGTTTTTAGAGTTTTCTGACGTTTCGGACATCATATCGTGTCCTTCCACGCAATAGTAAGAAAGTTAAAACATCGTGTAATGTAGTATTTAAAAATTAAGCTGTTCTAAAAATTGACTCTTTGTATTCTGATATTTAAATCCCAGAAGAAAAGCGCCAATGATGAAATTGGTGACGTTCATAATAAAAATGTGTGAGTAAATAATAATTAAAAGAAAAAAATTAATACAAATATTCAAAATTATAAAAATAACCTCTAAAAATAAGGATGAAACAACAATGGCAAAACTTTTGGTCAGATGACACTTCAATGAAAATAGCACTAAAACAAGAAGTTGACGTACAGATTCCTGGGGTTTTGTGGAGCCCAGACACAGCTAACACCCACGCATTCTTCGCAAAATGGAGTTTCCATATTACGGTGGCAACACCATACTAAACCGCAATATTTTTACAACAAAACTAGAAAGTCATGAGAAACTGTTTCATTTTAAGGAGAAGACAAATCTCTTAAGTTATTTTTATTTCTCATTATCGCCCCTTCCAGAAGATGTCTACCACTTAACAGAAACTTGTTAGAACAAATACCCCTCCAGTAACATTGAAGTTGATTATATCATTACCTGTCCTCAAAATAAAAATTAATTACGTATTTCTAACGTAAATTAGTCTTATTACGGGGTCTAGTGATAGTTATTTTCTATGTTCCAACAAGAAAAAAAATTGCATATAATATAGAGATTCAAGAGTTTTGAAACGATGCTAACAACATTTCCATGAACAAATATCAGCATTCGTTCTTTTCCTTAATGTTTCTCTAGATATTTTATTAGGGGTTATAGAGTCTTGAAGTTTGGATGAACTGCAAACAGCCCACATGTCCTAATTCATTCAGAAAACATTCAATACAAAATAATTAAAACCTAGTGAGGTGGCCGAGATGCAAACGTCTTGGACTCGCATTCGGGAGGTCCCAGGTTCAAATCCCGTGGCCGGACAATTTGACATTTTTCCCCATGGTTTCCCAATCGTAAAGGGAAATTCCGAATTGGATATTTACACACCATGAATAATCCTCACCATTCCATTCTGTATCATATCCATTTAAATTAACATCAGTGAAAACTTATTCCACAAAAAATAGACCGACATTAGTAGACAGCTGACAATGAATAGTTCCATAGCCTACCCCACTTTAAAGACACAGATTCCGAACTCCTGATATGGCCTCGTAGCTCAAAGGAGTATAAATAAAGCTGAATTTAAAAAAAAAAACCAAAATCATAAGTTTAGAATGTTGGCCTGCCTGATTTTGCCATTTCCCATTAGTTTTATTATACATTATTGTTACTTTACTTACTTACTTACTTACTTACTCAATGACATTAGACAATTCCTAAGCAAGCTAAAGAAATATTATGTATTTTATGGAACCCGAAGGTTCATTGCCAAGCTTACCTGAGCCCGCCATTCAACCCTATTCTGTGCTAACTCTATCCAATCATCCCTCGAGAATCCTACTTCCCTTAAATCTATCCTAATATTGTCCTCCCACCTGCGCCTAGGTCTTCCAAGTGATATTTTCCCTTCTGGTCTCCACGACAATATTTTTTAGATATGTCTTTCCTCCCCCATGCGAGCAACTTGTCCAGCCCATTTCATCCTCCGTGATTTAATTACCCTTACTATATCCGGTGACGCGTACAGGTTATGAAGCTCGTCATTATGCAGTTTTCTCATACATTGTTGTTGTACTATTAAAATCAGCTGCAGTTTATAATAAAATATAATTGGAAAAAAAACGGAAAAGTTACACCAAGAGCTAAAAAGCAGCATTTCAACATGAGCTCATGGAGTTCACATATTCAGAGAAACATGTTGGAGCTGTTAAAGCTAAAAAGTACATCGATGGTCTAGAAGAACACATCTTTGTGTTAACGGAATCACAGAACGAACAACAAATATTATCCTGAGGGAAGAGTGCTCATAAATTTCAAGAAAATGGAGGACATATTTTAAATTAAGACCTTACATTCCTGACACAGTGGAAAAAAATATATTTTATGATGAAATCTGTACGTGGTCCGCTAATACTGACTAGAATGAAAAGTGAATGACTTTATTTTCGGGCCCTTAAAATATTTTCCTGTTAAAATGTTAACCACAGATCTGAAGATGGACTATTAGATCCGAAACATCGTCCTCACCACCCTTAAGAAGCTCACAATAGTTGCAAGAATCCTAGCCACATATTGACAGTTTTTCACTTAACTGTGTGCAATTTTTAAAGTATTATACATTCTCTTGTAAATATTTACGGATATTATATACTTCAATAAGTGTTATCCATTTATTATATGAACGAAAATCGTATAATGTAATGTGATGTTTTAATCTTAAGAATAAAGTTACATAGTCCCTAGTCTTTAATTTTTAAGGAATTAAACTGGACAATAATTGAGCTGATGGTGGTCTCTTTAAACATGTTACCGAAAGGAAAAAGGAGACGAAATAATTTCAATCCTGATCATTGACCAAAATTCTAATCTACTACTGATCTGAAACATTGCTCAAGTTTTAGCCCTAGATTGTTTAATTCTTTTGTTAAAAATACAGTAATTCAATTTTACGAACATATAATAACAATAAATGCAAGAAATATTTAAACATATTGTATAATAGCTTTAATTCCTCTCCAATTTCTACCTCTTGTTCCCTTCCTGTATAATTTAATCGCAACATGTATTCATGCTTCCATACAATATTGCTTCCATTTTTATTTTCTAATTTTACTATATCTAAGAAAAATTAATTATCGTCATTATTACTTAACTTTGAGCTTTGCTCATTCGGGGTATCGCATATAATGTGTGAATGTTAAATGTACTTACTGTAAAAAATTGTAATAAAGATACATTTTAAATTGTAAATAAAATAAATTAAATACACATAGTTATTTAGGTGTGATCCTTTTAATTACCGGTATTTCTGGTTCGTTGGTTCGACATTACATAGAGTTAATTTTGTGCGTTCTGTGTATAGACATTTAGATCACGGCCATTGCACAGTGCGTTTATTTGTAACATGATCTGAAAGGGTAACCTTGATACAGAAAATATAATGTGTCAGTTTCATGAGTGTTGGCAGTCTTCCACCCACGGTGCGACCTGAATGGATGTTCAATATAAAACTGTCATTCACTGCGTTTTACGAAGCTTCCATTTAGCATGGCAACAGTCAGTTTGATCTTTCCATGTTGTTTCAGGATTAGGCCCAATTCAATATTCAAAATTCAGGGAAATAGTTTAAATAACCAGCATACTTCTAACAGTTAATGTATTATACTTTATTAAAGTACTAGCTTAAAAGGCCCGGCGTCGCCCGGGTTTTGTATTTTGTAATTGGGAATTAACTTATAAAGGATTTTCGATTTTTAAATTATAGGTCCTTATACAGGTAATTAGAATTAGAAAAAAGAAGAACGACTTATCACGCTCAAACTATTCCCTCAGAAAACGCTTGACATAGCTTTTATGGCTCATAGAGGATGTAGAATTTTGCATCCCATCGCTTCTACACACCAATAGAAGGGGTAGGGGTTCAAATAAGAAGAAACAGAAATTCCGGTAACATGAAATTGTATTGCCTGTGCGGAATATTTATTTCTCACTCTCATGTTACCATACAACCGTTTCGGGGATGAAATTAAAAAGTAATTCAATATCACTTTCATACTTCCCTCCCCAAAAACCTGGGATATAATAATATACATATTACCTCGTATGGTATTCTCTATGTCCAAGGTAGAGAAAGTTCATATTGTGCATTATTTTCGTGGATTTCATCTTCAACATTTATTTACAGCAATGAATTATATCGATATTTTCTCTAATTTGTCAAAGTCCCGTATCATTTATCTCTAATCCTACCTGAGACCATTGCCAAAAATACACTGTCGTCATGTGAATTGTGATTTGGATTTGATAATTCTGTGTAAAAAGAGATTAAGTATTCTCAAAAACATTTTATTTTTGTCATATAAAATCAAAATTTTAAAATCCTTTCTTAGTGAGCACTTACATTATTAAACGAAGGTATTGTCAAAATTCCAAGACTCTACCTATTATAGTATAGGCTCTGCGTTGATTAATTTGTCACTCACTCAGTCAGTCAGAACAAAGCTTGTTATATATAGAGAGATATAATTTACTTGAAATTAAGCATGGATTTTTCTATATTCTTCCTTCTCACAAAGAGCAAGAAATGCATCGCAGTAGAGTGTATTCAATTCGTCTAAACCCCAAGCAATGCCGCATCGATCGTGAAACAAGACAAAATTTTGGGATGTATGGGACAGATGATTATTATTTTTTTAGGTTATCGGAACCAAGGAGTTTTAAATGATTTCAAATACTGAAGATGAGCTAAATCAATAAATTCAGGAAATTATTTCATTGAAACAATTTTACATAAGAACAGTGATTCGAAAACTTGAGAATGATCCCTGTCTAGGTGTAATTTTCAAATTGTATGAAGAACTAAGAAATCGTTCAATGAATATTTCACCCTAACATTTTGATATATTATTTTGACCGAAAATTAGGATTA
This sequence comes from Ectobius pallidus, assembly GCA_964059195.1. Taxonomy (NCBI): domain Eukaryota; kingdom Metazoa; phylum Arthropoda; class Insecta; order Blattodea; family Ectobiidae; genus Ectobius; species Ectobius pallidus. The sequence goes on from CAXKWD010000003.1 coordinate 41,175,581, forward strand.
TATGAATTGTATCTATCACTGCATAATAATTAAGATATGAAGATTATACCTAGGTATATATGGAGCCAGGAAAAATTAATATTTATAGGAATTTAATTCAGCTGTGAAAACCAAAATCTTAATATATTTGTATAATTGTATAATAAGGACCAAAGCAGCTGTTGTAAGCCGAACTGTGTTCGTTCCCTAGCAGTTTTGTTTATTTTTCAATAATTTTATTCTGTTATTTTAGGTTTTCTTTAAAATGTGTACAACGATAAGAGATGATTCATATGAACAAACAAAGACTACAAGTGAATCTTTTGAATTCCATAAATATATATAATGAAAGCAGTACCAAAGAAGTTAGAATAAACGACATAAATATACAGTCTAAATAATTCCAACTAGTTTTGTGTATAACATATATTTATGTATGTAGGCCTATGCATATTATATTTAACCTAATTAATTCATTTCATGCAATTAAATGAAGCATTGATCAAATTACGCTTTCACGCACAGATATACAACAATTTCTCAGCACTAATTAATTTAAGGATTTGTTTGTTTTATCTAATCACGGATAGAAATTCACTAATTAGGAGAGAGATTCTGCTCCTGAAAAATATAACTTGACAGATGATAATTAACCAAAATAAAACAAACAATCATAAATTCTTGGAGACCACTTTCAAGCGAAAAGAGGTGTCAGGCTTCAATCTGCGACTGTGAGAACAGTAATACCAGATGATACAGAATTTAAAAGCTAAGCGCCTACATGCAATTCCTGCTATGACCTGGAGAGATGTGGGTTGCCGAGGAAACACGGCGAGCTGTTTGCGGGGATTTACATTCCAACATTATTATTATTATTATTATTATTATTATTATTATTATTATTATTATTATTATTATTATTATTATTATTTATTTATTTATTATTATTTATTACATTACACTACTTACATTATTTAACATTTAAAAACAAATAAAATCAACAGAAAATACTATTTCTAATTTAGCATTTAAAATGTAAGGTATGCCCCCATATGAGCAAAGCTCGTGTTTAGGGGGTATAGTAGATTAAATATAAATCCAATTATATATCAATGCACAGTATACTACAAACGAAAAATTATAAATGTATGGGTGCAATGTATACAAAAGTAATTTTGCAGCATTAACCACTGGTTTATATAGAATTTACAACAATAAAAATAGAGTAAATTGAGTGGAAACATTGAAAGACCGAGTAAAATTAAAGTGTGTTATAAATATTATATAATTTTTTTCTCTTCAAATGTTTTCAGACCTTTTTAAGATTACGCCTATTCCGTGATTGTGAGATAACGTTTATTTTATTTTATTTTAAGTTTGGGCAGTGTGAACAGACAATAAAGCTATCATTTATTACTTACGGGATTTATACCAGTATATCGTTTATAACATTTTATCATTATTCTAAAATACAAACCACCATAAGAAGATTTTAAAACCACAATGAGAAATTTAACATTTAAAAAGGTCTAATGAATTTTAACTTTTTAAATTTTTATCAGACTTAGTTTATTTAATAATCATATACTAATATGAACTATTTTAAACTAAAAGAGTATATTCCATGTGACGGTTACCAACATTCGTAGCCCTCAAGTTTTACAATTTTATACCACTCAGTGGCATACTTGTCTCCTTTAAATTAATATCACCTACCGTTAAAAGCCCTACTAAATACAGAGTGTTCAATTAAATGTATACACACTTTGAAGTGTCATAGAATAGCTATTTATGTATCAAGTATTAATACGCAAAATAACGCTTTAGCGGACGAATCTAGTATAGCGGCCGAGGCGAAAGCCGAGGCTGATATACTGGATGAGTCCGCTAAAGTTTTTGCGTACGTGGTGCATACAATATTTTTTAGTGATAGCTCTCTAAATTATATGAAATGAAACAAAAATATCGTATATAATTAATTATAATGAAAGGCACTCAACCATATTCTCAAGGCCCTCTCAAACGCAAGACAACAATGAACCGTACGTACCAAAACGAAATGAGGTAGGCTATAGATGAGTTATATGAGTAGCTGATTTGTAAACAATGATAAATACACTAGTATTTATGAAAAGCTGTGAAAATATTAATTATAATCCCGAGGAAATTTCACTCCAAGTCAAAAACATTGAATTGGAGCTGGTACCAGCAACATCACGGCAGAAGGAATAGGGAATATATTGCAATTAAATGCTGGTGCATCCATGTAAGCTATGTGAACGAAGATGTGAAAAGTTGTTGGCTTTTTTGTTGTCATGTGATGAAGTGGGCTACCGTGTTTTGTGAAAAATCCTGGCAAAGTTTCTGATTATCATAAAGAAACGTGTTGGCTTAAATTTGTTGTTTTCTGACCAATATTATATGCGTAAATCCATGTTAAAGTTGGTGTGACTGGTCAATGCCGTCTGGGTTTTGTTTATAGATTGCCATGACGACTTTAAAGGACAAGGCCGCTAAAATTGCATTTTGAATGCAGTTTGAATGCACTTTTATGCAATTTTAGCGGCCTTGTCCTTTAAAGTGCAGCTTTTCGGCGTGATGCCAGTCCGATAAGCAGCTGTTTTAGAGAGCGTGTACTAAAAAGTTTGTTTCCGTTCTACAAGGTTAAATTTCTGGAAATGGAAAGCTTGAAGTCCAATTTGAAAAATAAATGACTTTTTGATGAAAATGGGGTTAATTTTCGAATGTTCAAATGTTCAGCATCAATACATTTCTGAGTACGAGTCACTACTGATTCCATACATCGTACCAAAGTGTCCAATGAGATTTCTGCGCACACCGCTTGAATCTCAATCCAAAGTGTGTCTAGGTTAGGTGGTTTACGTTTGTACACATCTTTTACTGTGTCCCATAAGAAGAAATCCAGCGGTGTAAGGTCAGGAGAGAGTGCAGGAAACTCGATTTGCCCCCTGCATCCTATCCACTGCCTTGGCAAATTTCTATCCAGGTATGTTCGTACGTCCCTTTGATAGTGCGGGGCGCCATCTTGTTGGTAATAAAACCGTATAATGCACGAATGGCAGGGAATATGGAATCAGCAAGCATTGTTAGATACTTTTCATTGTAAGATAAACGATTGTTGAAACTATTCTGCTGCCACCTGTTGAAGAAATGTAACATTACTTTCTCTCACAAATTTAACCTTGTAGAACGGGAAATAAATTTTTGTATGACAGTTCAAACTGTGTATACATTTTTTTTAAACACTCTGTATATAGGTTTATCTCTGTCCACTATTATTCGTGTAGAACTGTTTGTTGACAGATGTTATACAACCAAACAGTAACAAAGCTAGGTATAATCATATAGTATTCATTCATTCGTGTACATATTCACACGTGCGTTATACAATAAGCCTTACACGTTCAATATATGAAATGTTATTTACTTCCACCAAATGAACTGTTAATTACTAAATTAACACATCAGAATGTACGAAATAATGGAAGTTAATTACGTTACAACATCAAACAGGTTTACATCAAAAGCCCATAATCTGCATCAACATAGTATAAACAAATTGCTATATATGAAAGCAAATCAATAAGTATCCGTGCATAATTTTTACTTTTCTACGACTATTCAACTCATACGCCACGTGTTTGATATTGACCACTAACATTTGGCAATTCCTCGGATATAGACCAATCATGGCCGTTTATCTTGCAATATTCTTGTAGGAATCGCGAGGATGGTGTTTTATCGTGATAAGACCGTCTGATCGTTACTGGAGACGCAAGTATCAGTGTGCAGTGATTCATCTGCCAAGCAAGATGAGAGGATTGGGAGCATGTGGTCAGCATGCCGACACCCACGGCGGTTAATGGTGGTTTCCGTTACCGTAGCAGCTATTTCTCAATAATGTAGCTCCTCAGTTTAAATCACGGGATTGAATGAACTCGTTCCAGAAAAAAAAAACTACCTCAGGAAATCCGTGGAGGTACCGGGTCTCTAACTCGGGTTTGTGGATTCGTAGCCAGCAACGCTAACCAGGTGACCACGAAGCTGGTCATATTATATTTATTATGGGGAAACATAACTATAGTGCTGTATAACAAAATAGGAATTAGTTCTGATAGGCTACTGTCATTAGCTTTTAGCAATACACTCGTATTTCATCTGTGCGCCTGCAAGAATATGTTTAGACTACACGCAGTAATCCGCTGTTGGAGAAAATGCTGCCTCAGTAAGGGGCATAGTTGAAGGTTCAGGAATAGGATGCAGACTAAAATAGTAAATTATATTTATTATTCTCCATTTCCTTACAATTTTAGAATCTTAATGTTAAATTTTGTAATGCTCTTCGTCGTTAAATACAAGAGATTTATAGTACCACTCCAAGAAAACCATATTTTCTTAGTCATTGTTCAATTTAATGTTATTACAACTCTTACCATAATTTCAAGACTGTTTTCCGAATACTATTTATTCTTAGTGTTTCATCTTTATTAGCTTCCTTTTCTTGCTTTTAATGTACACGGACACTACTTCTAATAGCATCTTGCTAACGTTTTCTAGCAAGCATACGGAAATTTGAATTCAGGACACTATCCCACTCATACACCACATGTTTGATATTGACCAATAACGTTTAGCAGTTCCTTGGATATAGACCAATCACGGCCGTTTATCTTACAATATTCTTGTAGGATTTTATCGCGGTAAAACCAGCTCCTCGTTACTGGAGACGCGAGTATCAGTGTGCAGTGATTAATAGTCACTGCTGCCACTAGGGGGCATGAAATTAGATTATTTTATACAACATAACTTGTTTGGAAATAGAAATAATAGAAACGTGCATTGATTAAGAACACAATTTCGATTCGGTGCAAGCCAGTTCATGTGCTTTTATTCTGTTCTGCTGTTAACTTACCTGAATGAAGTTAACTATGTCTTATATGCACAATTGGTACCACTGTATTATACCACGGTAGCTCGAATCGATCCATGGATGGTCGATTCACAGTATGCCGTGATCTCACAAATGTTAGTTTTGTTTTTATACAACAAAGCACGAAAGTAATTATTATTTATATAATCCGTTACATTTTATTCATGGAATAGTCTTAATAAATCCAACTCGAGTTGACGAGTTGCATAAGATAAATTCGATATCTATCTATCGATAAACACGTCAACTCTCGTGGGATTACCTATGATGGTATTTTTTCTTTCATTTCCCGAATTTCCAGTTTCTAATGCCGTCAACCTAACTTACTGCACAAGTGCGTCATTAAGCTAAACCCAATATTAGAGTCCAGAAACTAAGTAGTCTACCATTTCGACTAGCTGCGCCTGCTAAATTTGTAGTAATAAACGATAACAATAACACATAAATAAGCATTAACAACTAGTGGAAACCACCAGGCGAAAGTAATCGATCGCAACCAAGCACCACCTACGTGATCATGTATGTGATAAAGAAGACAGGGCACTGAGATAAAATAGAATAGTAACTTTTAGACTGGTATATTTGGAGCATACCTTTTTAAAACAGATGTATAGATTTAATTATTATTTCAAGAAAGTTTTCAAGGGTTTTCCCCTATTATAGAAAAACTATTTGAGACACGCATGATAAATTACTGATCATTTTTTAATAATTATATTTTTCTATAGACTTAAAGTTTAATAATCTTAATCGAAAATCCTGTACAAAGTTAGGTATCTTCCTATGGATCCTAGGAATCTCTCTTTCAGATTCGCGTTAAGAAAATATTAGAAACAGATTACAATGTAACATTCCTTCACAGCCCCTTTTTCTGAAAAATGTCCCGCTGTCTCTTATTGGTGCTATTGGGAGAATGTTCCGCTTTTTGTGAATCTGCCTATTTGACGCTACATTAATGAAAATTGCAACAGCGAAGGTTTTGTCAAAACACACTTTAATGGGGCATCACGTGCTGACTTTTATGACAAATCATCAAGAAAAAAATGCACTTCTTACTTAAATAGATAAAGTGAAAAGCACAGTGACAATGAGGCATCTACTTATGCGGAATAAATTTTCTACACCAGTCTAGATGAAACTTAAGAAGCCATTACGTAATTTGGGATAATTTTTGTGCACGAGACAAAGGTAAATTTTAAATGTTCACTAAATTTTGCAAATTAAAATTTTGTCCTCATTTTCCTTAACTGTCCGAAATTTTTCCCAAATGTATGTAAAAATGTCCCTTTTTTAAATAAACCTTATACGGAAACTTTAGATTATTTTTATTTATACTTCCCTCTGTGTAGTGAACGCCTTAAGACCTTCTCTTCCATTCACCAGAATTAGGTACGTTAAAACATTACCAAATAACTAATTGACAATAAATCAGCGAAACACGATGATTACATAAAATTTATATAAATATAAATTATGTTCATGAAAACTATATTTAAAAAAACTATCATTAAAACTATTGTAAACTATGATAATGAAAATCAAACATGGTAAATAAAATGGGTGAAAAACAAGAACGAAAAATAAAGGAAATTATACAAGACAGTCAATAATATTTAGCATGAAAGCAATAAACTATATAAATGTCAAAAGTTGGTGATCAAGTGATCAATTAACTTCATCTTGAATTTTATGAGTGCTCGGTAGGCTTTTATATCCGCACGTAAGGAATTCCACAGATGAGCTGCCCCGAAAGTGAAAGATGGAGAATAAAATACAGTATTGTTAGGGGGAAATATAAGCCAGAATTCTGATGGGATCCTATTTCGAGGTAGGTAGTGATAGGTATAATTGATCCCATTCTAGTTTGATCCTAGTCAAAACAAAGGGGAGAAGAACTCACAGAGAGTTCGCGGAAAATTCGCATCATGTGACAAAACGTGATAGGTTAATGTCATTACCATGCGCCATTACCAGGGCGTGGCAAACGAGTGTTCGTAAGTTCATGCAACAATAATATCAACATTTACACGTGAAATAACAAACTCTCATTGGCATCGTCATCATTATAGTATATCAATTAGCAAACAAAACAAAGGATTCATTGTTCACGACAACCCTGCGGGTCAGTTGTACTGAGAATAAACAAACTAACATAAACACGGTGAACACGTGCGTTCTCACGTGCGGGCTATGACAGCCACGCCTCTTTGTTTTGAACAGGATCGTTCTTAAATGGGATAGAGAATAGTGAAAACCGCAGGCCAAGTAATGGGAGAAGGGAAAATGTAACTCATTCGCATATGGAGGCAGTTTTTTCGTTAAGTTTTACACTTGAGTGATCCTTCATTCAAGTATTTTTTTAAAGCGTTGTTTATCACAGCACGCCTACTTTGAGCTTGTCATACTGCCTGTCACGTGCTGGCGTAATTAAATAGCACAAGAATAAGCCATTTCTATTTTTAGTACTCATATCGATTTTGTTGCCGCGCCATTCAAGAAATGAAGGGTCAGTGTTGACGCACTGTGGACGTATGTAGTCTACTGACGTCATAAAAAAAATAACAGCAATTACACTGGCGTCATATTGATATTGTTATGAATAGTGTCGCCCTCTGCGGCGTTCCCTGACATGTGTTCTTTCAGTAAAATGTCTTTTCAGACTGATATTATTCGTCTAAAAAGAACACTGAAGTAAAGTAAGCTAATGATATTGACATCTCGATTGGTCGTATCCTTTAAGAGTGCATTTGTGACGTCTATCCTCAGTGACTTCACAGTTGATAAAATACTTTTTTAATTCTTTTGATTACCACTTTAGTGGATAGGGTGGTTAAAATTTGATTTTACATAAAATTAAAAAAATGTATTCTAATTAATACTCTAAACCTTCCTCTAAATTTAAAGTGACAATTTTATACGCAGACTTTTTCCACATCCAATCTGCTGTTAGTTATATGCCTGAATTGTGGATTTGACCTTTCTTTCAACTTTGAAATCAGTTTTCCTAAGTGTTTAAAATCATATTGTGTTGTACCGTTACAACTTCTTTTTTTTGCTTAGGCCTTTCGATTACATAGAACCATTATCATGCTCTGAAAAGCCTAGGCAAATAGAAGAAAAAGGTAGTTCAATATTATTGCAGTTTCCCTTGTACGATAATGTTTAGTTATTATATAATTTATGAAGTTCACAGTTGAACAGCGCCGAACTTTAATAAGATAAGGAACTGAAATTTTAAGCACACATCATTCTGCTATCTTTGTTTGGGGGATGGTGAATATATTCTGAAAATGCCAGGATAGGAATACATCATTTGTTCGTAGGTTCACATTTTTTTTAATATTACTTTAGCAAATTTATCAAACTGCAATTTAGCAAAGATTCATGAATTTAACAAAATTAATTCAGAATGATTTTATATATATAATATGTTTTTAAAGTGAATGCCCAAGAAATGTTTAACATTTAACATAAATTAAATGTCCATAGACACTCATGAATAACAAATATATGAAGTTAAAAATTATTCAAGAGAAAATACAAACAAAATCCTTAAAAAAGTTACGTATCTAAACTAAAAATGTTATTTAACATGCTCAAAACAAATTTAACTTAGATATATAAGCATTCATGAACCACAAATTATTGTCTCTGTTGGACTTTACATGAGAATATTATAGGAGAAAAATTCCTCCGACACTGGGACTTGAACCCAGGACTTTTGGCTATTCGCGCCAATGCTCTACCAACTGAGCTAAGCCGAAGTTCAATATCAGCGACAGATGGAACCTCTCTCCTATTCACCTAATGCAATTTAGTTACATTAAGTTCGTAAAGCAAGTGCTAGGTGAATGAGGCAGAGCCTGTTGCCATAGCAACCATTTTGGCCACTTTGACTTTTTATTAACACGTCATGTTTGTATCTATTACATAAAATGCAATGTCCGAAGCTCCGAAGAACTTTGATTGACTCTCGAGGGCAGACAATCAGTAGCTCAGTTGGTAGAGCATTGGCGCGATTAGCCAAAGGTCCTGAGTTCAAGTCCCAGTGTTGGAGGAATTTTTCTCCTATAATATTCTCCAATTTAACTTACTTTAAACGAATCAAAATTGCGACAAATCGCTTTTTAGTATAAACTTGTACGTCAATGGGGAAGTACAATACGTGCCCTATAATGGATTTGATGACGTCAGATGGCTGTTAAGGTAGCGTCACGCCATGAAGAATTAAACATGCTAATGATCTCGCACAGCGAGAGGAGGTTTTACCGTAAAATATTACTTCCTTCCTTTTATTTCCGACGATAATTTCCCACTGGCTATGAATTTCCATGTGCCACTCCTTGTCAAGATGGGAATAGGATATTGCTGCCAGGCACAATTTCCGAAGACTGAGCGATGTGTGCACATTCCATGCCATTTCTGCGACAATCTCGGTATTTTCATGTCAAGACTTTGTCATGCAAATCTTAACTTTCATAATTTATCAGAGCTGCCAACTCCGACAAATGGAATTTTCCTGTTTTACCACAGGCCCAAATTAATTGCCGTACATCAATCCACGAACAGAATAATTAAATAAACAAAATCAGGTAAACTGATGTAACCAATTGCCGGAATGCTTTAATCAGTGATAATTGCAATTATGATATGCAGAAAATCAGTTATTTTTGTAATCGATTTCCGAGTTAAGCTCCAGATCGATTCATTAAGCAGGGCTTACGGAAGAATAAAGGCCTAAATTTAGTTTGATAAGCATATGTGAAGGAATACGTGGGTAGTGTTATTTGTCATAGCTAACTATATAGCAAATTCCAAAGCTATATATGAATAGTGTAAAAAAATAAGTTGTCATGAAAAGTGATTTGTATTTGATAAATTCTTTCTAATATATTACCATAAAATAAATTAGGCATCACTCCGATACCGGTCAACCGATTTGGTCAATATCAACAAATTACTTCCCATGGATGTTATAAATGCGTATACCAAGTTTCATGAAAATCCGATAAAGCGTATTTGAGTTATCGGGCGTCCCCCACACAATCTCATAAAGAACCATCGTGGTCCTTAATAAATAAATAGGTTAAATAAGTACCGTAAAACAATAAATGTACCTCTCGTATTTTTTATGAATCACTTAATTTCCAAAACTGCCTTCCTAATACTTATCTAGGTAAAGTATTTTACTACCGTGGCTATTAATGTCAAGTTCTCTCGGTCCTATTCACCTAATGCAATTTAGTTACATTAAGTTCGTAAAGCAAGTGCTAGGTGAATGAGGCAGGGCCTGTTGCCATAGCAACCATTTTGGCCACTTTGACTTTTTATTAACACGTCATGTTTGTATCTATTACATAAAATGCAATGTCCGAAGCTCCGAAGAACTTTGATTGACTCTCGAGGGCAGACAATCAGTAGCCGAACCGCCACAATATTAGTATCCGTAACTAAGGTAAACAAGGCAAAGCTCAGATGTATAAGATTCTGTCAGTCATGCTTTAATTTCCACAAGTTCTATCCAGCTGGTACTTTACATAAACTTTTATTTGTTCACTTGACAGCATATAAACATTAATTAATACATCAATTAATACATTAATTTAATGGGAATAACACATGGTGCTCCAATAATATTGCATAGCTTACTCTATCCTAAACATAACGTATCAAATTGTCGATCGCTTTGATATTGCAGTTAGCTCTGTTTGATCCATTTTTATAGCGATGCCAATGTTAATAAATACAAATAAAAGAATTAAAAAAGCATCTAGCCGTTGATTAATTAAACGCTGCTGATATTGATATAATATTGTGCATTCTATCGAAAGGCACGGCTACCGATATCCGCATTATATTTTAATGTGATTATTTTTCAGTTTAAACGCTCCTGTGAAAGTAACAGACCTAATTTAATTCCTGACAGGTTTTTTTCAGTTTGAGTTTAATTCATTCGTAACCTATACGACTTCTTTAAACCTACAACAATATCAGCGAATCGTAGGTCTACACTTACATCAATATTATTGCCAGTGCATTTTGTGGATTCTTCACATAAGAATTTATTTTATCACTGTACACGAATGTATATGCATTAAGGTTAAGAAAAAGCATAGCTATATTAACTATATGGGCTGTTCTATTCATTGCTCTGATATGTACTAATTTCTTTCCTAAAACAAGTTTATATACAGAAACAACATTTCTATCCAAAATTATGAATCCAACTAAATTTTAGTTAGCATGAATTGCTAGTTAAATATATAATTTCTGCTAGGGGATTAGAGGAATTAGGAATGAGGTTTATAGGTGAGAGGAGGTTCAGGAATAGGCGTAATGCATGGCCGAAAATTCAGAAGCGATTGAGACAGTGAAATATTGATCTGAGTCTGTTTATTGTGTGTGTCATGGCTTGTATTCATTTTAACTGATACTGAATGTTAACTAATAAGATAATATTATATTAGGTGAAATAGCGGAAGTGAGTGAAACCATACTTCTATAAACTTTCTGGATATGAAAACTATGTTCATTCAGAATTTAAGCTCTATCAGTTTCGTAGTTTTTTAGACAAATCGGAAAAGAGATGAACCATCACATTTTTATATAAAAATGCGATAAGAAATGTTATAAATTATTATCAATTTTATCTGCGGAACTTAGCACTTGTGCAGATGTGTAACCCGTTTTGTTGTTTGTTTTTCCCCCCTCTCTTCCTTATATTAGCCAAAGAGACTTACAGGAATCTCACAGTAATTTACTTTTAGATATTACTTTGAGGGGACAATATGAGGAGGCATGAGAGTTTCACTTCTGCTATCTGCAAGGATCAAGGATGAAGTCCGTGATTACCCTACATAAACAAGCGAGCGTCGCGACGCTTCATGGTGGCTGACGTCATCGCAACCTACACTCGACAGTGTCGATATTTGTTACATTCACCAATCCCATTCACACAGCTCCATATCTTTTTCTTTCTAAACCCCCTCTCATTGTGCTTTTGTAAACCGATCCTATTAGAAACGGGATACATAGTATGATACCAAACACTCTTTTCAGAAATACTAAATAACGATTTCCATCGAATCCCAAAGCCATTACATTTGTTAATATAATCTGGTTTGCAAAAGAGATTAAACAAATTATAAAAACGTATTTAATCATTAAAACACTCTATCGAAGCAAACTGAAGTATAGATCAAAGGTTTTTTAATAATAGAAACGCGTGATAATAGATTTTTGTTCTATACAGCGTGTCCTAATTCAAAGCCAGCTTTAGGTGAATTCTTCCTTTTTTATAGAAATATGATTTTAATCTCAATGTTAAAGGTAGAATACGAAATAAATAAATAAATAAAACACATTTGACACAAAACAATAGAACATGAATGAAAAAGAAACACAGGAAATTAGAGAAAAACTACAAAGGAATAACACAAGCAGACCTTAAGAATTAAACAAGAATTTAAGAGCACAAAGTTAACGAGGATAAACCGTATGAAGAAAATAACAAGCAGATAGACAGAATGAAAGAGAAGAATAAAGTAGGACCGGCGAACGAACCGACGGATAGACAGAGAGAAATAAATAAATAAATAAATAAACAGTAAGCAAGAAGGAAAGAACGAAAGGAAAAAAGAAGAGACTAGGAAATAAAGAACGAAATGATGAAAAGAAAGGAAGGAATTTTCGAAATTACAAAGGAAGAAAGGAAGAACGAACGAAAGAAGAAATAGCTGAAATAAGAAGAATGTAAGGGAAAAATTAAAGAAAATAAAAAGCGGAGTTCGAAAGAATGGGGAGAGAAAGAAAGAAGAGAAAGGAGGAGGGAAATAAATAAAGAGAAAAAATAAAAAAACAAATAATGAAAGAAATAAAGAATGAATTAGAACGAGCTGCAATGCCAGAAAACAGTAAATAAAGAAAGAATGGTAGAGAGTTACATAGAAAAAGATGTGACAACGTTAAAAGGATGTCTTTTATGTAGGTAGCGATAGATAGACTCAATGAATTACATAATTTGGAATAAAACGAAAAAGGAGAAAGAAATGTTGAAAGAATCAAAAGAACTGAAATGTCGAATGAAAAGAACAAAAATTAAAAATCCATTAAAAGAAAGATTTTTTTGCGCTAGAAAATGTAACAAGAAGTGAAGGAAAGAACGATAAGTAACACCGAAATTGTTGACGGGACTAAGAAAATGTACCAACGATATCTGTACAAGAAACAAAACAAAAATTGTGCATACAAACCCTTTGCTTTCAAAACGTTTTAGTTCGCTGGTAAATGCAAGGATGACTGGATAATATTTTCTATAATGTTGTTAGCTTGGTTGTTATAAAAACAGTTTCTGTCGCTTGGCACGGCACTTAAGTTCACTCTCGAAAGTCGCCAACATCTGACTACACAGTCTTGGCAAGGATTGCAGGAAAAGACAGCCAACAATTTATCATGTCCTTGTCGCTGAATTGTGAAAATAACAATTTCATATTCATATTCGTATTTTTTTTAACTCTGCTTCCAGCATACAGAACGGCGACTCCTCTTGAACAGACACATCAATCATAACGACTTCACATCGAGGAAGACAGCCGGAAGAATCCGTGAGATTCCAAACGATTATCTTAGTACCACTCTAAAACGTATGTTTAACAAATAACGATCGTTCAAGGAGTAGGTTTTCTAAAATTACATAATTATAGTTTGTTTGTCTACCACTGGAAAAAAATTATAATGATACCCAAAACTTACAGTGGGAATGGTAAATAAAAGAAACAGCCTTGTTTCGCTTCGATTTCAGAATGTCAGAAATTAAATTATGTTGGAAGAACGTTACTTTATGAAATACGCAATACTGCACAAACGCCATTGAGATGTGATTAGCTAAATAACTTAAAAAAAAATTAAACCAGAAAAAGGCCGTCTACAGGAAGTTTCAGGTCTAGATTAATGAATTTCATTCCGCTCGTTAATAACTTATAACTACCCCTCAGAAAAACTTTTTCGAAAAAATTTCTAAATAAAAGTTTTAGCTGTTGGTAAACGCATCTCGTGTACAAAACTTACACAAAATTGTTACAGCTGTTTTAGATTTAAAAAAAAAAATTATTCACAAAAAGTGGCATAAAAGTAAGAAAAAGTCGTCAATTTTTGTGTCACATACCCGGAAAATATCTAACCCCAAATATAACATTTTGTTTTTCATATAATTTTTCGTTCTCTACTCCTACAGGCGCGTGCGCAAGCGCACGCACACATACACACACGTAGACATGTTTCTGAGAATAGTATTTTTTATTATTATGTTTTTTTATTTATTCAGGAGAAACTTGCCGACAGCAATACTTCCTCTACATCAAACCATTACATACAAGTCGAATTCCTTATATAATTTGAAGCTTTATCACACGAAAACACGTTTACTATTTAACCGTTATGAAAAAAACCATAACATTTAGTGATACAAACTTATCTGTAACCATAATGAAAATGCATTGTGTGAAGCTCCCTTTCATATGGGACAGTTTTCTGCTCTTCTTTACTTGGTTCAGAGCTGTTTTATTTTGCACAGTATCTATCCTCAATTTATATTTTGTAACAGCAAAACTAACATTAAGTTTAAAGGAATATCCCCACAGAAGTTCATTATTCTGTTTAAAAACGAATTTCAGAATTATGACCTTTAGACCTTTAAAGAGATAAAGGTCACAGATATATTTTCTTGTTGGAAAATGTCAAGATCACAACTACTCTCAGACTATTCCTCAATACAAGGAAAGAAGTTTCCTCTAAAGCTGATTCAGTGTTAATAGAGTTCCTAACTAAATATAAACTAAAAATGTAGCCAAATAAGATACTTAAAACTTTCGGGCGTTTATAATATTATGTCAGGAAAACATTTTAAGTTATGGTACGAGTTGAAAGAGAGAAACAGTTTAGTAATTTAAATAATTTTATGTTACGAGTGCCAGTTTGTTATTACACAAGTTTATAACATATTATACAAGGCTACTATATAATCACATGTTTGAAACAATATTGTATAAGGAAACTCCACTTTCTTATGGTAACCATAGATTCAAGTAAATCAGTGATGGGCATAAGCCGATTACATAAAAAATATGCAACTAGCAAATGTGGGAGTAAGTATAATATGATTATTGCAGGGAGGAGTAGGAGTGGGAGTGGGATGATCATCACTTATATCAACAAGCGTCCTCATACTTCAGAATTTTATTCTGGTAAGGAGAATTCTATTCTACTCAATTTATTCCTTTAACTAGCAGGTGCCCGCGGCTTCACCCACGATAATTAATTAAAAAATTAAAAATTAAGAGCCAAATAATTAAAACATTATATTTATTAACACTTACACGTGAATCATTCATAAACTAAACTATTAATAATTACATGAAAAGCTAAAAATCTGGCTTCGGAGTGCATTCCACCATCAGTAAGTGCCGCTTGGGAAAAACGACCTCTGATTCGAGTTCCCTGGCCCAGAAAACCTCTGCAGAGTGAGTTCCGTCCAAATCGATTAATGTTTGCCCTTTTTAGGGCTATATTAATTATCCCTCTTCCATCTATCTTGAACATTTAAATTTAATATGTCCGCGTGCCTTGACATTATAAACAAACGAATCTAATAATCGTTTTTCAGAATCTAAGGGATCGATAATTCCATGCGATATGCTCAAAAAATTGCGTCGCTTTTATTTCCAAGATATGGCAAAAAGAAAGAAAAGCCACCTGCAATTGATTTGACAATTGAAATTTAATATACATACCCAAAAATGATAAACATAAATATACAGGGTGTTAATGAATAACACCAAAATGGTTTACCTGTGTATAGAGGGGACATAGACTTTTATTAGTAGCAACTTTTATTAGTAGCAACTTTTATTAGTGGATTTTTGCTCTATGGATACAATTTCTCCTGTTACACCATAAAGTCTCCCAGTTCATGGCCACCACAGACTTCTAACATTTGAAAAAATGCAAGAAAAGGAACTTCGTTGTTAATACTGTAGTTATGAAAAATCTAATGCAGTGGCGGCCAGTCATGTGATTAGTCTGTAAATATTGCAGATTATGAAAACTCTAAATTATGATATAGCTGTTGATGAATGATTAAGAACAAGGTTTTTATCGATCACTAAGAAGGAATGAAGTCAATTTATTGAAAATTTTAACCCTAATTTGCTTAATTATTGACTTACGAGCACCAAATTGCAATATCTTTCATGCCCTGTAGCATACACATTTTACGTCATAGAGCAAAAATCTCCTAACAAAAGTTGCTTGTCTATGTCCCCTCTATACGCAGTTAAAATATTTCGGTGTTATTTATTAACACACTGTATAAGCTTAATTCTGCGTTAAACATGCTAATATTTGGATAATTTTTATAAAATACTGCAGCATGTTACGTAAAAAAAGACGTGCAGACCACACCACATGTTTTCTTATAAATATGAGGTACACATGGAATCCCTGCTAGGTTGATAGGATTTGGCTGTTCGCCCAGCTATTCTAGGAACCAGAAAACACATGTACATGGCATCGTCACCTGTTACATGCCGACACACCTGTATAAGAAATAGTTGTGTTTTCATGCTGTTGTACTGAAAGCAGAGTCGACAAGTGACGCAAGCATATCACGTGACTAGGTGATAATTACACGCATCCCTGGCATAATTACAAATTAGTAGAACGCATCCAATACCCTCCATGACATGAAACACCATTGCTTTGCACTGAAATTGGAAATGATTTATTTATACAGAAAGAGAAAGTTGTTAACGCTATGAAACGATAAGTGGGAATTGGATAATTTTCGGTCAAGGTCATAATTATTTCATTATCCCATATGAACTGAACATAACTGGCCTGACCCTATAGATCAATGTGGGTTTTCCATTTTTGAACTGATTCAAGTTCATGTTGCCACGCTTTTCCATGGGTCTTCCGAAGCTCATGCATTTTTTTGAAGTAAAACTTCTTTAGTGGCGGTAGAGGGTAAATCTGGAAAATCAGTCACACTAAAACCGTCACGAAATCAGTCACAATCAGTCACGAAATCAGTCACACTCTTACTTGTTTCGGTGCGGACTGCACAGAAAACAATCAACTCAATGATTAGGAGTAATCAAAGGACATTTTTCAGACCTTACTTCGTCAATGGCAATAGACAATTCCTAAGCAATCTAAAGGTGTATTATCTATTTTATGGAACCCGGAGGTTCATTAGCGCGCAAATCCAAAATTAAAAATCCAAAATTAAAAAATACAAATTTCCAAAATTTAAAAAACAAAATTAAAAATTATAACATCCAAAAATCCAAAATTTAATAAATAATAAAATCAAAAATTTAAAAATAAAAAATTTAAAAAATCAAAAAATAATAATTCAAAGATCGAAAATTTAAAAGATCCAAAATTAAAAATTAAAAAATCCAAAATTAAAAAGTCCAAAATTTAAAAAATCCAAAAACCCAATATTAAAAAGTCCAATAATGCAAAATAGAAAAAATCCAATAATAAAATTGAAAAAATAAAAAAATAAAATAAAGTTTTACTTCTGTCGCGTGGCGTTCCATGCACTCTTTTTTATCTTCCTCTTTGAGGGGTGTCCTGAATAGTTTGGACAGTTCCCTTTTGTTG
Source organism: Ectobius pallidus (assembly GCA_964059195.1). Lineage (NCBI taxonomy): Eukaryota > Metazoa > Arthropoda > Insecta > Blattodea > Ectobiidae > Ectobius > Ectobius pallidus. The sequence continues at coordinate 41,193,177 of CAXKWD010000003.1, forward strand.
TCCTTTCTTTTTATTTGCCCAGACAAGTCTTTTAGGATATTGAAATATGCTACACCCAATTTATTCTTCATATATTGCAAATAGTTCCGAGATTCTCGGGTTAATATCAGCCGAGATGCAGGATTTTTCAGAATATAAAAATTCCTGGGGACGGGAAGAACTGTAAACCGTGGATGTGTCGTATATTTACGCTATGTAAACGAACTTCAAGCCAAAATTAGAACATACGAACAAAATTTTCAAAAAAAAAGTTACGTCTTAATTCCCTCCTAGATGAATGCAGAGTCATTATCTTTTCTCATTACTTGGCAGGGAATTAATATTGTTGTTAACGCCTCCGACTTTAAAAGGGTGTTTTTGTTAACGGTTCCTTCAGTCTCTCTAGATCAGTAATGAAATGACTGTCCATACTCTAAGGAAAGCAGTAAAATATGCCGCTAATTTTCTAAGGGACCATATCTTTCAGAGTGTAAGGTTCAACTTGTAAGTTAAATTAAAGAGTAAAGCAATCCCTATACAAGCCATGGAGGCCCTTGAGGCTCCCAGATCGTTAGATATTCGGCTCGTGAAGGTAGTATGGCTGCCAGTCTTACGCATCGGCGGCCTTTATCACCAAGATTGCTCCTGGAAGAGTACTCATTTTTGTTACAGGCTGAGTTAACTCCAGGGCTATAGTGGCACCACAAGGATTAGGTCAATCAGAAAATCCCAACGACCTCATAGGGTATCGAACACGCGACCTTCCGGTTTGTAGCGCACTGTCTCAACCAACTACGCCACTAAGTACCTCTATCTATGATATGATCGAAATAAATTACTTTCTTCATGATGGAAAATTTTCTGTGGGTTTTTTACACCCAAAAATTCTATCCCCTCAGGTTTATAGGTCTAATCCACTAATATTAATTCTTACAAAATGCGTGCTACTGATGTTGAAATGCGAGAGATTAAACGAAAAAATAAAAAAATATATAAAAAGACTTTCTTAATTTTACTATTATTTTACGTGAAGAAATTTTTTCGCGATTTCCTCTTAAATGGCTCAAAGTATTTTCTTCAAATTTTTTACACGAGGTACAGTAAGAACTAAAACGTTTATCTTAAACTTTTTCTCTCGAAAAATTTCTCTGAAGAAATCATCGTTTGCACAAGCTCAGGTTTTAAGACTTGCTTTATCAACAACAACAAACTTTTGCATGAGGTTGAGGCAACCGAATACGCACTCTCTGCATTACGGCCTCTTATTTATATATCACTAGCTGAAAAGGCCCGGCGTCGCCCGGGCTTTGTATTTTTTTATTTGAAATTAACTTATGAAGGACTTTATGTATGTAGAACTTGAAATGAAGAAAATATTTATCACACTCAAACTATTCCATCAGAAAACGCTGGATATAGCTTTTTATGGCTCATAGAGGATGTGGAATGCTGCATTCCGTTGCTTCTACACATCATGCTTGGGAGGGGTTGAAATAAGAAGAAACACAAATTACATAAGATTGTACTGACTTGACGGAAAATTTTATTTCTCATTCTCATGTTACTATACAATCGTTTCGGAGCTGAAATAAAAGAGAAATGCAGTATCACTTTCATACTTTCCTCCCCTAGAACCCGGGACATAATATACTGCGAGCATAGGACTCAAAATGTTCCATCCCATGCTTAGGGCCTATGATAAATATCCCTATTTCTCAACTAATACAAAGCCTACAGGTATGGATAACTTATCAGCGGAAAGGATTATTTACAGACTTTTGATATAGCATACTCACACACTTAAGTTGTCCCTCTTATTCTACATCAAAATGTGAAGTGAGTAAATATTTCTTATGTCGAGGGTAGAGAAAGTTACGTGACTACATCACACTGTGCTTTATTTTCGTGGATTTCATTTTCAGTAATTATTTTCTCCAATATATTACATCGATGGAATCATAATTCGTTAAAGTCCAGCATTAGGCAATATACTTGCCAAGGCCCTATGTAATCATAGTAAACAATTCACTGTTGCCATGTGAACTAAACAGTAATTCATTTTTTCAGTATAAAATTCTCAGAAATTATATAATTTTCAAGGGAAGGAGTATTTTGTTTGAATTTTAATGTTGACCGCTATACTTCCCGGGCTTAACTGGGTATGTGTGCAAAATTCCGTGCAAATTGGTAAAGAAATGTAGATTTGTATAAGGAACAAACATACATACATACATACATACCCACAAACACACATTCGACTTTATATAATAGATAATCAGAAGTGATAAATCTTTATTTCCTATACTTAATGTAGAGAAAGTGATGTGAGTGTAACACATAAGATTTTTTTAAACTTTCAATTTATAACAAACTGCATCCCAATACATTTAGGCAACTTTTTCGGAACCTTGTGTGTATTATGTAGCCAATCTATAGTGTATTGTTTATGCAATTATGTTGATTTTGTTGATAAGTGATGCTTAACGCTTTTTGCTGCATATCCTTTGATACTTTCACACTTTCAAGTCCTTAGCAAACAGGAAAGAGTGATAACAGGGGTGATAAGTGTTATCATAGGTAGGCACGAGGGAATTAATCTGGGAGTGTTCCAAGTCACAAATTATATTTATAATGACAATTTAACGAATAATATACCGGTATAATAATTAATTAATTAATGTATTTAAGTTTAATTATTTGAATAGCATTTTAGTTTGAAGCAATACCATTGAAAGGCATCCGTGACACAATAGTATATTGCGATACAAGTGCCGTAAGCGATGCATACGGATCGAGGAAAGAGTTTGAAAAAACTAGGCGCTCGCGCCGAGCTTTTTCAATTTTCCGAGATCCGTTATGACCTTACGGCACGAGTATTGCATGCTATTTTTTGCACGATGATTATTTATATCAATTTAATTATATTAATTGAGATATTACCTGAAAAATTATGTATATACATTCTTGAAGATAGATGTTTATTTCAGAAAGTGATTCGCATGTGTTTGTTGTTATGGGAACCGAATATTTGTCCTGGGGAGCCTTGTCCATAAAGGCTTCTATTATGATGTGCCGTAAGTAAATTCTTACCGCACATAGCAACAAGATTGCGTGTGGGAATGTCAACTTATGAACCACGGCAACAACATTAGTAAGTACCACTAATTAGTTGAGTCGTGCAAAAAATCAATGTCGCTATTTTCTCTGAACAAAACACGATCGAAGACTGGGTTCATTTATTTAAGTATTGACGCTGAAATATTGAAGAGGACTTGCGTAAAACATGGTTATACTATTGTTATATTTCCTAACGATGTGTACTGGCAAATACGGGTTTTTTTTAAAGATATTACGTACGTAGGAACAGATTTCTTACTTTTGAGATAATGTCTTTATAATGTTTACAGGAAGTTATTACAATTAAATGTCAACATTGCTGAACTATGGAATACATTTACTGTAAAATAATATAATGCTGATTCCTGAACAGATGTAAGATCATCAATTACTTTATTTACATAATAAATCTTAACGTACCTCGACATTGGTGACGTAAACATAAATCACTGCCTAAAGATTCTCAGACCTGATTAGAATATATAATGAAAAGAGGACGTATTTTTATCCTTTTTGTAGGAAATGTTATTTCGATAAAGGTTGAGTGAATCAAGTCTATAAACGGCTGATATAAGATTCTTTCTTATATTAGATTAATGGTCCAAATTGAAAGAAAAAGGCATGGGCTAAACAGTCGTAATATACACTATAATTTGTTTCCAACAATTTTCTGTAGTTATCAGTTTGAATTGGGGGTACGCCATAGCGTAGTGGTTGAGGCGCTGCGCTATAAGCCGGAAGATCGCGGGTTCGATTCCCGATGAGGTCGTTGGAGTTTTTAAATTGGCCTAATCCTCTCTGGTGGCACTCTGGCCCTGGGGTCGACTCAGCCTCTAACCGAAATGAGTACCAGGAGCAATCCTGGGGGTAAAGGCGGCCGGTACGTAAGGCTGACAACCTTATCACCTTCAAGTGCCGAATGTCCAAAATCTGGGAGCCTCAACCTCTTGGAACTCTCTGGGCCTCCATGGCCTGTATAGGGATCACTTTACTTTTATTAGTTTTAATTAAAAGAGCAAGATGGGAGTGAAATAGTGTTCAAAAGTGACTTGGATTTACTCGTATGTCTGCATAGAAAACAAACTTATTAAATTTTCAGTGCTTATGACGAATTGTTATTATTAAAGCGTTTATTATAAATGAAATGTAGTAAAATATTGATCCATGCGTACTAAAGTGTCATCACATTATCCTTAAGTGTAACAGATTACAATGTATTTATAACAAACAAACTGACACATAATGAATTGGATATGTCAAGTGTTTTAGCAGCACGTTATTATTAATCACATATAATATTACAAAAGCACCATCAATATTTTATAAACCTGCGCTTCACTGTGTTAACTAGACTTCGGACTCTTAGGTCCTAAAAATGCTGTTTTAGGCACCAAAAATAGGCTCTAAAAATTGGAAAATAGGTTCTAAAAATCGTAAAATAGTCTCTTATAAAATCGTTAAGTTGCCGATTTTCTGAAATATCTCAATTGAAATGCACAATATTGTATTTATTGAAGTCACCATTAATCAATAATCATGATAAAACACAGATATAGGCCTATGGTACACAGAATTATATAGACCTATTACTAGAGCCTGTATTACTACCATAACACATGCCAGCATATTCAAGCCCTTGTATCCCTCAGTGATTCAGATAACTACTTTTTTTATTTTTTATTTATTTCTTTTTGCTGGATGTGGGAATCGGGAGAAAAACACTACATTTTCTTGGGAATTCCAAGGAATTTTTTCTACTGAAGGCGAAACATTCCTTACTATTTCACCACGTCACAAATGTGTCATATACTGCACATTCCGAGCTAAAAATTGAGTACGAACTGAAAATAAATGCTAAAATTTATAACAACAAAATAACTTATTTTGACCTTTAGAGGAAATACAAGCAAAAAGGCAATATTAGGCTCTAACGTAAAAATAGGCTGTTTTAGGTACTATAAAAGTATCAGTTTTAGGCATAGTCACTTATGAAACATGCATATACAAGTTTTCGTCCATATATCACTTAAGGATTAAAATAGGTTTTTCTAAAATAGGTCATTCGGGTGTATTTCTAAATAAATATTTGGTTCTTTGTACTTTAATTTTGAAATTTGTAAATGTTTTTTCTTTAGTTGTGTATTTTTGTATTTGTATTTGTATTTGTACATAAGTTTGTAAATGTAATTTAAAAACATAAATAAATAAATAAATAAATAATAAAAAACCTAAAATCCTAAGTCTAGTGATAACTTACCCGTACGGCGTAATTCCTTTCAATTTACAATAACCACTGCCTAGTCAGTAGGTAGTCGCCACTAAGAAATCCTGGGCACGCTTCGGAAGGGACTTTAAGTTGGGGGCCCTATGTCGTAGATTTACAGCACGTAAAAGAACTTCAAGCCTAAATTAAAGCCTCTGGACAAAATTTCCCTGCCCTTTCACGTCCAAATAATAGAACTTCCTTAGTTTTCTGCGAAAGGTTGTAAGGCAATGGGCTTACCACGGAAAATAAGCGTGACAAAATTAGTCTAGTAACAGAAATCTCCATTTGGAGGCACCAAGCCACATCGTAAGAGCTACAGGAAAATCAGATCAGATTATTCTTACGTAGGGTTTTTGGATGTTGTGAAGAACTACCCCTACCCTATATGTTCTTTACATATCAAATATTACAGTGAATACCCCTTTCAAATGTACACGAATAGGAGGAGGAAATCGTTTTAGGATAGCTGCCTTAAATGAAGGGTGCCAATAGGACACAGTCAAATAAAAATAATTCTAAGAACTACATATTTTTAAGATGATATTTCCTAATTTTCAATATTCGTATATTTTTTTATGAATTTTAAAGCAGCTATCAATATAGGACTCTTCCTATTTATTAAAATGTTCAGAATACAAATGGTAATGCACAATATAACATAACATAACTTTTGAACATTTCAACTCTTTAACTACTTTCAACAACAATCTGTCAGGGCCAGGAGCTGTATCAGTATCCATTCCTTTCACTGCCAATAGAATATCGTCGTTATTTATTGAAATATCTGGCTCATTAAAATAACCTTTTTCAGTTTGTGGAGGATAACTGTCTAAAATAGCAGTGTTTTCTGAGCCTAATGTTTGTGAATAATAATCATATATTTCTTTAGGAGAAACCTAATATGTTGTCCCTTCATTCAGTTTCAACAGTTTATGAACTACCTTCTTTCTTCTAAAATAATAAAGATGTTTAATTAGATCATAGTCATATTTGTTTCGTCTTTGAGCTCTGAGTTTATTACTTGAAGCCTGAGAATACTTAGATTGGTTATGTTTAGAATCACTTACACCAACTGAACTATTACCTATTGATTACTATTGTTCGATTTTTTGCAAATTATTAAAATAAATTAAATATTTTCTAAGTATTTTCACTGACTGATAGTTTTAAAGCTGTAGGAAGAACCAAGCACAAACTAAATTGTTTGCTACTAGACGAGGTAGGGGGGGGGGGTACGCCGTAGCGTAGTGGTTGAGGCGCTGCGCTACAAACCGGAAGGTCGCGGGTTCGATTCCCGATGAGGTTGTTGGAGTTTTTCAATTGGCCTAATCCTTCTGGTGGCACTATGGCCCTGAGGTCGACTCAGCCTCTAACAGAAATGAGTATCAGGAGCAATCCTGGGGGTAAAGGCGGCCGGTGCGTAAGGCTGACAACCTTACCACCTTCACGTACCGAATGTCCAAAATCTGGGAGCCTCAACCTTCTGGAACCCTCTGGGCCTTCATGGCCTGTATAGGGATCACTTTACTTTACTTTACTTTACTAGACGAGGTAGAACAATGATTAGCTAAATCATAAGGAACCAGAACAAATCATCTGAGTAGGAAATTCTAATTATATTAAGGTATAAGCTTCGGAATAAATTAGAATATTCAATTATCAAAGAGACTGAATATAGCGATATCTACTATTAAGCGTAATTTTTGTTAATACGCCACCTCCCTATGTCTCCACAACTAAAGCACTGGCGTTGAGACAGTTTAAGAGTAAAGGAAAACTTACTTAAAGGCATAAAGGTTGATTTTGGCTGAGTTTAAAACAATTATCTTATTTTATTTTTAAAACAATTCTTAATAATCGTCTTTTGATTTTGATTTAATAGGTATATTTATACACATAGTAAAAAAAAACATGACGCAACAGTCGGGACTGAGTTCATATTGTAGTTATATAGACTTTCTACAATTCAATTAGAAATGTTGTTTGAGACCTTGTTTAATCGATGTTCGTACACGTTTACTCTCGGCAATCGACTTGGCTTCAGCCGGTCATGATTTTCACTGTTCCCGCCAACGAAATCTCATTCACCGAGATTATATCGCTGGTCTGCAATCGTTTCTAAAAGTACCTGTACTAAATATAAATCAGATTCTTAAATCATGTACGCTATGTAATAAATTATTTGGGAAAGAAAAAGACAGATAAAATTTTATACCTAGCAGAAGAAAAAGATTTACTAGTAGCAAATAAATATATAAGCCTCCGTAAATAGATGAACAGCAATTATTTTTATTTTGTTTTGTTTACAAGGTCCACACTTTTTGCATAACTATACCCTTTGTTGCATATTAAAATTCATTAATTTTATTCACAATTCTGAATGGACTATTATTTATACAAATTGCTCAAGTCACTTAAAAGTGACAATTACATCTGGTAATTCTATCATTTTTACACTCGTACATAATTATGTAAGAAAAGTCATTGAAACCCCAAGTCAATGATAAAATTCTTTTGCTTCACTGCCATCAAAGTATAATATCATATAGCGAAGATAGTTTATAAAAACTAGGAGCATAATTTGAGACTATTTTTTTTCTCAGATGTGCTACAACAATTAATAGTAAGATTTGTGACTGTTATGTTTAAAAAATTTAAATTTGTCTTCAAATGTCCTTTTAATTGTACAAAATATTTACTAACGAAAGAAAAAGATATTTAAGATTATTCCCTCCTTAAAAACATAATCTGTTTTCAAGAAGGAAACTCAAGTTTCTTTATTCTTACAGATGTTATAAATCATACTATAATCATCAAGAGTGATTAAAAGGTTAAGAAATAAACAGGATAGGCGAAATGTATGTGATATAAATAACATAACTGTTTAACCATTGTCAAAGCATACTTCAACCAATGTTAACTACTGTTGTAACTTGTAACTGTTCTATCAGAGTTCTCATAAGTTTTAGATTTTAGTGCAAGCAGTTACTATAGAAAATTTTAAACATAATCGATAGAGTAGTTTTGAAAAAAATTCTAAAACCCAGAATTATTTTGTTTTAAGTTGTGGTAAAAATAAAAGGAAGTTATCATAAAGCTTTGACCCCAAAACATGCCTAAGCCAAATATAAAATTTATTTGAGATATTTTTTATTTTGTTTTTGAGCTATGTTTAACAGTTCCACAGACACAAACATAAAAACTCAAAGGCATTAACAAGAAAATATTTCCCAAGAATGAAAGATAGAATAGCTTGTACACTTTTGATTCCAAACTATATTATGATTCAATTCTTAACAGGGCTTAGGAAATTTGGTGAACACTTACATCGGTTTAAAATTTATACTTCTGCAAATTGTAAATGTAAAGAGAAAAGCCAGTCTGTTAGGCATCTCTTATTTCATCGTCCATTATTTACGCATGAACGTTATCAGTTAATATTATATTTAACTTTTTTTAAACTCTGATTTTACTACACTGATCTATCGTCTTTTCTTAAACAAGCAAAGTTATAAAGTTGTTTCAAGTTTCATTAACAGTGTATTTGTAAAATTGTAATAATCATGTATATGTAGTGTACTGTATATTCTGTATATATGTTTAATCTATACCCCTAATACGCCAGCTGGTAAAATAGGGTTCTGTACTTTTGGAAATTGAGAGAGAAATCATTTATTGTAAAAATTATGTTGCTTGAATACACAAGTTTCCCTATGATACAGCTTACCAATCAAGCCACAAAGGCCAATGGATAACAATTCTAACATAATTTTGGTTTTTGTTTTGTGTTAAGTAGACAAGTAGAGATTCAGTGCGTGTTCCCATAAATATGTTGATGAATTATTCCAACAGAATCGGATATTATAATAATAATAACAACAAGAAAATATTATATTTGTGAGTCAAGGATCCTCAAAACTCTACATCGAATTTCAGGATCGTATGCAATATTTCCTCTACTTAAATCTATGGCACGGATAGAAACAGTTTAAAAAATAAAGTATTAAAAATATCCACATAATTAGTGTTCACTGTCATTCTCTCACAAAGTAATACGACGTAAGGGAACTTGGTAATACATCAATCATTATTATAATTTCTGAATATTTATCAATACTTTTCAATACTGTTTCGAACATCAATCTGTAAGCTTCTGTAGAATTATTATAAATAAATGCATCAAGACAAATGACACCAAATTCCTAGCTGTTCTACATGAACTTTAGTAAAATCCAAATGTTCCACTTCTGCTGGTCTGTTACACAGCTCTAGTTTCGGTCCTCGTCTGTATAATTCTAAAATGAAATTACATCCAGGTTTAGCCAAATGTAATTATGGAGCCTTAATATGTAGAATTAATTCATATAAAATATTAATTTTCACCCCTTTTAAATTAGTTTTCTTGGTTTGTCACTTTGTATGCTTTAGCTTGTGGCACTACTAGTATGATAATTATTGCTTACGTTTCATTATTATAATAAATATTACGATTATCACTTGAGTCATTCCATTGCTCTCAGGTTTGGCCTTTCTCTTCTATTCATTTCATGTTAATTTGTCTAAATCTTAGCCTTAACATATGCCTAAGTTAGGTTAATATTACAGTTTAATTGTAAAACATAGGCCTAAATGTAACTCTGGAACTGCCTCCGAGCACGAGTTCCTGCTCTTTAGGGGTTTCAGGACAACCTGAAAATATGTATTATGTACGTATTTATGTAATTATGATATAAACAACAAATTAAATAACAGTGCAGATCCAACTTTCTGATGTCTCATAATACCGCGATTTTAAAGATCTGGTGTAAAATTTCCCATAACTTTCTTTATCCTCTATTTTTCAAACTACAGGAAGCTGCTCGATTATCGGAGTGCTGACTCAGTTGTCTTTGTAAATGGGATGAAAAGCTCATGACTGGAGCCCGGATTTCCAATCAAAATGCATCTTAATTTTCAGACTCCTAAGCATAAACAGAAAAGTTATATTTCGTAAGACACTCCTTGACAAGCAATTTTAAATTTATTTGAAAATGCTTATTTTGCTTACACTGAGAGAAAAACATTTATTCTTATTTTATTATTTTTAATTAAAATATAATATTTTACTCAAAATTGTCACATTAAAGGTGCTTATTCACTGCTGGAAGTCATTATCACCGTTTTCCTTTTTGTCGGCTTATAGAATATTACTGAAAAATCCGGATTATAAAACAATCTGTCATATTTCTAAAAAGCTTTCCGATAAAGAAACATGTTGAAGGTGAATTCATCGAAGTACATGTGCCTTTGACGTCCTGCGACCTTTCGTTTTTGAGCTAGGCCTAGAATATTCTCAACGAAACATCGAATTTCAGGATCAAACACAATAACTTACATTCTCAACCTATAGTACCTATGGTAAGGGTGGGCAAAACAAAATGTATTTGGTCCGAAGTTTCGTATTATAATAATTTTAAACCTGCTTTAATACAATAGTAATCCATGAGACGAATCGAACCGAGGATATCTGAAACGTACTTTTGGTATGTGGCTCCTTCCTCTTTTATGACCACCACTATGTAGTAGGCAATGGGTGCCTAGGAAAAGCCCATTTGGCCCATAATAAATTTGAAGTAAAATGTCATAACCCCTATGGTTGGGATGGTTAACAAAGGTCCGCCAGGAGGTAGTACTGGGTCTGGTGCGCGGTGCTCCAGTCTATTGCTATTGCCAAGAAGACCGCCTATTGTTATTTCATGTACCTCCCATTTCTCGTACCAAAATCCAATCTTATAAATCTACATTGCTAACCAAGAATGCATGAGACACAATTTCTCACGCGAATTATAAATCCATGCCGGACTGCAAAGAAAACATTTAACACAGTTATTATTAGCTCAGAATGGGGACTGGAGAAAACTACATAACGACGAGCTTCTAAACCTGTACTCTCCACCGGATATAGTAAGGATAATTAAATCACGGAGGATGAAATGGGCTGGATATGTTGCGCGCATATCTTGGAAAGACATATCTCAAAAGTATTGACTGGGAGACCCGAAGGCAAAAGACCACTTGGTAGACCTAGACGTAGATGGGAGGACAATATTAGGATAGATTTAAGGGAAGTAGGATTTGCGAGGGATGACTGGATAGAGTTAGCACAGAATAGGGTAGAATGGCGGGCTCTGGTAAGCGCGGCAATGAACCTTCGGGTTCAATAAAATAGATAATATTCCTTTAGCTTGCTGAAGAATTCTCTATTGCCATTGAGTAAGTAAGCATGTATTATTAGCTCATAATTTATTTCTTGAACGCTATTCTGTACATTTTACATGAATTTTAAATTTTCTTTAGAGTTATTTTCCGTTATTTTAATACAAATTTAAGGAAAACTATTGTATCTGTAGGAAAGATTATGCATTTAAGGGTTAGTAAGTATTTACTAGCCTATCACGGATTAAGTGAGAAAAAGTGTATTTTTCTTCGAGAAACTGCAGAGAATGATTTTAATGCGTTATGGGCGGGTAGTCAGCAGCAGATGGTGGGGTATGATTGAAATTGGGTACGAGGAAATAACATAAATCTTCGAGTTAAGCTATACTGTGGTTCCATATGTTTAGGAACTAAATTTGGCTCGCAGGAGGCCATTAACTCTGGAATCGCGTGGGAGGCGTCCCAGAATCGATGCCAGAGATGTGAATGGGAGAAGCGTGGGCCAAACCAACACAAAAAAGTCGCCTAAAATCCGGGAGGAGCCAAATGGATCACCCGGAAACATAACCGTTGCTATTCCTATCCCGCGCAAATGTGACATGTGCAAAGAAGGGGGGGGGGTAATGCCCGCGCGCATGAGATCAATAGCACAGGTTTAAAAGCTTAACTGTCACTGCAGCAGCCTATGAGGTCGCCTGATACAACTGCCCCGACCAATGAGAGCCAAGTTCTCAGATTCCAACAACACTGCCGCAGTTTGCGCGGTACTACCATCCTCCCCTTGCGTCGCCGATCACCCCTATGACGGTTTTCATTCAGAACGTGTGGGTGGCAGTGGTATGGGGTGAAATAGTGGGGATGAACGTGCACCATGGAAGGGGTAATGGGGAATGCTTATAAATAGATGTGGTCCACGCGCCTGGAAAGCTACTTCGCTGCAACACGCTGGTTGACAACTAGTGCCTCTTCAAGCTACGAGGTTCTTTGACCTGAGCGTCAGCTGTTCAATTCAACAATTCAGAAGAATTGTATTGTTTCAGTTTTTGTTGTTGAGTGTGATTCAACAGTTCCTGAGACTACACGAGGTGATTCTTCTAGCTAATAAAGAGTGAGTACAGTGGATTTTATTAGCATGTTGCCATAAAAAAACGACTGGAGGCTCCATAATAGGGGATTCAAAAATATATTTTTAAAAATACGCAAGAGCGTTTAAGTTTCGTTGGGATGCACATCCTATAGTTCTTCTATTTAAAATATGGATGTTTAATTTAAAATAATTATTCTGTATAGCCTTACAATGTACACTTACTTCTTGGTGATGGGTTCAGAAATTAATAACGGAATAATTTTCACAACTGGTGCTCTTGTAGCCTTTTCATTTCAAATTCCGGGTATTTAGTGCCAAAGCTGTCAAACTTGACGGATATTGAATATTTCATGTGTGAGGAAATGTGGCCTTTTCTCTAAGATATAACTCTTATTTTATAGCTAAAATGAAGATAATTAATCACACATAGAAGATAAATATTGGTGATATAGACTTAACTTCATCATGCATTACGTAGCCAACCTGTAATTTTTACATAACTACAATAAAATAATCCAGAAAACTGATACGAAGTTCTAACTGATAATAATTACTTCTATAATAAATGCGTTAATTAATTTCCCCTCTTCAAGCTGAATCAGTAGAGAAACAGAAAAGTTTTTAAATGTATTAACTGTATGGTATGCAATGACTAAATTATTTATTTATTCCCTTTAAGGGTTCAACATGGCTAAAATAAGCTTATTTAGAGAATAATATATTTAGAGTTATAAAAACAAATCGTAAAAAAATCATTACAATTTCCAGAATCATTGCATGTTAATGTTTTATGTGGATATGGCCTACTGAAGAAGCTGAGGTCTAGTATTGTTAGTGTTGTTATTCCGTACTATCAATGGCTTTACGATTCTACAGTTTCCTAGACTTCATTATTGTTTGCATATATTTATTTACTGCATTGTGTTTTAGAGTATTTAGAAATAAGTAGGCCTACCTATATTATGAAGAGATGTCAGAATATTGACATCGATTTCTAAAAGATTAACGTTATTCTCCTGTCTTAATAAATGTTTTAGTAATAAACTCTTAATTATTCACGAGTACTATTGTAATTATTCTTATGCCATAGTTATTAATTTTTAGTTTTAACCGAGATCATCGTTCTCATGGTCACTATTATTAGCATTCTACTTTAGTGAAGTTTAGATTATTATTTTGAGGTTTTATGGAGTGATGATACCTTTTTAACTTCAATCCATTTCAATAATAAATGAATGTACTGAACACAATGTTTTTACACGGAAGCAGGAGTGTTTGGCTAAAAATAGATCCGAGTTAATACTTCTTGTAGAAAGTAAAGAAAACTACGAATGAGCATGAGCATGAAGCAGCGATTTGTATATAGGCCTATATTTACTTAATAATAAACTTAAAAAACAAATTATAAGTACTATTACTTAATTAAAATCTTCCGTGTTTCATGTCACAAGACAAGATGGCGACCACACTTCCGGTTTGATCGCAGGAATATTTAATTGAAAGTTCGTGGTTTTAAATATTTAAACTTGTTTTAAAAACTCACATGAGTATCTAAATTCTCTAATCTAAATAGCCTACTAAAACAAAACTATTCTTCTAAGCACAGACATCGTGATTAATTATGCGTAACAATACGTACAAAGTAAAGTAATACTTGTTCGAATAGTCATGGGCGTGCGCAATGAAGGTGCCACCGGTGCCTTGGCACCATCACTAGATTGAATTATTTTTTCCCCAAGCAGAATTACTTACATTTTGTTTTCTAAACAATCTACAGTATTTTCAAAAATCTGTTTTCCAACAGAGTTGCTGAATTTCTTTTAATTGCTCTATCAACAAATGAATCGAAACAACTATCTCCGAAAACAAAATGTACGCAGTAGGCCTATTTACATTAAGATCGCTGGCACTATATTTTCAACAAATTAGAATAGATTGATAAATTTCTTAATAGATAGCCTATAATAGTTTCACAAAAGTATATGACGAAGACACTTTGTATATTTTTTATCGCACAACTCTTGTAAAACTTTAAAAACTAAAGGAAAATGTGCTCCGACTTATAGGGAAGATGTATAGTCTGGCAAAATCTGGCAACCCCATCATTATCATCTTTTACAAATAGTACATATTATATACATATCTATAAATTTAATTTATTACTTTACTTTATATCAAATTTCCAACTAATCAGTATAACACAATCTTGGATTCGCATTCGGGAGGCCCCAGGTTCAAACCCCGATCGTAAACGCGATTGCCGAATTGGATAATTACTGACCATGACTCATCCTTGCTATTTCTTCCTGTACCAAATTCATTTAAATTAATATCTATTGAAATTTACTGACGTAAAATACACCAACAATACAAAATAGCTGACAATCAATAGTTGCATGGCCTTACTATGTAGATTCAAGATTCTGAACACCTGATATGGCCTCGAAGCTTAAAGGAGTGTAAATACAGCTGAATTAAAAATATGACACAAACATTATTATAATATATAATTTATGTTAAAAATAGACAATTAATTTTGTTCGGTATAAAATTATTCATACTTCCTTATCTAAAAGCCATCGTTTTTTAAACAGGTGACTTAGACATCACCAAATTTTTTTATGATTTAATTACTATGTTAAGAGATTTAGTGCCTAACTTTATTTTTCGTGTTTTTTATAAGGAAAAAAGTTTTAAATACCTATTCTCGAAATTAATATTTTCTATGAACGAGGCCTTACTGGTAAATTTATTCATTGAAGCGACTACAGGTTGAGAATAAGTTTGTCTTATAGCAATGTGGCAGTACAGAAACCAGGAGCTTTGTAATGTGTTAAGCGAAACTTTGAATATTTAATTAGATACACTGCATATACCCATAACGGCGTAGACCTATGTGTTTTCTCTGTATAGAAGCGTGAAATTGAGCTGTGACAGAGCTGTCGTGAAACCCTTCATATTTAACTTTGAACATGATATCGACACGAATATTTCAGCCTCAGTGTTATATGGGAAGTGTGATGAATTATTATTATTATTATTATTATTATTATTATTATTATTATTATTATTATTATTATTATTATTATTATTATTATTATGCATCTTACATTTCTTATATCTTTTTCCCGAGAACTTCCACTCTAGGGTGTTTTAGTAGCGATTCCGTTTTTTTCTTCGGTCGCAGACTAATATTTAAAACTAATCTCCATGGCGCTATGTCCCTTCGGGGAGAAGGCCTACCATCCGAACACAGTGACATCTTCCATGGGCAGATGGCAGGATTGGCGACATATGATCAACCTGCCGATACCCATTGCCGTTACTGATGGTTTTAGAGACCGAAATCGCTTATACTTTTCCAAGTAGCTCCTATTTGTTCCCACAAGGCTGACTGAGTGCACCCGTTCCATACCTCCCTGCATCGGAAAAATCCGAGGAGCTACCGGGGATCGAATCCAGGCATGCGGATCCACAGTCAGCAAACGCATACCACGAGACCATCAGGCGGCCGAGATACATATTTACCTAAGCATACTTCATCGAAATTTCATAACGTGGTATTCTTGCGCAATACAAGATAATACTTAAATTTGCAAACTCTTTCAGTTATTAGCAAAACGGAAAAGATTTTGATCTTTATTTACACTTAGTCCTCGGCGAATGTGAGGTTTACAACGCAGCACATAACTTCAGACTGGGCATGGGGAAATAAGTCCTTGGAAAGATAATCAAGATTTTAATGGACTATTTCCTTCGGCGGAATTATATCACAAAACTAATTGAAATTACACCTGGTAGTAGACACCTATCAAGGTTAATAATGTTTTATTTTGCCTGGCCATAGGGCCTTATCTTCCACTCAACCATGATAAATACAAAATACATTAAAGGAATACCTACAAAACACAAATACACTAGATACCATATATAATAGTATCGAAATGCTAGCAATAGAATATTAAAACCTAAGAAAAAAATGAGTCCAAGGTTCGTGAAATAAACTCAGGAAATACTTGAATAAGAAGTAGAGCCACCGGCCACGGAAATCATCATTAACGGCCATGGATGTCTTCATGCTGACCACATGCCTCTTATCTGCAATCTGCCTATATTAGGTGACGCAGCGGACGAATGGTATGTCTGTCCCTCTAAGATATAGCGCCACGGAGTATAGTTTATTGTTTTAGTAGACAGCTATCTCTATTACTCAATATTATAAAAAAAATATGTATATCCTTTATATTTGTTGAGTCATGTCTTATCTTTTACAGTATTGATCTCCGCCTTATACCCTCAAACATAACTTATCTTAAGGCACCCTTACTTAGTAGGCCTACTCCTAAAGTAGTAGAGTACACTCGTCACAAAATTAAAATATTAAAAATTACAGAAAGTCTTCAGGTTATAGTACTGTCATATAATTCCAATGTTAAAACATTGAATATTTATGTAGGGCACTTCTTCAGTGATGCTAAATCGGATATGCATGTATTTCAGCCTAATTAGGCCGTCTTCAGTCTTCTATAACTTGAGTCTTTCCTTACCCATATACACACAGCATGAGCATCTGACTTTATATCACAAAGTTTTTACTTTTGAACTTGAGGTTATAAAAAAAAGTGCAGTAATGTATAGAAAATATACTTAGACCAGTATGTAATGGTAGCCTACCTGAATTTTTATGTTTCATGATAAAAGGCGGAGAAAAATACTGTAAAAGATACTTAATTTAATTCTAAATTCCCAATTAGTAAATATTTTGAAGGGAACGAAGTTGCGTTTATATAGGCCTATGTATAAACTAAAAAATTACTAATAGAAGAATGTATTTTTTCAATGAATATATGTACTTAAATGCATTAAGTTATATCGCAAAGAAGAGAAAAATATTATTTATTTTCAGCAAAATTTCCTCGGTTAGAAAGCGAACTGGTTTTCTGTTCAATGAGAAGTAATTGAAAATGTGACAGTAACTGTGCACCACTTGACTATTAACAAAATCTTCGCTAAACTTGAAACCATATTAACTAAATTAGCATTAGAGGAAGGTCATCCTTCTAGAGCGATTTTTGCAGATGCCTAGAGGAATACTTTGAGAATATTGAGAAAGTTCCTGGAGAACTGGGTTACTTTGCCATCATCGTAAAAAGCTGAATCCAGTCGAGGGCAATTATCCTTCCAAGGAATATAGCCTACCCTAATATTTGATTTTAATATAATTTTACAAGGAAAACATATGTGTATATGAACATAATGAGTTATAAAGCTAACATATATATATTATGTAAAAATATTTTTTCTACGCTTTTATCGTGTTTTTACACCATAGTCTACATTATATTTTGTAGTCATGTAATTAACTTTCATATTGATAGTAAATTTCTCGGACTGACAGGAGTGTTATATTTCCTTGCTTCACAGATGACGACGAGGCAAGCGAAAGGAGTATCCCTCTCCTTCCTTTGCATCTTACTAGTACTGCCTGACTTCATGCTGGCTTACCCAGTGTTCGGCACGAAACGCTATGGTCGCTCAACAGGTCTCCCTCACAGAGTTTCTACCTGGGGGATTCCCGCACCATACCCTCTCCAAGCTTATCAGCCACCCCAGCCACGATCACAGCCCCATTTTGGACTAGCTCCCAATTATTACACTCCAGACCCCATCGTCAACTATCCCTACGCCCAGGACTATCATGATACTGATTACTACTATACTCAAGAGCCCTCGACTTTTGCAACCTATCCATATTATCCAGTAGCTGCTAACACCAACGGTAATATGAAGTACTCAGTTTATCAGTCAGGATTGCCATATTATTACGGAGATGGACGCCAGAGACTTAGTTACGGGTATTATGGCTATGAAGAACCAACTGATCCGGTCGATGACCTACAAGAAGAGATTCAACAAGAAGAAGAAAGAGAAGAACGAGAGGATGCATTACCTATTGGACAAGAAACTTGGTACGAAGGTGGAGGATCTGCTCAAAGACAGGCCGACAGCATTGCTGACGTAAACGCAGCTTTTCTTCAAAACCTTATCATGAACCAAATGTACAACGATGCAAACAACGGCCATATTATGAGACATCCGCAATACGCTGCAGGTACATACTCTGTAGTAGATGACGGTGCACACGACAGCTGGATGTACGACACAGGAGCTGCAAGAAGTCGCGATTACTACCCGACTAGCGAAGAAGATCTGGAGGATGAAGATGTTCGAGAGTTGAAGTCGCTTGTAAAGAAAAATAGAAGCGGAGACTACTCTGAACAAGTTGGTACAGACGCTAGCAACAGTAACTGGTTCCCTACAAGGCAACAAGATAGGCAAGAACAGGCATGGTACGCTCCTGCGGACAGTACACATAGGCCAGAGTACTATGAGCCCATCTGGTTCCCCACAGAGAATGGACCCTGGTATGAGAATAGCTGGAACAGTGGAATGTCTTACAAGAGGAACTCTGATAGCGCAGAACAAAATAGGTATCAGAGCATAAAGGCTTTCAACAAGAAGCAAGAATCTAGCGATTTTGGTCCATGGATTGCAAAAGGCAGTCTAAACTTCTCTGATAGGAAGGGAAATGGTATCCTTGCTCCTGTGAATAAGCCTGCAAAGACCCGCAATCCATCCAAATCCAAATCAGCTCCATCTACCGTGGCTCCTAAAAAACTACATCCATCCACTACCACATCTTCCACACCTGCCCCCACACAGCCTACGAGCACACCTGCTCCGGACTTCGATGCCAGGAGAGGTCAGAAGGAAGTAGCTCTTTTGAGGCCTCCCACTCCTGTGCGACATCCATTCGCCGCACAGACTGTGACGAGAAGCAGACCTGCCACCGCCTCACCACGGCATACCTCGTCGGTGTACGACACCATCAAGCAACTGCTGAATATGGAGCAGAGCCTACGAAAGGTACGTGCAAATGAACGTTCACTTAGTTAATGTTAAGTTTTCATACTTATCTCACTGAAGAGATAATATAGACCGCGTTTCTCAACCTATGGTCCGCGGACCACTGGTGTCCGCGAAGATGGTGCAGATGGTCCGCAGACATAATTTTAAAATAACATAAAGCAAGTGGAAAGTAAGGAAGTGACATTTTTCACATATTTCGTTATAATGACCTATAATTAATACCCCAAATATTAAGAATTTGGCCTTCTTTTAAAAATGGGATGTAAAATTAGGAGTCCGTAAAGTTTTTTTTTAGACATTTTAGAGGTCCTCAGGTTAAAAAAGGTTGAGAAACGCTGATATAGACTATATACATTATCGTTATAAAAATAGCTTAATATGTATAGTACTAGTTTCGTGGGCCCGTCACAGAACTCCGGGCTTCTAGATTAAATGTCAATGTATGAAGAAAAAAGCAGAGGCATCTGATAATTCACGTTCGATCGCCCTAGGTAATTGTTTAATCCGAAGGCCATACTTGAAAAGCAGCCTAATAATATTCATTCTATTTTATTTTTTCCTTGATTTTTTATTATTATTATTATTATTTTATTATTTATTAACTACATTACTTACATTATTTCACATTTAGTACAAGTAAAAACAAATAAAACCTACAGAAAATACTATTTCTAATTTAGCATTTAAAATGTAAAGTACCGGTATGCCCCTATATGAGCAAAGCTCATTGCTGATTGCTTTGCCACACGCCGCTTCTCATTTCCAGCTTGCATTACAATATCTTTACTACAACATGGCTCTTCTCTCGCCCCTTTTTATGAATTTGCACAAGGAGTTTCGTTGCTTTTTTTAAATTTTGGAATCTAAATATTTCTGCTTTTACTAACTTCGATGCAGTTATCGATGCTCTTCTTACCCAGTTTGCTATGGCAACCGAGCAAGGCCACCTTCAATTAATTTCACAGTTGAATACGATCTACAAGGAAACACCAGCTCAATTATTATATTACATTAGGACAACAAGTAACTAGTGTTGCCCATGATTGTACCTTCATGAGACCAAATAAATAAGTTAAGTGAAATACTTGTAGAAGGAAGCTAAATGTTTTGGGAGTATCCATATGACCATTAAATTTGAGATATATATAGCCATATAACTTTCAAGCAACGGAGTCATTGCAGTGTCAATAATATTATAAACTAATAATATTAATAAAATATTTTTTTGTTAGAACCTGATTCTGGTTGTTTTAAAATTATATAATAACATAGCATTCTGATAGGATTATTTAAGAATCGGCAAACCAATTACACTCCAAATATTTTACACTGTTTTACTCCTTTGAAAGCTGATTTTCTATTAATATAAGTATTCATCAAGTGATATCAGCGGGCTTATAAGTTTGAAATCTATGAAGAAAATTTTAATGGAACAGCTGGTTTTTGTGAATGTCGATTCTGACGCGTGGATAAAATTCCTCATATTTCAACAACAATTGAATTTAATTTAATTTAATTTTTCTCTCTCTACTTTTGTGCAATTAATCCGGTGACGCATATATACGACAGCAGCAGCCAAAGGTTAATATCACATGTTGATTAAGGAGTATACCTATGCAGAACGACAACGGGAATAGACAATGGTGTACAACCAAAGAGCATTATAATATTAAAATCAATCAAACACACACAAGCTCCGGCACACTGATAATGGGCACAGACCTAAGTACACAGCCAATGAGAATTATTATAACTATAAAAATCCAACTCCGGCACACTGTCAATCGGCACAGACCTAGGTAACTCCTACAAAATAAACGAGGATTAAACAAACAGACTATTATGATTATTCCAAAGACTTTCATTATTGCTTTATTGGCTATCCGTCGATCATTTATTTCTACGAGCTCCTATGAAATTAATTCTATGAAACATTTCACTTTATACCCGAGTAAAGAAGCACACTAATGATACGAAAGAACGAAGTTTCAGTTTTCAATTATGGGAGGAAGAGAACAAATAAGACATTTTATTGAATGCTTTCGATACAGACTCCATTGACATTTAACATATTTCTCTCAGTCTGCTGTCAATATTTCCGATCAGATTTGTTTGAATGGAACGCTGTGTGGCATTTTATTATCTGTGGCTTGGTTCTAAAAGGGCCGATGTCATAAAACTTCCTTTCGAAATAACTGACTTTGAAGCCTTTATAGAAGTAACATTTTTTGCTGAGAACTTCCGACTTTGGCCTCTAAGGTTTCTGTATTACGTCTATTAATAGCAACAGACATTGGCACTTTTAATTTACGAAAGATGCATAAATGCATAAATCTCATTTTTGCAAGAAAATAACATTGGCCCTTTTTAGAACCAAGCCACAGATTTGCATCCAGAACTTTGATATGAGTACATTATTCTATAACCCAGATCCTATTCTATAACCTTATAGACCCTATGGTCTATTTTGATCATTATTCAATAAAGCGAAATGGTGCAGTCTCTGCCTATAATTCAAGTGATATTATCACTCTTTAATTAAAAGATAACAACGTGTGATGGCGGTATGGCTACGGTCAATAATGGAATTACGTATTAATAAGAAGCGGGAGAAACTATGACGTCAATCAAGTCTTTTCATCGATCACTCGCACACGAATACAAGCTCTCAGAGTGTCGCGAGAAGAGATTCTTAATGATGCTTCACTCTTCTTCCCTATAACAAGTTTATTTCTGTAACATTCTTTTTGTGAAGCTCGTTTTAAAAACAAGTCTGAAGTACATGAAGAAAAATCTCAAGTGAAACAGGAAAATAATTACTTTTTTGTCATCCCCTATAATTTAGATGGAATTAAGGAAAGAGAGAGACAAGTAGATAGACAGAAAAGGGATGGAGGAAAGGAAAGTGAGAAATGAGTAAAATATTGAAAAGAGGGAGTGTAGTCTATAAGCACAAAGCTATGCAGTCGAGCGCCTTTAAATATTGTTTTACCGGAAATTTCTATTAAGTGTATTAATTGTAAAAAGAGGTACTAAAATATGTAATTCATTCAACGGTTAAATAGATTTGTTAACTTGGTAATAAATTACATTCCCAAGAGTCAAGTTTAGAAGTTATAAATCAGCCTACATGAATTATGTTTGATGCAGGCTATATTATTATCATTATCGTTATCGTTGCCGCGTATTTCGGGGAATTTTATCATCTAGATGGAATATTTGTCTACGTCCCATCTATACATAATTAAAATATTTTGGTGTTGTTCATAAACACCCTGTATAATGTTATCTTACAGGCATATGTTGAAAATTTATCTATTTCAGACATAGGTAATGGACACAATTCCTACTGCACTTATTTACTAAAATACGAAATATTCATTATAATACATTGTTTTATCCACTTATCATAACCAGTGTATTACAATTATTATTTTTATTATTATTAACATTATTATTATCTTATTTTATTATTATTATCATTATCGAGATATTCTGGTCCAATTTATAGTAGGCTACATTTTCTACAGTCTGGTGCCATATGGGAAGCCTAAAACTCGGCATTTATGTGCAAGTTACACCATTCTTCAAGAAAATTGAGCACTCTCCGGGGCCAATCTTTCTCACATTAAGGCATTGTTAGCCTAAAACTACATATAACTGCCAAACACCGCAGGTATAACCTCTCAGTACCTAGGTACACCATCCCCATTATTACTTCATTTCTGCCATTCTAAATAAATAATTTATTAGTATATCACATAAAAATGCATTATTATTATTATTATTATTATTATTATTATTATTACCAAAATAACGCAGATTGATATTAAAATCATACTTTAAAAAATGTATATTTTACAGTTGTCCAATTACATAACATGAATAAAGTACATTTTATTTTTAATCATTTTTGTGAACATTATTTCAATCTGTGTAGCTCCTAGGATAAATTAGATCAGACTACCCCTTCTTATAAATTCGTGTGTCGATTAGACATTTAAATAACTTCCGTCTATTTGTTTGGGTTGTTTCTCTTTGTCTATTGTAATTTATGCGAAATATAGCCTATAATAATGAATTGATAATACTAAAAAATGTAAATATAAGTTACAAGAATTAGCCTACCACGATAGGAACGATCACGAGTTCATTCAAAAGAATGGAACCTTACAAGAAAGAACAGATGTAGACAATTTTTATTTTCTAAATATATTAATAAATGATTGGACTGAACTTCCAGCAGAGGTTTTCGTGTACTGTTCTTTCTTAGGAATCTCCAAGTAGAAGTTGGCTGTAATATAAATAAGTTATTGTAGTTGGTATGTAGCCATTTTTACTTTTTATAACATGGAAATACAGTAATTTAAATTTACATGTAATCATTCAGTTACAAATATGTTATTATTAAACTTGACGTGTATTTGTTTAATTTTACTATTTAACTTAGCAGTTTTAATTTTCTTTTAATTTGACGTGTTTTTATTTAATGTTATTATTTAACTTGACATATGTTTACTTAATATCAATATTTAACTCGGAATATAAAATTTTTACATTCATTATAGTTTTGTTTGTTATTTTACTTTTTAGCTAGACTAACTTAGATATATAAGCATTCATGAACCACAGATTATTGTCTCTTTTGGACGATACATGATAATATTGTAGGAGAAAAATTCCTCCGACACTGGAACTTGAACCCAGGACCTTTGGCTATTCGCGCCAATGCTCTACCAACTGAGCTAAGCCGGAGTTCAATCCATAGCGCCAGATGGAATCTCTCTCCTTTGACTGATTGCCCTAATGGTCTACCTCACAGATAAACAAGTTATGTCATATGCAGAGAGAGATTCCATCTGGCGCTGTGGATTGAACTCCGGCTTAGCTCAGTTGGTAGAGCATTGGCGCGAATAGCCAAAGGTCCTGGGTTCATGTCCCAGTGTCGGAGGAATGTTTCTCCTATAATATTCTTAGACTAACTTAGTTTGTTAGAGATATTAGGTCCAGCAATATTATTAGAATTGGTCGTAAATATGTTCTTATTGTAATTGACATCTCTGCCACCTAGTACAAAGCACAATAATTGTAGTGTGAATAAATGCATACATTATATACTCCTACATAAATAAATCGTAGTCAAACATTCTATTCTGCGCCGTAAACCATTCTCGGTGGACCTAGACATATCTCTTGTATATTATTTAATCATTTTTCTCGTAATAAGTATTGTACATTCTACCATAGAGTAGTTAAACGCCTTAAAACATTTAGTGTGCAGTAATGGAATTCTTAGTAAGCAAGAGTAAGTGTTCAGTTCTGCATAGCTTACTATAAATTAAATAATCCAATATGTGGGAATTCTGTAATCTCACCCCGTAATATGGAATGTTAAGCGGAAATTTTGCAAAGTTCCAAGAATACCACAACAGAGCACATAAAGCTTCTTTGAACGCATGATTAAACCCATGTGCATATACAAACACGCAAAGCCGTCGAGTTGTGTGGGACGGTATTATAATTCATTAGGCCCCATTGAACCCTAGGTGTGAAGGTTGTGCAAATGGCGCTACACGTTTTAATTAGCAGAGACTTTATAACAAGGTCCAGGGATGCGTGAAAATATTTGTCTGCAAAGGTCAGCGTTACCCTCAGGGCCGGATTTAAGAGTATGCCGCCTATAGGCTAAAGTCCATTTGCCGCCCCCTCTATAGTTCATATTTGCTTAATACATTTGTTTTATACAACAAATGGATAGAGTTCATTGGTGTTTTCATCTTTTTTAAAAATAAAGTTCATTTAGTTTAGATAAAACTACAATTTTAATGGTTTACGTAGGCCTAATAAATTATATAATGAAATTAGTTATCTACTTTCTTTTTTTACTTGCTTTTAAAATTCGTTAAAATGAAATGGGTTTCGAAATTAATTAATTAATTTGTTCTTGGAGATCAGTGATCACTAATTTAAACATATTTTTATATTTTAATGCTAATGACTATCTTTTGCGTAATTGAAGTAGGCCTACTGTGTTCAATTTGAATTAAGTTGTCCTACACGATGATATGAAATTACACAAAATGTAATTAATTACTGGTTTATTTGTTGAAAAATATACAAACTTCTCTGAAAAAACTCACCCCACGTAATCTTCATGTTCAAATTTGTGTTGTCAAACCAAATTAGATTGCACTACAAGAAAGTTATAATACAAGATTACGTGCTGTGAATTTGTAATGTGTTATAGTTTCTGAAAGTAGGCTATGTAGGACTAAAACATTTTTAAGTAACATGTATTCTTAAATTCATACGGAAAATATTATTTACGTCTGAAATACTTCATTTTAACTTTTGTATAAATTGCCAAACTGCCGCCCCTGAAAATTTGCCGCTGTAGGCTCCAGCCTACTTAGCCTATTTAGAAATACGGCCCTGGTTACCCTGAATAAGGAGCTTCCATTAACTGCCAAAATTTTTAACGTTGTTTTTCTAACTAAAGAATAGTCAGAATGTTGAAAAAATCTTATACTGTATGAAATACTCACATGACATTTTCTACCCTAACTATATATCTTGCTATTTTCTTGCTTCTCATATTAAGGGTCTAATTTGCAAAACTACAAGTTCACACAAAACTAAGTTGTTCTCGAAACAAAACTTAAACTAACACTGTCGCAGAGATGTTTCGGTCAATTTCTTTAATGAAAATATCTCAAATTAAAAAGTTTTAATCTCAGTATAATATTTATGTGGGGGTACGCCGTAGAGTAAGTGGTTGAAGCGCTGAACTACAAGGCGGAAGGTCCCGGGTTCGATCCCCGACTTTTCAATTGGCCTAATCCTTCTGGTGGCACTATAGCCCTGGGGTCGACTCAGCCTCTAACAGAAATAAGTACCGGGAGCATTCCTGGGGGTAAAAGCGGCCGGTGCGTAAGGCTGACAACCTTACCACCTTCACGTGCTGATTGTCTAAAAATCTGGGAGCCTCATCCTCCTAGAACCCTCTGGGCCTCCTCGGTCTCTAATAGGGAACACTTTACTGTAATATATATGTATGTATGTATATAAATTATTACTGTATCATGTTTGTCTCCTGTACATCTTTCTTTCAGTCTATTTCTCCAATGATATAATCTGAACAAAAGTTTCAGATCTTAGTACAAGCAGTGAATTTACAAATTGAAACAAGGTCTTTAGTGCCATTTTTTATAAAACTTCGATTAGTTACGTAAATCAAGCGTGTCTGTAATTTTCTACAGGAGTAAAGAAATGAAATTTGTAGGTGGAGATATTAAAAGTTGTTTGGTACAGTAAAAGGCACCTATGGAAAGAAATCATGTTCTTATAATTAACAATTACTTCATCCGTAGTAATGAAATACATTCATGTTCTAAATTTTCACATCAACATTCCAAGGAATGTGGTATATCTCGTCCTATGTACTTTCACCAGCACAGTAGAATGCAGAGTTATAATATTGGAATATTTTGTTTAAATGTTGTAAAAACAAAAGTGTAGGCCTATTGTATTGCAAGTATTTTGAGTCACTCATCGGTTCATTAGAGGGCAACCTTTCTTCCCCAGTACCCCCATAACGCTCCTAAACGTGAACGGTCAACGAGGTTTAATGGAATAGACCTATAAAAGGGTTGACAATGTATTGGGCTGTATTATCTCCCATCCACATTTACTAAATGCAAGTTCATTTAAAGATAAACACCGAAGTGGCAGCATATCCTTGTGAGTTACAATATCCTTCATTTGAGAGATATGTCGTTTTCATGTTGAAGATGGGGAATGTATTTCTGACACCAGTCTGATTCATTTCTGCTTGATTACAACGGAGAAAGCGTCATTGTTGCGAGAAGTGGAAGCAAGTTGAAAGTAAAATGGAATTGACGTGGGCTATGCCGCAGTGAATGGGGCGGCAGATCGGGGGCGAGAATAGATTGTGAGGCAGAAACAGGCAGGGAAGAGTAGTTTCGTGCCTGGGAAATTGCTACGTGTGGGAAGCAAGATTCCCCAGGCAGCACTGGGTTCGATACCACCTCATACCCCGATTCCAAGCCTCCTCTCCATTCATAAAACCCCTTTCCCCGCCTCTGCTTTCCACCCTGCTGCTGCAATGACGTCAGAGCTTGAACTCTGGCAGACTGCCAAAAAACTCAGCCCCCAGGAAACTTTGGGAACGGGATTCATTCATGAAAACGCTATCCCCATCCTCTAAAACATTCACGTCCACTATTACCAAAACTTCTGAACTTCAGATTAACCGTATTTAAATAGTTCACGCTTACTGCAAGTTTGGAATTACTAACCATAGCAGTTGATGGGAACTAGTTCATGTCATTACCTAACTCGTTAATAACTTTTGCAACTAGAGATAGATAATTTCTAAACTAAACTCCGTGAGGCTACATCCCTGAATGGATAAGGACTAACACCCGACCGCTGCGTCACCTACCATAAACAGGTGGCAGGATTGGGGGCTTGTGGTCAGCATGCCGACACCCATGGCCGTTAATGGTGGTTTCCACGACCGGAGCCGCTTCTTCTCTATCAAGTAGCTCCTCAGTTTGAATCACGAGGCTGAGTGCACACCGTTCTACATAGACCTCCCTACCTCAGTAAAATCCGAGGAGGTACCGGGGATCGAACCCGTGCCGACGTTAACCACAAGACTATGCCGGCGGTCTCGATAGATAATTTCACATTAGTATAATTTACAACGTAATACAATTTGACTTTTCCTTTAAAAAAATTAATAATAAATCATGATAATTTCACTCTTTTAAATTCTTTTGCCTATCTAGAATTTGGCCTTATGCAATAACCAATCTTATGTAACATCAAATAATCTTTATATAGGAGTTTATGGAAAGATTACATTTTAGTTGCATTCAAGGTGCAGTTAGCCTCTTCATTGCTAGTGACGAACATAGGCGATAGTATTTATTTTAAGATATGATGATATTTATCCACGTTTTAAAATTGCCATCTATGGAAACCAATACTCCGTTAACATTTTCCTCAATGATTTTAGGCTTATTAACCCATTGGTTACTTCAGTTGATGAATGTTTACATCAAAATATAAATTCAGCTCTGAAAGGGGTAACTGCTCAAACAAGAAAATTAGGTCTTATGAGTTTCATATATAAAAAATATTAAAATTGAAGGTACCTAAGGAGTCCTGTTTTTAGCAAAGGAAAGTAAAAGTCGTCCCTATAGAATCCGTGCAGTCTCTTAGGGTACCAGGAGGTTGATTTTTAGAGGGTCGCTACATGAAGGTGGTATAATAAAGTAAAGTGCTCCCTATACAGACCGTGAAATCCTTAGAGTTGCAAGAATTTTAAACTCCCAGATTTTTAGCCATTAGGAACGAGAAGGTGGTAAGGTTTTAAGCCTTGCGAATTGTCCACCTTTACTCTCAAGATTGCTCTGGTACCCATTTACGTTAGAGACTGAGTTGACCCCATTTCCGTAATGCCATCAGAAGGATTAGGCGAATTTAAAAATAAAGAAAACCAGTGTAAATTAAAGTAGAGTAAAGTAAAATTAAACAAAATAAAAGTACCCTCTAATATTCAAAATTTGGAGGCCGTTAGGGTTTCTGGTGGATGAGGTAACCACATTTTAGGACAATCATCAGATGAGGTTTATAAAGTTGTCAGCCTTAAACATTGGCCACCTTTGCCCTCGGAATAGCTCCTGATGTGGGAAAACGAGTGGGAAGCAACACGGAATGGTGCAACAACGAAGACCTATTTTCCTAGTATTAAAAAGAGACTTCACATGAGATTAACTCTAACGCACAAATTAACAGCTATAACTACAGGCCACGGAAAGTTTGGTGAATACTTCCACAGATTCAAGTTGACTGATGACCCTACATGCGTGTGTAGGAAAAAAACTCAAACAGTAGACCATATTCTATGGGAGTGTGAGATATTAAACAGTGAAAGAAACAATTTCAAGAAAGCTGTGCAACAGAAAGGCGGGAAGTGGCATTAACAAACAGGAACTCATGGAAAAGCACCTAAAACCATTTCAAAACTATATAAATAATATAGACTTTGAACTCTTGCAAATAATTGGCAGAACGTAATTGAATAAGATACAATAATCATTGTACAGAAATTTTATATTTATAATTAGTAGTACATAAGCATGTATTATTACGAAATGTAATGGAGCATGCTGTAATAAAATGTTACTTAAAAAAAAAAGCCTACTAATTTCTGTAAGAAGTAATTTCACTCCAGGGTCACATCATCAACAAAAACATTAAGTAAATTTAAAAATCACATTGACGTAATCCTGAATCGAATATTGATATTGAATGTCTCAACTTAGTAAGTCATGGGCTTTTAGAGTCTCCAATAACGTGTTATCTCCTGAATTCCATATGCTTGCTAGAAAACGTTAGCAAGATGCTATTAGACGTAGTGTCCGTGTACATTAAAAGCAAGAAAAGGAAGCTAATAAAGATGAAACACTAAGAATAAATCGTATTCGGAAAACAGTCTTGAAATTATGGTAAGAGTTGCAATAGTATTAAATTGAACACTGACTAGGAAAAGATGGTTTCCGTGGAGTGGTACTACTTTAAATCTCTTTTATTTAACGACGTCCTTTTGAGCGGAAGAGCATTACAAAATATAACGTTAATATTCTAAAATCGTAAGGAAATGGAGAATAATAAATATACTTTATTATTTTAGTCTGCATCCTATTCCTGAACCGCTGACTATGCCCCTTACTGAGGCAGCATTTTCTCCAACAGCGAAGTACTGCGTGTAGTCTAAACATATTCTTGCAGGCGCACAGATGAAATACGAGTGTATTGCTAAAAGCTAATGACAGTAGCCTATCAGAACTAATTCCTATTTTGTTATACAGCACTATAGTTATGTTTTCCCATAATAAATATAATATGACCAGCTTCGTGGTCACCTGGTTAGCGTCGCTGGCTACGAATCCACAAGCCCGAGTTAGAGACCCGGTACCTCCACGGATTTCCTGAGGTAGATTTTTTTTTTTTTTTTTTGGAACGAGTTCATTCAATCCCGTGATTTAAACTGAGGAGCTACATTATTGAGAAATAGCTGCTACGTTAACGGAAAGCACCATTAACCGCCGTGGGTGTCGGCATGCTGGCCACATGCCCCCAATCCTCTCATTTGCGTTGATAGATGAATCAACGGTCGGATGGCTGGCCTAGTCCCTTGTACTTTTAAGCATTTTTTCAGAAATATCTCAATACATTATGACATTCTAACATGTAAATACCGGTAATACAGTATTTTACTATTAAATTTGCGCAAATGGACATGCCTCCGAGGCGGAAACGATGGTTGTTCATTTAAATGTTCACACTCAATTTCGATAAACTTAGACTATTAATTAATATTAACTATAATTACGTACACATTGACGTACAGTTTAATTTGGACTGCACTTAAACCTTTCAGAGCTGAATAAATTATATGAATTATTTATACAGTATATCAATATAATCATTCAAAGCGCCAGCGGATTCTAAATCTAAATTGAATTGGGAATATTTCAGTGGAATAACTGGTTTTTGTACATGACAGCCATAAAATGCGGATAAAGATCTCCATATTTTAACTAAAATCATTACTTTATTAATATTAGAAATCTGTTCTAGTACAATTTTTGCGGTGACGAATTTATGTCATAAGCAATGAAAAGATTAAAACTGAATCATAATTCTGTATAATTTAAGAGTTATACTCTTTTCCTGAAAAAAAGGTTGTAGCCCTACTTCTGATTTAGTTATATAAATTAAGGCCTACATTACACGAATTTTATCAGTATGACTTAATGTATAGTTTTCGACAAACTCATCGTATTTGGTGATATTATTTTTAATTTTTAATGTTTATAAAATAATTTATATAACTGTTACACACTGGTTTTAAAAGCAAGACATATTAGTTTGTGATTATTGTTAAACAGTTAGTACACATACATGGTAATTTATTTGTTAGCTAATTGTTAAATGTACAATTTTTGTGATTCAAGAATTCAAATTCTACCAATGCCTTCTTGGAAATGAAATCTTTAAATTTTAACTTTGGTATTTAGTGGTGATTAGGCGGAAAATACTCTCCCCTCTAATACTGAATCGCACAGCTAAGGAAATGAAACTTATCAATATTGTGTTGTTTATTTTAATATTTTTTGCAATTTATCATTTCAGCCAGAAGTAACATCATTTTTCTGCATTTTTACAGGAATCTGCAGCAGAAGCTGATCACGCACGTCCACAGAAACGATTTGTAAGTAACGAAGAAAATCTAGTGGAAGAGTTAAGTGGACTGAAAAAAATGGCAGCATAAATTCATATAAAAGACCATTTTTGAGGACATACAAGTTTGAAGTTTCTGGCAAACGGCACTAACGAGATAAATAGAGCTTTTATAGTCTCAAGGTTAGCAAGGAAGGCTAGCCTAGTTTCAGTGTCGGTACAGAGCCTATTGCTGAGCGCGCAATTATAACCCTTAACATACGGCAAGAGGACCAAGCATAAAACCCAAGGCCTCGGATGAACCGGAAATGCTCAGAAATGTTAAGGAGTCAGGTTAAACAGAAAGATCGCTATCCCTTATTCAATGGAGCATAGCTATAATACATTCTACATGCATGTGCCCTATGTACAAGCTATCATTTTAAGTTCCTAAAGACTTCAGAAAGCTTGAATCTCTCTCTTCCAGCAATCTACCCTCAATATCTATGAGACTGCTTATATTCCAAATATTCTTATGTACGATTTTTTGTTTTCAAGAACTCTTAAAAAAAGATACCGGTTTAATATTAAACATGGTGTTCAGAAAGTAATGCACCGTTTTATTCAGTCATAATTTAGGCTTCAATATGAACAGCTATATTCATTACGTTTCCAGGTCATGGTCATTTTTACTTCCTCTGCCTGCACCGTAGGTACTGAGCCTATAGGTAGAGGAAATATTGTGTTCGACCCCAAAATTCGAAGTTGAGTTTTTAACATAAATACACGTTTTGAGGCTCCCTGAATCCAAAAATATAGTCAGAAATATGTCTGTGTGTGTGTGTCTGTAAACAGCCCATCTCCAGAACGGAAAATCGTATGAAAAAAATTCTTTGGTTTAGGTACTTTCTGAGGATGAGACACGAAGATTGGCGACGACTTTCTCTTACTTTTAAGGGGACTTTACACGAAGATATTTTTTTTCGCGATTTTCTCTAAAATGGCTCTAACAATGTTATTTAAATTTTTTACATGGGTGCTTACTCTAAGAGCTAAAACTTTCAGTTGAAACATTTTTTTTAAAGAAAAAAGTTATCTTAATGGTAATTATAAGCCAACCACTGTTTGTAGAAACCAGTTTTGACTGGTCAACAATAAAAGCTTTGCCATCAACTGAATACGCGCTCTTTGTAATCATATTCTATATCACAATGTGAAGTGATAAAGTTTATGGTCATGGTTAGAGTAAAGAAAGCTACGTAAGTACATAAACCAGATTTTATTTGGGTTATGTATCCATCGGGGATGCGATACGATGTGGTAAACACATTCTCTTCATTTTTACAACCAATTTAAGTTGCATGAAGGGATTGCCAAACATAATATAGTATACTCAGAGGCAAACTTTTATTTTGGCAGAGGAAGTTAGTGAGTTTCACAAGGATTTCCACATCATTTCGTAATGTAGGCCTATTTCAAATGACAGTGGGTCAGTCATTTCTTCTTGCAGCGACAATACCGTCTTCCTTGTACACAATTTTGTCAACATTTCTTGTATGGTAGCAGGTCTTTCAATCACCGAACGAGGTGGCTGAGATGGCAGCATCTTGGTATTCAGGAAGTCCCGGGTTCAAACCCCATGGTCGGCCAATTTCAGTTGGGTTTTTCTTTATTGTTTCCCCAGTCGTAAAGGCAAATGCCGAATTGGATATTTACTTAGCATATGAAGCACAACGACTGATTATATTATACACAGATGTCAAAGAGAGAGCTAGTAACAAGATACGGTAAATCTTGAGTGTATCTTGCAATTAATCATCTTATCGTGAAGAGTTCAGTATGGTAAAATTTGTTATTGCTTAGTGGAACAGTGGAACAAGTGAACTCACGCCAAGTATGTTTAAGAAGGTCATTAGGTAATATTGAGAAAAATAAGCACATAATTTTTTATTAATTATTGTGTTTTATTAAAGAGTATTTTTTTAATACAAGTGGGGTATTACTTTCTGAACAGCGTGTAATATTATAACAAGTGCAACGCACCGACATAATTTTTTATTAATAATACTGAGACATATTCAAAGCCTGCTTTGGACGGACTTATAGGACTTTCGAATCAATACATATTCAAATATAATCCGTCTTGTTGTAATGCAAATCCTGGAAGATGAATTTTATAAAATGGATTCTGGGTAGATCGAAATAAAATTGGGAACAGTACATTTCAATATAAGATCACAAGCGAAAGGTACCAAGATCCCATAACTAAGTCAGAGTTGTGATTATGTAGTGATCATAGGTTTATTGTTATTTTATGGTTTTCGTATGATAGTTTAGGTAAGAATTATATAACATAGAGAAAGTAAGTTGCATTTAAAATAACTCTCCTCCTTATGGACTTCCGTTAATTTGTAAAACACTTATGTATATTGGTTTTGACGTAAATTTACAAGTGCTGCAAATTGGAAATAACCATACTTTATCTAAAATTATCACATCTTTTAATTTTGTTTTGCGATCAGTAACAAATTACTATGCTGTACTGCACTATTGACTGGCAAATTAGACGATAGCTTGTGAAGTATCACGACTTCGGCTCCACGCAGTTGGATTCGGTTAAAAAGTCACTATCTAACTGTTGATGTAATCAATCGCATCTGGACAGTTACAGTTGAATATTACATTGATGTCGTGGGGTAGTGTACCGAAGGAATAAGGGACTCTATTGATCGCTTTTCCTAAAATGCAATCATTAACGTTATGATAATGAAATGCATAACTTACTGGCTGTTGGCTTGACTTCAGTCTTCTAGAACCTCTCAAATATAGGTAACAAATTTAATAACTATTCACAGTATTTGCATTAGATAGAAAAACCTCCTTATGCCCTCAATATATATTATATTTCTTCTCCACTTTGACACTCCTAAAGAAAACACTAGCAGCCGTCCATATTACAGATTGTATCCTCTTCTTACCGAGATACAGCTTACAATTTACAGCAGGCCTATATTACTTCCTGGTAATAGGCCTACGTTACTTATTGTGCCTTTTTATAGCTAAGTATAAAATTTTTTAATGCAGTTAAAAGTTTAAAATTCTGTTGTCAATGGATCCACAAAAATAATTATTATTTATCACACTAAAAAATGACCTGTCCCTCTACCCTCTCTCGGAAAATAAGCATATCAAAATTAGTATAGGTCATGAAACCTCCACTTGGAGGCCCCTTCGCCCCACCTGGGGATCATAGGGTACCAGATACAGATACAGACGTGATGGTGGGCCTATATGGCGTATCCCCTTCTTTTAAAATTTATCTTCGTTAGATTCGTCATATATATATAATAATATGACGGCTGCTAGTTTTTTCTTTAGGAGTGTCAAAGTGGAGAAGAAATATAATATATATTGAGGGCATAAGGAGGTTTCTATCTAATACAAATACATTAATCCCTCAACGGTATAAAAATGAAGTTTGTTAATACTATTCACAGTATTAATAGAGTAGTTTTTCTTATTTTGTGCACAAATGCTTTCGATAATGTACTGCTAAAAACCAATTTATTTACATATCTTTTATTTTAATCACATGACTTGTAATATCTACAGCGTACTTTATGATAACTTTGTTAAGGTCTTAATTTGAAAAGTGCAAGCCTATAAACCAAAAGAATTTCATACATCTTTCGTCCGTCATCTTGTTTTACTAAACTCCGTTACATATGAACATCCCACTATTGGTTTCATATTTCCTCAATGAAAAAAGTGTGCGTGGAACGCCACGCGACAAAAGTGAAACTTGTTTTAATTTTTTTATTTCTAAATTTTGGATTGTTGTACTTTTTAATATTGGTTTTTTGGACTTTTTAATTTTTTAAATTTTCGAATTTTGAATTTTTTTATTTTTAAATTTTGGATTTTTTATTTTTTAAATTTTGGATTTTTTATTTTGGATCTTTGATTTTTTTAATTTTGGATTTTTAATTTTGGATCTTTGAACTTTTTTAATTTTTAATTTTGGATTTTTTATTTTTTTATTTTGGATTTTTTAAACTTTGGATAAGTCTAATCATTGAGTTGATTGTTTTCTGTGCAGTCCGTTCCGTCACACGTCACTAATTTCGTGACGATTTTGAGCGTTGCATTAATTTCGTGACGATTTTTGAGCGTTACACAAACTCTCGATTTACCCCTACCGCGGCTAAAGAAGTTTCACTTCAAAAATACCAGTTACGCTGATGTGAATGTGTTCAGGATATTCAATTTTAGGACCCACGGAATTCTCAACATTATGGAAAAACCTACCGATATGTGTCATTTCAGAACATGGTCATTGGCACATCAATGATTAATTTTGTCTTTGGTCCCAATTGTAATCATTGAGTAGTACATACTGAAAAGTATATACTAATAGCCGTCAATAGATGCAATAGATGGTCATTGGCACATCAATTATTAATTTTGTCTTTGGTCCCAATTGTAATCATTGAGTAGTACATACTAATAGCCGTCAATAGATGCAACATACCTTTCAAAAATTAAGTGCTTACTTTCGAATCTGAAATATATTTACATCGACATAAATTAAATCTAAATAGATGAACATTTCTAAAGGACAGCACTTGTAATCTTAATTTTAATATCTGAAGCTGTTATAGTGTTAAAATGGTGTTAATTGTTTTAAAGGATGTAAAAGAGATAGGTGGTATGTAATCTACAAGTGATGTTAAACAGTCGTAAAAGTGTTAGGTATTGACAATAGTAAAGTGGAATATGTACATAAAAGCTACGTCTCAGTAGTTTAAACGTGCAATGGTGATCACTGTGCTTTAGCATATTTTCTAAATGCTAAATACGTTTCCTAATAAAAAAAAATTCTGCCCACATATAGAAATATGGGTTTTGGTTTGTAAGCTCTGTAGTTCTGACTTCAGACAGGAACAAGTAGGCCTACAGGTTGTTCCTATTTCTACACGCCTTATTACCTGCTGTAAAAGACGTTTGGTTCGCCCATTATATAGCATTATAACTAGGGACCGTATTCTTTTATAAATAAAATGGGTGATTTCGGTGTTAACTTCCTTTTATTTCGATGGGTATTTCGTGAAATAAAATATTTGCAATATTTACACATTAAAATACCCTTTGCGCCGTCTAGTACATAAAATCCCTGATTTCTGTATTCTTATCCTCTGTTATGAATCGTCGTAACTTTGGATTTTTGTAGTATTTATGTACAAAATATATAATGAGTATTATAATCGAAATTACTATTAAACAACTTCCGATAGCCGTTTGCAAACAACTAGAAAAAATACGAAATCTGTCGAGTCTTTGCCACATTTGTTCATAGATTCATAGGCATCCCATACTCTGCACAAAGATATCTGAAAGAAGTGTATTGTGATCAGTGAATAGTGTAAATTCCGCGACTTTTGCTATAATCAATCACATGTATCGATAACTTCTCGGTAGCCACAGAAATAGCAAAAAAGAAAGCACGCTCTAAGGAATGGAAAAAATCACACTAAAACATTATGATTTTGAATCAAATTTTGTGCAAATTTCTCAGTTTGGATATGGAGGGAGATTATTTCGTGCTTATTTAGACATTTCGTACAACAGAACAAATTTCGCGATATTTCGTGGATTCGATTTGTTTCGATTTGTGGTAATTTACGCATGTACAAAGCTAAATATAGCTAAGAAAAGCTTTTTTGTAAAATTTCACGCTTATCACTCTTAGCAAAAGTTATGGTCCCTATTTATAACTTGTAGTAGATCCCACTACATCAAATCTTATTAAAATGATTTGCAATACATTCCATAAGCTTTTCAAGTCAACCAGTATTTTATCCAGGAAAGACCAGGAAACAAATCGGATGTCTGATAGCTAGTCAGACAACGGTTTTCAGTTATTCAGTGCTGAATGTAGCCCACACGACAACCAAATCAATAATGTAATAAAACCATGACGTAGGCTATGTAGGAGGACAGCTTATCTGACTCATTCATATCTACCCACGTATAGTTGTTCCCCAAAACATTATTGACATTTATACGTATTCAAAGACCTTTCATTGTGAGTTATGTTCATTAGCAGATAAAAATATACATGTTTACTTTCTCTGACACACATTTACACACTTAACTACAAATTACCACTTGTTTTCAGGAGTATTTATAACTTATTTCAACTCCACTCTTTAACAATAATATTTTCAATAAGTTTAATCTTTATTTTATCATCCTTTCACAGTTTCCACACTCAAAGAACTGTACTTAGTTCTAAAGTCACAAAACCTATGTTTATATACATTTTTGTGGTATTACGCTTTATTACTCTTACATAAATGTGGTATATTCCAACTTAGAGGAGGTACCAGTAAATAACGGGCAAAGTACGTTTTTACTATGAACAACTGTGAGAAAAATTAGTATTTTACAAATTTCAATTACAAAATACTAAATTTCAAAACATATATTTACAAATAGTAAATATTTTAAAATTTATTTCTTTATAAACGGATTGACTATCCCACATAAATAAATGTGTTCAACATAAAAAAGTGCACTACAGTATATTGAGCCATAATAATTAACAAAATATAAATTTAATTTATTTATGCGTACTAAATTCCCTGACTCGCTAAACTGAATAAAATCCCTGACTTGCTAAACTTAAATGATCCGAGAAATTTCATAATTTTATTTTTTAACATTTTAAAATAATAATATTGTAAGATTATATATTCATTACGCAAATAATGAATGTTACGTTTTTGTGATTGTTACGTTCAGCACTTCAATAACTGTGAAATGATAATATGGATATGTTAAAAACACTCATAGAACGATTAAGTAAAAAAACTCAGGTTCTGTTGGCTATAACCGATGTTTGGAGAGTTACAATTGCCAAGAATTCATAAAATAGTTGTTACTAGTTAGTTCTATATGTAGTATTTTTGCGTCAGAAATCGATTAAATTTTAAAGGAGATCAATTTATAACTTTAACAACGACGAAGACGTTTTAAGCATGAAAAGTTTCCTTCACGTTCTAAAACAAGGTATATAACTGAAGTTTACGAATGTGAATATGCATTAATACTATAATAATATATTTCCATTAATTCAGAGTTTCGTAAAATTAATATTAAATGCGTTTGAGACTGACCTTTGTACAGAATATAAATATAAATAATGTTAACTAAATATATTGTAGTCTATGAGTATTGTAATAGTAAATAGATTAAATGAGTTTTAGTAATATTCTAACATGTTGTTATATCATAAATACATTAATGTTCTTATTATATAAGACAGTTATCATATTACGTATGGAAAATTAAATGTTCGTAATGCCATGTTTACCTAAAAAGGTTTTAGTCTTATGGTTTAGACTTAACTTTTGTGACTGGATTTATCTACTTCAGTTTGAATCAACATAATTAAATTCTTGTTGTACGATTGTGCGAGAAAGATTAACTGCGCGCAGACAAATGCCTTATAAGCTTTATCCGTGTAAAAAGTAACAATATACATGTACTAATGTAATAATATAGGCTATTCATTATGAATTTAGTTTAACATGTGGCAACACTGCCCCTGGTAGATGATAAAAGCGGTCGGATGGAAGACCTTGTCTCACAAGGGAAATAGTGCCACGGAGTTTAGTTTAATATTATTTATTATACAGAATGTTAATGTATAAACCGAAATATTTTACCTGTGTATAGAAGGGACATAGACAAACAAATTTTATTAGGAGATTTTTGGCTTATAGATTCAATTTTTCCTGTTACAGCATAAAATCTCCCAGAGAATGGCCGAGAATGGCTTCTAACATTTAAAAAAATGTTAAACAAAGGAACTTCGTTGTTAATACTAGTTAGGAATAAAAGAACTAATACAATGGCGGCCAGTCATGAGGTTAGTCTGTAAATTTGCAGATTATGAAAACTCTAAATTATGATATAGCTGTTAATGAATGATTAAGAATCAGGTTTTTGTCGATCACTAAGAAGCCATGAAGTCATTTTAATGAAAGTTTTAACCCTATTTCGCTTAATTATTTACTTACGAGCACCAAAGTGTAATGACTTTTTAATTACCTGTAGCATACACATTTTACGTCATAGAGAAAAAAATTTCCTAATAAAAGTTTCTTGCTATGTCCCCTCTGTACACAGGTAAAATATGTCGGTGTTATTCATTAACACCCTGTATTATAGCTAGTTGTAAAATTCGTTAGTAACCACGCGTGCAGTTGATCAGCGACCTAAACTGACCATTTAGTCGAAGTAAAAATGTTGACATTCGCTCAGTCAGTTATTTGATAAACTTATAAAATACTGAATTTATTCTACACTCAATAAGATTCAGTTATATCTGAAGGTGGGTGCTATGCATAAACGATAAAAATAATATTATACGTTCTACTTTGTACGACTATGTGTAACTGTGTAGAGCGCGCTTTAGTTACCTTGACATTTCTGTAATGCATCGTTTTACGATCGTAGTACTTCACCTGCAGGGATACATGAATCTTTACCAAAAATAAACCTCTGGACTTAAACGCGAAAAACAGTTTACTCAATTGGCTAGGATCTGGGCTAATCAAACTAAAACCATACCCGAAATAATTCATATTCTATAAAAACTGAAGTACATAAATCCTTATTCTGTCTTCTGAATTTCAACTTAGTTAAATTGAATAGAACTGTCCTTATGACTATTGGAACTAACGGATGATTACAAGTTAATTTCGACGAATCGTATAGTCAACAGATGAGATGAATGCAAGTTCGGGGTGAAGAGGAAGGGAGAGGAAGGGAGGTAGTGATTGGACTCCCCCACTGATGTCATAGCAACAGTCTAGAGCGACACGTGTTTAGTAGTAGTTTGTTCTGGCGCGCTGTGATTGTCTTTGTGAATTGTTATCGTTACCGCATATAGTTAAAAATCGTTTTTAGTTATATCATTATAAATAGTACTGAAGCTATATTGTTTATCGATGATGACACCAATGAAAATGGCAGGAATCTGATGACTCGGAACTGGCACGCCCGCTCAGCGACTGAAATAGGTAAGATTAGGACAAGCCCGCGTGCAGGTAGAGAAATGGGGAGCTCGCTGCATTCCTGCTGCTTGCATTCATCTCATCTGCTAACAGTATTTAGCTCTCACTACAGTATTGATTATGAAATAATGAACTGTTTTTAAAGTTCAATTTTTCACAAGCCTCTTCCAATGGCAGCTAAGAAAGTTTAATTAATTGTGCATAAAGGCCTATACTAATGCAGTAGCTAAGAGCCTGCATGAAACTAAAACTGAATGGTGTTAGTACGCTATGATCGTTCGTTAAGTGTATATTATTATTAATGTTGTTTAGTCAGTTATCTGCAATGTTTAAACAACAAAATCCTTGTGAAGTTATGAACTTTTACGAATTTTGGTCAAAAGCAATAAAATTATATTCTACTTATGAAAAATAATAAAAAAAAAGGACCATGTCTTGAGATATTTAAATGTTTTTATGCTGGTATTCATATTGCCAGTTCCTTCGCGCTCTTGATTTAGTTAAAGCGTTCTTAAGGTGCTTACTACATAAAGCGTATGAATTACAGATCCAAAATTATATTTTGACGTTTTAATTTGCCTTTAAAATTGTTCAAAACGGACAAAATTCAGAATAATTAAATGTGATTTGGATGATTTCCTTAAAGCGAAAAATGGCACTTAAGTTTTGTTTTCTTTCCCCCCTTTTGTCTGCTGAAGGCCAATATTCTGAAAATTTACGCTTCATATTAAAGTGAAACTCTTTTATAAGAAATGTTAAAATGTTGCAGTAGTCCCAGTACCTAAACATTAGCAGACAAAGTACCTGTGATACGGCAGAGAAACATGGACTGTTTGAGTAGTAAATTTCTCATAACAACCATGTCTTTACCAACCCTTACTCTACGTTTAGTGTAGATATATAGAATTGCTGCTTGTAACCATGTTATGCGTACGCGGTTTTGTGTTCGAAAGGAAATAAGTACATAAATATGATGTTAAGAAGTAGATTTTAAGTTCCCCAAAGTATAATTACGTAGAGAATTTATTGAAATTAACATTTTCCAAAGTATCAATAATAATTTTGTAAATAAGTTATTGGTATTTAGAAAATGTGTACTGTATAAAGCAAATAAACGTATGCTCAGTAATTTTGTAGGCCTATTCGCAAAATTTCGTAATATTAAGAAAATAATTTTTGAACTGAGCTGTAAAAAGTATGTTAAGAGAGTTACCCCCTTTTCATTTTGTTTACGATATTAAATTTATCCAACCCACTGAAAATATTTTACATGGTTGTTTCGTATATTAAAATTTGATGTGCTACATCTATGCATAGTTTATTGTAAATAATATTTACACAGCTCAAAATACATTTTCAACAACATTTTAAATACTTCTTACGGCATTTTATGCATGAAATGACGAAGTTGTTGTTCAAACAAAACTTTCAATTTTCTGCAAAGGTGACAGCTTTTAATAATTCTTCCTGGCTTATCTCTGATAAATGGTCCAAAATTTAAAATATTAGCCTTAATCTGAATTTTAAAAGTTTTCAGTTCTTTAGTCACTATAAAAAGATGTTGAAATAAATATATGAAAGCTGTTTCGAATGCTTAGGTATTAAATTTCTTCACAGCCTATTCGAAAGGCCTAAATGCTATTTTATAAAATTAAAAATACATTCTCAAAAAAACTCATTCTACTAGCTACCTACTAAAAATCACTATCTTTTACTATAAAATGCACTAACGATATTTTCTTTCAATCTAGAAAATTTATTTTGTATACATTGGAAGCGTGTTTTCTGAAGGGAAAATGTAAAATGTATGTCGTTCAGAAAGTTCATTATGCTGAAATCCTTGGGAATGATGACTGATGTGAAATTAAGATAATTTGGGATATTTTGAAATTTAATGAACACGATGGACACAGTGAAACTAAATTCCTGCCATTATAAGTAATGTACACGCTGCTTTAATATCAAAGAATAGAATGGATTTGTTCTTTATTAGTTCCCCAGGATTCAGCATTGAACAAGCCGCTAGCTCAAATTATTCGCGATGATAATAATTTTCCTTATGGAATAGGTAAATGAATGGTCGTAAAGGTGATAATTTCTAGCAATGTTATTAGTGTGCAGTGTTTAGAGAGTTTTATCTAGCAACGGAGATGTATTGGGGAATTCATTGCTATTTATATGACTGACAGACAAGAGCGGTGAAATGAGCAAATTATTTGTAAGCTTGTAAAGTAAAAATTAATGTTTGGTGGATTTCATTGTAAAAATGTCTAAACATTAAATTAAGAAGATTGTTCACATATGCTTCACAATCTGCAATCGGAGGATTATGCACAACATCGAAACAGTACGAAATACATAGAAAGATGCTGGATGGGTGTTATCTAAATAAACTTTAGTTCAGAATACATCCCTTCAGTATTGATATAATGTACAAGAATCAGAAGTTTTCAAGTACAAACAACACTGGTGTATAAGTAAAATGTTCAGACGACTCACTTTGAAATTCAAACACCGGAAACAGATGCCAGCACTGTAACAAGCAAAGAAAAAAAAATCAAACATTAGATATTACATTATTCTCGGAATATTGTACAAATGAAAAAGGAACATGAAAAGAAAGAAATTATGTTTTGATGATACCTGTTGTTAACTTAAAAATTAACCTTACTTTCAAATTAATTTGTAGCCTATCTACTTATTTGCTCTGTCGAGGAAATAAGTAGTGAGCTCTCTACTCAATAATTTGTTTTGAAAAAATGGAAGCTCTGTACTGTATTCTTGTCCCACGAAAAATCTCAAAATGTACATATCCCTGCTTATATATATTTTATAATGATATTGTACATACTATATTTTCATATACTAAAACTTCAAAAAATTACAAAAATAAATATATAAATGTTTTCTTATTCCTTAATATAATTTCATGTAAAACATACATTTTCAACACATTTTGTGGAACAATGTTTTGTGTGTCTTAATAAACTGTAATTGCATAATAAGTAAACTCTGTGTTCTACTCCATCTTGTTCCCTTCCATCCCTTCTCCTCATCCTACCTTTGCATATCACCAGGATCCGGTATTTATGGAGATTTCGATAATCATAATACGTTAGACTTGTGCAAATTGCATGGATTAAAGGATTCTGATTATTAACATATGGATAAAATAATCACGACTTGGGGAACCTAAAAGCGAAAAATGAACCCAATACCGAATTATCAATATCTTTGTTTTATAGCGAAATTCTTACAGCAAATTTCATATTCTTTGGGTGAAATGAAATTTAAAAATTTTTATACCACCTTATACCCTCAAAATAGTCCTATCTTATAGGCCTAAGGATAAATAGTCTACAAAAATGTCACAAGGTTTTTGGGATTACTTTGAAATTACATTCAAATAACAGATTTCATATAGGAATTTATTATTATAATATCCTGTGCAATGGCTATATTGTGGACATGTTTCATTAAAAGAATAAAAATATATTTACAAAAGCCAGATATGCTTGTTAATTATATTCTTAGATAAATCTATCATTAATATAATAAGATTTACCTAAGATATATAATAAATTACAGGCTGATTGTCCAACAATGTGTACTCCAAGAAATGAACCCGAATTCTGCCTTGCAACCAGGGTTGGAAAAAAACATGTTTTTTTTTAAAAAGAACAAAAAAAAGTTTTTTTTTTAAAAAAGAACAAAAGCAAGTTATTTTTGTTTAATACATGTTTTTTTGTTTAAAACGTTTTTTATGTGAACAACAATGTTGGTTGTTTTAAACGTGTTTTTTTAACTTATTTTATGTTTACAACAATGTTGTTTGATTAAAAAAAGTTTAAATTGTTCATTTGGTTTAAAACAACCATTTTAATGTATTATATATATATATATATATATATATATATATATATATATATATATATATATATATATAACGTTTTAAACAAACTTAAAAAAACACAAGCACTTGTTTTAAACATGTTTTAAACACTTGACTCAAATTAATATCACAAAATATGATAATTATTCTCTAGTACAAGCACATAGCACTATACTGACAATCGTTAGTATA
The DNA here is from genome assembly GCA_964059195.1 of Ectobius pallidus. Taxonomy (NCBI): domain Eukaryota; kingdom Metazoa; phylum Arthropoda; class Insecta; order Blattodea; family Ectobiidae; genus Ectobius; species Ectobius pallidus. The sequence continues at coordinate 41,238,173 of CAXKWD010000003.1, forward strand.
CTAGCCAATATCCCTACAAAATATACAGAAAAATCAGGAATTTACATAAGATGAAAAAACATTAGGGTGAAGAAGAGTAAGAAAAAGTATTGGATGTTGAAGTAGAAGGAAAAGAAGAAGATGACAAATGGTGAAGGTAGGGAAGGAAGTACGAAAATAATTAACGAGCAGATAAGAAGCAAATAATCTATATTAATAAAAGGAAGTGTCTGTCTTCCTTCTGTCTGTCTGTCTGTCTGTCTGTCTGTCTGTCCGCGATGCCCAGCGAAATCTACTGAACGCAGAGATCTGAAATTATAAATATAGGTGGACTGAAGGGTCGGAAAATGCACCTCGAAGCCGGAGTTTTAATTTTTTGCTTTCGTTCGTGAGTTATGAGTGAAAAACGGGCAGAAAACGTGTATTTCTTGCGTTTTCGATGCATCGGTTTTCAGTAATACATTTCAACGTCAAATCAATTACAGTTGGCTTTGGCTATTTTTGTCATACCTTGGAAATAAAACTTTCGCTATCTCTTAAATGTTGTAAGCCCTAAATATGGTCAAACATTGTTTTATTTGGACGAAACTCACTATACGGGGGTTTTCTGGGCTAAGGAACTCCAATCTGAGGTCGCTTTTACCAGGCGACGCTATCTAATCGTGGTATGTAGTCCACGTGATTTAGGTGTTAATAAATATAATGATTTAACTATTATGCTCTTAATTTTTAATTTTTCAAATAATTATCGCGGGCGAAGGCGCGGGCACATGCTAGTACAAAATAATTCATAGGTAAATTTCATGATATGCTTGAATTACCTTCTCGATAATCGGTTAAATTATTGAACCTACTAATTTTCGTAGGTAATGTAACGAGAGTTCTGCATATGATCATTGAATATGCTCGAGAATTTATCTTGAGAGAATCTGGATCTCGAGTTACATTTATTAACATAAATTTACATAAGTTACATAAATGTAACTCTACGAATGCTCACAGAATTAAGTAATGAATAATATTAAACCACGAAAGTTAATGAATCACATCGCTAATTGTGTCATTGCAATCGAGATAGCCTATAGCTTGGGATGCATAAACGTCCCTCCAATGGGGGAGGAATAACTCAGAGAAAGAAGAAGAATTTAAAAATAGCAGTTTAATTAATCAAACGGATTGTCCTAAATAGCAATGTCTTCATCTATAGCCTACTACAGCCGATGATGATGAAATAAAATCTATATCCCCAGGCGAATCAATCAGATACTCCGAGCTGATTATGAAAAGGGGATAAATCGTACGTCTCAGAAAACTAAGCCAGATTTAAGACAGAAATCTGAATTTCTGTCATCAGATGAATTGCTACAATCAGATATTATTCGGATAAATTGACTAGATCTAGACTTGAAAAATCTTACAAGTTTTGAATTTCTTGACAGTGTGATCTACACAAATCGGAAATTAAAGGAGTTAGGTTTATTTCGATCCCAATGGCAGTATTACAGGAAATTTGTCTACAAATATGCCTACTGCTTAGAATGAAATAGATATATAAATATTGTATAAACATGCTTCATATTAATATATGTGACTTGGTTCTAAAAGGGCCAATGTCAATTTCTTGCAAAAAGGAGATTCATGCATTATTGAGCTCGGCTAGTCTTTATCTTTCGTGTAATAAAGGTATCACTGTCTGTTGCTATCAACAGACATCATACAGAAACCTTAGAGGCCAATATCGGAAGTTCTCAGCAAAAAAGTTACTTCTATAAAGGCTTCAAAGTCAGTTATCTCAAAAGCAAGTTTTATGACATTGGCCCTTTTAGAACCAAGCCACATTATAATCTGTATTAACAAAGATATTAATAATAATAATAATTATTATTATTATGATTATTATAAATATTACGTTTTAAAATGCAAAGTCATGTAAGTTAAAGTCCTACTCAAGAAGTTAAGTAATACTCGTGAGCTATCAGCACATGCAATGTTAATTTTTGCAGCACAATTACAACAGAGTATTATTTTCCATTGTGAGAGTGATGCCGGGAGATAGACAATGGTAACACCTGTTGGTGCAGACAGGCTAGCTAGTGTCGCAATGCAGACTGCGAGGATGTGCTTTTTGCTGCGTTACGTACAATACACACGTCGATACAGTACATCTTCCTGCTACTTGCTTATGTCTGCACTTCCTAGTGCAGACACATTATTTTCACGGTCAGGTCAGGTCTATAACTTTCTTACTCTTGTGGTATCCTGATACGAACAGTTCTATTAGGCCTACTAACAAAGCTGATGTGGTGGCGTAAATAGAAACAATCTGAATATACCTGTACAGCACCTGCGTAAAGAACGGTGATGGGAAAAGTGCAAAAAGAAAGTAATTGGGCTGAATTACAATTACCTGAGAGACATTTTACTTAATTACAATTACAAATTACTTTTTCAAAAATTAATCAGTAAAATTACAATTACATTAACAATTACTTTACAAAATGGCAGTACCTAAAAATTCCTTGTTTTTGGTTTGTTTCGGCTACAAACCCAAAATATTTATGAACAAACAAACAAAACACATCAATGAGAATATTTTCGGAAACATTGAGTGACTTTTTGATAATATTAACTCTAATTTGGATATTGTAACAATAACCATATTGTAACAATTACAATTTTATATCCAGAAGTAAATTACAAGTAGAAATTACATTTTTTAAAGTATTGATTACAAGTAAATGGGAACAAAAAGGAATTGTTACTGTAATCCGATTACTTTTACTCAAGTACTTCCCATCACTGGTACAGAACAACACGAAGACCTGGAGAAAACATGAAATGGTTTTAATAATAAATTTTAAGAAATTATTTTAATGTAATATGAAATTACTTTAAGACCATTGTAGTTATGAAGAGAGGAATTCAATTCACATATTTATTTCCAGTTTCTGCTTTACGGATCACATAAGCTTATACGGTAAATCAATATAGATTTTTTGGTTGGAGTAGATATCTAGATAATTTATTTAAAACTTATTTTATTTAAAAGTAGAATAATAAAAAATTGTTTGAAAAAGGAAATCGACTACCGTACAACATTTTTATACCTCGAATTTAAGGCTAGGAATTATTATGAATTATTTATCTTATTAAGTTACCATAAAAATCTATCAAAAGTATTTCTTTCCAACATTGTCAAAATACATGTAGAAACACGAAGTTTCGTCCGGCAGAAACGAAATTCAGGACTACTACAGGATAAATATATAGCCTAAATCAAGGTTTGAAAAGCAATAAAATTCTTATTGTATAAAATAATTATTTTATTAAAAACACTGTCATCCAACTTAAAATAAGCATTCAAATTAAACATTTAATATTAATGACTAATTGAATGTTACAATTTTGCCTTTAATTTGTTTTATTTTAATTTATTCCATCGATTTCTATTTCTAAGTAACATATGTAAATCTAATGACAAAACAGAGTTCTGTTCATTGTAACTTTGAACTATATAAATTTCTTTGTAAAAATTGTCTTTTTTAGTTTCTATCATAATTTTTATATATTTTTCTGTTTTATTAACACATAAATTAATTGCAGCCTCGGAACACGAGCTTTGCTCATTTGGGAGCTTTTAAACAAGGTTCATATTTAATATTTAATATTTGCAGGATGTAATAGGTAACAATGTGTAATGTAATGTTAAAATCTGTACTGTTATTTCTCTTCTATCTAGCATGTAGTCTGGTATCTCTGTAGACTGGAAATGGAGAAAACGTGGGAGGTAGTGTCCATATTGAAAGCAGAACGTTTAATAGCACAAGATGTTACCCGAAGAGAGATAGCATGAGGAAGTGGACTGCAGAGTAAATAACGACGTGGAGTTAATTAAATGCCAGCAAGATGAAACAGGGGAGCACGTACTTCACTTTTTTTTCTGGTCGTTATCAACACCGTCGACAATTCAATTCATACAACTGACATACACAACACTTAATTAAAATGCCTATTTAGTCTAAAAATGACGGGGCAAGTATAAATAATTGGAACTAGTTTGCATAGACTAATATTTGTGAAGACACTATTTCTGACAGAGAAACGTGTGAGGCAACAATGGATAGAAAAACTATCAAAGTTTACATCAGCAGGTATTGTAATTATTGTTGCATATTCTTAGGCTAGGTCAGGGGCGCTATTGCTGCAAAAAAAAAGTTGAACAGCCTCGAAAATCGTGTATTGTTGACAACTGCTTGCTCCAACAAGATAGAGCTCCACCCCAATATCACAATGTAGGCAGGCATTGTTTGAACCAACATCTTCCTCCCCTGGATTTTCCGTGGTTCTGTTATGACTTATAATTTCGTAGTTGGCCACCCAGATCACCTGACTGTATTTTTTTTCCTGTGGGGTTAAGTGAAGTATCCTGTATATATACCGCCCCTGCCACAAAGTCTGCCAGAGCTACTTCGGCGTATTGTTACTACCATCGAATACATAGATGTGAACATGCTAGCCCGTGTGTGGCAAACTTGACTATTAACTGGACACATGCCGTACCGACACGGGGTCCCATATTGAATGTTTGTGAATCTATGAAACCTAAGGTAAAATTTGAGAGTTTTTCTATCGTTGTTGCCTCATATGTTTTTCTATCCTACACAAATAATAAGTAACCTAGTTCCATTCATTTACACATGCCCTGTATTTTTCGTTTGTCTATAAACTCGCCCAAACATTCCAGTATCATAATACGTCAGTATAACCAAATATTTGTTAATTTAATTCCTTCAAAGAGGAAAGTGTTAAAATAATGCTAATGTACCGAAGCGCTTGAAAAATAAAACAAAATAAAATTGATAATTGATACCACCTGGTCAACAATCTTAATTTTGTGCCTAGACGTTTATGTACTTTTGAATGTCTTCGGGGCATCTTGTTATGCAGAAGTAGTTGTATTAATAAATTGGGCATATCCTTCAAAAGTACGTCGATCACATGAAAGCTCAAATTGGTTCATTAATTCTTTCAGCCGAATTTCTCTCAAGTACGTTTCCGTTCATGCGTAGATTAAGGGATCTTCACATCAAAAATAATATAGTTAAATGATAGAGAGGTTTTATGTACATTTTAAATTTATATCTGAATTTACAGGTACTCGTACATTTGTTAAGGTTTTCTTATATGCCTGCATCGTATATACGGCTCCTTCCTGACCATGTTACTCTCGACCCCTTCAATTGTAAGGGCTAAAAGATCTAAATGTCCAATTTTTTTGGACATTTTTCGAAAGGGGTGAAGTGCCACACCTACCCACTGGTTCACTTGTAAAAATAAACAGAAGTAAGAACTGTACTGACCATCATCATTAACATCACAAAATACTGCACCAATACAAAGCTGGCAATCCATACTCAAGTATCAGACAGGTCAACATATCTTCTGGCGTATTTCCATATATCAGATTGCTCTTGCCAGAGATCGGCCTTTGTTTTAAACTGTTTCATAAAACCGTCATAATTTGAAATATAACTTAAGTTCATTTCCTCTGGCAAAAGTAGAACATGATTCTTACAGTAGCAATACAGACGTCTAGACTGAAGTCTCTCTATGGGCAAAGCCAATTTTATCGGAATTCTAAATATTATGGCCGATCCTAACAGATCTGGAAAGATAAATCGCTACTGGCACTAAATAACGTCTATGCCTTGAGCAATATTAATAATACTAGCTGAAAAGGCCTGGCGTCGCCCGGGCTTTGTATTTTTTAATTTGAAATCAACTTATGGAGGACTTTACGGGAACTTGAAATGAAGAAAAAGATTTATCACACTCAAACGATTCCATCAGAAAATGCTAGATAGGCCTATAGCTTTTTATGGTTCATAGAGGATGTCGAATGCTGAATTCCGTTGCTTCTACACACCATGCCTGGGAGGGGTTGAAATAAGAAGAAACATAAATTACATAAGATTGTATTGACTTGACGGAAAATTTTATTTCTCATTCTCATGTTACCATACAACCGTTTCGGGGCTGAAATAAAAGAGAAAGGCAGTATCACTTTCATATTTTCCTCCCCTAAAACCCGGGACATAATACACTGCGAGCATAGGACTCAAAATGTTCCATCCCATGCTTAGGGCCTATGATAAACATCCCTATTTCTCAACTAATACAAAGCCTACAGGTATGGATAACTTATCAGCTGAAAGGATTATTTACAGACTTCTGATATAGCATACTCACACACTTAAGTTGTCCCTGCAATATGACCTCTTATTCTACATCAAAATGTGAAGTGAGTAAATATTTCTTATGCCGAGGGTAGAGAAAGTTATGTGACTACATCACACTGTGCTTTATTTTCGTGGATTTCATTTTCAGTAATTATTTTCGCCAATATATTACATCGATGGAATCATAATTCGTTAAAGTCCAGTATAGGCTATATAGTTGCCAAGGCCCTATGTAATCACAGTAAACAATTCACTGTTGTCATGTGAACAGAACAGCATTTCATTTTTTCAGTATAATATTCTCAGAAATTATATAATTTTCATGGGAAGGAGTATTTTGTTTGAATTTTAATGTTGACCGCGTTACTTCCCGGGCTTAACTGGGTATGTGTGCAAAATTTCGTGTAAATTGGTAAAGAAATGTAGATTTGTATAAGGAACAAACATACATACATACATACATACATACATACATACATACATACATACATACATACATACATACATACACACTTTCGATTTTATGTATTAGTTTATTGTAATTATATTAAGGATAATTAGGACCAGGAAGTTTATGAAAATCATACTTTAATAAAATCGGGTAATCTGATATAACAAAGTGCCAGATGGAGTTAATAGGCCATATTTAAGAAACGATTGAGTTTTAGACCACGGTTTCTTAAGAAAGTTTGATAAGCAAATATGAAGGAATAAATGGGATAACTATCATACTTACAAAAGGAATTTACAGCAAATTTCTAATGTCAAAAATAGGCGTATCCTTTAATTGTATCAAAACATCTGAAGTTGTACAAATATGAAGTGAAATTTTTTTTAAAAATTCGAAGTTTATTTTGGAGGGAAAAAATAAAAACTAGAACTTTTGGAATTTTCCCAACGCTTATGAGCTAAAAGCTATAAGTTTGCCAAATTTAAAGTGAGTAAACACCAATGTTAATAAGTGGATGATATAGATGTAATGTCGTAGATGTAATGATGTCACATCTTATCCAGTCAGTTTTTCCATACTTATGGGGCAGATAAAAACACTAAATTTTGCACGCTTTTTGCTGTTGTATGTGCCAATATTCCTGCCAAATTTTACGATTCTGTGTCCAATGTGTGACAAAAATTACATACAAAATATAAAAAATTTACTTCAATAAAAAAATCTAACTCAATCTAAAGGATAACCATTGGAGATACGACATAAAGTCCAAGGGCCAAACTTGTAGATCTCTCAAAATCCGTCACTGCTGGTTCAATCGATTTTTTATACGACTTACCGTTCAGCTACTATAAACCTCCAAGAAGGTCTACAAAGACCTTAAATTTGCGTACGCCATGACATATTTTCAAACAGCAAACACAAAAATTAGACGTGATACAAAAATAGTAACATTTCTGAAATAAGGCGTCCTTATTTGGTTTAAATCGCTTATTAGATGCTTTGCCGCAAAAAAATCATGCTGGGTACTGTTATTTGTCGAAGCCCAGAGTATTGCAACTTTCAAAGTTCACTTTCAAACAATATTGTTGTCATGAGAACTTGCGCAGACAGAGGTTAATGATTTCTCGTACATGGCAGCCAATGTAAGAGATGGAATGGACAACGCTTTTCAGCCAACAAGTATGACATATTTAGCGTTAAAAACGGCGTAATGAATTTTAACATTTTCAATTTACATTACACCAAGTCTATTTAATAATCATATGCAATTATTCTTAACTAAAAGAGTATTTTCCATGCGAAGCAATCAAAGTTGGTCACCCCAAAATGTCATAATTTTAAAACACTCAGTGGAATAATTTTCTCCTCTTAATTATTGTCGTCTACCGTTAAAAATGTTTCTTTTACCTTCAACTGTCTAAAAAGATTATTTTATTGACCTTGCTCAACAGCATCACTCAACATGACTTTGAGGTTAAAGATGTAGTTATTGTAAACGTTGGAATAGAGCCATTTCATAATTACGGGTGGGACATTCTAGCAAATTATAAAAACTATTTTTGTTTATTACATATCATAAATAATTATTTATAATAAACTAGAATTGGTTCTTCACATTCTATAAAATTTGCAATGCCTTCTCCTCCACACTACATGCAAAGCATTATTTAAAATATATTTTTAATATTTTAAATTGGTTTTTCAAAATCTGTTACGGGTGGGACATAATTTGGACACTGATTTTAATTATGCAAAACAAAAGCTCATTTTCTGTTCTGCTATTACTGTTAGGGTCTTAATGTTGTTATTAATGAAGGTATGAGGGATTCAATACAAATTATAAACTGTTTCCAGGTTTCAGAAAATTTATTTAACTCATCAATAATAATTTAACAAAACTATCACTGTTACGGGTGGGACGTTACAGGTGGGACAAAAATTCCCTTGTTTGTTATTTTACATAGTAATTAACCACACATATTTTTTTAAGTTAATCTTATACGAAATTGTACCTTAAGATGTATATTTTCTCAAATGAAAATGGACATAGCTGATTACTCTTGACTACTTGGTATTAAAGAGTGTTAAAATCATGCTAAAATGGCAAAAAAAGTAACTCAACGCAATAAATAAGTAAATCGACAGATTTTACACATGAAACCACTTCAGATACACCTAAGTCCTTAAAATTCAGAGAATTTGAGGTTCTAACTTTTTGTTGACCACCCAATTACAATAATTTTATAACTTCTCTCTTTGAGGGAAAAATTCCCATATTTTATTAAATGGCTAAATAGTACAATATGCAACAAGCCTATAAAGGCTTAGATATATAAACTTTCATGAACCACAGATTATAGTCTCTGTTGGACATTACATGAGAACATTATAGGAGAAAAATTCCTCAGACACTGGGACTCGAACCCAGGACCTTTGGCTATTCGCGCCAATGCTCTACCAACTGAGCTAAGCCGGAGTTCAATTCACAGCGCCGGATGGAACCTCTCTCCTATGACTAATTGCCCTAATGGTCTACCTCACAGACAGACAAGTTATGTCATATGCAGTACTGTGAGGCACACTAATTAGTGATTTTTGTGATGTTCTCATGTAATGTCCAACAGAGACTATAATCTGTGGTTCATGAAAGTTTATATATCTATCTTGAATGTCAACTGTACAATAACAGTGGGAGCCCGGTCACAAAAATCACTACTTAGTGTGCCTCACAGTACTGCATATGACATAACTTGTCTGTCTGTGAGGTAGACCATTAGGGCAATTAGTCATAGGAGAGAGGTTCCATCCGGCGCTGTGAATTGAACTCCGGCTTAGCTCAGTTGGTAGAGCATTGGCGCGAATAGCCAAAGGTCCTGGGTTCGAGTCCCAGTGTCGGAGGAATTTTTCTCCTATAATGTTCTCCTATAAAGGCTTATTTACGAGTATGTTTATGGAACGAGCAACTCGAGTTTCAAAATTTTCATACGAGTATATTAATTACCATTACAGACTAGTTGCATACGACTGTTTTTGTTCGACCACAATTAGCCTGAATGTTTAAATTTTTAGATTTTAGATTCACCGAAACTGACGGCAAGGAGCCCGCCATGACATTCTCATTAAGATGGTTGACGTAGTTCATGTCTTCTATGAGAGATGGCGGCTTACAGCGTCAGTCAAATCGAAGCTTCCTTTTGCTGTTTACGTCAAACCAACGGATTTTTACAGCATGAAATGAATCATTTGAGTGTGATATTAAAATTAACACGAACAGAATTGATTTTATTTTAAATGCAAGCTATTTATTACGCATATTTCAGCTGCTACTCTCAACGTCTCAAGATCGTTCCGTGTTCGATAACAATCGATACCACACCAGTTTCGGAATGAAAATCAGTGTCGAAATCAATGTCATTAATAGGGGGCGAATTTCTATGACATGTCATATTTTTCCCCTTTGCATTATTTCAGGTTTCCGACTAATTTAAACCCGATTCCAAGCATCCTGGTGAAAATGGAACGGCTTTTATTGTGCATATAACTGCATATTTAGCAAATTTTCAACTATTGTAGCATATTTAGTATGAATATGCATATTTATGTCATATTTTTGACATTTTTTTGTGCATATTAAAGAAATTTTGAAGTTTCATATCATATTTTGTAAATTTTGCATTATACTGATACTTTTTCAGAATTTACAGATATTTTAAATTATTAACATTATATCTTAATAAAATGAATTGTAATGAAACTTAAAAAATATATATACATAATGTGTAAGTGGTCAAGTCATATTTTAAATTATATTGGTCATATTTTAATGTTTTTTAGGTCATAAATGCATGCATATATCCTATTTTGTAGGTCATAGAAATCCGCCCCTAGTCATTAATAATACCGTTACATCACATGTAACAAATGTATTACCGTATGGTCGAACCAAAACAAACACTTTTCAATTGGCTTTTAGCCAGATTATTTTCTTTGTTTTATACAGTGACTGTGGCATAAAATATCCACTTGTCACTAAGAAACATCTGGAATAGTGCAGAGTGTGGAATTCATATCCACCCCAAAGATATGTATTGTATTACAAGTTAGTAAGAAACCTGCACTGAACGAGGCTGCGCTTGCTGCAGCGATCACAGCTTCGTTCTGCGCAGGTTTCTTTCTAAATTGTATGACTATAAGTGCTGAGTTCACTGCCGCCCTTTTCAACAAGTATTGAGCTAATAGGATTATTTTAAGAGAAAAATTCCGCTGATACCAGAATTAGTGTACTTTTCACAATACTGTGCAAGATGTAAATGTCTTACTATGAGGTCGACCATTAAGGGCAATCCTGAGATTTCTTCTGACACCAAGAAACGGTTGGGAGAGCATCGACTTGGAAAACCGAAGGTCACGGGTTCAAATCCTGGTGTCAGAGGAATATTTTTCCTAAAATATTCTTATATGATATTGAACAGAAGCAATATTCTGTGGTTTCATAGATATATAGCTGCTAGTTTATTAATAAACACGAACAAATGAATGTGAGTGGGGGCTGATGAAACGTCTGGCTCCCAGGCAAATCGCCCCCGCTATCTACACAGATTCACTGCGTCTCCAGAGCAACCAGCGAGCTGGTTGGTAAATGTTAAAGGTCAACATGTCGGCTGCTGGAAACTGGGTCTCTCAATCAGGGGCATGACTAAAGTTTCCCTAGAATATTCGTTAGAATGGTCAGTGCCAAAAGTTCAGGAGCGAGACTGACTTGAAATCGCAGAGTTCGGGTTTGAGCCCCCTTCGGTCAAATTTTCTTGTTGACGTTTTCTGTCGATATTGCTATTTCATCTAAGTTAAACCATGAACCCATCCCTAATCATTCATTCACCACGCGGAAGGCAACTGGAAATCACCACATGTACCCTAGCCTGGTCAATATATAGAATATGGAAGAGGTAAACTTCGTAAATTCAAAGGGGCCATATATCAAATTAAAATATATATTAAATATATTATGCATTTCTTGCTACATGTAGACCTATGATTTACGAGATAATTAGGTTGGAAGTTCCGCAGAATTGCAACAGCGCATTGTTAGATAGCTTGTAGCGGGTGGCCAATACACCCGACCCGTGTATGACATACTTACTGTATGTCATACTTACTGTATGTCATACTTACTGTATGACAACTGTATGACATACTTACTTAGACGTTGTTTTATGTCGCGGATTTATGTGGTTCATGTAATAATATTCTGCATATGTTGAAGGGTATGGTATGCTCAAGCGCAACCATTTATTACCACAAATCCACAAAAATCCCGGATTCGACATTCACTACATAGTTATTGTAGTTTTAAGTTAGCAATGTTTTATTTTCATTCTTAAATGTTATAAATTAGATAAAGTTATAAATAATTTAGATAACCTATGTAATTATAAATTAGTGAAATGTGAAATGTACAGGCCTCTGATAGGAATCCAGCACAAGGGCCAATAAAGATTAAAGTATTAAATAAATAGTAAATAAATAATAATAGTTGTATTTAATTTGCATTTCCAGGCCTAATATAATATAAAATGGAATATTCTATAACAGTTAACGATACTATTTTCTAGTATAGTTCCTTATTAAATCCTGTATTCTGTATAAGAAAAAAGATTATAACACATTTCTGTTATGTTGCAAAATTCCCTTATGTTAGGTTGAACAGATAAGAGGTTTTTCGTGGAAACTCTCGTCTGTTTCAGTTATGTAAAACAGTTCTAGGAAGTTAGCAGGAGCCCATATTGCACCACGCTAAGCTGATTAAAATATTTCCGCAGAATTAATCTCCTAGGATTTAATAAATGCACACCTGGCTTTAGTAAAGAGGTCACTACTGAACTGTTCTGCGTAATCTTCATCTATAACCCCCTAGGATCCAAGAATAGCGCTTCTACGCTTCTACGGTGGAATACAAGGAAATTTATCTTAATGATATTGTGGATATCCATCAGAGACAAACATAATAAACATAATTAACCAACAGTTTAAAATTGGTAAACTGACAATACAGTAAATCCGCTACGATTTAGAAATACAGTGAATGCCGCTTAATGTAATCGCGGATGTTATCAGTCGGGTAATGTTATCACTAGGGCAAGGCATTTAATGTCCATAAAATAGTGCGAAATGCAAAATAATAATGCATTTATGATGTCAAAATAGTGAAAAAATGACACAGATTTTTAAAAAATGACCAATAAATTTACTATTATTACTTATATTTAGTTTTTAAGTAATGAATTCCTAAAAGCAATTTAATGATGACTGTGCGTTATATATTAATTTATAATATAAAACACACTTATTTTATTAAGTACTGCTAAGTAAATTTATACTCCTTAAACACCCTTACCGAGAAAATCTTTCTGAACTGACATGCCCATCAAATTGCCCCTAGAAAATATGTGCATTTAAAAATAAAGAAAAATAATAATTCTTCATTGATACCAGACAAACCGCTATAGGCTTTACAACAAACTTGAATTAAAATTAACTATAAACACTTGGCAGAGATTCTAAATAATAAAAAATTAATAAAAAAAATTAAAAGAAAATAAATTTAAAAAAGATTATTGTCTGGAAGTAACGATTTGTACATGGAAAAGCTCCAATTCACCTCCACTGAAACACGACATAAAAATGCCAAAAAATACCTACAATGCCAAAAAAGACCCCACTTTCTTTTTTAAGCAATAAACATGTTTCACCCCTCAGTTAAGGTGCAGCTATTGGTTTATGAAGATAACTGCTGACTTGCATTGATGGCTAGTGTAAAATGAGAAGTCTTGGAAAGACAGGCGTTAGATATTTTGCTACGCCAAGTTGACCACAAGTCAGTACGTATACTTCCAAAAACGCTTGTGCCGGCTTTTATGCGAGTCCGGCCCATTGTAATTTGTAACTGAGTATAGAGTATTGGTTATTGACTCAAAAACGAAAACAGATACAATTAAAAACTTTCTTACTGGTTTAAAAAATGTTGCTCGCAGTCTGATACTGTATTATGAGTGGTTCAGTGATTCACAGTTACCTATTATCTTATGGATAAATAGCTCTTAGTTTTGTTTTTGTAGTATATTGTCTTACGTATGAATAAATAACCTTCAATCGGATAATATTATGAGTTTAGTTGCATCCCGAAGTGATAACAAATAAGCGGCGTGCACTGTACTCACTGAATAGAGATAACTCTTAAGTTCTAACACGTATTTTTTCTTGCTAAACTTTCCAAACGCTTAAAGTAATCAAGCGTTCTAAAGAATATTCAAAGAAAAGTTATAATCCATTAAACTATAGTAGACGTAAAATTAAACAGACTACTCTTAAAAATTTGCACAAAAATGCGTGATAGGATAGTGAGACACTTCCATATTGTTGAATATTGAACAAGAAATATCTTCGTAGAATCTGATTAGAATAAGTCCAGAAATAGTATAATTAATTTTTAGTTATGCTGTGCACAGACAAACAAACTATCTATCTTTCGTTCTTTCTCTTTCTCTCTCTCCCTCTCTCTCTCTCTGGTAACCGATTTCTGAAAAAGATATTTTCAAGATATGATCAGTAGATACCCCGATCTCGCAGTTTACCCCAATTTTAAATTTAATAAGTATGTAAAACCTTTTTTTAAATTTTATTAGCTTTAAGTCATTTATTTTTATTATTATTTATTGTTTGTATTTGTGTTTAATATTTTTTGTCTCCTTTTTATAAATTTGTCTTTTCTTTTTCTAGCTCTGTTTAACATTTTTCAACTTTTTTATAAGTGTGTCATTCTTTCTCACTTTGTTTTTTGTTTCTCCTCTTTCTCCACTCTGATGTTCTGAATCTACACCCGAGCACGAGCAGTTTGCTCATTCGGGTGTATTTCTAAATAAATATTTGGTTCTTTTCTTTCTTTTTCTTTTCTTAAAAAGTATTGTACTTTAATTTTGAAATTTGTAAATTTTTTTGTTGTTTATTTGTGTATTTTTGTATTTGTATTTGTATTTGTACATAAGTTTGTAAATGTAATTTAAATATAAATTTAAATGTTAAAAAAAATTCAAGACACTTCAGTACATGCAGAGTTTTTTCAAAGAATTTTAGGGTGATTTGAAAAGTACGTCTATTTATTATGTCTCTACAATCTCTTGTGGTAACTTCTGGACGGTGCATCTACTTGATCTATCTGATATAATAGCCTACAGTATTTAGGTATCTTTTGATTGAAGCCGATAATAGGTAGGGCTATTTCAGGAACTAATTGCGATTTGTCCATGAACGTTTGTAAACCCCCTGTTTTATGCACGCGGATGAAATGAACTTGACTAGTTATGATATTAATGAACTTCATGGATTGAACGTGCAGTTAGTCATCTGTTGACGCTTTATTGGAAGGGAAACAAGCAGTACTTTACACAATTCATTCGTGATTGCAGGATATGATAAATCCAATGAAATGATACACAGTATATAGAAACTGATTTATTTTCGTAGCATTGAACTCATAACAGAAAACAGCGTACAAATACATAGATGTTATAAGAATTGGATTTTTTATTTTCAAAGGGATAAAAAGTACAGTAAATAGGTAGGGAAAATCGAGAAAACTATCAGATAGGGTTCCCTAATGCGATGAAAACCATTTATAAAAAATAGGGCTTTTTCGTGGTAACACAAATTTATTTTGTAAAAAATTAACTGTCGATAATCTTTCAGTGTTTCGATGAATCCATTATATTTTGATAGGAATGGAATCAATAATAGCTGAAGACAACAGTGAAAAACAAAGAGTATCACAAAAACCAACAATAAATTATTTCAAACTTGTAAACCTAAAATAGAAATAGTGGTATGTAAAATGCAAAGAAATATTACTACAGGCTATCAGAACTACATGGGTTCCGAGATTAAAAAGTAGCCTAAGCAGTAAAGTTATACTCACTAATTTATGAATTAGGTCATTGCACACTTATATCTGGTACTAACGATCCAAGAATAACATTTGTTATGCTTCAATTTAGTTCAAGAATATTATAGGAGAAAAATTTATCTGACACTGGAAGGAATTTTTCTTCTATAATATTCTCATGTAATGCCCAACAGACAATAATCTGTGATTCATGAATGCAGGCCGAATTTCAAGACAATTACCTCTGATTGGCTGATTGATATGGCTTTTTATAATATTAATGAATATTTTAATTGTAATGTGTCAAATTTTATGGTATAATTTAATTTTATGTACTTCTATGACCTTGTCACAAACATTGTTTCATGACAGGTAATAAAACAATATGCAATATACAACAATATATCTATTAGTTTAAGAGATGTGATAATATGTCTGAAATCAATTTTCAGTTAAAAATTTATAGAATTTACAACACAAATACTAATAAACATAATAAATAGGTCAAGGCATTTATTGACAAAAATATCAAAAAATGCATATTTACTTTTATGACCTAAATTATTTTTAAAATGACCAACAAATTATCCCTTATTACTGATAAGTAATCTATTGGTTGCAGAGATCAATTTAATGGGTGTCTTCGCATTATATTTAATTTACAATATAAAACACCCATTTTGTTGCTAAAAAAGTAAGTAAATGCTAATGTGAATATGTGCAATGTAAAATGAATGTCGTAAATTTGATTGAAAGACTTGGCGATGATCAAATGAAAATGATGTATTGTCTGAAAGTAATGATTTGTATTGTATATGGAAATGCTCCTCTTTAACTCCACAGAAACAACCGGTGAACATTGAAAACAAGCAATACCTTCTTGATTTAGTTCACAGCCATTAATGTTACATTTCATATAAAACTATAAAAAATGCCGAAACTGACCTAAAGATACAAAAAAACTACCTGTCTCTTAAAAATGACGAAAAATGCAAAATAATGTCATAACGAATTGCTCTTATTTAGCCAGTTAATTAATGATATGCATTTGTATGTATTCAAGTTATCTTTCAGTAACGCCTACAGATATAATCTCTTTAGGCCTGGGTCAAAACGGCTTATATACTTGATCCTATCGTCCGCTTTGAGACAAGTTCAGCTCAACCTAATGAGGTTAATGAGGAAAATAATTGTATTTACCGCTAACAGTGCCATTTTATAAAGATAAATATAACCTCGATGAAATTTAAATTTTTGGGCTCCTTTTTGTTCCCGAGGAACTATTCCTTCGTCTGTGGTCAACACTTGTCTTAAGCTTGGCATATCCAAGGAAACAATAAAATTGATATACTGAATTAATGTTTTATAATAAATAAATAAATAAATAAATAAGCCCGTCACAATCCCTTATAGGGCAAGGGCCTCCTACCATGGTAGGGCTGGCTCTGTTTTACTCGCCCAAGGTGAGCTATTTCCTTGGAGAGTTGGGTTTTTGCCTCCTGGTGGGTTAAGACCTATATATTAACAACACTTTCCTAGGACACTGTTTTCCTAATGATTAATTAATTAATTCATTAGGATTAATGTTTTATACCCGAGGAAAATGTTTTCATTGTATAATCTATTAATTTATTGTTTTATCTCTAAGTACTATGTACATACCATATTGCTCTACTGTTTATTGTTTCACCTATGATTGCTTTTTACGTTTGTTAATTATCTGCCATACAACTTCCTACTGTATACTCTTTTCCTGTTTATCGTTGTTAATATTCTTGTCTACATAGTAAGCTTTGTCTTTTCGGCAGCCTTGTAATGGAGGAGGCATTCTAAAATTAAAAATATAAAAAAGATCCAAAATCATCAAAATCTTGTCGTAGTAATAAATAAATATTTTGTGTACCGTTATATTGAATTTAAATACAAACAATAAAGCGTAAATTAATAAATAATAATAAAGTAATGGGTGTTTATATTGTCAAAATGTGTTAAATGTTAGTTTTATTAATCTACATCACGTGTAGGCTATAGAATTGTTTTTAGATTACGTATTTTACATGTATTTTATGTGTAAATTACTTACAGGTAAATTATTCATCAAACCATGGTTATATGGCTACATTATGTGAAAGTGGGTTTTGTTTTGCTCGACTGGGAAGCTGGGTGTAAAATAGGTCATGACCGATCAGCCCGTCCCCAAGCCTGGCATCCAACCCTGATGAGAGGAATATACATCAGCGCACAGCAGCAGCCAGGCTTCTCCTTGTGCTCATATTGCAAATGCAAATAAACTACTCGTGTATCACCTTCTCAAGACCTCATAATCACCTATTATAAAATGGGGCAGCCCTCGGTTATTTGTGCCCTCACACGAGGTGCGTCCATAAAGTAAGTTTCCCTGGGGCCGTTTACAGAAACAAAACACAATTTCGTAGATATATATATATATATATATATATATATATATATATATGCAGGAGACTTGATAGGAGGTGTTTAAACATTCACCCTACAACACGGAGCTCGCTCCCAGTGATTTCCATCTTTCCTTACACCTCAAGAAATGACAGGGAATGACAGAGAATGACAGAGCGGAGGAAATGTTTGTCACACAGTGGTTCAAATCCCTGGCGGCAGACTTGTACGACACAGGTATTCAAAAGTTGGTTCCACGGTATGGCAAATGTTCAATTCCGGTGGCAAATATGTTGAATAATAGCTGAATACTTGCTGTATCTATTGGAATGTATATGTCCACGAAATTGTGTTTTGTTTGTGTAAACTGCCTCAGGGAAACTCACTTTATGAACGCGTCTCATAGAACAACAATTACTGCAATAGCATCGGTCACTATGCTTTCCATTGGTTACTAACTTCTAGACCGGTAGCTAAGTTTTCTTTCTTTGTACGTAAGCAATGTAACTCCTAACTTATTATTGAACTTATTTAACCTAATATTATAACAATTATTTATTTTAAATGTAAATGAATATTGTTCTGCCATTTCGTCTCTGCTGTTACTAGTCATTTCAGCTGTCTACAGAATATGTTTCTTAATCAGATATTCCCCTGGATGCCTAACTTGTTTGGCGAAGCAGTAAACCAGTGGTCTTCAATCCGCGGCCCGTGGCTTAATTTTTGGCGACCCGCAAACAAATACTAACTTTAGCTATAATACCAATATTGACAATTTAGTGACAAGAAAGCAGACTCAGGTCTCACATTGTGCTTTGTGTTATTCATTAACACTGCATAGTGAAAGACAAACTATAAAACATAGTGTAATATAATTTATGAATTTGTTATTAATAATCAATAAACGAATGCGGCACTTTCGTTTTTTTTTTAAAGTTTAAGACCATTGCAGCAAACCCTTAACTTTCGGTTTTACAGAAGGATCCTATAATGTGTTTTTGAAAAAAAAAATACAAGACATTTACATTTTTCATTTGGAAAAAAAAAGTGAAGTAGAAATTAGAAAAAAATAGAATTAAATTCACCATGCACAGGTTGACAGGTAATATTATAATGAAAACTGATAAATCAATTTTATCACCTTTTTTATAATTAGCATGTTCATCAGATTTCTCTATATGCTTAGGCCTATGACAGGTTTCACAAACTAGCCATTTGGTGGCTTCAGTACCCACCGGTTTATTCCGCAAGGCTAAAGAACTCGCTGCTTCACAACGCTGTGGAAACTGCCAAGCCCATTTGCAATTTAAATGAATACAAATTACATAAAGATGTGGAGCTTTCGTTTTATTAACGTCTCTGCGGATCCTAATGATGTAAAGAGTGAAATTAATAGAATATTGTAGTCTCCCTAATGCTTGTGCTGTAATTAGGAAAAAAGAAAACTTCCGAATTCTAACTTTTACTGAAGAGAAATAAAGCTTATTATCTGAAGTGTAACAAGAAACAATTTAACTTGAATAAGAGGTTTTCATCCGCGTTTGGATTCGGTTTTACTTGAATAGGCCGTTCTGCAAAAATCCACAAGTATCTTTTTGTTCTCTTTCTTACGTAAGAAGGACGAAACTTCAATCAGAAATTAATTAAATAAACAAATTACTTGAACTTACTATATACATAAACTGTGCCTAGTCTACATAGGCCAATTCGTACTGTTCATATGAGTAATTTATGTATAACTAAATATTTAAAAAATATGTTATTAGTTATACCTTAGTGGCATTTAAAAATTATAATAAATGCTTAACTATCACGAAAATATTCTTTCTCAGAAGCAGGCTATAACATTCTAAATTGTTTACTACACTATGCTACAAACCGGAAAATCGCGAGTTCGATCCACGATTAGGTTGGGATTTTTTAATTGGCCTGATCCTTCTAGTGACACTACGGCTCTGTGGAACTTAGTCTCTAATATAAATGAGTATCAAAAGCAATCCAGGGGGTAAAGGCGACCGGTGCATAAGGCTCACAATCTTACTATCTTCTCGTGCCATGTGTCCAAATATATGGGACACTAAGGGCCTCCACCGCATATACTTTACTTTATATTTACTGGGAATTAATGTTGTTCGTAGTCTGCCAATAACTTGCAGAACGTTAGGCATTTATGACACTCTAATATAAATTGGTAAAATATCATCCATCAATTTGACAATTTCTTTGTTGTTGCAAATTTTTTATCCTTACTGTGTATACATTTATGTCCCAAAGTGGCTTTCTTATAGTCTCACAACAAGTAGATTAAAAGTTGAATTTATTACATAACTGCGATTAAGTGTCATCTTTTGGGGAAAAATCGAAATTATTTGATATATCCTGTTATTATTTAGTACTTTTGGCTACTTAGAGGAGCAGGGAAGACATACTTGTACAGCTAAATTCTTTATAGAGAGTCAAGGAAATAACTTCAATAATTAATTTTTATTTTTGACTGCGATTATCCGAAAGTTTCATTTTTTATAATGTATTGAGATATTATTTTTCCATAGTAAATATTAATCAAATTTTGTGAAAGTTGTACAGAATATTCATAATTATTATATAAACAAGCCTGTTTGTCAGCTTCATGTAATAAAAATCGAAAATTTTCATTACAAAAATGTAATTCCTGTATTCTAATATTCTATATTCTATTCTAATATTCTAACAAAAAATCCAAGCACAGGATTGTTCTCCTACCCAAGATGAATAAACAGCCCAAAAATACAGGTTGATAAAATTAAATTACAATATTAAAATTAGCTAAGCAATAATATATATATATATATATATATATATATATATATATATATATATATATATAATATCGCTGCATTGTAGTTTAATATTCGTAGGTTATGTTCTTCATATATGTCCTATCTACCCTTGAAATATGAAATAGACTGGTTCAACAGGGGAAAAGTTCCAAAAATTAGAAGAGAGTCCCCTTAAGCTATTTGTTTTTCTTTCTTTCTTTTATGGAACTATCTTTATAAAATACGAATCCACACGTGAGTGCCTGTAATTCAACAGGTAGGACAATGATTTTCTCTTGGAACATTATGAAAAAGTAGGAAAGAATTTAAGTCCAAACGTATAAGGTTTGCTAGAGATTCTCAACCTTACTTTACCAGGTCCGGGACAGGTGGGCATGAAGTTTTGATGACGGTGCTCAGTGGGGCAGCAGAAAGGTGAATGTCCCTGGTGTCCACAGAATGTGCACGTGGAGCTAGTCCCCATCCCTGCATCTTGGCCTACAGTTCGATCGCCCGCTGGGCCTGCAGGGTGGGTATTTATATCGACCCGAGGGTGGCTTGCCAAGGTAGTTCATCCCCTCCACTTCTGCCTACACGTGCAATGCTTTTGCTTACAATCAAATGTAGGTTACGCGAAAATAATTAGAGTAAAAGTGGCCAGACAACAAAAGATTCCTTTTAACGTTTAGGCTTAACACATAGATTAGTTCTCTTACATGTCCAATAATGAGACATTTTCGAAAATAAATACTTCCTATGCGCATTTGACCCTGGGAAACACAGACAGTTCAGTGTTTAAATCAGGGATGTCAATCTACCATAATAGGAAGAAATACCTTAAATTTGTCCAATGGTTCCATGTGCTTTAGTGTGTCTATTATAATCTGAGAACTGCGCAAGCTATGCATATTAACCTAAAACTTAACCCTAAACACCCAGTCCTGAACCCGGGAAAAGGACTCTTCAGTTCTGAAAAATCCCCAATCCGGCCGGGAATCGAACCCGGATCTCCAGTGTGGCAAGTGGCACGCAACCGACACCCCCCCCCCCACCATTGCGGTGGTCATAGTACAGCTACGAGAATACTTGAATGTTGGGGGCTCAAACCCGGCCGCGGCCAATAGATTTTTCAGTACTTAAATACCCTGGAAACGAAGTCCTCAGGGAAGGGACTTAAAGCTGCTAGCCCGTGTCGTATATTTACGGCACGTTAAAGAACTCTTAAGTCTAAATTAGGGTCCAGGTACTTGGCCAAGTAATATTAAGTTTCCTCTCGATGGTAGTTGAGGCGAAGGGTTTAACAGTTACCACTTGCCCTTTTACCTTCTCTAAGAAAATAGGCGTAACTAAAGTTAGTCCTGAATGCTGAAACTTCCATAAGGTCTTATGTTCCACTTAGAAATTGAAAGGAAAATGTAAAAAAAAATTAACGTTGTATATAGTCAAGATATAATGGTTAGATTACACTGGTCTACAAAAAATTTAAAGTTGTCTCTATCTTGAACAAAAATAGTCAATTCCAACTAATTAGAGGTCGAAGAACAAGAATATGACACCAGAAATGTTTTGTTAGCTCTTGGTTCAAAGATATTCATATATATACATGTATATATGGAACTTCTCCCTTTGGTTCCTTACTATGTAATTATTCACTCGCGTTTCTGTTTTTTTGTTTTGTTTTTGTTTGTAATCTACTTCTGGGGCATCTCTCATGACATTCCAGCTATAGTCTGCAAGCATAGATGAGTTCCAGTTGCCCTGATACCTTCTTTCCATTGTTAAAATGTCTTGATGGAAGCGCTCCCCGTGTTTGTCAGTCACAGCGCCACAATTGCTTGGAAAGAAGTCGATATGTGAGTCCAAAAAGTGTATTTTCAACGACATATTACAACCTAGCTCTTGGTATGTCCTCAGAAGTTCATTAACAGCTAATTGTAATTTTCTGTTCTTCGATTTCCCAAGAAATAGTGAACAGCATTTTTGAAGGCTTCCCACGCTGCTTTCTCTTTCCCTTCAATGACCCTATTAAATATTTCATTCTTCAACAGCTCACGAATTTGTGGTCCAACGAAGATTCCCTCTTTGAGCTTTGCATCACTGAG
Source organism: Ectobius pallidus (assembly GCA_964059195.1). Classification (NCBI taxonomy): domain Eukaryota; kingdom Metazoa; phylum Arthropoda; class Insecta; order Blattodea; family Ectobiidae; genus Ectobius; species Ectobius pallidus. The sequence goes on from CAXKWD010000003.1 coordinate 41,261,092, forward strand.
ATTTTGGAATTTTGTCTTTCAATACTTGAAAGCTTCTCCTTCTCGATTCATCGCTTTGACTAAATTCTTCATAAGTCCGAGCTTTATGTGTAAAGGTGGCAATACGATTTTATTACGGGAAACTAAGGGAGGGTACTGTATATTCTTTTTCCCAGGTTATATCATTTTCCTTTCAGACCAGTTTTTTCGTATGAAGTGTAATTTCCTGTCGCGACTATCCCATTCGCAATGGAAGCAACATTACTTTGTGTATCCTAACTTATTACTGAGAATTAAGAGCACATAGGTTCTTTAAGCACAACAATGGACATTTATGTAAACTAAATGGCTTGTCTAGAAACAAAATACAGTATGGCATACACAGTGTTGAAAACCTTCATTTGTAAAAAAACATTACCAGCTTTGCAAAATGTTCCTCTATCAAAAATGAATTCCTGTTTATCAAGGAAATGAGAGCTAAGTAAACATTTTAAACTTCATATTCGTTTATGTCACATCAAAATGAATGGGAATTAACTATTTTTAACTCGGATAGATTTTTTTGTAGACCAGTGTTATAGTTTGATGTTCCTAGCTACACATCGTAGTTAATTTTTTAATTTAAATATCTTACGTCTTTTTTTATATATACACTTCATATATTTCGGAGTTGCGCTGCCCGGCACTGTAGTAAGACTGCACCCATGTAGTTGATAGTGGAAAGGAATGGGTTATTTTATCTCACAAATACCAATATTACCTACAAAAATCATAACTTTTGCTAACTTTGATAAGTAGTATATCCGAGGAGACAAGATAAGAGTCATGGTTTGATGGTTAAATCAACCTTTAGCTTAGCTTAGACTTCATATATGGTTGGGGGAAATAAAGTGGCTTGTTACATATTCATATTTATAAACAACCCCTCATCGGTAAAATGAAATACATAGATATCTAGGGGAATAACCTTAAGAAATTATCTATAAGTAAAAGATAGATAGATACCTCTCCCTTTTAGGGATATTTAAGCCGCCCGGGCCTTACAGGACCGCGACCTGTCGGGAGAGGGATTATCTATGGATATACATACTTTTACGACCAGACAAGGACATGGAGGGCCTCCCCAGATGAGTGATCAGCCCAATGCCGGGGCCACCTCCGAGACAATACGAACATATAGGACGAGACACACCATTCACACACACACACACACCCATTCCAAACTTTGGCGAGGATGGGATGAAGTTGATAATGACGGCCAGATGATATCCGGGGACCACAAGAGCCTAAAGTTACCGACATTTGTCTCACAGGTGAGGAAAAACCCCGGAAAACCTAGGTATAAAGGAATTATTGAATATAATAATTTAAAATAACGAAATATAAGATGACCCTTGGTTAGTTTTCTATTGCCAATTAGGGTATTAAATTGTTGATGTAAACTTAACTTCTTCCCTACTACTGACGCATAAAAATGTCACCGAAAAAAACTTAATAAAAGCAGGTATGTAAAATTTATAGAGTAAAACGTTGTGTTAATATATGACAATTTTTATCCACGTGTTTCCAATGTTATTTACAGAAAACAGTTATTTCACTGAAATATTCCTAATCGAACTTATAAACCCCGGGTGATTTTACTTGATGGACGCTTATATCAATGTATAAATCGAGCTCTTGTAACTTCAATTCACAGCATGGATGAATTGCACAGATGCAGTTACTATTGACCGTGTGTAAAGCTTTATTAGTTATCTCGCTGTAAATGCGTATGCAATGGAATCTCCCTCGCCTCTAGAGGAGAAAGACGACGTAGTGAATCCTGTCGCGATGCTGAAAGAGAGATCTCTCTCATCCGGGAAATCTCCCGTTATTACTGAAAGCGAGATCGGGTCAAGGACTTCAGACGTTCGGCTCACTCATACTTTATTATGGCCACTGAGCAGACAGGCAGAAGACTAGCCTCGTTCCAAACAATGTGTTCATCCAACCTCGTGGAAAAGTCATATTTACAAGTGAATAATAGCCACTTGCTGGCCTGTTGCAAGGTCTTGCCTCAGAGTTGTTTACCAACAAGAAATAAACTTAATCTAAGAATAAGGCGAGACGAGGATAACGGCTTGCGAGAAAATAAAATTACTCTGAAGTATCAGGATTTAAAATTGTCTCCTATGTCAAAGAGAAACTCTCCGTCCTTAGAGGGTTATACACCATAGCCCTATACGTATCCATGCATTTCCTGTAGTCTAACGCTGGGCAAGAAACTTCAGGTCCGAAGGCAGTAATATTCTAGTGTACCAAACTTTTTCGTGTATTTTCTTTTACGTAAGGTATGTCTACCCAGTTACAGCCTATTCGCAAATATGAAGAACTACCCCTCTCCTTTGTTTTATACATAAAATAAAATAGCATACATCCATTTTAAATAACCTATTTTAAGGGGGACATACAAGTTTGGGTACTGAGAAAGAGGTGAGATTAATCTTTTTTTCGCAGCAATGAATTGCTCTACAACCTGACATGCTCTACATTGACTACGTCTACAATTTAAAACTATTTTTAAAATTATTCAAATTATACAGATACAGGTAATTGTTGCTATAAAATGGCAGCCATGTTTCATGCACTGAAATGCCGTTTCCGTGATAATTTCCACAATATTAATATTTCTGAGTGGTTTTTTTTTCTATCTATTTGTTAATATCATATAAATAATTGCTGTCTACAATAATTAATTTAAAGTTAAGAGTTTATTTTTAATACAAAATAAGATGTCAAAAAATACTCTTCATGCCAACGTGGTATCACAGTATAGTATAACAGTAGCGAAGCTCCATACAGTTTTTTTCAACCGGCGCGACTGCAGCGCTCGCGCTCCTGAGAGGTAAGCAAAAACAGTTATTTGTGAAATTAAGTTACAAACGTGATTATCATGCTTGCATCCATACTAGTGTATTTATTCCTATTTCTTTTACTTTCAGGAGCAGAAAATGGGTTGTAAATGTTAGAAGAAGCAACCTTTTAAAAAAAAGTATGTAAATTATTTATATAGCAATATAATATAATTGTTATACATAAGTTGTACATGTAGAAAATAAAATCCAATGTTTTATGTTTTTAGGTAGAATTCGAGAAAAATCTACATATTGCAATCGATGCCATGTCATGAGAAAAGGTACAATGTATTTAACATTGTATAGAAAGGTTTTTCCGTTTTTCCTATTAATATGACATTTTTACTATGTGATATAGCGCCCGAAGTCTATTAACTCCTTTACTGCTACTGACATAAATTCGTCACGTCAAAACATTGTATAAAAACAGAAATATAAGATTACTAATTTTAGACTCATGTAAAATGTGAGGATTTTTATTCTCGTGTAGGAACCAAGTGGTTCACAGACATTTTCCTCTTCCATCTCGAACCCAGAGCCCATTGATGGTTTTTACTGGCTGACTGTTTATTTTAATATAAAAATTAAGTTCTGAAAGTTATTTAGAGTCTAAATTAAGCGCCAGAATTGTGAACAAAAGACACGCTGAGTAGAATAAACTAGCATTATCAATTCACTCGCGCCTGAGAACCTCATCTAGGCTACACGCAGTACACGTATGTCCGAGAAGTTGTCGGGAAATGGCGACCCAGGCGCTGTCGTTAAAGGAGGACAGAAGTGTTGATTTTGCTATCTTGGTAAAAAAAAATGTGATTTTTTTATTTTAGGGCAAAAAATCAAGCATACTCTAAAGTATATCTGTGCAAAATTTTATATCATTTGGGCGCATGAAAAAGGTGTTTCTGACGCCATTTTTAAAGTGCTGCACGTAATCCTCGTGCTATCCTTTGTTACCTAGTCGTATTTACTAGTGTATTTAGGTGTAAAATATATAATATAAGTGTTGTGTAGGGCTCCATTCATACTTAGTGATAGCTCAGTGTAATTATAAAGCTTGTAATTATAAAGGTTTATTTATAGGTACAGAAGATGCTTATTTTTTACTCTGAGTGAATGTAAACTTTAATTGCTTGTTTTCTCAGTTTAAATTTTCATGTTAATTTGCCACATTCAAAATCTATCTATCCCATTAAAATATAGATACAGCTATGAAATCTTTTCACAGTCTACTTTGTGATGTGTGTAGTAAAATGTCTAATCAGATTTTTTGTATGGGTCTAAGGTTTTTTAATTAATATTTTACATAAAAATATATCCATTTTGTATCAACTTTTTATTTCTCTGGGTAAAATACTTTTTAAACAAAAAGTATAAATAATATAAAAAATCTGAATCAGTGGATCTATTAAGCAAGCATCATAGAATATCACATAAAAAATTCAGAACCATTTTTTAATATCTGTCGGAGGAGATAGATTTCAATTTAGATTTTTAAAAAAACAATTCATTTACTTATATTTCAAAAACAAATTGAGATATCAAAATGAAAATTCAACATCTGTTAATGTTTAAATTATAAGTGTACAAAATTTCAAGTTTCTAGTCCAAATAGTTTAGAAAATCACTCTCAACACTTCGGAGTAGAATAAACTTGATTTATCAGTTCACAAGCGCCTGAGAACCTCATCTAGGCTACACGCAGTACATGTATGTCCGAGAAGTTGTCGGGAAATACTGATCCAGGCGCTGTCGTTAAGAAATTTTCCTTCGTATCTGTTATCTCAATTATTTTAAACTAAACTATACCCACGGCGCTACATCTCTTGTAGGACAGGGCCTACCATCCGAAAACTTACATTATTAGGTAGGTATGGGGTTTTTATTACCTAAAAATCTACTGAATTGGCAGGAATAAATATGCATTATTGACCTAAAAGGTAGATTGTGCTCTATAAGAAATAAGTAAAATGTAAGGAGTTACAAGAGATGTAAATTTGTCTTAGAAGACACATCTTCAATTTACAATATTCAAGAACAATGATCAGCGGTTTTCAGAGGCCTTATCCTAGGACAAAAAGTAAAATTTCTCAATATATATTTAAAATTTAAAAACAAAATTATAACACTATTAGATAGATTTCGAAGATTTCGAAGAAAAATCTACCTATTGCAATCGATACCATGTCATGACTTTCGAAAAATTATTTCATATCTTTATGTTTCATGCCTCCCTAAATACGAAACCACCGCCTGTTCAAAAAAAAATTGTGATATTTATATATATCACAATATATATATCCTTACACGATAGCGGCCGTAATTTTGAAGATATTTGAACCAAATTTTATTATGTTATTTCTAGGCCAATAGTTTGGACAAGTTCGTTAATGAGCAAAATTGGCCCAAGGGGGTGGTCGGGGGAGGGGGTTGAAATTTTAAAACATTTATATCTCGGCCCCTATGAAGTATAGAGGGAAACTTTGTTTGAATAAATTAGAGTACTCCCTATGGAGTTTACAGAGACACCAACGATTCGGGGGTTTTGGGGGTACGAGTGGGGGTGGGGGATGGAAATTCGAATTTTTTTAAACTACGTCTTGTGGGGTATCGTTGAAAAGCTCTTGATGAGTACTCTACAAATCAATAACTAGTTTCTTGATAGTTCTCATATAAGGCGAGATTTGAATGTTTGAAAAAGTGCTCTTTCCTCTTTTTTGCAGTTATTATTGCGGGTTTGTCATGCCAAGGCTAAAGAAGAAGAGTGCTATGCAGCGACAATAAATTAAACCAAAAACACTTCGAAATCTACCTCAGCCTGTAGGCTTACCTAAAGGGATTTTTTTTACTTCCTCTGCCGGTACCATAGGTACTACTCTAGGTAGAGGAAGTACTGTTTTCGATCCCTAACTTCGAAGTTGAGTTTTTAACATAAACATACGTTTTGAAATCCCCTGAATCCAAACATACTCTTTTCGGGAAATGTCTGTGTGTGTGTTTGAGAACAGCCCAGCTCCCGAACTATGAGCCTAATCATTGTGTTAAATGTTTTCTGTGCAGTCCGGCACGAATTTGTATACTGTGTGAGAAATTGAGTCACATGCATTTAAGGTTTAAACTTTTTTAGCCGCGGTAGGAGTAAATCGAGAGTTTGTGTAACGCTGAAAATCGTCACGAAATTAGTGAGGTGTGACGGAACGGACTGCACAGAAAACAATCAACTCAATGATTAGGCTTATCCGAAATTTAAAAAAAAATTAAAAAATTAAAAAATCGAAAACCCAAAATTTAAAAATCTAATAATCCAAAATTAAAAATTCGATAATTAAAAATCCAACAAATTAAAAAATTAAAAGATCCAAAAATTAAAAAATCTGAAATCCTAAAATTAAAAAATTCAAAGATCAAAAAATTAAAAGTCTAAAAATCCAAAATTTTAAAACTAAAAAATCCATAATTTAAAAAATCCAAATTCCCAAATTCAAAGTTAAAAATCGAAAATCAAACATTCCAAAATCCAAAAAATTACAAATTCAAAGAACTAAAATTAAAAAAATCCAAGATTAAAAATCCAAAATTCCAAAATTATAAAAATTAAAAGATAAAAAATTTAAAAAATCCAAAATTAAAAAGTCCAAAAACCCAATATTAAAAAGCCCAACAATCCAAAATTGAAAAAATCCAAAAATTAAAACAAGTTTCACTTCTGTCGCGTGGCGTTCCACGCACTTTTTTTTTCAATCGGCGTGACTGCAGCGCTCGCAGCGGTGAGCAAGAGGCAACACAATCTGTTACATGTGTTTCTTATTAAAAATGTCGATAATATTTTATGGGAATGCTTGTGGTGCTATAAACTGCACCAACAGCCAAAGGAATTCTCCCGTTTTATCTTTCTTCAGGTGCTCTAAAGATCCTGAGAGGTAAGCAAAAACAGTTATTTGTGAAATTAAATTGCAAACATGATAATCATGCTTGCATCCATACTAGTGTAATTATTCCTATTTCTTTTACTTTCAGGAGCAGAAAATGACTTGTAAATGTTAGAAGTAGTTACCTTAAAAAAAAAAGATGTGAATTATTTGTACAATAATATAATATAATTTTTGTACATAAGTACATGTAGAAAGTAAAATCCAATTCTATTTTTTTTAATATTAGAGGGGGCCCGGAAATGTTCAAATTAGCTCCTCATCAGTTAGATATATAAGCATTCATGAACCATATAAGATATATAAGCATTCTCCTATAATATTCTCCCTCATCAGTGTTTTCGTAAAAACGATACAACTCAGTCAATCCTATAATACGGTATTTAACGTTTTTTGTTTCATTTTATTTAAAAAAATTCTACTTAATATTGGCTTGATTGGAATTTTCGTTTACCCTCTGGATACCCTATACAATGAGTTAGAACTTAATTAAGGCATTTTTTATTAATATTCTTTATATGTAATTAATTATTTTTATGTGTGCATCAGAAATAAAAATCCTACCGAAGCAAACGTTTCTAAACATATAGGCCTATTTACATATACCCCACCTGACCCTACTAATTTTGAAAATATTTTAACACGAGGTTATGTTAGGCCTATATAATTGAATTTAACAAAATTAAACTGTCCAGAATAAAGACATCGTGTATAATTCCTTACTTTTCAATAATTTATCGTGTTTAATAAAATGAAGAAAAAGACGAAACTGCTTTGTTATTGCATCCAATATTGACCATATCGGGCTTCAAGCCTAGAACTTTACTTTCCCCCTAATTTCTGAAGTACAACTACTAGATGCTTATTGAAATTATTAAGTTTTCCTATTTGTCAGAATTTTCAGTGTAAATAAGTGTTAGTAGGTCAATTAAATTCTTAAAGATTTGTCGTAGGGATGTAGCTTATATGGAGGACGGAAACCGGTCTGATACTTCATAATACGATGTCATCGATCTTGAAACTACAACTTCTTTATATTCCCATAAAATCTATAACTTGATGAGTTCACCAGTATGCCTTTCCGGTAACAATCTCGTTCTAGTAATTTTTTAAAATAAAAAGAAATACAGCCATATATTCGTATATTTGGCTGTTCGCTAGTTGCCTCTTGCTGGCCGCTTGGGGTGCTAGTGTCACACCGATCTGTCAAACGGATGCATTTTCCTTTCATTAGAGCTTCGCTACTGTTATACTATACTGTGGTGGTATACCATGAGTGATGTGTCATCACATTTCACATGCTGGGATCTTTTCTGAATGGACCTCGGCATATTAATTTTAAAGTAGTCTTTATGAAATATGGCTTGTAAATATACTTTCTTAATCTCACTCTATCTGTAGAAAAATTTATGTTGTATCTGCATAATATATAAGTTGCAAAGATTTCCCCCAACGAATGTTAAGTTTTTAAACTCTTGTTTGCAATTTAGATAATTTTTTTAAATACTTATTTCAATTTAAAGTTCGGATATATTTATTTTATTCTTTCAATTTCATCGCAATTGTATGCTCTTATAATCGCGTTTTCCTAAGTTAAAGACATTATTCCAAACATAGGAGATATACCTGACAGTCAAATCAAACAACCCAGTTGTTTCCAATGGAGGGTCTGGGCTTTGACCTGACCATGTCGTCATCTACCTCTATATTTATATTTCATTGGATGAAAGCAAGAATAGTACTTCATTCAAGGAACTCCCTTATCGAACCAGACCCCTCGAGATCCTTCTTTAACGATCTTAAACACTGGACCCTGGGGATAATCAAGATGTGCCTCATGTCAGGAAAAATAGTCCTCAAATAAATAAAGGAATATTTATCATAAATTGTCTATATAGGCGTACTGGTATCAACCTATCCCAGACACCAGAAAGCTACAGTTACAAGGCTTTAGTGTTATACGTAAAGTGGGTAGTGCAAAGTTATTTTCAGTGTGCTGATGAGTGTGGAATATTTCTTCATCAGCATGATGCACGAACCATGACCCAGGCTCAGGAAACTTGATTACGGGAATATCACTCCGCGAAAGGTCAAAGGTTCTTGCTCAGCTTCATCCAGAATTGGGTCATGCAACATGTTGATTAACGCAGGAGGGATTCCATCCCTTGTTGCCCTTTGAAATAAGCACTTAAATACCCAAAATATTGCACGTTTTGGTAGGTCAGCAGTTTCGAAAAGTAAAAATAAGGCAAGATTTTGTTTCTGGGCTTTCACCTGACCATGTCGTCATCTAGGAAATTGTTATTTTCTATGTATTAGACTAGGGATAATGTCCATGACTCCCTGTTGGGGATCCAGAATTCAAATCTATATAAATTATTGTCCAAATTTATCAGATTACCAGATTACCATTACCAGTATCGAGAACCCAACCGCAGTTTGGAATTTAAAGTATATCTACATCAGCAGTCATAAGCCAAGGTGGGATCTTTTCTATCATAATGACTAGCCATTACCTCTAAAGAGTTCCTAAAACGGGTCTATGAGTGGGAGATAACTTAACTGAAGCCGGTTGTATCGCGCGGTGGCCATTTTGATGAGCTCAGAAAATTTAAGCAGTAAAATATCATTCTTATACTAATGATTTCACGAAAAATATTTATAGCATTTCTAAGGGTATGGTGAATGGATATCTAAATTGTAAGCACCGTGAGGATATAAATAAGAATTGAATCTTGGGTCTATTCGATCCCATTACTACTACTTATTAGTACTACATAGGTCTACATAGGTCTACTAAAAGTAGAAACTTGTTTCGTAAAAATAGCAGTGTAAAACAAGTAATTAGTAGTGTAGGAAACAGATAGCAAGAAATGCTAATTTATACCCATTTTTAGAGTCCATTCTATCTGTTATTAGTGACTGAGCCTACAGCTCTCCAAATTAATAAATAACCCCGTGTGAGCGCAAGCGCGTACTTAAGTCTAGTGTATAGGCACAGCATCACTCCAGCTGATAAGGCCGCCTTTAAAACCACGAGTACACAGCATGAACGGCCGGACCAGACTGCGCTACAATTGCGCGTGGGAGAGTAAGTGAATGTGCGCAAGTCATTTAAACATACATACCGCTATTTTTAGTATTTATTTCTATAATGCCGGTTGTCGACCAAGAGCTAAGATAACTTAGCTTAGCTAAGCTCACATACATTGAGGGATTTCATATATAGTTGTGCCGGATTTCATATGTAGTTTTGTCGGCACAATTACATATGAAATCCCGCACTGTATGTGAGCTAAGCTAAACTAACATAGCTTAGCTCTTGGTCGACAACCGGCATTATAGGGACGCTCCTTTGCAGCGGGCCGGGTTTGAATGATGGTCGGCACAAGTTACCTAGGTGGGATTTTTCCGGGTTTTTTCACCTCTGAAAGAAATATCGGGGAGCTTTAGACCCTTGTGGTCTCCGGTTATCATCTGGCCGTCATTATCATCTTCATCTGATGCTGGTTTTGATTAGAGTGAATGTGTATGATGAATGTGTGTGAGAATGTAAAGCCTCTTCATCCCATGCTCCTCATCTGCCTACTTCGGCAGACTTCTGTTCACTACAGAATTGAAGATGGATTTAGTCCGAAACTTGTCGTCGGCCCAAAGAAGTTTTACATCTTCACATACTAAGATTTTTTAAGTTTAATTCTCCTTTCATTTATTTTACATATAAGGTGACTAGTGTTTTACAATGACCGCCGACAGGGTCTTGTGGTTATCGTCACTGACTACAGATCCGTCGGCTCGGGTTCGATCCCCGGTACCTCCGCGGATTTTTCTGAGGTAGGGTGGTCTGGAACGGGGTGCACTCAGTCTCATGATTCAAACTGAGAAGCTACTTGATAGAGAAGTAGTGCCTCCGGTCATGGAAACCACCATTAATGGCCGTGGGTGTCGGCATGCTGACCACATGCCTCCAATCCTCTCATTTGCCTCTGATAGATGACGCAGCGGTCGGGTGGTAGGCCTTGTCCCTTGAGGGATGTAGCGCCACGGAGTTTAGTGTTTTACAATACGTATGTACGAGCAATTGTGAATTGATTGTGATTTTAACTCAAATACATAACCAAATGATAGACAAACACAATTGAGCTAATGATGCTGACAATACATTTTATACTTAAACTCAATCGGAAAAAAATTAAATTTATTGAAGAATTTCAATGGAAGTTTTCACTAGCTCAGAATCTTATGGGGATAAATATGCCTTATATAGGTGAATATAAAGAATGTAGGCGTATTCTGGAAAGTTTATATGACTACCACATGGTCTACCCTAGGCCATCATTCGTACGCTTTTGTCATCCCACTCTCTCAAGAGAGGGTTGTATACTTTATTTCCATAAAAGACCAACTCCTTTTCAGGATCATATTGGACCAGAAATCTAGGAGGAAATGCACAAGGAAAGCTTCAAGTAGGTCAGTTATATTTGACCCCAGACCTTTCTTCCTTGTACCATACATCATCTTCAAATCAATTAAGTTATGTAATCCCGTTTAAATGTCATACTAATAATATAATAAAAACAAGAAAACTTATTAACAGTAAATCCTTGTTTTACTAGCCTTTTTACTAAATTCTCAATTCTCTTATAGTAAGTTTTTGTGAACAAGTTTTAATTAACCTTCTTGAAGTTTAATTAATTTTATGTAATATAACGAAAACCGGGAAACTTGTTTTATGAACAAAATGTCAAAAGTCAGTATAATTACAGCAACAGTACAACAGAATGAAAGGTCAAATAGGAAAAAAAAACAGTGCTATTACTTCGTTGAATACCAATAAGGAGGTTTATATAAGGTATAGTAAACTAATTAAGTCTGTATTGTTCACACCTTGATAGATTCTTCGAATTGTAAAATGTATTCAACAAGCTTTGTTTTAATAATAATACATTTTTCTTCAATAGATTCAATCACGAGCAGGGTTCAGTGATATAGAATACGTCATATAGGAACAATAACAGCAATTGAAAGGTTATATAATAGAAAGACCGTGAGAAACTTTAGCACTTTCCCCTTTTTTGACAAAAGTCATAAAAACAGGAATTCAGCTAATTAATTAGATTCAACGCTATCCAATCGTTTATAATCACATAACAAACGCTAAAAAATGTATGCCGATTTCACAGAATATACTGGCAATTAATGATGTTTGAACGAGGGTGGATCGAAAAGTAACGCACAATAAATATAGCCCTATTTACAAAAAGTTTAATAGGTACAATTACAAACAAACGCACACATGAAAGGACACCTTTTGTCTATTTTTCTATACATTCACCAAGTTTCTCAACACATTTCTCCCATCGTGATACCATTTTCAAAATACCCTGTTCATAGAAGTCCGTTCGGTTGGAGTATAGCCATCTGCAGCCTGTTGTTTTCGCTTCTTCATCTGACGCAAGGCGTTTACCGGCCAGGAATTTCTTCAGCGAGGTGCAGTGCGATTTTTATGAGCTAAAGGGCATAACCCCAGTGAAATTCACAGGGACATGCGTGGCGTATATTGGGACGACTGTATGGACCGTAGCAATGTCTCCAGGTGGTATGCATCCTCCGAAGATGGCCATGATAACCTTTTATTTGTTTGGTGCCATGAAGAAATTCCTGGCCGGTAGTGAAAACAGCAGTCCGCAGATGACTATACTCCAACCGAACGGACTTCTATGAAAAGGGTATTTCGAAACTGGTATCACGATGGGATAAATGTGTTGCAAAACTTGGAGACTATATAGCAAAGTAGACAAAAGATGTCCCTTCATGTGTGCATTTGTTTGTAATTGTACCTATTAAACATTTTGCAAAAAAAAAGTTATTGTGCGTTACTTTTTGATCCACCCTCGTATATGATTCACCGAACGTGTATATTAGCACTGTCCTACAATTTATAATAAGACAGCACAAATAAACCACCTTCAAGCTGTGAACAATCCATCTGCGAATATATTAATACTGGCATGAGTAATGAGTTTTTAAAATGAAATGTAGGCTACTTACATTAAAGTTTAGTGCAGTTCTAACATTAATTTTAGCAAATTAACACAAATAAATATACGTCCGGCTTTAATAACGGAGAAGTGTACAACAGTCAGTGTAATTAAACCAGTGCGAACTCAGCCCCAAAAATTAAATTAAAAGAATGTGCTAGTTGATGTCAATAACGAATGAAATTTAAGGTAACTCGGTTAACTTAATGCATACAGAGTTCGAGTAGACCTATTGACTAAAAATGCAAATTTTCTAATAATTATCGGTGTGGTAAGGTTTATTTAGTTGACCAGTTCATTGTTGTTGAATCCTATGAAAATGCAGCTTATTCGTTTAGTGAATTTCTTTTATGGCAACTGCAAGAGTAATAGAAAATAAAATGGTGACATGATGTGAACAGAGAAAAACATACGAAAATAGCTTACAGTGAAGCACAGACAAAACTTAGTCCATTTCTTCATTACAAGTAGCTTAGGTTTATGAAAAACGAAAGTAAGGAAGTTTTTAATTTATTAAATTTATTATAAAATTATTAATTAAAATAAATTTTGAAATATTTAGTGCATTTGTAAATAATAGTACTGAAGCAATAACATTAATACTAGGCTATATAGCGATTCATTTTCTTGTCCTACTCTAACCTATTGCGTGGGAGTGAATGTTCACTGAGATAACCTACATCCATAAGTACTCCGAGGGAAATGGAAAGAGGGATTGTCGGTGGAAGGAGTTGTTCTGAGAAACCCCCTTTTCTTTCTGCCTAGATTTTAGTTATCACTAGGGTCCGGACATTAGGTAATGTTTTTCTTTTTGAGTGTTTCCATACAATTAGTGACGGTAGGGCCAGTACATATTTTGCCTTGTTACCTATTTTAAGGTTTAAAGCCTTCTTTGCCTGTTTTGGAACGTTATGGCTTTTTTCTGTAATTATTTGCACATTTTAAAAAGTACATAAAGAATTTCAATGCATGAAATAATGGAATGACACATTCAGGTGACAAAAATATATATTGAGGATCTTGTTCTCTATAAATTTATTTATTTATTTTCAAGCAGTCAAACGATTTAGTTAAGTTCTACTCAAATGGCCTTGAAAAACCTTTTTGTTGCTTGTAATCAAGGAAAGTAAGAGTAAGTACTGTATGTTATAAAGAATTAAGTTCTTAGTTAGCTATTTTCATTACTCTCTGTTTTGGCTTTTAATTAATGTTTTTTGTTTTTTTTATTATATTACTGCCTGTTTTGCCTGTGTTCTTTTTCCCCCCTTCCTATTTAACAAAAATAAATGCCTGAACTTCCGTGCTCTAGTTATTAGCTAAAATGTGATATACGAAAGTTTGGATCCTAATAAGATGCCGGTACTTATACAGTTTCTATACAGCAGCCAGGATAATAACTGGGAAAATAGATTGACGTTGAGCACAAAGTGTATGTTAGCCGCAAGGTTAGGAACTAACTAACCGACTTGGTTGAAGTAATCGAAAGTGTGATGAAATGAGGAACAATATTAGCGTGCTGAGGTTCAAGCATGGGTTGCATAATTAGATTATATGAACCAGTACTTCCGTCTGGTGAAAATTCTATTTCGCTTCCAGGAAAATAAGTTAATTCAGGTAAAAGCTTGTGCACAATAATGCACTGGGAAAAGAATAGGGGAGGAAAGTGAAACGAGGGGATTGCTGGGCGGAGGACTCGTTATTGCTAGGGTTGGATTTCAATAACCATAAACTTATGATATTCCAGTTTACTAATGTACTTCAGTGCCGTATTTAAGCATAGGCAGACTAGGCAGCTGCCTAGGGCGGCAGATTTTAAGGGGCGACTTTTAAACTGTTTTTTTTAATGCATTAAACATTTTATTCATAATTCTTCAAAATAGTAGGCCTACTAATGTAACACACAATGAAATAGAAATGAATAACATTGACAACAATGCGAACCTGCTTTTATTTATTTACTTATTTATTTATATTATATATTATTGTTAATATTATTATCGGGGGATTGGGGGACATATCCACCCCCCGAAATCTGAGAAAAGGCTATATATGCAATGTAAGTGGCCATTTTTATAACTAATTATATAATATGTAAGTTAATTAATTTTTTTAAGTACTCTTTCTACCTATTCAAATCCCCCCCGAAAAAATTCTGCGTCCACCACATTATTATTATTATTAGTATTATTATTATTATTACATTATTATTATTACTATTATTATTAGCCTACTATTTCAGATACAATAATGATTACTGTAGGTTACTTTGTACATTCATGTGAAAATAAGGGGGCGAAAATATTTTTCTCTGCCTAGGGGCGCTTAAGTAGCTAAATACGCCCCTGATGTACTTGCATGCCTATACAAATATCTCTCGACAGGCCTATATTTCCCGTTATGTACCTTTTCTCATCTGGAAGATCTCTTGTACTACCTGCGTGGAATTGCTATCGTGAGGATTGCAGTAAATTCTTGTTTCTTGTTTTTGTAGAACCGTGTGCGGCGAAGTACGTTTCTTTTAGTTTAGCCGACCTCCGCTAGGTGCGACACCTCGATCGTAGTATTTTCACTTCCTCTGCCCGTACCATATTATGTGTTCGACCCCGAAATTCGAAGTTGAGTTTTTTAAACATAAACACACGTTTTGAGGTCCTCTGAATCTAAAAATATTATTTTAAGAAACATGTCTGTATGTCTGTGTGAGTATGTGTGTCTTTGAACAGCCTAGCTCCAAATTTTGTATTCGGGTTAGGTAAGTTCTGGGGATGTGACATCAAGATTGGCGACGACATTCTCTATTACAGGTACGAGGGATTATAGAACAGGCCAGTGTTAAAACACCAATTTTTCAGCCATTATGTTTTTGGCATTATGATTTTTTAATATGTACATTTCTAAGAATTTAAACCACAGAGATAATTTTTGAACCGAAGTATAATTTCTATTATGCCTTTAAAGAGATCATGTTGATTTATTATCCTACATCTTATTATATAAAGACAGTGACGGGAAGTAATTGAGAAAAGTAATCGGATTATAGTAACAATTCCTTTTTTGGTTCTTTTACTTCTAATCAATACTTTTTAAGAAAAATGTAATTTTTACTTGTAATTTACTTCTGGAAATAAAATTGTAATTGTTACAATTTAGTAGTCGTTAGTATTAGTATCATTCTCGTTTGCTATATCGTCATCATTACTGCTTTTGCAACTAATTTCCAAATTAGAGTTAATATCAACAAAAAGTAACTCAATGTTTCCGAAAATATTCTCATTAATGTGTTTCTTCTTGTTTGTTCATTAATAATTTGTGCTTGTGCCCAAAACAAGCCAAAAACAAGGAATTTTAAGTACTGCCATTTTGTAAAGTAGCCTAATTGTAAATATAATTGTAATTTTACTGATTACTTTTTGAAAAAGTAATTTCTAATATTGTAATTAAGTAAAATGTCTCTCAGGTAATTGTAATACAGCCCAATTACTTTCTTTTTGTACTTTTACCATCACTGTATAAAGATTAGGCCTATATTTGTCTCGATTACATATAACACAAAGATTCATCTCTGAGCAACGAATGTGCTAAAAAAGAAAGTTCCTAGTCCCATTTTTAAAAGCTTCTAATAACTTTTCTCCTATGCTATATTTAATTATTTTATTACGCATTCAATTAATTCCGAGGATGTTTCAATTCTTTAAACTTCTCTCGCGGTTATTTTTCAAAGTTTTCCTGGTTTATGTAGCTTGTTTTTAATTTTTAATTCGCAAAACGGTATTTTAACTTACCATATTACTAAAATTGCTGAGGGTGTGAACAATAGATGATGATTATACATCGTTGCCACGTTATTTATTAGCAGAAGGTACAATAATTACTACTCTATACATTTGTGAATGGTCTTAGTTGTCATAATCAGGCATTTAATTGTTATCACCAGCTGTCAACATCAGCCATGTAATTTATTACAATAAGATAATCTTCACAGCAGTGCACCAATACAATGTAAAGCACTGAAGCAATAATCACAGTATTCCATGTCGAATTCGCTTTTAATAATTAAATTCCCGATTTGACAGGTTATATCGCAGAGTATAATATATTAGTAGCATATGGCGAACACACACAACATAAAACAAGACTAGTAGATTATAAAACGACCGATTGAAATATTTCGGTATCAAAAAGTTCCATTTTAAAGAAAATATTGAGCAAATAGCTGATAAATAATTCAAATTCGGTTTTAGGAAATATAAGACTAACATATTTTATAATATATATTAGAAAAAATCAAATAAGCCTTACTAAGGAAATGCAAGCTTGGAACTAAAGGAAGAAACGCTTTAAAAAAAGTGAAAGAAATAAAACCCAGGCAGAATTAAAGACAAAAGAAAATGAGAGGGAATATTAAAGAAAATAATAGAAAGAAAGAAAGAAAGAAAGAAAGGAGTATGTTTATACGTAGATACACGTTTGAAAGTTACTAGGTCTCTTGGGGATTCGCGGTCTTTAGGACTTATATCCTTGTTTCCCCAGATAATGGTTCTTATAGGATAGGAAAAATCCCCAACCTACAACCTACGGGATTTCTCTGAGAATTTAAAGTACTAACAGTTTATTATAAAAAGTACATTGGATATCCAATAATAAAGGCTTTACACTCTAATCAGGCATTCGCCTTTGCCAATGGGCGTTCGCGACGTTATTGCCTAGGCCGCCCTGGTAGGAATAACCGTGAAGATTGAAAAATTAGAAGAAAGAGGAAGTATTAGTGGCTGAGAGAACGAAGTAGATCTAGCCAAAGAAAAAAAAAGGTGGAGGGGACTCTTGAAATAGAAGGCAGATAAGATAGACGCAGGATATAAAAATCCAACAGACTGAGAAAAGAAGAGGCAAATGTGAGAAAGATTAAATACATTAAAACACATACAAATCCAATGGCTGAACCAACAATTTTAGAACTGCTGAAGTTAAGCGCAGTTCGTGTTGAGACTCAAGGCTTTTCAATTCAATTTATTAGAAATCGCTCTTAAATAAGTGAATTAAATAATGAAAATTTTAAATATAAAATTAGAAATTTAGTATGTTTACCTCTTTTTACTTCCTTTTTATTTCTTAATACCGCCTTCCGATAATTCATCAGGCAGCTAAGAAGAATGCAAGACTTACATTCCATAGAATGTCTTAATAAGATGCGTCTGTGCTGAAGTAATCGATGCATCGATCGCCATCAAGATCAAAATAGTAATACTCTTTAAAGTTGGTACCCTTGTAATTTGCAACAGCTGTTTTAAGTGATTAATTATTTTTGCGTAAATAACATGTTTATTATCCGCTAAATCGCTAAGGTAAAAAATATAATGTGCAATACAGACAAGTTAAGCGCATTAGAGAATCTCGGAAATTAAAAATGCTCGTCTTTGGCTCGTTTTTCAAACTCCTTCGTCGATTCTCCAAGGACGCACTTACCACACTGGTATCGTAATACACTACAATGCAGTCTAGTGTATTGTACTGAAGTGACTCCGAGCATAAGCTTTGCTTTTTCGGATGGCATTAGAATTTACATTGGTAACAAATTTTGTACTGTAAACTGTATAAGTATAACAAAGTAGGCCTATAAGGATGAGTAAAAAAAATAGAGAAAGAAAAAGTAATGAGAAACAATATATGAGTAAAGCATCAACAGAAGAAAAGTTGAAACACAGTTCAAAAAGATAATTATATTAAGAAAAGAGGAAGGAGATTGAATGAAATAAAGCCAGGATCAAAGAGAGGTAGAAGGAAATTTTTATGGAATCCTTAGACATGTCTCGGAGTAAAAGGAAGAAAATTAAATGCACGGACGGGTAAAGACGTAGCTCTGGAAAACGAAGGCAAGCAGAAACCTATTAAAATGCATGGAAAAAGAAAGCCGTCTGTATTGAACAGTTTAAGAACCGATCATTTGAAGAAACGAACTGTGAAGAGAAACTACAAAGAGAACAATGACTGGTAAAGAGAACTGGGAATTTTATCAAATCTCTAAAAGAAAGTTGTCAATCGTCATAGACTACAAGATTTGGTACACCCCATGTGAGTTTTCATGACAATGTACGTACATTTAAATACGTATTTAAACTTGGATGTTCGACGATGACGATGAAGATACTGATGAATAGTGATATTGATGATGAGACAATTGGAGCCCGAATTTATAAGCAAACTAAAACATAAAAATAAAAAAGCAAATAAGCAATAAAAATGTAAGAAATAAACACCAAAATAAGAAAAAACAAATTAACTGAAAATAAAATAAAATATTAGTTTCGTAGAAATCTTATCCTATTCACAGAGGCGCTGACTTGGTAATATTTCTGGGGGGGGCAAGAACTGGATTTTCAGTAGCTATACATAGGCCTTACATGATAAAATCTTAAGTCTTTGGGGGGGCAGAAAGTACCTTGCCCACCCTAAGTCGGCGCCTATGACTGTTACAGTATGTAAGGAAGATCATCCAAGGATTTGCTTGTGTGAAGCTCCTATATCTGTCAGTGAAGAACAATTTATAAAGTGAAAATGTTCTTTCAACGTCGCAGGACGTCACAGGCTCATGTGAAAAGCAACACAGTTCTTCTTCGATTAATTCATCTTCAATATCTGTTTCTTAACCGGAAAATTATTTATAAATCTGACAACAATTTTTATAGCCCGGATTTTTCAATAATTCTATTAGACAAAAAAAGAAAAGAATCTGGTGGTAATGACGTCTAGGAGTGTATTAAGCACTTTTAATGTCATAGTTGTGAGTAAAATATGTTATTTTAATATAAAATCATAAAACAAGAAAGCAAAATCGGTTTAATCTTGAATTAACAAAATAAGCACTACTAAATAACTTAAAGTTAAAATTACTTGTCATGAAGTGTTTTACGAAATATAACATTTCTGCTTATATTTAGGGATAAAAAATTAAATATGCATTAGAAACTTTGATGATGTTGGTGATGATGATGTTGATGGTAATAATAATAATTTTTCCCAGCAGAGGTAAGGGTATAGGGTTTTTCCTCCTCTCAACCAGACTAAGGTCATTTTTAGACCGAGGTCCAGTAACTTTATCGAAAAAAAATGTTTCTTCGGAATAATAAAACAAGGTTTTTTTCATTGAGAGATTTTTTAAGTCATTCTAAATGATATCTGAAAAGTAGCCGACTCTCTGTTCTACGTTTATCTCTTTTGGGGGGTTTTAATGAATTTATTACGAATCTCCCAAAGAAACTTCACTGAGTAAATGTCAATATTTACACTTCATCAAATATGTTACAAAAAAAAGTGTGCGTGAAACGCCATGCGACAGAAGTGAAACTTGTTTTAATTTTTGGATTTTTTCAATTTTGGATTACTGGATTTTTTAAATTTTGGATTGTTGGACTTTTTAATATTGGGTTTTTGGACTTTTTAAATTGTATTTTGGATTTTTTAAATTTTCGATCTATTAATTTTTTAATTTTGGAATTTTGGATTATATAATTTTCTATTTTTTAAATTTTAGATCTTTGATTTTTTTATTTTTTTTATTTTTTATTTTTGAATTTTGGATTTTCTATTTTTTAAATTTTTAATTTTTTAATTTTAATTTTTTAATGTTTAGATTTTGGATACTTGAATTTTTTATTATGGATTTTTTATTTTTTAAATTTTGGAATTTTTGGACTTTTTAATTTTGGATCATTGAATTTTTTAATTTTGGCATTTTGGTTTTTTTTAATTTCGGATTTTTTAATTTTGGCTTTTTGGAATTTTGGATCTTTTAAATTTTTAATTTTGGGATTTTTGAATTTTGGGATTTTTTAAATTTTGGATAGGCCTAAGCCTTATCATTGAGTTGATTGTTTTCTGTGCAGTACGTTCCGTCACACCTCACTAATTTCGTGACGATTTTGAGCGTAACACTAATTTCGTGACGATTTTGAGCGTTACACAAGCTATTGATTTACCCCTACCGCGGCTAAAGAAGTTTCACTTCAAAACTACACAACTAAATTTGAATACACAACTCCCTACTTTAAGCGCAGCTCTTCAACACTTTTTTCGGGTTTATTTCCTGACCTGGATTGGTAACGATGTGAACCCTGAGGTATGGGGTTGGATTATGAAAACCAATTTTTTTATTCCTGTACGAACATACTAAACACCAGATTCCATTTTGAATATGATCTTCTGCTATGTACAAACGATTGTGGCAACGCGTGTGGATATAGAAAGTAGGGGCTCCATTACTCTCTAGCGTGTGGAAATTGTCAGGGACAATCTTGTTTAAATGTAGTTAAAACGGAGGGAATCTCAGAAAAAGTAATCACCACCGACACAGAAGAAGTTGAAAAAGATTTGGACCTACATCGAACATTACTTTTTTTGGTCACAAAAATATGTGAGACACTGATCTACACTTTTTTACTAGAAGATCTTCATTACAAAACTAACTTTAGTTCTATTACGAAACAGACTATTTTATAATAACATATAATATATAATGTAATAAAATGTTTAATGTCAAGTATTGACCCACATTTTACATTTACAAAGAATTTTTTTGCAATAAACTACGCATACATAAATTTGCACTTTTTCATTCTAAAACCCCTATAACTTCTAAACTATTGATCGCGTCGACTTGTTTAAGGTTTTATTCATTGGAGCGGAAAAAAATACATAGAAAACGATAACACACTTGCCTAGATACCTTAATTGGAGTTACACCCAAGAGGGAAGCGTACAACAGAAAGTCGGGTACTTTTCAGATATCATATAGAATAACATAAAAAAAGGTCTTTGTGGGAAAAAAAAAACCCTTGGCTTAAAATTATTCCGAATGAAGATTTTAAAGTTACTGGACTAGTAAGGGTGTAGTGGATGTTAAAATTCTGATAAAAGCAATCTTATTAGTCAATTTTAATCCTACTTTAGTCTAATGAAACTTAATTCGCACTTTTTTAAATTACATGGGCATACTTTAAATAAACGTTTTTAAAAAGCATAGTGTATTTCTCTAAGTTTTTATGGTATTTGCACATTTTTGTAATGGTACTTTGAGTCTTCTTATTCTATCCCACAATTGAACTCAATAATATTCCCCACTTCAAACTCACACCGCACTTGCTTTAAAGGTCAGGAAAAGTATCAGTATCCTTAAAAACGATCTTCCCTGTCGTAGACAGTATCTGTCTTGCCTAGATCATTTTGAATTAGTTTTATCACAAGTACAGCTTGTGAAGAACATGCTCTAAGAAGTTATTGTCATATTGCTGTCAATTTAACTTAGCTTGTGGAGCTCTTGATCTCATAAAAAAATAGACAGCTATGCTTAGAACTTATTGAGAGAATATTACATTCTTAGTCTTGGCCAAGTAGGAACATGATGGAATGTTATAGCTTCTAACAAGATATTGCGAGAAGCTCTAGTAACAGTACGTTTAGACATAGACCGGGATATAAGAAATAGTTATTGTTTTACAAAAATATATTGAGCTCTCTATACTGAAGAAGAAAGAGTAGGTACAAGCATAGGCGTAACCTGGCCGACCATATGGGGGGGTTATAACATCCGCAGGGTCTGGGGGTATGGAATACCCCTAGGGAGAGGGGGGTCCGGGGGTCATCCCCCGGAAAATTTAAAAAATTAAGATGCACAATAACGAGTTTTAAGCTTCCCACACTTTATACTCGTATTAAGTAATTTATAAGCAGACTTAATAAAATTATACAATTTTCCTTTTTTTAATCAATGGGGGGGTTCAAACCCCCAAACCCCCCCTCGTTACGCCTCTGGGTACAAGGGATGTACTGTATAAAATGTTCGAATTGTGCGATATAAGAAAGGTTGTAAGAATATGGAACCGACTATAAAAATAAAATGAATGGAATGCAGTTCACCAGACCCTGGTAAGAGTTTTTGCTTCCTCTGACCGTACCATAGGTTCTAGGCCTATAGGTAGAGGAAGCATTGCTTTCGTTCCAGAAATTCGAAGTTGAGTTTTTAACATAAATACGCGTTTTGAAGACACCTGAATCCAAAAGTGTTTACTTACTTAAGTAATCGATGGCAATAGACAATTCCTCAGCAAGCTTTAACCCGAAGGTTCATTGCCGCTCTTACCTGAGCCCGCCATTCTGTGCTA
Organism: Ectobius pallidus; assembly: GCA_964059195.1. Taxonomy (NCBI): domain Eukaryota; kingdom Metazoa; phylum Arthropoda; class Insecta; order Blattodea; family Ectobiidae; genus Ectobius; species Ectobius pallidus. Next base: position 41,284,086 of record CAXKWD010000003.1, read on the forward strand.
ACTCTATCCAATCATCCCTCGCAAATCCTACTTCCCTTAAATCTATCCTAATATTGTCCTCCCACCTATGTGTAGGTCTTCCAGATGGTCTTTTCCCAGTCAATATGTTTGAGAATCCAAAAGTGCTATTTTCAGAAACATATCCGGGTGTGTGTTGGTCTCTGAACAGACTAGCTCCAGAACGAAAAATCGCATGAAAACAAAGTTTAGTAATTGGGTTTGGTACCTTCTGGAAAAGTGGCACGAAGATTGAAGACGACATTCTCTTACTTTTAATACCACTTTACATTAAGAAAATTTCGTTTTTCGCGATTTTCTCTAAAACGGCTCTAACGGCTAACCGGTTTTGTTAAAATTTTTGCACACGAGGTGCTTAGGCCTATACTAAGAGCTAAAACTTTTATATGAAATATTCTTTTGTAAAAATTACCTGAAGGGTAGTTATAAGCCATCTACAGCCATCAACCATCAACCATCAACCTCAGATCCTACAGCCATCTATTTTTTGTAGAAACTTAACTTTTCCTGGTGAACCATAAACTATAAGCTTTGCATCAGGTAAACTATATATATAGTATAAGGCCTTTTTATACCAATATTAACTTGTACTATTTTAACAATATGGATGAAATGGCTGGACATGTTGCGTTCAATGGGGACACTCGAAGGGAAAAGACCACTTGGAAGACCTAGACCTAGGTGGAAGGATACTGTTAAAATATACTTAAGAGAAGTAGGATTTGCGAGGGATGGTTGGATGGAGTTAGCACAGATGGGCACATGTAAGCACGGCAATGAACCTCCGAGTTCCATAAAATACACAATACTGTATTCCTTTAGTTTGCTTAGGAGTAATCATAAGTAAGTTTCTTGGGTTACTTAAGTTTACTTGAGTAAGTAAACGAGTAAGTAAGTATGCAGTGAAAACTAAGCTAACCCTTGAATTCCATTTGCTAATAGGCTTACTACAACTTATTAGGGTAGTCCTATAAGGTGGATAAATCTTAACCAATAAACACCAAGACCATAGGTTAACAAAATTGTATATCATCCTTATGGTTAGACTGAATAACATGTAAAGTGTACACTTGGAGAGAAACCAGTTGGTTTAATAATTAAATTGGAAATGTTTTGATCGACTAGATCCGCCACGCCCTGGCGGACACCCACGCGATGACCTCTCGGAGCAGGACGCGTCTCTTCACCCTCCTTGCCGGGGTCAGTTATATTTACAGAAATGGAGCCAGAATTAGTAGCTTTGTTTGGAATCACGCTAAAAACAGTTGCCACACACGCAACAGATTGAGACCAGAAAGAGCATGCAACCAAAAGTTAGAAAAATCACGTCTGCAATCAGACCAGTAACTCTGCCAATAATCTAATAGAACGAATTGTTCAAACGTACTTTTATTTGAATTTCCCTATTATGTACAGTATTTAAGTCTTGAAGGAATTTTCTTCTACTAACAATATTCTGAGCAATATTCTAGTATCATTTGGATGGGGACTAAAATATTAATTCCAGAAAAAACAAACCATTTTCTTAGGTACATTACCAAGGCCCACAAATAAATATTACATTATTTTTTATCGTTTTTTATTCAGTTTTATTCATAATCCTCTGAGCATCGAGGCCATAACAGATTTCATAGTTATCCAATATGTATACCCAGTAGGCCTAGGTCATGTAACTATTGATGCTCAACTATTTTCTATTAAACTAACCAACTCCGTGGCGCTACATCCCTAGAGGGACAAGGCTTACCACCCGACCGCTGCGCCATCTACCATAAGCAGATGGCAGGATTGGGGGGCATGTGGTTAGCATCCCGACACCCACGGCCGTTAATGGTGGTTTCCATGACCGGAGCCGCTACTGCTCTATCAAGTAGCTCCTCAATTTGAATCACGAGGCTGAGTGTACCCCTCAGAAAATTCCGAAGAGGTACCGGGGATCAAACCCGGGCCGACGGATCTGTAGTCAGCGACGCTAACCACAGGACCTCGCCGGCGGTAAATTGTTGGTGTGTTTTATGGCGTCAGTAAATTTAAACTTATATTAATTTCAATGAATATGTTACAGAATGATTAAATAGCGAGGATGATTCATGGTAAGTAAATATCCAATCGGCATTTGCTTTTACGACTAGGGAAACCATGAAAAACGCTTGTCAATTTGGCCGGTCACGGGATTTGAACTTGAGACCTCCCGACGTTACCATCTCGGTAAAAAAAAAAGTTTTTGTTATTATTATAGTTTTCATTATTTATAAATTCTATTTATTACGGTCAATTAGTATCACATAGAAATCATAATAATGTTTTAAGTAATGATTAGGGGGCGGATTTCTATGACTAAAAAATAGGATACATGCATGCATTTATGACCTAAAAAACATTAAAATATGACCAATAAAATTTAATATATGACTTTACCACTTACACATTGTATATATTTTTTTTACGTTTCATTACAATTCATTTTATTAAAATACAATGTTAATTATTTAAAATACCTGTAAATTCTCAAAAAGTATCATTATAATGCAAATTTACAAAATATGATATGAAACTTCAAAATTTCTTTATATGCACACAAATATGCCAAAAATACGACCTAAATATGCATAATCATACTAAATATGCTGCAATAGTTGAAAATTTCCTAATTATGCAGCTAAATGCACAATAAAAGCCGTTCCATTTTCATCGGGATGCTTGGAATCGGGTTTAAATTAGTCAGAAACCTGAAATAATGCAAAGGGGAAAAATATGACATGTCATAGAAATCCGCCCCCTAGTAATGATACACTTTCTGTGAAAGAAATTTATTTACATATAAATAAAAAGAAGAAATCACGTGTACCTAGTAATATTACTGTAGATAAAAAAAATACATGAAATGTTTCGCATTAATCCAAAATATAGTTTAAAATGCATTCTAAATCAAAATGAAAACAAAATGGTTCAGTTTCTTAGATTAACAAAAGGGAGCCTCTCAAGCCCATAACAGATTTAACTTAAAAATAAAAAATACTAAACAAAAAAGTCAAAATGTTTTAAATTTGTTTCCTTATTTTGTGAGTAGAATTTTTTACTGGCAATAATTTTTCAGATCTTTATTCCAAGCATCTATGATAAAAAAAAAAGTTATGGGCCTCTGATTCCTCCTCTGTCTTGGTATTGCTAGGGTTAAAAGAAGACGTGAATTAGAACTTTGGTTAAAAAAAAAAAAAACTAATCATAATATTAACATCAACGTTAGTTGCAGCCTCACTATGCTGCACATGTGTTAGCGTCTATGTACGATATCTATAGGAATACCTGGAATGGGGTTGGGTTCATAATAGATGATCCAAATGTCTCGGCATCAGCTTATCAAGCTGAAAGGCGGGTTCGATTCCCTTGCAAGATAAATTTACTTTTGCAGTATATACGAAAATAATGAATGTTTACTTAAATTGACTGTTTTAAATACAATGATGCACCGTAATAACTGCAGAAGCATTGTCTGCTTTGTAATTGAAGGTCACCCTTTATCACACCACCCTAACATACCTTCAAGGTAAAATAGGGTAACATGTATTAGAGTATTAAAAAAAAAAAAAAAAAAAAAAAAAAAAAAAAAAAAAAAAAAAATCTGTACACCAAAATTCGTAAAAGGAATAACATTACAATGAGGCTTACAATTTTAATTTAATTTGTTTGAGGAACGTAAGTAAGTAGTATGGAAAATTGCAAAAAATAGCCTCCAAAAATTATTGCTTCATAAGAATGGAATTTCATATTATTTGATTTTTTCGATTATGAACAAAAAACCGCAAGTTACACGGTAACATATGAGGGGGTTAAAGCCAAAGTGGTGTAAGTCATTTTTTTTTTAATTTTTAACCTAAAGAAAGATTGGTGTAAGTCCTAGTTGTGTTCATCCACTTACAAATGGCAGCAGAAGTTTCACTGGTGAATGAAACAGCTGCTTTGTTAACAGCCATAGTGGTGTAAGTCATTGACTTATTCCTGTAAGTGTTTGTGAAGTGTGAGTTGCTACATCCGCAGTTTTGTAAACTTTGCACTGTGTTTTATGAAACTGCTTCAAAGCATTGATGACATCGACATTATTGACCATAAATTTATGGTAAGTGGGCATTAATACCTCCCTAATGATTCTGATTTTGGATCCATAGAGTCCTATGCAAGAGGTAAGACCGTTGTTGTTCCAGCTGACTGGCGGTCAATAATCGCAAAGTCAAAAAGAAGAAAGCTTTTTTCTGTAGCAGAATGTCAGTTCAAGACTTCAAGTCTACAAAGAATCTTGAACAAGCCATTACAAAGAGAGAGAAAAATGTCACGAACGAATCAATGCCAATAAAAAATTCAAAAAACTACTTGAATTATTTTCAGTGATAATCGTAATGAAATAACGAACCTTCTGGCAATGTACAACACGAAAAAAGTGTCAATAATTTCTTGTGTAATTTATTATAATGAGTCTAACAAAACCTTCTGTTTCTCAGATTGCATAAAACATTACTTACACCACTTTGGCTTTAACCCCCTCATATATGAATGTACAATTCAGATTACAATAGAAAGGGACCTTATTGCTGTCGTTATCATAACATAGGCTAGTGAAGGCACTAAATCGCAATCAGGTAATCTTTGTTACGTTGAGTACTACATATGTCATCAAGATAGAAAGTAATTTACACGGAATATAGGTAGTGTTGCAGTTTTTTTTTATGAACTAGCGTAAGAATATGCATTTTTACTTGAAAACAGGACAACTATGTATAAACGACGAGTAACCTACTTTTTTATGGGCTGAAAATATAAAAAAATTAATAAAACATAATTAGTATAAAATACTCAGACTAAGACTCAGACTGTTACGTAAAATTGTTTAAAAACCCGAAGATATTGGGGTTATATTGATCCAAATGATACTAGGAAGGTTAAAGCGTTACTTATAATATTAAATGCATTCCACAGTAAAAAAAAAAACGAGTCTCTTATTGCATATCAGTCAAGTTTGTATTAAGTAGAACTTCTAACAATCTTTGTTTTATTAGGTAATATAGTGTATCTGCTTAGTGAAATCGCTCGGTTACGAGAAGAGTATTTTATACCATGTGCTGCCATCTCTTGGTCAGCATTATAAACACTTCACTGATCAGAACTCAATGAGGTACCGTTGTAAAATTCTAATATTTCACTGTTCTTAAGGTACAAAAATAGTTTTAATTCTTTTGCAAAAATTAGTAGCCTTATTAATTACTGAAACTACTTACTTCCGTACAAAATTGAACCGCAGTAAATGAAGGGTAGTGAAACGTTGAACTTTAAGGCGGGGTTAAATGATTTTTCTTTCAGAATTTGTATGTTTTTAATTTATAACTTGGAAACTTATTTTATTTATTTTCAAATACCGGTATACATTGCTCTTATTATCTGCTCTTACTGGTCACGTCAACTACGCTGGATGAATTGTTGGCATAAGAAGATTTTATTGCGTTGCTTTCTTTCTCTTTTTGTTGAAATTCTTACATTCAGATTGTAACTTATTTGTTTGATTGTTTTATTGAGAGGCAGTTTAAGTGATCATTATTTTAGTTGGACGCAGACTGAAAGTATACAGCATAAACATCTAAATCGTAAATCTTCTCAGACGAATTATTACGCTCTATTTCTCCCACTGTATCTTAGTTCCTTCTCTCTCTCTCTCTCTCACTATCTCTTTCTCTCTCTCCATTTAACTATTCTTTCTTCCTACCTTCCTCTTCTCTTTACCTTTATTTTCTATTTGCTTCATCTTGCTTTCAGTCAACATCTTTCTTTCTTTCTCTCTTCTTATTTTTATCTCTACTTTTATCTTTCACTCGCTCTCAATCTCTCTTTCGCTTTCTCTCTTTCTCATCAGCATTAAGCAATGGACGTAAATATGGTAGTAATAACGGAAATGAAAATCCCTAGTATACTTGCTTCCTGTGTTGAAACAAAGTGAATTCTTGAAGATTTTATGGCATGCTGCTCATTTGATATACAGTAAATTTAGACTTAAACCTTTCCCGCTGTATATATATATATATATATATATATACATATATATCATCAAAATAATAACATTTATTGCCAAGCATAAATTTACATGCATTAGTGCACGCATCCCTAATGTAGTATAGGCTATTTTCAGGGATGTTTGTACGTCTCAAACAAAACAAAAACTAAACCAAGCATAAAACGAAGGAACAGTACACGCAATGGAACAAATAAAACAGAACAAAATTCCGCTGATAACTAGCAGCAAGTGACCATGTTTAGGCATTCTTAACGGACCCTTCCCATATTTTCACTCTACAAAGGTATTTTCCGATTTGTCTGAAGATTTCAGCATTATGTGTATTAATTATTTTGATATAAACAATATCTTCATTAATATTACTAAAATAGGATTCAAGCAACTGTTTTCTAAACGTACTAGTCTTGTTGCATTTATTCGAAATGTGTTTGGCATCCTCCCTCAGATTACACAAGGGGCCAATGCCTTTTTCAACGATACCTCTTCTGCCTTTTACTTTCCATAACCCCAACCTCCACCATGCAATGCCTACCCTTTCTTTATAATTGGATACTTCAACATATTTTTCTTCACCCATTTGGTTTTCATGTCTAAATAAAATAAAAGAGCTCTCATTTCTTCTAAACACTTTCCTAATATTTTTCTCTCTACATCATTGCATTTTCTCTTCACAAATTGTATACAGAAAATGTCCTTGCGCATGTTGATTTAACCATAACCACATATACCTAGTCGAAAGAATTCCTCCTTAATTTTATTTTAATCAATTGTTCTGAAATCTATTGTTGTTTAAAAGCTAAAATATTCGTTCAGAATACTGTCAGAGTTTTGATGTTTTATATGGTTTAAATATTTCATTATTCTACCCCTACTCTTTCAATTCCTAATTCGTATCTAGTCGCCCCATTTGCTGAATTTAGCGGGGCTCCGAGTACTTTCTTAGAGAGTAGAGACAGTATAGTGTATACAGTTACCCAGGCGTTTTCGATTCCCCAGATATCTTTGCCATAACACATATTCGACTCCACTACAGTATTATAAATATTGTGCAGGAGTCTTACATTCGTATCAGGCAAATTATACAGACACTTGTCAATAGCTGCCAAAGCTTGGCTTCCCTTCTTCAATGCCAGTTATAGAAAAATAGTTACTCAGATCTAGAAAAAAGACCTATAGGATATTCTATATCTGAATGGGAGGTTAATATTAGGCTAGATTTAGGAAGATCGGGATGAGACAAGAAGCTAGAACACAAGAAATTAGTTAGAAAAATGTGGAGAATTATTGTTGCTGCGGGTGTTGAATGCTCCATCTCTTGATTTCTATGTGACTTAGTTAATAGCGATTCATGTCCGTAATTGAGGAAGAAGGGTATAATTACATTGGTTGATTTGCTCTACGCCTCTGCTTCCGGATTATTAGATTGCATACAACACACTTCGTCCTACTCAGATATCAGTTTCCATTAAGAGGTTGTGTTTAGCTTCCGGCAGTTGTATGATGTGATTAAGGAAGTGGTAGTATTCGCACTTGCATGGATACAGTAGAAGTCGTCCCCATTATTTTAAAATTATGCTTCTTCGATGGCCGTTATGGGGGAAGGAAAGAGAGACAGCTACATAATCTCACAAGAAACAGATGGCAAATTACACGGCAAATTCCTCATAAACAAAAGAATTAATTAATAATATTTAAGTATATCTGTCAAAAAATACAAGACAAAGAATTACAGGATTAGAGTTCCGTGTAAAATAAATCTATGAATCTAATAATAAATTACTTATTAGCCACTGAGATAGGAAATTAAACTGAACAAAAGGAAACCAAAGAAACTTGTAAAGGAAGAAATATAAAAAGAACTAATAAAGGAAAGACAAAACAAGAAATAAATGAAAGAATGAGAAAGAAAATGGAATTAATAAAAGAAGAGAGAATGGTAGGAAGAAATATCGATAGCGGTACATATGAGGAAGAAAATGTATGAAAGAAAGGAAAGATAAATAAGTACCGAAGGGTGGAAGAAGAGAAATGAATATAAAGAAAGAAAATTAATAACATCTAAAAATAAATCTACACTGAAGCAGGAAAATGTAGTCAGGAAGTAAAGTTGGTACTAAAAACGGTAGACCGAAGACGACAAACATAGTATTTAAAGTAGTAAAGTAGAGGACAGTTGGTTTAAACATTGCATTAGGAACTGAAAGGTTGCAAGCTGCAATGAGATCTATAAAATTTTTCTTGTCCTAATCCTTCTGGTAGTAAGTACTATAGCCCTGAGTTTAGCCCAATCTCTAACAGAAATGAATATGAAAGAACAATTCTTGAGGTAAAGTTGTCAGTGCGAGAGCCTGTCGTTGACTATTTTACCAACTTCAAGATCCGAATATCTAGAAAATTATCGAGCCCTAACAAAGGGTCACCATAATGCTAAATAGTAAAGGGTCCATCAGTTTTCTGGCAAAAGCGTACTTACCTGCTCGAAACTAATACAGAAAACCCGTTCAAACAAGACATCACGAAAAATTCTTTGAATCAACGGGGCAATCACAAATAATTTAAATAAAAGCCGTTTCTGCAGATCAAAATTGAAGAACATCGAGATGCGCGTCATGCCATTACGTCTTGGAATTTTATAAATAGTTAGCTTATATGCAAGAAGGAAAACTTGATCATAGAAATGGTGGATAACAAAGCTCATCTGGTGAAAGTGGCATTGTGAGGGCTTATTTCCAAGCAAACTAGACTTGCACAAGCAGTTTACTTGTATCCTAATTGTCTTATTTAAGTGAAAAAAGCAACTATTCCTAAACTCTTCTTTTTCTTTACAGGATTCCTTTCCTGTTTAATCTTCTCTTTCGTCGGACTGACAAGCCTGACTCGCATGTCATTTTCTTTATTTAAGTCTTTCGTTTCCTCCAAAACTATTATATTAGCCTACTTATGTTTTTGAAGTAAAACTTCTTTAATGGCGGTAGAGGGTAAATCGGGAAAATCAGTCACACTAAAACCGTCACGAAATCAGTCACAATCAGTCACGAAAACAGTCACACTCAAAACCGAACGAAATTACTGTGCGGACTGCACAGAAAACAATCAACTCAATGATTAGGAGTAATCAAAGGAAATTTTTCAGACCTTACTTCCTCAATGGCAATAGACAATTCCTAAGCAATCTAAAGGTATATTATCTATTTTATGGAACCCGGAGGTTCATTACCGCGCAAATCCAAAATTAAAAAATACAAATTTTCAAAATTTAAAAAAACAAAATTAAAAATTATAACATCCAAAAACCCAAAATTTAATAAATAATAAAATTAAAAATTTAAAAATCCAAAAATAAAAAATTTAAAAAATCAAAAAATAAATATTTCGAAAATCGAAAATTTAAAAATTAAAAATTCAAAGATCAAAAATAAAAAGCACAAAATCCAAAATTAAAAAAGTCCAAAAACCCAATATTAAAAAGTCCAATAATGCAAAATTGAAAACATCCAATAATCAAACATTGAAAAAATTAAAAAAATAAAATAAAGTTTTACTTCTGTCGCGTGGATTTCCACGCACTCTTTTTTTTTATCTGTTCCCTCTATTGTATAATTTTCATATTGAATATGTTTCTTGTTTCTTTTTTCTGTAATTTTTTTAGTTGTAGTTTTAGTTTAAATATTTTAGTATTAGATTAAACATATAATATTAGTGTTGTAAAAATGGTGTAATTAATATAACTTGCTGGATTTGCTGATGGTTTCATCGCCATCATCACTGCTCTCTCTCTCTCTCTCTCCCTCTCTCAGGATCTGATAACTCTCAGTATCTGATAACAGTATCTGATAACCCTTACAACCAAAGCTGGTTATATGAAAAAATTAAGATTTTTCATGTAAGTTAATTTAAGAAAATAACCTATCAGACTAAGTATAAGTTACCATTTTACAATGTTTTCTATGGCTTTCACACCCTAAAGAATAATGGCTGAGAGTTGTGTGCGTGCGTTTTTTAATATTCCTCTCAAAATATTAAATATGGAATAAATTTATTTTTATTGGTATTATGTGTTACTTAATGAAAGACTCAGTATTATTCAGTTAATATTGCTAACTCGATTGAGACTTAAATTTATGAAAACGTCGGGTACATCAGCTAGTATAGCATACAGTTTTCTGTGCTATGAAAAACGAGAGAAGATTGGACTGAATTCAATTCCTGCAGTCAATCTCTGAAACCATCACGCGTCGGTTCCTCTCTGGAGACATCGAGTAATAAAACACATTCGCTCTCTTTTTTTATATCCCTCACATAAATTTAGCATTCAACCAGTGGTACAAACCATAAACTACCAGGAAGATAAGCAGGGTTATGACTGTGTACAAAACAAGTTCATAAACGAGCAAGATTAAACATTAACATTTAACATTTTTTTCCTGTAGTTTAAATCATAAAATCTTGACATTTCCAACTTCTCTTTACAGAATGAAGATTGTATCAGTCTAGAGAGACATTGTATTTATTAAGTTTTATATTTTTACATTAAAGCTTGCGTTATTACATCTGGAATGATGTGCTACTGAAATAAGGTTTTCCTGACCTGTATGAACAAGAACATGTGAGCTGGTTTGTTATAGTCTGAAGCAGTACCTTGCGAACTTATAATAAGGTCACTTTAATCTTGTGGTTCTGCAATCATTAATTCATCCATTCTAACGAAGGACCTGTTTTCTCGGACGAAATCAAAGTCCGTATATATTAAATACTACACTTTTAAAGATCCGCCTGTAGGAGGAATAAAATCAACAAGACTGACATGGACAGGTTGTGTGGAAGGATGAGTGATACGGAAGTACACCGTGTAACACGGGGTTAATTTCTAATTTCTTTGCATTTTCCTTGTAATATCTCTTCCTAGTAAATTATTTTCTTTTTCTTTTGTATTATATCTATCTGTAAATGTGTATATTCTAAGTATACATGTTGAGTTTCATTTTTAGATGTGGAGAAATTAATTTAATATACTAGAAATCGTATTCTTGGGGTAAAGGCGGCCGGTGCGTAAGGCTGACAACCTTACCACCTTCACGTTCCGAATGTCCAAAAATCTGGGAGCCTCAACCTCCTGGAACCCTCTGGGCCTCCATGGCCTGTATAGGGATCACTTTACTTTTACTTTTACCAGAAAGCGTAACTTTTGTTGTGTTTCGTTTTTCTTTTTTGAAATAGTAAATGTTGTAGTAATTTGTAATTTAAAATAAATAATAAATAAATAATGGTATTAAAAATACTAATGAACACTTTTTCTGAGAGCTATTTTTAGTAATGTTTATAATTTATTTGTACGAATGATACGAATTGATAATTGTACGAATATATAAGAAGATAATTGATAACAATTTCAGTATCGGCGTTCTTCATTTGAAGTGCATAAAGTATGAAGAATTTAAGTGGTCCATGAAGAAATTTGATACTTATTTCTGTAAAATTTTGTTGCTAAGACCTTTTATTTGTTACTGTCTGTGTTCTTTGCGATAAACATCGTACTTCCATTGGACTGGCTTCTCTCGTATAAGAATAGATAATGGAAGGGAATAAATATGAGGCAGATGCATTGAATTTGCTGAATTTTTTTTCCTGGAAGGAAAGAAGGGAAAGGCAGAAAAGTTTTTCCTTAAAGCAGAAAAGCTGGATCCATCTCAGAAAGCAAAATATCTCCTTGAACTCTTGAATATGAATTCTACTCAGTCACAAGGTGATCAATGTGACGGACCAAGACATAAAATACTAAGAGTGGAGGAACCAGAAGCTGAACAAAACAAAAAAGAACAGCATCAGTCGAAAGGACCAACATATTTGGATAAAGAATTTAATAAGGAGCATTTAGAAGCAGTAAAACGGATAAAGATTAATATGAGATTCTAGGTGTATCAAAGATATAAAAAAAAGCGTGCAAGCAGCTGGCTCTGGAATTACGGTACATCCAGACAAGAATAAATGTCCTGGAGCTGCTGAGGCATTTAAAGCTGTTGTGAATGCTGCTGCGTGTTTAACAGACCCAGAGAAACGAAATCGGGCATAGTCCAAGTGTAGAGGACCTGTTCAGGCGATATGTATACTTTTGCACGGATGATGTGATTTTTATTTGAGCAGAATGACCAACTATCCTTGTATATTGCTTATCAGTACCACCGCAGCAAACGACAGAATCTGGTTTAGTGTTTGGTTAGGAACAGTGAAATTTTATACAGATAGTCGAACTCGTACTTTCCACATAGTTAGGAAAGCGAAGCGAAGGTAGCAGCCGTAGCGGAGCGCAAACGCATTTGTAGAATAATGAAGCATAAACTAAGTTAACAGCTACTAATAAGAATGTAAGAATGTATAAGTTACAAGAGGAGTAGGTCGATGACAACGAGCTGAAAGCCAAAAAGAAGTCCTTTTTATTTAGGTCAGTAATATGGGAATTTTAAATAGATAATTCTTAGTCTTTGGACTGGACACCACTAAAATTGTACGTACCCTATTTTTACGATAAATAATGAAAAGAAAAAATATTTTTAAAATGTGAAGTCTTTCTTTTCTACTGCCAACTAGATCCCACTACAACTTCAATATTACCGTATTAATATCCGTGCATTTGGATATTAAAAGATAGAAACATGGACTACGCATATTTTTGCATACATATTTTTTATCCGGTACGATGAAAGGCCCACAAATTCCTTATTGCTTTTAAACAGTATCTTAAGGACTAATTCGACCATTTCATAAACAAACTCGCGTCTTATTAAATGTAATTCTGGGCTCGTTGCAAAATATATACCATTTTATAAAAGTCTTAAGTTATTTTATACACAAGTGATTTTTTTTTTAAGAAAATTGTAATTTATTAGAATTTGCTCAGAAACTATTAACTTATTGATTTCATGTATCTAACATTGTAGATACTTGTATATACTTAATTTTTTTTAATGAGACATAGCATGTAGTATTGCAGCACTTAAGCAATGGAACATGCTGTATTAATTCAATAAATTTTTTAAAAAGTGACTACCTCCATGGTCTTGTGCTTAGGAATGCTGACTTACTGTCTTAAACTGGTTACTGCTGAAGACATTATAAACGTAATAAATAAATTAACGAATTCTAAATCAGAAGATTACTATGGACTCTCCAACTATCTATTGAAACGAATTATTGATTTAATAATTAATCCTCTGCTTTATTTAATTAATTTGATCTTACAAGAGGGTACCTATCCTAATTGTCTAAAAGTTACAGTAACTGTACCTATTTATAAAAAGGGCGATAACTCTAATCTATGTAATTACAGACCCATCTCATTGGTGCCTGTTATATCAAAAATAATAGAAAATATTATTATGCAACAAATGGAAGCTTACTTTGAGCATAATAATTTGCTAACAGAATCACAGTATGGATTCGAAAAGGACAAAGTACAGTCAAGGCTGTTCAAGAAATAGTTTCTTGCATAATTGATGGCTACGAAAATAGAATCTGTACTGGTGCATTATTATTAGACTTGACCAAAGCCTTTGACACCGTGTCGCATGAAATACTTATTGAAAAACTTAAGCATTATGGTATTTGTGATAAGGAACTTTGGCTTATGAAATCTTACCTCACCAATAGGCTACAATGTGTTAAATTCAAATCAGAAGTGTCCAAACTTGAAGAAGTCCTTAGTGGTGTACCACAAGGATCAGTTTTGGGTCCTTTTTTATTTATAATTTATGTTAATGACTTGCCTAGCTTTGTGCCTTACAAATGTATTTTATATGCGGACGACACGACTATTTTAACAACAAATAGTAACTCTGGCATGATTGAGCAGTTGAATAAGGATGTTTTAACAAGATCTGAACTATGGTTTGAAGTTAACAAATTAACTATTAACAGAGATAAAACTGAGGAAATTGTTTTTAGTTTGAATAATAATGATGGCAATAATGACAAATATGTAAACCTGTTGGGAATTAATTTGGATAAAAGGTTAAATTGGGACACTCATACAGAAGCTGTCTGTGTAAAATTATCGAGGGTTACCTATTTAATATGGAAATTAAAATTATACACCAATATTGACCTGGTCATTAAGGCATACTATGCCTTCTTTCATACTCACTTGCAATATGGTATATTGCTATGGGGAAATTCTGCTGGTGCCAGAAAAGTTTTTCTCTGGCAAAAAAAGATCATAAGAGTAATAAAGGGCATCAAAAATACTGAATCTTGCAAACCCCATTTTATTGAAATGAACATTATGACCTTGACTAGTCTTTACATATTACATGTGCTACAGTTTGTCAAAGATAATTATGATGATTTTAATATTAGTTCAGATAAACATAAATACGAAACAAGAAATAAAAACAATTTAGTCCCTAATTTTACAAGATTGAATAAAAGTCAGAATAGTTTTAAGCATGTTGGAATTAAACTTTTTAATAAACTCCCACTAAATGCTAGAAATGTTAATTCTAAAAGATTTAAAACAGTAATTAAGCAATGGCTAAAAAGGAAGGCATTTTACACTATGCTGTACGTTGATTCTCTGTCGGTCAGTCAGTCAGGACAAAGCCTCTTATATATATATAGAGATGGAGAAGTTATGCGAGTGACTGACATCTGATTTTTATAATAAGTAAGGTACTGAACTATTACTCTTCTTTAGTTAGAGTGTGTGGCAAATATTGTAATCCACATATTACGTAAGAACATGAGGATGTTGAACTTGGCTCGTTATCGGAATCCTTGTTATTCCTGAGCGAACCCCCCCCCCCCCAATACGCGTCATCGTCCGCCGAAAGGGCGCCGCCCCCATCCCCCCGTATGTCTACGTACAACCCGCCGCTCCTGCTTTCGTCTGTTCCACCCCCACCGAAAGCACCGTCGCCACATTTTTGTCTAAAAAAAAAGTTTGGCAATTCCATAAATCGAAATGGCGTTAGAGGATCTGTCTACTACCCCGACTGGCTCCTGCTCACTCATTCTTGGCTCCACAGTTCCAACATAAACTTATAACTCTTACTTCTCCCTGCATTTTAGCTGTTTACAACCTCTTAATAATATACGAACAGAATCTACAGAGTGAAAGATAACTAACCACGCTAATTTTCAAACCAAATTGATCAACAATTGCAGATGTCAGCGGAAGGGGAGGTTTAAAGGATGAAGTTTGAGGAAGCCTCTAAAAGGATCTCCTTAACAAGAAAATGTATATAGTTTATTAAATTCCAAAAGGCCGATCGTCTCATCGCATTATGAAAGAATGGAAGGAAAAAATTGGACATGATAGCCTGATAATTCATAGTTAGGCCCTGATTTATAAATGGGCAGACTGGGCATTTGCCCAGGCGGCAACCTAGAAAGGGCGGCAATTCTTTACGGGGAATGTTTTATAATATTAAAAAATTCTATTATATAACAAAATATTGTACCTCAAAATAAAATGTAAATTTAAATTAAAAGATTTAAACTTTAGAAATGTTAAAGTGTTAGACTGAGTTTCAGAATCTCACTGTAAAGTAGAAAATAACAAGGAAAGATTTTCTCGTTTTAAAAGTATTGATTAATCTTAAAATATCTGTAATACACATTTTTAATAATATAATTAAAAGTAATTTAACTTATGATTAAAAATAACCAAATATTAAAATATTTTTGTAAAATTCAAAAAGTTGACTTTATTACACATTACAAATATTTTTAGAGTTCTAGGTATTTTTTATAAATGGAATTATGCATTTATATTTTTATTTTAAAAAAAAATATGTTTTTAATTTTTGTTGTGATTGGATTACTCAAATTAATAAAATACTATCGGAATACTATTGGTTGATTCTTGGGCAAATTCAAACTTAACACTAAAAAAATATCTTTGGGATGGGAGTACAAGTAAAAAAAAATGAAGGGGCGGTTATACAAAGCAGGGAAATAGGAAGGATTTTGGATCGGGAGGGGCCCACCGAGTGTGTGGGGGTACTCCCTTGACTTTTTATTAACATTGAGCTTTCAAATATAATTTTGAATTATTTTTTCAGTTATAAACAAAATAGCTTTTTTAAAAACACACCATACTTTTTACAGTTCCAAAATAATAAGTTTTGAAAAAAAAAACATTAAAATAAAATTTCAAAACTTAATTTTACAACTGTTAATATGTACTGTTAGTATAATATAAAATGCCGTAAGGGAAATAAGATACTTTATTTAAGAATACTAAATGAGAAGTGTATTTTAATTTAGTGAAATTTTCTTTTATTTCAGGAGGGGTCCGGGCACCTTGGGCCCCCTCCCTGGCTACGTTCCTGACACAAAGCTATGCCCAGGGTACCTGAAATCGGGACCTGATAATAATTAGGATTAGTGAGTATGATCTGCCATGGTATGTGGTTCTCTAAGAAGAGAGCAAACGACCTTCCCTTATAAGTATTCCCTCTTACTACTGCACAATGCTTAGGTATGGGGTAGAGAAAATAAAAACAAAAAAACAAGTTTGATGAAAGACTATTTTATAAGCGACAGAATTGTCTCTTCAAATTTAAGTACCACGAAACTTGTCTTACCCTCTGGGGGTGGGAGAAAAAAATTAATAAATTTAAAAAAAAAAACACTATTGACACTGGCAACAAATCATGATCTTACACACAACAGATTTACCATAACACGTGTAAATCGTTTCTATAAACTCCGAAAACTACAAACTGAAAAACTACATTTTTTCTTTGTATAGTGTTATACTATAATGGTATTGTAGAAGAACTGAACAATTGGTAGGCCTACAAGTTTCTGAAATATCTAATCTCGGGTGGGATTTATGAAAGCTATTCCATGAACAAAATGTAACGGATTATAAATAAATAGTAATTACTTTCTTACTTCTGTTGTTTTGTGTGGTTTGTGTCAAAACTTTCTAAATTTCAACAACTCTTGGGTACAAGAATGACGAAACGAGACCATCTAAAATACTGCAATGTAGGCCTTTTGGTCGAAGAATTGTTGTTATATCGAAAATAACGTTGGATAGATAAGTTTTAGAGTAGAAACGGAAATGGCCAGAAGGTCTGATGTTAAACCAAGCTGTTAAAAAAGTAGGATTTTGTCGTTTAAATTAAAATCAATATTGTGTCAGCTGTGAGACCACGGCCTAGTAAATGAGTGAACAGTGGAATGCACCAACAGTGAGCTGATAAACAGTTAACATAATTAGGGTATGGTAAAATCATAACATAAAAAAGTATACAAACTGGCTTGCACCGGACTGAAATTATGTTTTTAAAATTCACATTTAAATTGTTTGAATTTCCAAATAATCATGTTGTATAAAATAGTGTGTTTTTATCTTGTTCACTGGCAACATCACAGATATGTGACGCTTTAATCACTGCATATTGATACCTTAGCACATCCAGTAATGAGCTGATGTTTTATCAAATAAAATCGCATCATTGAAAACCTTGCAACTAGAAATCTAGTAAAGTATATTATAAAACAAACGATTGTGATTGGTCGACATCCGAAGTATTGCTAAACGTTATTCGTTAATATCAAACAGCGAAATATGAATGCCATAGTCCCCTTGAATATAACTTACTTCATGACCTCAATTTCAAGAAAAAAAATGTGCCTTACGCTGATATCACTAATCTAGGGAATTTTGTCCTTGTCAAGTTTGGTACACAACTCTCGATAAATGAATTTGTCACCTTGTCTGTAAACTTCCAAAGTTTGTTTCTTTCCAAACTCCGTTCATAATAGGACAATAGTCCGGTATTGCTAACGTGCTGTATATTTACTATGTGCTGTTGTCAATAGTGAAGATAATACTACAAAGGTCAACGGGATTATTCGACTCGAGCAATCTTAAAGGAAAGGACGTATTCATAGAATGAGCACAAAATCCATGTTTCAAGATGAACAGATCAAGGAATGAAGAATCAGCGTCCTATACTGTTCGCAGAAGAATTGTTGAATCCAGTACACACGAACCATGTGATTCATCAATGGCTCATGCTGTCAAACGATATGAAGATGCCGTAAGTAAGTACACTTAGCCTATAGAGACAATGATGCCATAATTTAGGAGTAAAAACCATCATTTGCATTAAAATTTTGCGTGCTCCTCCCTTACTCATTCCGATAAGTCAGGTATCTAAGTACTAGCAGGGATAGCCAAAATTCGTAGATGCAGGAACGATATGTTAAAAGAATAAAAAATAGTGGAATTAACTAAGAAATTTCAATGTGAGAGATACGCGTTTTCGAGATTAACAGACAATAAAATTTTAGAATTTATAAGAAAATATTTAGCAGCATTTCACATAGGGAAGTTGACGCAAATTGAAGGGCTAACAAAGACGTTCTGCGAAATTTGGCTAAAGAATGAAGAGCTGCCATCAAGAGACAG
Organism: Ectobius pallidus; assembly: GCA_964059195.1. Classification (NCBI taxonomy): domain Eukaryota; kingdom Metazoa; phylum Arthropoda; class Insecta; order Blattodea; family Ectobiidae; genus Ectobius; species Ectobius pallidus. Next base: position 41,302,583 of record CAXKWD010000003.1, read on the forward strand.
CCTGTATGAGCTATACATCTGGTTCGGCGTGGAAAGAGGGATCGAAAAAGATAAGCTGGTTGAAGATCTCTTAACGCTGGGTAACCACTTGTATAACCTAAAAGAGGAAAGGCTCCACAAAGTAGCGGTAAGAAGAGAATATAGCTTTAAAAAATAGGCTGTATACTTTGTAAGAAATTGTTGATTGGAGTTTTATAGAAGGGCCCCCGGAGAAATACACTGTAATCGAAGGGGATCCACTCGAGGCATGAATTCTGAATAAACATTCATTCATTCATTCAAGTACTAGCAGGTGCTCGCGGTTTCGCCCGCGATAAATTACTCAAGTGCTAGATAGTTTGTTTAAATCGTTCATTTAACAGAGAAGTAACTAAAACATTATATTTATCACCACTCATATCGTTTTTACATAAATTGAAGAAATTTAATTCTTAATTATATTGCTTTACGAAATAAATATAAGCAATTAAGCGAACAAAACAAATCTTGTGCTGCCATATATGCATACAGATTTGAAATTAAACGATTAAAAAGTACCACAGGTTCATGAACCTTATCCAAATCATGCATAAACAGTTAAAACAATTGATAATTTAAAAACTAAAATCCCGGTTTCGAAGTACATTTAACAATTAAAGTGCACTAACCGGGGGGGGGAACTACCTCAGATTTGAGTTCTCTAGACCAAAAAATTCCCTGCATAGTCAGTTTCGTCAAAGTAATTCAATGTTCTTTTTCCCCTGGTTGCTGTGGTATATTATTTCACAAGCTTGTCAATAGGTGGCGTTGGCTGTGCGTTTCTGCTGTATCAGGGAGGTTATATTATTGTTTTCTTTATAACCTTGTGACTAGACTTCGGATTTTAGGTAAAAACCTATTTTAATCCTTAAGTGATATATGGACGAAAACGTATATGCATGTTTCATAAGTGACTATGCCTAAAACTGATACTTTTATGGGACATAAAACAGCCTATTTTTACGTTACAGCCTAATATTGCCTTTTTGCTTGTTTTTCCTCTTAAGTCCAAAATAAGTTACTTTTTATTATAAATTCTAGCATTTATTCTCAATTCGTACTAAATTTTTATCTCGGAATGTGGTACATGACACATTTATGACATGGTAAAATAGTAAGAAATGTTTCATCTTCAGTAGAAAAATTCCTTGGAATACTCAAGAAAATGTAGTATTTCTCCCGACTTCCACATCCAGAAAAAAAAAACAACAAACAAAAAAACTTATCTGACTCACTGAGAGATACAAGGGGTTGAATATGCTAGCGTGCGTAGCTTCTGGGCGCAGGGGTTAGGTTTTCACTGTTATGGTAGCAATACAGGCCCTAGTAATAGGTCTATATAATTCTGTGTACCATAGGCCTATATCTGTGTTTTATCAAGATTATTGATTAATGGTGACTTCGATAAATATAATATTCTGCATTGCAATTGAGATATTTCAGAAAATTGGCAACTTAACGATTTTATAAGAGACTATTTTACGATTTTTAGAACCTATTTTCCAATTTTTAGAGCCTATTTTAGGTACCTAAAACAGCATTTTTAGCAACCTAAAAGTCCGAAATCTACTTATGACTGTGTGTAAACAATGTTGTAGTCAGGGTCAGTAGTCCGATACTACTGTCTTATTCTTTTGAGGGAAAAAATCCTACGATAGCTTTATAAATTAGCTAAAAAGAGGCCGTATTGCAAAGAGCGTGTATTCAGAGTGGATGCTTAAAACTGCCTTTCAGATTTTTTTTTCGAAATAATGTTTCAAGTAAAAGTTTTAGCTCTTGGTATAAGCAACCCCGTACAAAAGTTAAAGAAAATCGTTAGAGCTGTTTTCGAGAAAATCGCGAGAAATGAAATTTTCTTCATGTAAAGTCCCCTTAAAAATAAGATAAAGTTGTCGCCAATCTCAGAGTCACATCCTCACAAGGTATCTAACCCAAATACAAAATTTCGTTTTCCTACGATTTTCCGTTCTGGAGCTAGGCTCTTCACAGACACACATACACGCAAACATGTTTCTGAAAATGGTATTTTATATTTAGGGAACCTCAAAACGTGTATTTATGTTAAAAACTTAACTTCTAATTTGGGAGTAGAAAAAAAATACTTCCTCCACCTATAGTATCTATGGTACGGGCAGAGGAAGTAGGAAAACATCTTATCTTAACGAAAAGTATTGGTAGGATATATCGATCGTCTCGCCATCGGCTGTCTCGATTACACGGGCACAAAAGCGGTGTGTTTTATTCAATTTTGTGGCTTTTATTATTATCATTACCAAATTTAAAAATAAAGATGAACTATTTCATATTAATCAGCCGAACATACTACAAGATTTAAAAATTTAAAACAATGCTATGTTGTGTTTTCTTATAGAAAAATTATAATTTTGAAAAATTTAAAGGTTTTTCTTCAACTGATGCCCTAATATCAATACTGATTAATAAGTAGCTATAATTAAATTTTTCGAGTGTTGCTGTGTTACGAGAACTATTCTACATACCTAGATATAAGACTTTTTTTGCGCAATGTTATTTCAGTGCCTATGTTGCCTCTAACTTTATTTCCTTTGATGCGCTTTCAGGCGCCTTACTTAATATTTTAGTGCCTTAACTTACAATGCCTAGTAATCGAGTAATAGTGTAATAATATTATTTAATATGAATTTACAGGAACCAATGCAGCAGACAGATCAAGCAGCAGGCCAAATAAAACTAAACTTCAGGTACGGTGAGCAAAACAAAATCGAAATAAAATTTTCCACTACATGTTTCGTGATATTCTATATGTATGTCCTACACTCGTGACTCATACAGTTTATAATTTATAGATTATTTGTGTTGATGGCATGTGCATTGCTGGACTCATGTTGGTCTCATACAATATTCATAAAGCAGTATGCTTCTATACATAAAGTGGCTGAGGAAAATGTTTTTTTTTTCCTTTTTTTTCACGTTACCTAGACAACAGAGAAGCGATGACCACATGCATGTTGCATGTTGTTGTGATTACAGGTTAAACATAACAGTGCCCTTTAACCCTTTTGACTAAAGGACCTAAAGGATTTCCTTTTTTGTGAAAGACTTGCGGGCCTCAATGATTTAATAATTATTAATAACTAGCATGTGCCCGCGGCTTCGACCGCGATAATTATTAAAAAAAATTAAAAATTGAGAGCATAGGCCTAATAGTTAAATCATTATATTTATTACCACCTAAATCACGTGGACTACATATCACGATTAGATAGCGTCGCCTGGTAAAGGCGACCTCAGATTCGAGTTCCTCGGTCCAGAAAACCCATGTATAGTGAGTTTCGTCCAAATCGAACAATGTTTAACCATATTTAGGCCTATATTGATTACCCCTCTTCCTTGTATGTTGAAAATTTCATATGTCTGCGGGACTTGACATTCTAAACAAAAGAATCGTTCAGGATGAACTTACAAAATCAAGCGATCGCCCGCGATAAATATTTCAAAAATTAAAAATTAAGAGCATAATAGTTAAATCATTTTATTTATTAACACTTAAATCACGTGAATTACATACCACGATTAGATAGCGTCGCCTGGTAAAAGTGACCTCAGATTTGAGTTCCTTGGCCCAGAAAACCCCTGAATAGTGAGTTTCGTCCAAATCGAACAACGTTTGACCATATAGACCATGGGCTACCAATAGCAAACCCTCCCCCCCCCCGTGGGATTTTCTGGGACATATTTTTTTGTTGGTATTGTCGTCTAGTTTAAGATTTTAGTTGTTTGCCCCTTATCAATTACAGCATTTACCCGGAAACCCCGGAAAACCACGGAAATCCGGAGAAAATGGGTTTGTTTAAATGTTTTATTGTTCTTTGCCCCCTAATATTCCCAGGGAATTTCTGACTCACATATTTTTGTACGTATTGCCATCTAGTTTAAGGTTTCAGTTGTTTGCCCCTTACAAATTACAACATATCCCCGGAAAACCCGGAAAACAACGTATATACGGAGAAAATTACTATGTTTTAGTTTTTAAATCTTTGTTCTTTGCTCCTAATATTCAAAGGAATTTCTGACTCATATGTTTTTTGTTGCCATTACCATCTAGATTAAGATTTCAGTTGTTTGCCCCTTATCAATTACAGCATATCCCCGGAAAACTCCGAAAACCAAGGAAATCCGGAAAAATTGACTTCGTTTGAATTTTTGAAAATCTTTGTTCTTTGCTACTAGTATTCAAAGGGAATTGGTAAATCATATGTTTTTGTGTTGGCATTGCCATCTAGATTAAGGTTTCAGTTGTTTGCCCCTTACCAATTACAGCATATCCCGGGAAAACCCGGAAAACCACGTATATACGGAGAAAATGACGGATTTTAGTGGTTTTCGGAGTTTTCCGGGGATATGCTGTAATTGATAGGGGGCAAACAACTGAAACCTTAATCTAGATGGGAATACCAATACAAAAACATATAAGTCACCAATTCCCTTTGAATACTAGGAGGAAAAAAGTAAGATTTAAAAAATTAAAACAAAGTAATATTCTCCGGATTTCCGTGGTTTTCCGAGTTTTCTGGGGAAATGCTGTAATTGATAGGGGACAAAAAACTGAAACCTTACTCTAGATGGGAATACCAATACAAAAACATATAAGTCACGAATTCCCTTTGAATAATAGGAGGAAAAAACTTAGATTAGAAAAATTAAACAAAGTAATTTTCTCCGGATTTCCGTGGTTTTCCGAGTTTTATGGGGAAATGCTGTAATTAATAGGGGGCAAACAACTGAAACCTTAATCTAGATGGGAATACCAATACAAAAACATATATGTCACCAATTCCCTTTGGATACTAGGAGGAAAAAACTTAGATTAAAAAAATTAAACAAAGTAATTTTCTCCGGATTTCCGTGGTTTTCCGAGTTTTATGTGGAAATGCTGTAATTGATAGGGGGCAAACAACTGAAACCTTAATCTAGATGGGAGTACCAATACAAAAACATATATGTCACCAATTCCCTTTGAATACTAGGAGGAAAAAACTTAGATTAAAAAAATTAAACAAAGTAATTTTCTCCGGATTTCCGTGGTTTTCCGAGTATTCTGGGGAAATGCTGTAATTGATAAGGGACAAACAACTGAAACCTTAATTTAGATGGCAATATCAACACAAAACCATATGAGTCACCAATGCCCTTTGAATACTAGGGCAAAGAACTAAGATTTTAAAAAATTTAAACAAAGTCATTTTCTCAGGGTTTCCGTGGTTTTCGGAGTTTTCCGGGGATATACTGTAATTGATAATGGGCAAACAACGGAGACCTTAATCTAGATGGCAATACCAAAAAAAAAAAAAATATGAGTCAGAAATTCCCTTTGAATATTAGAAGGAAAAACAAAGATTGAAAAATAAAACATTGTCATTTTCTCCGTATATACGTGGTATTCCGGGTTTTCCGGGGATATGTTGTAATTGGTCAAGAGGCAAACAACTGAAACCTTAAATTAGATGACAATACCAACAAAAATATGCGAGTCAAAAATTCTCTGGGCATATTTGATGCAAAAAACAAAGACAAATTAAAACCAAGTCATTTCTCCGGATTTCCGTTGTTTTCCGGGGATATGCTGTAATTGATAAGGGGCAAACAGCTAAAAACTTAATCTAGATGGCAATACCAACAATAAATATGTGATTCAGAAATTCCCTGGGCATATTAGGAGCAAAGAACAAAGAAAAATTAAAACAAACTAGTTTTCTCCGGATTTCCGGGGTTTCCGGGTAAATGCTATAATTGATAAGGGGCAAACAACTAAAATATGAAACTACATGTCAATGCCAACAAAAAAATATATGAGTCGGAAAATCCCACGGGGGGGGGATGGGGGTATACAGTAGCCCACGCTCTAATATTTAGGCCTATATTGATTATCCCTCTTCCGTGTAGGTTGAAAATGTCATAATTATGTCTGCGTGCCTTGACATTATAAACAAATGAATCGACCAGCGTGAGCTACAACATTCAAGCGATTGCGATGGTTTTATGTCCAAGGTATGATAAAGATAGCCAAAGCCTACTGTAATTGATTTGACATTGAAATGTATAACTGAAAACTGATGCTTCGAAAACGCAAAAAATGCACGTTTTTTGCCTGTTTTTCACTCATAACTCACGAACGAAAACTAAAATTAAAATTCCGGCTTCGAGGTGCATTTTCCGAACCTTCAGTCCACCTATGTTTAAAAATTCAGATCTCTGCGTTGAGTAGATTTCACTGGGCATCGTGGACAGACAGACAGACAGACAGACAGAAGAAAAGACACACACTTCCTTTTATTAATGTAGATTACTTATATATTTATATATCTGTATGTACAATATTTAAATTATAATACCATATATGTAGAAATTACTTGACATTATACATGTCTGTGTTTTATATTTTGTCTTCCAATTTGCAATGCTAATAAATAAAACAAAGTACAGCAACATTCCTGCATTTAATGTGAGACCTGACATTGTTTCTTTGTCACTAAACTGCCAATATTGTCATTATGGTTTGCGGGCCGCCAAAAATTAAGCCCCGGGCCGCGGATTGAATACCACTCTTCTACACCCCACTTCCCCATGCAACTCTGTCGGGGGAGGATGGTTTCCAAGATTACGCACTATGTTTATTCACAGAGAAAATAGTTCAAAATCGGTGATTTTTAGCTTGTAGTGATCTTCATAAGCCATAGAAACCATAATATAGTAATTTGGTTTTTCTGGAAAGTTTCCGAAACACTGAGAAAATGAGAATGAATATTTCACTTTTCCAACGTATAAATGGCAGTCTCTGGACAGAAATAGACTGTTGGAAGTCGAGAATTATTATTGGAAGTGAGTTGCGCATGGATCACATGATCAGAAACTAGGCTGGGATTGTAAACTTGGTGAACAACTGTTCCTAACCTAATTGCCACCAACCTAGCTCTCCATGTCACTAACACTAAAATCACTGTTCCTATCTACCACAAAAGTAGCTCTAGGTGTCACTAACAATAATATCACTGTTCCTACCTAATTGCTACAAAACTAGCTCTACGTGACACTAACACTTGTATCACTGTTCCTACTTAAGTGCCACAAAACTAGTTCTACGTGTCACTAACACTAATATCTCGGTTCTCAACCAAACTGTCACAATTTAGCTCACTTGTCACTAACACTACTATCACTGTTCCTACCTAACTGCCACAAAACTAGCTCTCCATGTCATTAACACTAATATCACTGTTCCTATCTGCCATAAAACTACCTCTACGTGTCACTAACACTAATATCACTTCTCCTAACGGCCATTTACATAGAATATAGTTTGCGCGGGAAAAATGAGCCATATACCAGAATAAGAAGACAGTATTTTCAATTCACCAATGTTTTAATTGAAGTGTATGTAATTATCTGTGTTGATACTCAAGCAATCCAGCCAATCTCAATAAAATAGGGTAAATAGGGTAGTTCTCCTTGGTTCATCCGGTTTTTTAAAGATATGAGGCCACACGTTTTTTGGCAAAACAGTGTACTGTATAATATTAATATTTCATAGTTTCCTAAACTAAAATTAATTTATTTTATCAACCTTACTATATAAAAATGTGCTAATTGCTTATAACTATTAATCTGTTGCTATTTCTGTGATCCTGTCATTTTAATCTTCCTCAAGAAGAAGGATTATGCTGGGTGGACTACCTTATACACCGGAGGTCTCAACAGCATAAATCATGTGTTTATTTTAAGTTTCTTAAAAAAATGAGACTGAACATTGTAAGATTGTAACAGTATTGCTAAGTTACATTTCCAGATTATATCTAACATTTCTTTTTTTTTTTTTTTTTTACAGGACCAAAATTTGTTGTTCAAATACGCATTCAAAGTGCTGGTACTTGGAGACAAAGATACCGGAAAAACCTCAATAATACACACTTTGATTCATAACACGTTTTGTCCGTATGTGCAGGCAACTATTGGAGTGGACTATTTAACCAAGCAGTTATATCTGGATGAAAATACTTTAATATCACTTAATCTGTGGGATTTCTCAGGTAGAACTTTACATTCTAGTCGATAGTATTAGACCTACCTTCAATACCACTTGTTTTAAACAGGGTAAGTACCCATATAAATGAGTGGAACTACTTTCCATATTATTTGTGAAGTCACTATTTATGATAGAAAAACTTGTTAGACAGCAAGGATAGAAAAACTATCATCAGTAGTTATTGTAATTGTTGAAAATTATTACGTTCGGTCAGGGGCGCTATTGCTGCAAAAAACACAAAAATATCAAGCAACCAGAAGAAAGCGTATGTTGTTGACAGTACCTCTTCCAACAAGATAGGGCACCGCCCCATTATCAAAACGAGATCAAGTATTGTTTGAACCAACATCTGTCTCACCGTTGGGTTGGCCGTGCTGCTGCTAATTACCTACAATTTCGCGGTTGGCCATTCAGGTCACCTGACCTTACCCCATGTATTTTGTTTCTGTATGGGTAAGTAAAGGATCCGGAATATGTGCCTCCCCTGCCACAAAATATTCCAGAGGTATGAGAACGTATTGTTACTATCATCAAATCCATAGATGTGATTGTACTAGTCAGTTTATGGCAAGAACTTAACTTATGCAGTGAGATATGGAGGTTCCATTTTGAATGTCTGTGAGTCTTTATAGTGTAAATAAACTATGAGAGTATTTCCATCGTTTGTTGTCTCATACGTGTTTCTATCATTAATAGTTTCCTCGCAAATAATATGCAAACTAGTTTCGTTCATTTTTCTTGCATGTAGCTTATTTCCTAAATTACATGGAAAAAATGCCCTCAGGCCTCACATGGCATTTAGTTAGTAGTTTTTAATGACTAGTTTGTTTTAGTTATGGCATTCACAGACACACTTAAAGAAACTACGAAACAGACGAAGTGACCTCGTAAATGCTTTCTTTCTTTCTTTCTTTCTTTCTCGAAGTTTAACCTCTCCCTTTTTAGGATTTAAGCGACCCAAGCCGCCCGGGCCCCTCGTAAATGCAAATAGCGATATTCAATTTAAAAATATGAACTCTTCCACTTTCTTCTGACACGCGTAATTTTATATATATGTTGACATTTGGTGCCAAATTTCCCATAGCACTACCGAAATTAATAAATATGAATATATTCTAGGGTATTTTACAATTCTCCACATACTCTGTATTCCTTTCAATGATCGTCCTTTAGCTTTTCTTTATAGTTTTAATTTTCTTTCTACTTGTGTAGCTGAATAGTCGTTCTGTTCACAGGCTGTGAACGGCAAAAGCATTGCAACCATGCTTATTTCCGAGGAGCGCAGGGAGCCATCATAGTCGCTGACGTGACGCGGCCCCAGACATTCGACAACGCTCTTCTGTGGAAGAGAGAAGTAGACACTAAGATCTTGACCCCAGAAGACATCCCTGTGCCATGCATACTCTTGGCCAACAAGGTAAAATGTCCGGATTTTCCAATAATCTAAAAAAATATTTTTAGACAGTCGGAGATAAAAGAAAGGGTCTGACATACCTTCGGGAGATATAATATGCCACATTTTCGAAACCTACAAACAGTGTATCGCACATTATTCGAAAATGCAAGGGCGATCCGCTACGGCTACCGCCTCCGCTTTGCGCACTTAAATGTGTGGTTAGTGTTATGCATTATTTAGCTATATGTAGAGATTGGCAGCCAAGGGGAGTGTTGGTCTGCAAGCCAGAGCCCGCACTTTTAACGGAAGATGATATTATTAATTTATTAAAAGGAGAAAATCATGCACTCGAGGGTGACCAACTTTGTTTTCCTCCTTCACAAATTCTTCCTGTCAACTGTTGTAAATTCAAAAAATATAACAAATCATGTAAGTTAATGTGTACTATTCCTACTTCCTCCGCCCAAGGAATTACCATTTTAACTTGTAGTAATTGTAAAATCAACATTTCTGTTTATGGTTGCTGAGGGCTATAGCCTATGGAAAATTCTGTAGAAAACAAAAAGAAAATTGCTTTACAAACTATCCCTATACAATCAACTATTGTAAAACCAAACAATATAACAAATAACTAAGAAGAAACAAATGACTATCACAGCAACGCTGAGCATCACAGATTAAAAATGGGTGAAACGAATCTAATTTTATTAATAATCTATAATTTCTCTATAGTATTGACAACTTTCTAAAATATAGTGTAGATACTCGTGGTAAAGTTATTTTATTTTGCTCATAGGATTGCTTCACACGCCCTTGCGGGCTAGGCCTACCAGCCGGTCCTGCATCATCTATCGGGATTGGGGTCATGTGGTCAGCATGCTGGCACCCACGGCCGTTAATGGTGGTTTCCTTGACCGAAGCCGCTACTTCTCTATCAAGTAGTTCCTCAGTTTGAAACACGAGGCTGAGTGCACCCCGTTCCAGAATTCCCTACCTCAGAAAAATCCGAGGAGGTACCGGCGATCGAACCCGAGCCTGTGAATCTGTAGCCAGCGACGCTAACCACAAGACCACGGCTACTTCCAATAATACCCATAAATTTCCTCCCTAATCTGGCTAACAATAGACTCAAGAGAAAGACACATACACATTTGAAAATTGATCATTAAAACATTGTTTTCGAAATATTGGGACACTTAGTGGGTAACATTCGAAATACAAGTGCATCCCATATTTTGAATTTTTTGTCACCAAGCCCAGCTAAGCAGTTTTAATTATGCACAGTAGAGATGTCTTTAATTAATTATTTTTAAAAACATCGGTGTATTTTCAGGGAATTTGATGTAGATCACTTTAGTTAGGTACAAAAGTTCCCTGTATCTTTTAGCACTTCTATATTCATTTTACTCATTTATTTCTTATTTGTTTATTTTGTTTAACCTTTCTCATCACCTCGTGTCCATCGGACACCTTACGGGGTATCCACAACTTCAGGTTTGTATCAGATAAATGTTACCGTCTTAACTTTGCAACTCCCCTGATAAAAGGCTGATATTATTTTTAGGTTGATCAAGAGAAGCAGGGATTTACTACAGACGAATCTGTGTTAGAAGAATGGGCAAGCAGAAACAAGTTCGATGACTGGTGTGAAACTTCAGCTGCAGAAAACTACAATATACGAGAACCTTTCAAGAAGCTCACTTATCTCGTATGTATTTTTATTGTCTTTGTTCTTTGACTTTTTCATTAAGGGGGAAGTATGTATCTGCCTTTGAGAGGAATTTTTTTCCTTCCTTTTTGATTACCTATACATTATGCTCTTTTAGGGGGAAAATGCAAATTTGAGGGGAAAAAATACAATTTTTTTAAGTATTTCATCAACTGAAATATAGGTTTTTCTCTTCAATTTGTGATAGAAACATTATTCTACCTGTTATACTTTCTGGGTTATAGCTATAAACGTTCAATGACGTCACGTTCACCCGCTTAAACAGGTTGGTAAATATGTTGTCGCCATAACTAGCAATTTTATGAAGCGTTTACAATATACCTCGAGAACTGTTCAAGATGTGGGTATTACTAATAATTTCATCGAAGATTTAATAAAAAAAATTCAAATAATTTAAAAACGGTAGCATGTAAACGCTGCTGGAGCGCATGAATTTTTTTAAATATTTAATAATTTGTATTTAATAAATATTTATACAAAACAAGACCACCCGAATGAGAAAGCGCTCGTGCTCGTTACAAAATACAAATTACAAATGCATAAAGAAAGTACAATTAAATCAATACCTAAATAAGTAATAATAAAAAAGAAAGAACATAAAAGTAAAAAGAAAAAAGGAAAAGTAGAAAGAACAAAATTGAAACCCTGAGTTATTAAAAATAAAATCGTTCCTTAATTGTCTACTAAGTACAGAGTGAAATAACTTTTGAACTATGATATAAGATTTTTGATAAACTTATTGAATTTTTTGTTGTGAATTCATGCATCATTCAAAAATTTCTACATGGTTAAAAAAAAACATTAAAACTTTTTAAAAATAACTTAATAACGTAGACACAATGCAGAATAATCATGCCAAATTTTATTCACACAAGTCAGTTGACCCTGAAATATAAAATTTTAAGAATACATAATTTTTCGCTATTCAAAAGTGTACCTTCTCCCTTAATATTATGGTGGGGAAAATCGAATACCTATTACACATTCTTAGGTACGATCGTATTCTTAACCAGGTCAATTCTGATATCAGCCTAATTTTCTGGTGGGTTTATCGACTGTCTTCCGTAACTTGTTAACTTTACAAAGCCCCCCTTTTTTTCTTTTACTCAGAAGTATTCAATACCCTATATTGTAACGAAATTTTGCAGTCCATGTAGTTCATTTTTAAAAAAGGAAATACTTGTCTATTTAACAATTTCAAATTCTACTTTCTATAAAAATTCAGGATATTTCAAACGATTCTGCTCCATGTTGTATACGTAGGTATTACTAATAATTGCATGTCACATTTATTAAATAGTTCTATTAACTAAGAATGATAGCATGTAAACAATGTCAGAATGCAAAATAATTGTGTGAATTTAAACAATTCCTACAAAGGTATTTTTTAAATATAAAAAGTACTTATCAATGTAGACATAATGCAGATTAATTTTGCCATATTTTATTTCCTTGGGCCTGTATGTTTCTTAAGTATGAGATACAAAGAATACTCTGGTTTTACGCTAGTAAAACATCAACCACCCCTTCGTTACAGCAATAGCTTGTAACATCTCTCTCGGTTCTTTACGAAATAAATATTGATTTATTAACTTCTAAGATCTCCCGAAATTGATAAGTCATTCAGTCCTATTTTAATTAATTACATATATATAAAGTAAAGAGCAAATAATTTCCATTCCTCGTAGAAATGTTATCACCTCGACAAACAGAGCTCTCTTGTTAGTATTAATTTTTACTACAACATCAGGTTATGTGCCTTAAACAAGTGTTATGTCGAAAATATTAAGCGAAGTACAGTGTATCTCAATACGTAATCTGTCTTTGTCTTTATCGTAGTTTTACCTCTCCCTTTTAGGATTTAAGCGACCCAAGCCGCCCGGGCCTTACAGGGCCGCTACCCGTCGGGAGAGGGATTATCTTTGGATCACATACATACTTTTTTGACCAGACAAGGACATGGAGGGCCTCCCCGGATGAGTGATCAGCCCAATGCCGGGGCCACCTCCGAGACAACACGAACACATAGGACGAGACACACCATTTACACACACACACACACTCACTCACTCAGAACATGGCGAGGATGGGGATGAAGATGATAATGACGGCCAGATGATATCCGGGGACCACAAGGGCCTGAAGTTACCTGACATTTGTCTCACAGGTGAGGGAAAACCCCAGATAAACCTCACCTAGATAAATTGTCCCAACCCGAGCCCGCTGCGTAAGAGGAGTGAACGCATCCCCTGAGCCACAATACGTAATGACAGACAAAATAGATCCATTCTATGCAAGGGTTGTAGAAACTTCAATTTGGTCTCAAATTATGCTTACAGGCGAAGAGGAATCATAGTCGAACGACGTAAACAAAACAGAAATTGGATCGCATTTCTCAAACCGTAGTTTTAGAAAAGGGTTACAATTAATTTCGTTGATACTGTAAGAAGACTGGAAGATTGATTGTTCTGGTACATAAAATTATCAGTTTTAGGAGATTTAATTTTATATTTAATACAAAGAAATTTGTAAACCTGATATCACCAAATACACTAACTAGTAAATAGTGCAGATAATAGTGTAAAAATGTATTAATAAATGCAAATAATTTATCTTGATCTCGAAATTATTAGTCCGACACTGAAGTAGGAAGAAATTGCTTTGTATACTTTGGTCAGAGTCTTTTGAGTCAGTGGAATGAGTAGATAGATATTTTCCGCTCTAGAACCAGCCCTAAAGTAAACACTTACATAGATACATAGATAGAGTGAGGCAGACTTACTTGTTTACTTCAGGGCCGGTTCTAGAGCGGACAATATCTACCCACTCCCAGTCCTGGATTTGTCAATAGGCCGTATAGGCCGCGGCCTAGGGGCGGTAGCATCTTAGGGGCGGCAGATTTCAGAGAGCGCTCGCTTTGGTAAGCTGTTAAGTTTTGCGCGATTATAAACGTTAATCAGGTCAAGTGTAGATAGATAGTTTTCTATCTGTTAAAATATGTTATATCTCATTTCGTAAGACCCAAAACTAGGGCTGTACCGATTAATCGATTAATCGGCTCGATTAAACATTTAATCGTCGATCAATTACGTCTTTCGATTAATCGGTTTAGTCGAATTCTGAAAAACTTTTTCGAGAAATGGGTCAAATGACCAAACTCCTTTCTCTCGTTTGGCACATCATGTGCCATTCTGCCTAATGTGTCCAAACAATTCCCGTTACTCAGAAACCTGAAGGGTAGTTTAGTCTACAAATTCGTGTGTCTCAAGTCTTGGCTGAGAAGTAACCGGAAATGTAAGTTTTGTATATATTTTTTCACTAGTTAACTAATAATGGTATTCATTAATTCAGGATTTCTTCTGATTATCTGCAGTGTAGTAGTTATTAAACGTGTAAAACAATATTAAATGTACACTTTGGTTTTGTTTAAAATGCCGACCTGTTTGTCGATTAATCGATTAAAGTCAAACGTTAACTCGATTAGAAATTTTAATCCCCTACCCAAAACCCATTCCTATCCTATGTTAGGTATGTTTATGGTACTGCGCGGCCAATGAGGGTGGCGGTGAGTCGCGGGCGGACGATGTAACAACCACCCCCACTACCCGCCCGTACGAGCGCACGCACCGAGCCACACTCGCACCTACATAAACATACCTAACTAGCATAGGATAGGAATTAATATTGGGCCTTACAAAATGAAATTTAGCATATTTTAATATAAAGAAGAGTCTAGAAGTCTAGAAAAAGTAAAAGCACGGTTCCTCAAAAGAATGCTAGGAGTCACCAACACAGCCCCAAACCGACTCGTGTACGAGTTGGCAAAAGAACCCTTCTTCATCGAAGAAATACGCACCAAGCTATGGCTGCCATCTACCCCAGCAGAGCAGAGACACCTGGATACCAGAAGAAAGAAGAGAGAGGATATATGGTTGGAATTCTACACAACGGACGCCATGATGGACAGGAAATGGGAAAAAGAGAACCAAGACTTAAGACACCTATTCACAAGACTAACCATCCACGGGTTCCACCATAAAATATGCAATAACGACAAATACCACACTCCAAGTGAAAATTGTATGTGCAGATTATGCGGGAATCGATGTGACAGATACCACATCAACATGTGCAAGAAAAGAATTAAATCACTGAAGGACTATGTAAAAGACTAAAGAACTTCCTTTTGCACGGTTGTGCGCTTTATCTTATTATTATAATATAAAGAAGATAGGAGAAACCTATCCCGCGAAATGAAGCAAAAGGAATTCGCCTCAAATTGGAAAAACCTGAAACTGCATTTATGGTCGTGTTTCGGAAAAGTGAGTACTCAGGTCCAGAGCTCATCTGTAGATGTACTGACGGTATCTGATCTTTATGGATCTCTTCTCGAATTTATAATAGCAGGGCGAGGAAACTTTAATTATTTCGAAGAAAAGACAATTAAAATGAGTGTACTTAAGCAATATCAGGGTGACCTTAAAAGACACCCTAAGGGAAAAAGATTTACAGACAAACCATCAAATGAGGAAATTGAAACAACCTCCAGAGATTCTTTCACCTTTTTGGTAATCTGGTTCACCTTTTGGATAAACTGAAAGCTGAATTAGAGAGAAGGCATAATGCTTATGTAAACTTCAAAGAAAAATTTTCGGTTTTGGCAACAATGGGTGAACTTTCAACATCAACTCAAAGAGTCACAGAAAAAGCTCAGTCCAAATTTCGATATAGCTCTCCGCATCGCGCTTTGCACTCCAGCTAAAATTGTTCCGGAGAAAGGAGTGTTTCCTGTATAAAACGTGTAAAGAATTATCAAAGGCCTTCATTGTCTCAAGAAAAACTAAACTCTTTGTCTCTTCTATACATAGAGGCAGAAATAATGAATTCCATCAACTATGACGATATTATAGATCACTTTACCAATAAAAATCCCGTAAGAAATTGTAATTCTTGTTTTACTTTTACTTTATGACTAATTAATTCGTTTATTTCACTATTCAATACCTACGTAACCTATATTTAAATACTTATTCCCTTTATTACCTACAAATGAGTGATTGTGATAGGTGGGAACTTCTAGAAAGGAGAAAGGGGTCGCACAAAAATGTGGCCTATACTTATGAAAAGTATAAATCCGGCTCTGCCCACTCCACTGACTCAAAACACTCTGACCAAAGTATACCTCATCCTGTCCAAAAGCGATACCTCACTCGGTATGTTTACATCTTCCGACTACCAACATCCCGTCCTATACTTTTCTAATAACAGATTAATAACTTCTAGTCAACTGAATATTAAATAGTTACATATATTATTTCTTTTTCAGATGATGAACGACCTTTATAAAGTCCACACCAGAATAGAGGAATCCGAAACTATTAATCTTCTACAGGACCAATCAGAAAACAGTGTCAAAAAACCAAGCCGAAGGTGTTTCTGTTGATGTTACTAACAACCTCAAATCCTGAGCTATTGTTGTTCCTGTTGAAGATGATTTTCGTTCTACAATAATGTTACAAAGAATGCATTTTTCGTATTAATTTGATGTGTAAAATAAAATTTTATAGAAGTATGCTTAAAATGTACCACCTCATACCACAAACTTAATACTGCAGATAGTTTTTATCTTCATACACGGTTGCTAATAATATTGTTTTCATTTATTGCTGAATTAATATTTGTGGAAATATTTTTGGTTTGTACATACAACTAAATATGTGTCAAATTAACACTGGTTATGAATTAAAATCTAAAAATTCACAGTTTTTTTCAATGCGTATAAAATTAGACCTTGTACAAAATTATTAAAATCTTAAAACAATTAAAATGTTTAAGTCACAGGGCTTACCACCTGTCCCTCTGCCCTCTCTAGGAAAATAAGCGTGACAAAATTCACATCGGTAAACAGAAACCTATACTTGCAGGCCCTTGGAGGCCCTTTGCCCCAACATGGGGGCATAGGATTCGAGCGAGAGCGAGAGCGAGAGCGAGAGCGAGAGCGAGAGCGAGAGCGAGAGCGAGAGAGAGAGAGAGAGAGAGAGAGAGAGAGAGAGAATGTATTATAATGTATTTTCTAACATTCTGTATTTAAGTCGTTTATTCCGTTTTTAACTTGTACCTATTAATTTTATAAAAAATGTGTTAAACAAAAAATGTTCTCAACAACTTTACATGCTAAGTGTTCATGCATCGCCTACTGTAATGGAGATAGTTTACAAAATTGAAAATGGATACGAGTAAAGTAGCCCCTAAGTATTTTTTTTTTACAGAAAAACAGATGTAGCCAATTCATTAGTCATACATAATTGTTGTGGATTTTACATTTTTATTTAAATCGTGAGAGCCAATTTACCAAAAAAAATATAAAAAACATCAGAAATCCTCTTAAAATTACATTTATAAGAGCCAAATTCTGTTCGGTTCGATAACATTTAAAAAGAATATATCTCTCATTTTAAAAAAGTAAATACGTTGAACCGTTTACCCGCTGTACTTGTCCATATTCAGACGGATAGACAGTCAGACAGACGTCTTTCATAAAACACTTTTTTCGGTTTCTAAGCATCGTGAAACGTGTTTTCTCGGTGTTATCTCGATTTCGACGTTTCATCACGATCACTATACTTTGTCTATACTACGTAGCCTATATAAAATAAAATAAAATAAAATAAAACGTGTGCTCACTAACTTATTTATTGAATTCATGGTATCGTTACGCTATCAAAAGTTAAAATACTGGTGATAACATTGTACATTCGTTTCATGTTACTAAAATATTCAGCAATATCAATAATTAATCCTGGTTGCGTGAAAGATTATAGCATGAGCAGACAGCAAAATGCCTAGGTTAATAATTATATGAGCCACTGCGCTTGCCTAGTGGGTTCTAAGCATGCGCAGTGGCTCATATCGGCAACTTAGATATTTTAGTAGGTCCGCTTTTTTTCCCTACCTGTACACAAACGCAATATCCTTATCGATATAACGTCGTTGTAACACACTAACATTGCACGCCCAAGAAATTTTGTATAAAGCACTAACACGAGTTCCCCTTACCAGACTTAAGTCTCACTAACTAAAAGATGAAACGGTGCGTAGTAAAAAGCTGTATCTTACATTCTTACATTCCTCTTTATTTCCTTGTTAGAGCTTATTTTATTCAACTCCGCTTAACTTGCATGATGTGTGAGGCGTTTCGTTTTATAATAGTTGATATTTAATGGTGATTTAACCCAATAGACCTGTATTTGAGGACATTTTAAAACTACTGTGTATATAGTGGGCCCTATTTCATAAAACTCGAAAGATATGAGAAATGCCAGAATTATATCGTCTCCCAAATTTTTCAATATGTGAATTTTTTACATTTTTGTTTAACTTATCTTTATATATCAGGCTTTCGTTCAATCCCCGCGTAAATCATAATGCATTGGAATTTTCACAAGAGTTAAGCATCCTATGAGGACATAAATTACACGCAGCAAAGCCTGGACAAGTTCGTAGGCTATGCTCATTACGAAAATACTTGCCGAAACCGCATTTCCTACTAAGCAATACAATGCAGCTCCCTTTCAGATTCTTCTTCTTCTTCTCCTTCTCCTTCTTCTTCTCCTTCTTCTTCTTCTTCTTCTTCTCCTTCTTCTTCTTCTTCTCCTTCTTCTTCTCCTTCTTCTTCTTCTTCTTCTTCTTCTTCTTCTCCTTCTTCTCCTTCTTCTCCTTCTTCATATTTCCGTTTTACTTCCTCCGTTGTGGGATGTTTATGCAGCCCTTGCCGCCCGGGCTTTACGGGACTTCCACCTGTTGGGAGAGGGAGATCCTATGGATCACATAATTATATCCTTTTCCGACCAGACAAGGACATGGAGGGCCTCCCTGAATGAGTGATTAGTAGACCTGGGATTTTAGGCTCTAAAAAAATTAGTTTTAGGCACCTAAAATAGGCTTTTAAAAGAGAAAATAGGCACTTAAAATATGCTTTAAAAATGTGTAAATAGATAGAAAATGGACTTTAAAATATTACAATATACACTTAAACTGTAACATGGTCTTTCTTTTTACTGCAAGAAACGTGGTATACCTATTCTAAACAGAATTAACTGCAAAATTAGGCATCACGAACTATATTCACTTAAACAGATGTTCTTTCACTGGTGACTTGACACAGTAGTCCTTCCCCCTTAATCATCCCCCTCCCCCATCAGTCAGCATTCCTTTAGCGACAATTGTTCGGAAAGTTTCTGTGAAAAACTCACTTATGCTGTTTTGCTTTTCATTGAGGGATGTCCATTATAAGATTGTAAAAATTACAGAAGTTGAATTTTATTTTAAATGTACAAAATAGTCATTTTAGGCACTAAAATAGTAAAATAGGCTCTAAAGGCCCAAATAGGCATTTTAGGGCACTATAAAACTCTATAAATGTAAGTGATTTATCAAGAAACGTCCACATATTTAAACATTTTCATTTTATTTCATAAGGAACAAAATGGGCATTTGCCTTAAAATCCCAGGTCTAGTGATTAGCCACCTCCGAGATAGCACAAACACAAAACGAGCTTCACCAGCCGCCCACACATTCATGCCGTATAAGGCGCGGATGGGATGAAGGTGATAATGATGGTCAGATGATATCCGCGGACCACAAAGACCTAAAGTTTCCTTAAATTTATCTCACAGGTTGGGAAATCTCCGGAAAAGACACCTACAAAATTTATAATGATCAGGAATCGAACCGAGCCCGCTGCGTAAAGAGAGCGAACGCAGCATCCCCTACGTTCCAGATGTTTCTTTCATATTGAAATTTTTTAATCAGGTTCAAGTAAAACTAGTACTAGGCAAGAGTAATTAATAAGTTTTTTTTTCTTCTTCAAATAAAGGCTAGAAATTAGTGCAATACGTAAACTTTGACTTCAATAAGTTTTTTTTTTTTTTTTTTTGTTGAATAATTATTTTTACAAAAGATCCAAAATCAGATCGAGTATTTACTCTTCTTAGTTCACAATACATCAGATGGTTCTACATTATTAAAAATACACATTTTCAGAAAATATTTACTAATACTTAAATGTAGGCCTATAACATTTTGATTGATAAAATACTTGTGGGTTTGTGGTAAAATTTAAAAGTATGCTTTAAATGTACCACCTTATACCACAAACTTAATACTGCAGATAGTTTTTATCTTCATACACGGTTTCTAATAACATTGTTTTCATTTATTGCTGAACTAATATTTATGGGAATATTCCTGGTTTGTACTTACAACTAAATAAGTGTCAAATTAACACTGGTTATTAATTAAAATCTAAAAATTCACAGTTTTTCCAATGTGTACAAAATTATTAAAATCTTAAAACAATTAAAATGTTTAAGTCACAGTTTTTTAGTGTCTATAAACTTATTATGACCTTAAAACAATTAAGAATATTTACATATATATATATATATATATATATATATATATATTATATAAGATAGTACAGATTACAGTCTTAGTTACACTGATAGTCCCTATATCAATACATTCTTTTGTACTTCTAATAATTTCATCAAGTATGTCGATATTGGAATTAAAATTGTGGTAACCATTAAGTAAATGACAACAGTGTCTATCGTGCATTATATGCTCCAGTCAATTGAATCGATGGTGGATGTTGATAACAATTTAGTAGCCGTGTATCAGATAATAATCTAGCTGTAAGCTATAAGCTATAATTACAGCTAGATTATTATCGGATTCACCTGTGCTCCTTCTTAACCTACATTCAAACTCGTATACACTGATATTATAAATTCTTACAATGTTTAAAGATTTCGAAAAATGCACGGATAATAATATTAATTAAGTAAGTGTAGGCTTAAGATTCACTGACATGTTGGTTACAGGTTTAAAGCTGCCGTGCAGATTATGAACTAATTAAATTCAAACTGAAAACATTGGTCAGGAATTACATATCACTTGCACAGGAGCAATATCAGGAGCAATACTTGAAATACCAAAACCTAAACAGAAAAACGTTCAAAAATAGCAGAATATTATAATAAAAATAAACGAATAATTAAAAATCACTCATAGTACGAGATTCCAATAGAAGAATGAGAAATTATATTCTACCGATGTTACACAGGCTTACTACAAACGAAAGCGGTGAAATGCTTATTTTTTTACTTTTCGTGCAACAAACCCTTTTAAGTTGCAACAAACCTTTTTAAGTTGTAAATATAGTCAGTTATAGATTATTACGTAATAACAAATAGAGAGTTCCACCCTAGTCAAAGAGTTTACCTAGTCAGATCAAGTACTCTAAAGTAAGGGCGCCCATGCCCCGGGCAGCTCTCAGAGAAAGGAAAAAAGTATATTAACAATTATAGTCAGTTCTTTTTCTTGTAGGACAATTATTTCAAAGTCAGTGGAGACATAAAACGTTTGCAGAAGTTTTACCAAATCAACAACACGGAAGTAGAATCCACATTGGAATAGGAAAGGAGGTCCAGGGGATCCGGACCCCTAAAAATCAAAATTCTATTTTTGTATTTTTAAAAAATTATTGAATTAAACAATTTTTGTTGGAGTGTCAAATATGATAATTATAGCCTAGCAGTTCAGTACTAAGTGAGCAAAGCCAGCGAGAGGACGTGTGTAGGAAGTGCCTGAGAACAAAAACACTGGTTGATATTTTTTATTCCTTTAATATGACTTCTTTAACAAGTGTTCCCACGCACAATAAGAGTATTATTGATTATTTAGTGCCTGATTTACATGTAACACAGTAGCAGACTCGTGTATCTTATCGCTGATAGCAGATCATTGTGCAATCTCTTTGAATCTTGATAATGGAAAAAGTGTGGATGATATATCATGCCAGCCTAAGCCATATTCCTTTTATCATCGTGATTGCGGCTTAAGTAATCTAAACATGTTTAATTCTTTATTATGCAATACCTCTTGGCAGGATGTTATGCAAACAGCGGATGTAAATAAACCCTTCAACAACTTTATTTCCACTCTTCTATATTTGTATGATATTGCTTGCCCTATGAAAACCTCATGTCTAAAAGCTGCGTATACATTTGCGCTCCTCTCGCGTTCCGCTCTGTCCGCGTGTCGACACGCGTATCGACACGCGTGTCGACACGCGAACAGTTCGTTGAAATTATCCATAGGAAAGCGACGAACATACCGCGAACCACCAGCAGTGATTTTTCACCCACCACGCATATACTAGCAATCATGTCTTCATATCATATCAAATCATATCACAGCCCATCAACATGACAATTACCCTAATATAGTAATAGGGCCCACAACATCTTTATATTAAAATTTAACTCAATAATAATAATGAAATTAATAACAATAATAATAATGATATTACTATTGTTATTATTGTTGATATTATTATTATTATTATTATTATTATTATTATTATTATTATTATTATTATTATTACATATCTCAAAAGTATTGACTGGGAGACCCGAAGAGAAAAGACCACGCAGAAGGCCTAGACATAAGTGGGAGGACAATCTTAAAATGGATTTAAGGGAAGAAGGGTTAGCACAGAATAGGGTTGAATGGCGGACTCAGGCAAGCGGGGCAATGAACCATCGGGTTCCATAAGATAGATAATATTCCATTAGCTTGCTGAGGAATTGTCTATTGTCATTGAGTGAGTGAGTAAGTAAGTAAGTAAGATTATTATTATCAGGGCCCGGATTCTAATGACATGTCATCTTTTTATTGATACTGCATAGGCATTGCCAACTTGTAGATAAATGCTAATCATGGACTCTAGATTATAGAAATACATTTTTATTAGGTCATTTTTTGTCATTTTATGCAATTTTATATTTTTATGGCATTTATTTCAATTTTAAGTCATTATTTTGTCATTTTCGTGTCATTTGCTTCCTTATTTAGTCATTTTCATGCATTTACATTTAGTGTATTCACTTTTTTCGTCGCTAGCGATTCTCTCTTTGAAGTATTGTTTGTTTAATGCAAGAAGGAAAAGTGTTTATTTATTTATTTATTTAACCTGGCGGAGTTAAGGCCATAAGGCCTTCTCTACCACTCAGCCAGGGCAAAAACATGAAATACATAATGATAACAATAATAATGTGTCATGTCTCAGTCGGAAATGAGAATAAAAGAACGCCAAAATGTTGTATTATATTACTAATGTTTTGACTTGGCTCTGCTTGGATTTGAGAGTAAACACTACTGTTTACCCTCAATAAACAGTAATATAATCCGGCAGACCGCAAAAGGAAATGTCGAAGTTTGACTGCCTGAGTGCCACTATAAATTTCCGTGAGAAAAGAACATTCACACCATTATAGTTATTTACAGTTTTTACAATTATGTAAACATTAGTCTAAAACTTTTTGTGTACAATAATAATTTTTTATAAATAAAATATCAGTTTTAGGTAATTTTTTTATAATTATTAAATCATTTTCTTTAAAATTTAGGGTCATTTTATAGGTCATTTTTCAAACAATATTAGGTCATCAGAATCCGGGCCCTGATTATTATTATTGAACCTTGTGATTAACAAATGTATGCTTGAGAGGAGCGCAGGAGGAAAATGACACGCGTGTCGACACACGGACAGAGCGCAACACGTCCCAATATGAAATCGGAAATCCTTTGTGTTCGCCGAAAAAACCGACAGGAGACGGATCGCGGCGAACTGTCTGCGTGTCGACACGCGTGTCGTCACACGAACACCTCAAATGCCGTCCCAATCTGCGCTCTGTACGCGTGTCGACACGCGTACAGAGCGCAAATGTATACGCACCCTTAGGGTAATAGACCTGGTATGAGTAAGAAGCCAATAGATATCATCAAGCAAACACAGAGCTCAAAAGATTTTTTAGATTGAAGCGAGATCTTAATTCTGATATACTTGATAGTTTATATAAAGCAAGGAAAAAGCAGTACACAAAACTTATATTGGACAGAAAGAAACTATACTTTAGTAATCTAATTTCCAACTCAAAGAATAAAAATACTTATGTCTGGAATCACGTAAATAATCAATTAGGACGGAATAAAACCCAGAGTATTAATAGTCTATCTGACAATAATAATAATGTACGTTTAACGGACTCGTTTTTAATTTCAAACTGCTTTGCAGATCATTTTTATTCTCAGGTCAAGGTTAAATTACAGAATCAGCCTCACCAATTATCAATACAATGTACTTGTATTCCTCCAATTCTTAATTCTATGGTTCTCTCGTATACAACGTGTGCTGAAGTTATTGTTATAATAATGGAATTACGAGACTCGCCTTCTTCAGGTATAGATGGTATTTCAGCTAAAGTTTGCAACACATATATTTAAGTATTGTTCAACCAATTACATATAACTTATTTTCAATCTCTGTATTATGAATGGTGTGTATCCTGATTATCTCAAGCTCTCTATTGTGTGACCAATTTACAAACAAAAGTGGATCTTCGTATCACCTCTAACATAGGCCCATTTCTCTCTTACCTACATTATCTGAAGTGTTTGAAAAACTAAAATGTTCTAGAATCAAGCAATTTATGCAAAGTAATAATTTATTACCCTGCTACCAACATGGTTTTACTGATTGTAAATCAACCGAAAAAGCCTCCGTTGATTTCATAGAGACCATATATCGCAGTACTGATAAGAACTTTTATGTTGTTGGTATTCTTTTTTATTTATCCTGTGCCTTTGCAATTGAACATGAATTTTTTAAACATAAACTATCGCATTTGGGTTTTAGAGGCATTGTTATTGACTGCATTACATCCTTTATAAAACCCAGGAGTTCTGTTGTTAAAACTCATAACACAATGTCAAAATAATATGACCTCATCTATGGTATTTCACAAGGGTCTGTCCTTGGGCCCCTATTATTTAATTTATATGTCAATTATCTTGAATACAGTGTAAATTCCGAAGGTCTGATAATGTACGCTGATGACACAACCTTTCTTGTTACTGCTGAGACCGTTGCTTTAATTTTTTTTAATAGACGCCGAGACCTGTATAATATGTCATATATTAAAATCACATATCTCAATATTTTTAAAAATGCTAAGTTTTTAGGTGTTTATGTTGATTCTGATTTGAATTTGGAATCACAAATAAAATTGTGGACATCTTAACAAGTTGTGTTTTTCTTTCAGGATTTTAAAACGTTCTATGGACAGTAGAAGTCTTCTTAATGTGTATTTTTCTCTTGGACATACTATTATTATTTCCTTTAATAACTGATATGGGGCAGGGCAACAAACAAAGATATGGTATTTGTTGCACAAAAGAAAATCTTAAAACTTATTTTTAACTTGGCACCAAGGGAGTCTTCAAGAATGCTTTTAACAGTAACTGGAATTTTAATATACAAGGCTGCTTTATTTATGTTATTTACATATATATATAAATTACGATTAAACACACTGTGTACACTCAAAGGTTTTCGTCATTTGCGTAGTATGAGAGTGGTAACACTCTTTCTTTACAATCAATGATGTGATAAGCACTGCATGTTAAACCACACAGTTTGCATATGGACTGATCGGTGGCATCGTGAAATTGGCGTTG
This sequence comes from Ectobius pallidus, assembly GCA_964059195.1. Classification (NCBI taxonomy): domain Eukaryota; kingdom Metazoa; phylum Arthropoda; class Insecta; order Blattodea; family Ectobiidae; genus Ectobius; species Ectobius pallidus. The sequence goes on from CAXKWD010000003.1 coordinate 41,328,369, forward strand.
ATTACATATGCGGTGGTGGAATCCATGGGCTTTATTTTATTTTTAACAACAGAGATGTGTTCATCTTTAATTCAGCATTACATGAGCACAACACAAGGAGTAAAGAGGTTATACATATTTTAAAAAATCGAACTTTTAGATACATTATATAGCCAGTTTACATTGTTAGTCAAGTTATAAATAACTTACCAGCCAGAATTTTCAATGTGGAAAATCTCAGGTGTTTTAAACTTAAACTGAAAGAGTATTTGTATGAGAAGACATCTTATTCTTTTTAAGGATTTTTTACATAAACGATTACTGCAGTCACTGTAACCTTATTTGTCCTGAATAATAATGACAAAGTCAATCTATACAATGTAAAGCTACAGATGTGATAAATTATTATTATTATTACTATTATTATTACTATTATTATAAGAAATAGCTTTGATCGATAGAAGTTGTCTTCTGCCTAATACATCAACGGATGATTTCATTGTTCTCTTTGTGAACAACGTGCAAACATCACAGAAAAATGTACAATACCCTCCAAAATAAAAGTAATAAAACTAATTACATGACCGATAGCCAAAAGGTAGAATACCGGCTCTAAATGTGTAAAAGCAAAAACAAAGAACATCTCACTTTCTTCTGTACCTGCGACAGCTTGCAGGCGTACAGTATGTTCCAATCGAATCCAATACAAGACATTAAATCCTGCTTCTTCATAACGTCTTATAATTCCATTTAATATATATAATATAGGATGTCCTTTATGCATACATAGAACAAGTAAGGCCAGCAATATATCGTTATCTATAAAACACACAGTTCTTTTTTTATTTAAACCCAAGGTACTAGCCAAATACGGCGGTAGTAGTCGAGACATCATTGTCGTCATCTTACCCTTGAAAACTTCTTCAACACACTCTTTCAAATCTGGACAACAAATCTGTTTGGTTCGAAATCTACTAAAGAAGTCAGCCTCTGCATATGTTTCTAAAAATTCGAGCATATACATTGATCCATAATTCACATCTGCCTCTATGAGGTCCTCGAAATCTCTGATAGGTCTTTCGTAACCAGGCTCTATAAGAAATGAAGTAAAGAAAGTGTTGAACAACATACATATGCTGAAGCAATAACAAATATATATGATAAAGAATAATCGGACGCAATCAGATTTTGGCAAAATAGGCACAGACACACTAAGTAGAACTGCCCAAGCCGTGTAAAAACAATGTGACAGTTTCCTAAATGTGGGAGATTCCACTTGTCTGGCCATCGAAAATAATACAATACTCACGGCTAAAAATATAAGTCCTAAGATCGCCCATACCACTGGCGTGAACAATCCTACTACTCTCTCAGCTCTCGGTATTTGTTTTGGACACGGTACCAGCCACGTGAACTGTTCAAATGAATACGGAATTGTTTGGCCGAGTAACTTCGCGAATATCGGATGTTTTATAATTACCCCAATAGCAAAATCATATTGACCAGCAACAATTCCAGATATCAAATCTATTACTGCATCCATCTCAAAACTTTGCAAAGGTTGAACAAAAGATATTGTTAAGTTGTATTTTTCGGCAAATATGCGAAGAACCTCAGCTGACAAACTCGTATCGATATATATCGTTTCATTACTTTCATTCGTATAATTATGAACACGGACATAAGGCTCCACTCCATATGGTAGTGATGTCATGTTGCAACCCATGAAATCGTTGGGAATTTTGGATGCATAAATGTCAATGTTCGTGCAACCTAAGTTTTCACCTGAGTCCCACCCACATAATTCCCTAATATCCGTCACACTTTTGCAGTCACCATTCTGAAATGGAAACCATGTGTATAAATTGTATCTATGTTGGTTTTCAGTCGGACTGTTCTGCTTTAAGACTAACACTACGTTTATAATTCTGGAAATTTCCCAAAGATATTCGAATATTAGTTTGCTGTATTTTGAGTTTGGGGGACTTTCAAATGGCCACACAATCAAAAACTCAGCTTGTGGGTTCCAAGACGGATTCATTGAGAGATCGTCGACTACATTTTGGAAGGTATAAATAATTTCCTCAAAATTTTGAGAACAAAATATAAAAATGTATCCTTGATGTAAGACTTGCATTTCAGGAGGGAAAGCTATCTTCTGGTTTTTCGATGAGATAACCAGAATTGTATTTCTCATATCAGAGTTCAGCTTGCTTAGTATGTTGTCGAATAGCGAAATGCATTCCCCAAGTTTTTCGTCTTCGTTGGATATGAACGAAAAGACGATGGGCCTTTGCTGATTGAAAAATCTCTTTAAAATACTATTGATATTAAAGGCAACGAACGATGCTTCATCTGTGTAAGTTTGTATACTCAGTATCATCGAAACGTATAACGTAACTGTTAGAAAAATGACACTTTGTAGACGAAACATTATTCCATTTTCCATTAAGCTATTGAATTGAAACTAGAACGATGCAGCATTCACCAGATAGATATCCTCATAAAAATGCACTGTTTCTCTTAAAATTGTGTGCTTTTGTCTTGTATAGTTCGAATATACATTGTTCAAACTGAGGGGCATGATCACTTTTCATTATAACTTACATTCTTTGAATTTTAATAATAGCTTAAAGTAAAATCAGTATTTGTTTCACAGGTTTCCGTGAGTAAATCATTAAAATCAATAAATTCACTCTCATTCTATCATTCATAAGCCGGCAATGAATTTTACTATGGATTAATTGGTTGCCTTAGCATAAACTATTTGACTGAACAGAGACGAACGTTGTCTATGCCATTATGATTTTTTTCTAGACAAAGAACTAGAAAGGTGGCGTATTTGGAGTGATGCGTCTTTTTCGTGGATAAAAGAATCTTCTCTCTCATATTATGTTTGTATGTATTCACCTCTAGCTCGAATAGAAGGCTTTAAGGTTTTACTACACCATGGTAAATAAATAAATAAAAAGGAATAAACAGAAGGGTGGTATACTGGTGTCTATAAAATTCTCTTGTAAGGCATACTGTTTGCAAAGTCCTCAGTCGACAAAGAAGGAAGTCTTTCTTCAGTGACAATTCTTCATTAGAGAATGTATATCCTAAAATCTTAGTAACTCCCACCTGTATTGGAATTATCAGTTGCATAAAAAAGAATTCTTCTATTTCGCTTATAAACTTCCAGCAAAATTTCAAATAATATGTAGACCAATGACTCTAGATTCTAAATTTCAGTTCATTATGAAGAAATGGCATTTTCTTCTTCCTTTAAGTTACCACATCTTGAAGCACGTTCTTCTCTCCTTATATCATATGCACACGGACTTATAGGCCAAGAATAGGAATTCCATTATGTTTCAACCTTGCTTCGATTATACTTGTTATGTGTATTAAATAACCGTCGTATAATGCAACGTCCCTGTTTATCAGGCTTATGTCCCGAAAGATTTCTTTCATGCGGCAGTAATTAGACATGCCACACTTACGCACATATAAAAACCATCGACCAGGACCAGGATCGATTCCAACGAACTAGGAGCAGCAATTCAGAGCCTTACTCACTGATCCATCTTGTCCGATACTGACCATATAAAAGTATAGAATAAAGACTTCAGAACTAGAAGCGGTCTGATAACATATCATGTTTTAATACTTATCATGCGAGGGAGTAAAACTAGAAAATATGCATTGTTGACAAATGGATATATGATAGATAAAGTACCATGCCGTTTTATTAAACATGCACCTATTTTTATTTGCATCAGAAATCGATAATTTCTAGGCAAGCTATTACATTATCATAGTTACCAGTATTTCTAGACTGGCTAATTTCTTATAATTCGGAAATACATGTCACACGTATCCCAGGTTTACCGACACAAACCCAATGCCGGTATTAAGAACTGTTCTGATTTCTCCAGTAGCATGCTAAAAACCGCGATCCATACTTAAGTCAATATGCACAGACCTAAAGAAACTATTCATTTAAACATATGCCCATATAACGTCAAATGGTTTATTTATAATAACAAAACAAATTTATGTGAACAGATAGTATCGCAACAGTTAATAAAAATGTGATTGATAATGAATGCACCAATGATAAGCATCGGAAAAAACCAACAATATTAGATGCAGCTGAAGAAGAGCTAGGACAACGGAAAGTAAATATCATATTCAAGAATAAACATCCACGGTTTATGTCAGAAATCAAAGAAATCGCTACAAAGAAAAAAGTGCTGTTATTTACAATGTTTAAAAATCAAATCACCATAACTTAGCAAAATTATGCGAAAGAAAAAAGCAGGAATAAGTAGAATTTACAAGAATACGGTAAAATATACCAAAGATATAGAAAATGAACTATATGGAAAGCTGAAGAAGCCTCCTCATTGAGAGTGGGATACCAAATAAATTAGTTAGGTTGATCAAAATATGTCTAAATGAATCCTATATCAGAGTCAGGCTAGGAAAATGTATGTCAGATAGGTTTGACATTAGAAGCACCTTCAGGCAAGGAGAAGCATTATCGCCTTCACTTTTTAATTTCGCTTTGGAATATGCCGTTAGGAAAATTCAGGAAAACAAGGTAGGCCTAGAATTAAATGGCAGTCGCCCGATTTTAGCTGATGCAGGTGACGTTTGCTTTTTGGGCGATGACATGAACACAATCGAGAGAAATACAAAAAATCTTTTCGATGCCTGCAGGAATGTTGGATTGGAAATTAATACAGAAAAATTAAGTATATGGTCATGGAACGTCTAAATAATGCTCTACAAAATATTAGAATAGCTGGTAAATCGTTCGAACAAGTGGAAAAACTCAAATATCTGGAAGCAATAATTACAGACACAAATAATATTAAGGCAGAAGTTAAGTGTCCACTAAAATCAAGAAATGCCTGCTTTTATGCAGCTCTTATCATATCGTCTTTTGTTCAGAAATAATATATATATATATATATATATATATATATATATATATATATATATATATAAACATAATCAGAGAGTGTTCGAAAACAGAGTGATTAGGAAAATATTTGGGTTTGAAGAGAGGCAACAATGGGGACTAGAGAAAACTGCATAACGACGAGCTTCACGGCCGTACTCTTCACCGGATATAGTAAGGATAGGCCTAATTAAAACACGGAGGATGTGATGGGCTGGACATGTTGCTCGCAAGGGAGAGGAAAGACATATCTCAAAAGTATTGACTGGGAGACCCGAACAGAAAAACAACTTGGAAGAACTAGACGTAGGTAGGGGGACAATATTAGGATAGATTTAAGGGAAGTAGGATTTGCGAGGGATGATTGGATGGAGTTAGCACAGAATAGGGTAGAACGGCGGGCTCCGGTAAGCGCGGCAATGAACCTTCGGGTTCCATAAAATAGATAATATTCCTTTAGCTTCCTGAGGAATTATCTATTGCCATTGAGTAAGAAAGTAAGTAAGTAAGTAAGTAAGTAAGAAGAAAAAGAAGACTGCAGAAATTGAAGAAGAAATTAAAATTAAGGAGACAATACAAGCCAATACAAACCAAAGTGAAGTCAGTAAGTTATAAAGGAATGGCAAAAATATTTCCCGAAAACGCATGATCAAGAGCAGAATATCAAAAATTAATCATGCCCATAGATAAAAATACAATTGAAATAACAAAAGAAGAAAGCAACTGAACCAATAAACAAATGTAAAAATAGAAAAGCTGCAGACCCTGATAAGATAACAAATTAAATGCTAAAATACGGAGGAACACAGCTGATATTAAAGTTTCAGATTATCGAAAATCATGGGCATTAATTATACCAGTCCTTTTGTGCTTCCTATACCAAGAAAAAGGCTATAGATGGGGTAAGGTCACAAGATGTTGTTAAAATAATTCAATAGAAAGTAATAGGCCAACCTAATAGAGCGAAGGCTACTGTATACCCCCCATCCCCCCCCCCCCCCGTGGGAATTTCCGACACATATATTTTTTTGTTGGTATTCCCATCTAGTTTCAGTTTTCAGTTGTTTGCCCCTTATCAATTACAGCATTTACCCGGAAACCCCGGAAATCCGGAGAAAATGAGTTTGTTTTAATTTTTCTTCGTTCTTTGCTCCTAATATGCCCAGGGAATTTCTGGCTCACATATTTTTTGTTGGTATTACCATCTAGTTTAAGTCTTAAGTTGTTTGCCCCTTATCAATTACAGAATTTACCCGGAAACCCCGGAAAACTACGGAAATCTGGAGAAAATGAGTTTGATTTAATTTTTTTTTGTTCTTTGCACCTAATATGCCCAGGGAATTTCTGACTCACACATTTTTGTTGGTATTGGCATCTAGTATAAAGTTCCAGTTGTTTGCCCCTTACAAATTACAACATATCCCCGGAAAACCCGAAAAACCACTTTTATACGGAGAAAACGACAATGTTTTATTTTTTAAATCTTTGTTCTTTGCTTCTAATATTCAAAGGGAATTTCTGAATCATATGTTCTTTTATTGGTATTGCCATCCAGATTAAGGTTTCAGTTGTATGCCCCTTATCAATTACAGCAAATCCCCAGAAAACTCCGAAAACCACGGAAACCCGGAGAAAATGACTTTGTTTTAATTTTTTTAATCTTAGTTTTTTCTTCTAGTATTCAAAGGGAATTAGTGACTAATATGGTTTTGTGTTGGTATTGCCATGTAGATTAAGGTTTCAGTTGTTTGCCCCTTATCAATTACAGCAAATCCCCGAAAACTCCGAAAACCACGGAAGCTCGGAGAAAATGACTTAGTTTTAATTTTTTAAATCTTAGTTCTTTGCTCCTAGTATTCAAAGGGAATTGGTGACTCATATGGTTTTGTGTCTGTATTGCCATGTAGAATAAGGTTTCAGTTGTTTGCCCCTTATCAATTACAGCAAATCCCCAGAAAACTCCGAAAACCACGGAAGCCCGGAGAAAATGACTTTGTTTTAATTTTTTAAATCTTAGTTCTTTGCTCCTAGTATTCAAAGGGAATTGGTGACTCATATGGTTTTGTGTTGGTATTGCCATGTAGATTAAGGTTTCAGTTGTTTTCCCCTTATCAATTACAGCATATCCCCGGAAAACTCCGGAAACCTAAAAAATCCGAAGAAAATGAGTTCGTTTTAATTTAGTAAAAACCTTTGTTCTTTGATCCTAATATTCCCAGGGAACTTCTGACTTACATATATTTATTTTTTTGTTGACATTGTAATCTAGATTAAGGTTTCAGCTGTTTGCCCATTATCAATTACAACATATCCCCGTAAAACCCGGAAAACCACGGAAATCCACAGAATTTCTAGAACTCGGAACCTTTGATCTACGGTCACTGAAACCGTTATTGCGAAGTAATTCTTCTGCTTCAAGTGTGTCCCTTGCAGGTTCAAAAGGGTGAGTATATGGACTACGAGATTTCTGCCATAATTGTGATGGTCACATGCAAAGAAAAGGGGAATCATATCTTCTAAACATGCCAAGTGTAAGTCAAAGTTGTTTTCTTTAGTTGCTCGCTGAAATCTCAAAATCAATGACACTTTGTCTATATTACCATTCCACATTGTGCTGTTTTACCGAATGTCTCTTCTCTAACTTCAGTCAAGAAAGTTTGGTAGTGACTGTGGAAGGTTTGGTAAGATAAATTAATTATCATTCACAGATGTCAAATTAGAATATGAAGTGTGTTCTGTCAGGTTTCCAATCGCCTTCATTCCTTCAGCATCAGGATTTGTTCCAGTATTCTTTGTCATGCTGTAATTGGTAAGGGGAAACAACTGAAACCGTAAAGTATATGGCAATAGCAACAAAAATTATGTGATTCAGAAATTCCCTGGGAATATTAGTATCAAAGAGCAAATATTTTTTAAAAATTAAAACAATCTCATTTTCTGCGGATTTTCGTGTTTTCAGGGTTTACGTGGATATGCTGTAATTGATAAGGGGAAAACAACTTAAACCTTAAACTTGGCAATACCAACAAAAAAACATATGAGTCAGAAATTCCCTGGGAATATTAGGAGCAAAGAACAAAGATTTTAAAGAAATTTTTAAAAAGTTAATTCCTCCGGATTTTCGTGGTTTTTTGGAGTTTTCTGGAGATATGCTATAATTCATAAGGGGCAAACAACTGAAACCTTAATCTAGATGGCAATACCAACAAAAAAACATACGAATCAGAAATTCCCTTTGAATATTAGGAGCAAAGAACAAAGATTTAAAAAATAATACATAGTAATTTTCTCCGTATATACGTGGTTTTCCGGGGTTTCCGGGGATATGCTGTAATTGGTAATTGGCAAACAACTGGAACCTTAATCTATATGGGAATACTAACACAAAAACATATGGTTCACCAATTCCCTTTGAATACTAGGAGCAAAGAACTAAAATTAAAAAAAAATAAAACGAAGTCCCTTTCTCCGGATTTCCGTGGTTTTCGGTGTTTTCCGGGGATATACTGTAATTGATAAGGGGCAAACAACTGAAACCTTAATCTAGATGGTAATGCCAACAAAAAAACATGTAAGTCAGAAATTCCCTTTGAATATTAGGTGCAAAGAACAAAGATTTAAAAAATAAAACTTAGTCATTTTCTCCGTATATACGTGGTTTTCCGGGTTTTCCGGGGATATGTTGTAATTTGTAAGGGGCAAACAACTGGAACATTAAACTAGATGCCAATACCAACAAAAATGTGTGAGTCAGAAATTCCCTGGGAATATTAGGAGCAAAGAACAATGAAAAATTAAAACAAATTCATTTTCTGCGAATTTCCGGGGTTTTCCGGGGTTTCCGGCTAAATGCTGTAATTGATAAGAGGCAAACAACTAAAATCTTAAACTAGATGACAATACCAACAAAAAAATATGTGTGTCGGAAATTCCCACGGGGGGGGGAGGGTTTCTTATTGGTAGCCCATGGTCTATAATCAAACATTGCAATTTGTTTTAAAAAAATAACCTAGCCATCTCAGCCACAACTCTCAATGACCAATGAAGGTCTCATTTTTGCATTGCGTGGGGCGAAGTTTTCCCTAAGTAGGGAAAAGAAGTGAGATTCATGCTTGGAAGGAGAAAGTTATGTGTATATTTCAAATTTGTTACAATTGTTGTATATTTTTTTACTAATAAGAAATAGCTTCGAAGGTAAGAAGTTGTCTTATGCCTAATACATCAATGGATGACATCATTGTTCTGTTTGTGATGAACGTGCAAACTTCAGAAAAAATGCACAACACACTCCAAAATAAACATAATAAAACTTATTATATGACCGATAGCCAAAATGTAGAATACAGGCTCTAGATGTGTAACAGAAAAAACAAAGAACATCTCACTTTCCTCTGTGTCTGTGACAGCTCCAAGACGTACAGTATGTTCCAAACGTATCCAGTACAACACATCAAGTCCAGCTTCTGAATAACGTCTTATAATTCCATCTAATACAGATAATATAGGATGTCCTTTATGCATACCTAGAGCCAATTGGGACACAACTAAATTGTCGTCTATGTAACACACAGTTCTCTTCTTATTTAATCCCAAGGTACTAGCCAAATACGACGATTGTAGACGAGATGTCACTGTCGTCAACTTACCCTTGAAAACTTCTTCAACACACTCTTTCATTTCTGGACAAGGAATATCTTTGGTTCGAAATCTACTAGTGAAATCAGTCTCTGCATATGTTTCAATCAATTTTAACGTATCCATTATTCCATAATTCACATCTGTCTCTATGAGGTCCTCGTAATCTCTTATAGGTTCTTCGTAACCAGGATCTATCAGAAATGTAGTAAAGAAAGTGTTGAACACCATACATATGCTGAAGCAATAACAAATATATATGATAAAGAATAATCGGACGCAATCAGATTTTGGCATAATAGGCACAGATACACTGAGTAGAACTGCCCAAGCCGTGCAAAAACAATGTGACAGTTTCCTGAATGTGGGAGATTCCACTTGTCTGGCCATCGAAAATAATACAATACTCACGGCTAAAAATATAAGTCCTAAGGTCGCCCATACCACTGGCGTGAACAACCCTACTACTCTTTCAGCCCTGGGTATTGGTTTTGGACACGGTACCAGCCACGTGAACTGTTCAAATGAATATGGAATTGTTTGGCCGACTATCTGCAGGAGCATCGGATGTTTTAAAATTACCCCAGTAGCAAATTCATATTCTCCACTAATAATTATAGATGACACTTCCACTACTCCTTCGAGGTCAAACTTTAGCAAAGGTTGAACAAAGGATATTTTTGCGTTGTATATTTCGGCAAATAAGCGAAGAACCTCAGCTGACAAACTCCTATCGATATATACCGTTTCATTACTTTCATTCGTATAGCTACGAACACGAAGATAAGGCTCCATTCCATTTGGTTGTGATATCATGTTGCAACCCATGAAATCATTGGGAATTTTGGATGAATAAATGTCAATGTTCGTGCAACCTAAGTTTTCACCTGAGTCCCACACACATAATTTCTTTATGTCTGTTACACTTCTGCAATCACCATTCTTAAATGGAAACCATGTGTATAAATTGTACCTATGTTGGATTTCAGTCAGACTGTTCTCCTTTAAGACTAACACTACGTTTATAATTCTGGATATTTCCCAAAGACTTTCGAATATCAATTTACTGTATTGTGAGTGTGGGGGACTTTCAAATGGCCACACAATCAAGAAATCAGCTTGCGAGTTCCAAGACGGGTTCGTTGTGAGTTCTACAACTACATCTTCGAGGGCATAAATAATTTCCACAAACTCTTGGGAACATAATATAAAAATGTATCCTTGATGTAAGACTGGAATATCAGAAGAGAAAGCTATCTTCTGTCCTTTCGACGACATAACCATAACTGTATTTCTCATATCAGAGTCCAGATGGCTTAGAATGCTGACGAAGAGCGGAATACATTCTTCGTTTTCGTTGGATATAAACGAAAAGAAGATGGGTCTTTTCTGAATGAAAAAACTCTTTAAAATACCATTGATATCAAAGGGAATGAATAATTCTTCATCTGTGTAAATTTGTATACTCAATACCATCGAAAAGTATAGCATAACTCTCATAAAAATGACACTTTGCAGACGAATCAATATTCGGTTTTCCATAAAGCTATAGGATTGAAACTCGTACGAAGCAGTATGCAGCAGTTAGAAAGCCTTATCAGAAAAATGCATTTTCCCTTAAAATTGTACGCATTTCCTTTGTATAGTACGAATATACATTGTTCAGTCTGAGGGGCATGATCACTAGTCCCTATAACTTACATTCTTTGAATTTTAATAATAGCTTAAAGATGAAGCAATATTTGTTTCACAGATTTATATGATCGAAACCTTAGTTAAATATTGCTGCAATCGAAAAATAGTGGGAAAACAATGTGAATTAAAGAATCAAAAATTTCCTTCCTTGGCAGGATTCAAACCGAGAACGTGTTACTTACGAGTCGAACGCGCTGTCATTGTGCTATTGAATCGCTTAAGAACCAACTTTCCTTGAGAATCTGTTATGAAACAAGTGATTGACAAGGGGACTACAGCCGATAAATTGCTTGAATTGATAAATAATTTCACGTCATTTGCATTGCATGTACAAGGCTCTGAAATCAGCTACAAGGGTCGGTCAGCTTTTTTTCCCCCTACCTGTACATCTTAGGTAGTTATATAGAAGCTCCAAAAACGAGTATCTGCATCAAATAAGTGACTGGAATTACTTTATAATATTGGTTATTCACAACAACAAAAATTCGGTTCTCAAAAAAATTTCTGTTCTCAAAAAAATTTCTGTTCTCAAAAAAATTGTTGTTCTCAATAGAATATCCGTTTTGGTGTCACAGTCCGGAAAAAGACACTTCTAGTTGAGATAGTTGAGATATCAAGCAATTTTTTTTTATTATTATTTTGCCCCAAACCCATGAGAGTTTCTGCACAACCCTAAATAATTTCGATGCATGCATCGTCAAACGTAACGTTCATGTTTATGTCAAACAATGTGGGGAAAAGTAAGGAGTGTGACTGTCACACCCCATATTCTGCATCCAGTATTTTGACTTCTTGACATGAAAAGACCATGATTCGTCATTCCCGGATAAATGTTAGTTCAACATCCAATTGAAACTGTCTAGAGGATGTTTCAGAATTTAAAAAAGAATCCGAGGCAGGAAGTTTATTCGAATCTTTGTCACAGGAAACCGTAAAAAAAGACGATAAGGAGTGTTATCCGGTCTAGTGCTCCCCCAAAGAAGAATTGGACCACATTCTGCAGAAAGGAATCAACCCTCAAATTTAAAAAATCGGAGAAGATGCTATATTATTGCTACTGAACTATATATTTACGTTGTACAAACTAACCAACCCTCCTCTTCCGTTTGTATGCCTTCTATGGAGCAAACAAAGAAACGTTAAAAAGATCCAGGTGACTTTTTGTTTAACTTAAAATGATTTTTTTTCTCAGCTTAAAAATCATGTGGATTGGTTTCTTTCTGCAGAATGTTGTCCACTTAAGGGGTGGGGAGAAGGGTGAAGTAGAGGGGATGAAGTATTGTTTCATCTGTTTCTCCTAAGACCAATTTCCGACCAGACATCGAGGAGGGAGGACGGCAAGAAGTAAAACCGTGGCGCGTATTTTTATTCATGGTAAAGAGTTTTACCTATGTTTTGGGCTTCTAATTTATGTTTTTTTGCATGTTTCAATTAGCTTCTGATTGCCATATAAATGGAGCATGTTATAAAAATTCAAGTAGCTGTATATTTAAATAGACTTCTGTCAAAATTAAAAAATTGAACAAAAATTGTTTGTTGGGAGGATTGTTTTTAGTAATGAGTGTTGCCGCAACTCAGCTCTTTCCATATAGCATTTATTTATTGGTGCAACTAGAGAATGCAAATAGAAGTTAACTGAGAAAAAAACACTTCTAAGTCACTATGAGATGTAAAATTACTTGTTCTTAAAGCTACTTACTCAATTGTAAGATTGCACTAATTATTTATCTTTATTTGATTTATTAAAGGATTGTAAAAAATTCAAAACTGGCCTAGTTTCAAAATATTCAATTCCTTCAAATCTGTGACGTATTTATATAAGACTTTTGCTTTTAAATGTATTTTCATGGTGTGCATTTTGTCGAATACTGCTGCATATTTCTCTGTTAAATTTAAAAGTTTATCGGACCCTATAGGTTCCGTATCCAATGTAGTGTACGTATACAGCCGATAAGAAACAAGTCACACGTCGAGGCTGAAAACTGTTTTATTTTGTATAATTTGTATTTTTTCACATTTAATCAAATATAAGTTCTTTGTTTTGACTTCACGTGCATGATTACACACATGGTCTCTGTCTATCCTCTTTCTAGTATCAGCTGCCTTGTGTCCAGACAAGCACGAACACGTCATTTTCAGAGTATGCCTAAAAAATAAAGCCAATAGAAGAGCATGTTTGAGTCGATTTAAATAAAATTAATTTGGGAACACTCGTTACAATTTGGAGAATTTTCAAATTTGGTTCATTATGAACGACAATTATCATAAGATGAACATCACAATCATTTCCTCGTGGTATCAAAGTGCAGTTCTTGGGATGAAATGCTAAAAGTTTGCCCCCCCCCCCCCAAAAAAAAAAAACTTGTGTGTATAAAATACAAGTGGAAATAATATTGAGGTAAATTGGTTTGGGTAACACTCCTTACTGAAATTGCTGTGTCACGTCTTTTGTAAACTATTGTCATTCGTCTCCAGCATTTCAAGACAAAGGTACTGCTACCTTACAACAGCTCAGTCCATTTCTATTTTAAAAACCTGAAAACAACATGTTGAAAAAGGACCTGTAAAATGGTAACACTCATTAGAAAGTCAAAACGTTCCACCAACTTCAAAAATTCACATACAATCACAAAACGAGAAAACTCATGATTCCTATGCAGTTTTGTGAACTACAATGCCATGGAAAACTAGTCGTTCAAAAAAACCGAAGTTGAATTTTCAATTTGGGGATTCTGTCGAGGAGACAAAACGGTAATTTTATTGAGAATGACCCATATCCGATAATAAAGCATTATAATTGATCTCTCTTTTCTTAAAATATTAATTGGGGTTTCGGTATGAATGTATGTAACTAGAATATTTTACTCAGATCTGAACACAGTATACGTCATACTACTAGTCAGTGACTACTAGTGACTACTAGTCAGTAATATAACTGCGATAAATAGCTGGTACAACGTTACTGGCTAACATTACACAGTACTTCAATCAGTTGATCAACATCGATATTTTCAGAAACTTTGATAGATTTAATACACTAACAATATAATCTGCAATTATATAAAAACAATGGAGAAACGCATTACATTCCAGAATTAAGAACACAATACAATACAATACAATATAATAGAGACGAATAAGTTAAGTCAGTAAGTTATATAATAATTGCACAAATATTTCCAGAAACTCTATGATCAAGAGAATAATATGAAAAATTAATCATGTCCACAAATAAAAATATAATTGAAATAACAAGAGATGAAGTAACTGAACCAATAAACAAGTGTAAAAATAGAAAAGCTGCAGACCCTGAAAAATAACAAATGAAATGCTAAAATACGGAGAAACACAGCCAGTTTCACATTAGAGAAAAGCATGGTAATATAATAAACCAGTGCTTTCGTGTTTCATATACCTTAAAAAAGCTTTCGAAGGGGTAACGTTAAACGGTGTTGTTCAAATAATTCAAAAGAAAGGAATAGGCTAACCTAATCAACTATTGAAATTAGTTAAAATAAATAAGCTAGCCATCAAGGCCACAACTCTCAATGACCAATGAAGGTCTCATTTTTGCAAGGTAAGGCGGGGCGAAGCTTGCAATATTCGGGGATAAGAAGTGAGATCCATGCTTGGGAGGAAAAGATTATGTGTATATTCCAATTGTGTTGGAATTTGTTGTATTTTTCCTTACCAATAAAAATAGCTTCGAAGGGAAGAAGTTGTCTTCTGCCTAATACATCCATGAATGACATCATTGTTCTGTATGTGATGAACGTGAAAACCTCAGAGAACAATGTACAACACCCTCCAAAACAAAAATTACAAAACTTATTACAAGACCGATAGCCAAAATGTAGAATACTGGCTCTAGATGTGTAACAGCAAAAACAAAGTACATCTCACTTTCCTCTGTACCTACGACAGCTTGCAGGCGTACAGTATGTTCCAAACGTATCCAGTACAACACATCAAGTCCAGCTTCTATATATCGTCTTACAATTCCATCTAATACAGATAATATAGGATGTCCTTTATGCATACCTAGAGCAAATAAGGCCACCACTAAATCGTCGTCAATAAAACACACAGTTCTCTTCTTATTTAATCCCAAGGTACTAGCCAAATATGGCGGTTGTATACGAAATGTCCCTGTCGTCATCTTGCCCTTGAAAACTTCTTCAATACACTCTTTCAAATCTGGACAAGCAATACGTTTGCTTCGA
Source organism: Ectobius pallidus (assembly GCA_964059195.1). Taxonomy (NCBI): domain Eukaryota; kingdom Metazoa; phylum Arthropoda; class Insecta; order Blattodea; family Ectobiidae; genus Ectobius; species Ectobius pallidus. Next base: position 41,343,852 of record CAXKWD010000003.1, read on the forward strand.
AACCTACCAAAGAAATCGATCTCTGCATATGTTTGCAAAATATCGAACGTATCCATCGCTCCATAATTTACTTCTGCCTCTATGAGGTCCTCGAAATTTCTGATAGGTTTTTCGTAACCAGGATCTATCAGAAATGAAGTAAAGAAAGTGTTGAACACCATACATATGCTGAAGGAATAGCACACATAAATGATGAAGAATAATCGGACACAATCAGATTTTGGCATAATAGGTACAGATACACTGAGAAAAACTGCCCAAGCCGTGTAAAAACAATGTGACAGTTTCCTAAATGTGAGAGATTCCACTTGTCTGGCCAACGAACATAATACAATACTCACGGCTAAAAATATAAGCCCCATTGTCGCCCATGCGACTAGTGTGAACAATCCTACCACTCTCTCTGCTCTAGGTATTTGTTTTGGACACGGTACAAGCCAGGTGAACTTTTCAAGTGAACACGGAATTGTTTCACCGAGTAACTCCACCATTATCGGGTGTTTTACAACTATCCCTGTAGCAAAATCATGTTTTCCAACAATAATACCCGACACAAATTCCAATATTTCATCCTTCTCAAAGCTTATCACAGGTTGGACAAAGGATATTGTTGAGTTGTATTTTTCGGCAAATAAGCGAAGAATCTCAGCTGCCAAACTCAAATCGACATATACCGTTTCTTTACTTTCATTTGTATAGTTACGAACAAGAATAAAAGGCTCCATACCAAATGATTGTGATGTCATGTTGCAACCCATGAAATCATTAGGAATTTTGGATACATAAATGTCAATGTTCGTGCAACCTGAGTTTTCACCTGAGTCCCACACACATAATTCCCTAATATCAGTCACACTTTTGCAGTCACCATTCTGAAATGGAAACCAAGTGTATAAAATATATGTTTGTTGGTTTTCAGTCAGATTTTCCTCCTTTAAGACTAACACTACGTTTATAATTCTGGATGTTTCCCAAAGAGTTTCGAATATCAATTTACTGTATTGTGAGTGTGGGGGACTTTCAAATGGCCACACAATCAAGAAATCAGCTTGCGGGTTCCAAGACGGGTTCATTGTGAGATCTACAACTACATCCTCGAGGGCATAAATAAATTCCTCATAAACTTGAGAACATAATATAAAAATGTATCCTTGATGTAAGACTGCCAAATCAGAAGAGAAAGCTATATTCTGTTCTTTCGACGACATAACCAGAACTGTATTTCTCATATCAGAGTTCAGCTTTCTTAGAATGTTGTCGAATAGCGGAATGCATTCCCCAAGTTCTTCGTTTTCGTTGGATATGAACAAAAGGACGATGGGCCTTTTCTGATTGAAAAAAATATTTAAAATACCACTGATATTAAAGGCAAGGAATAAATCTTCATTCGTGTAAGTTTGTACACTCAAAGTCATTGAAACGTATGGAATAACTGTTAGAAAAATGACACTTTGTAGAGAAAACATTTTTTTTTCCATAAATCTATGTAATTGAAAGTAGAACAAACAGCATCCAGCAGCTAGAAGCAGAGGTCTCTTAAAATCGTATACACTTCCTTATATCGAATAATAATTCTTTGAATTTTATTAATAGCTGAAAGAAGAAGCAATATTTGTTTCATAGATTTCTGTGACTGAAACAATATCATTAACGTCATTCTCATTCTATCAATATATAAACAGACAATGAAACTAAGTATCGATTAATTGGTTGCCTTATCCCCAATTTTTTGATTGAACATTGACGAACAAAGTCAAGTTTAGAAACTACAAAAGTGGCATGTATGGACTCATCTCTCTAATATAAATAAATAAAAAGGAACAAACAGTAGGGTGGTATACTGGTGTCTATAACACTTTCTTCTAACACATACTGTTCACAAAGACATCCGTCACCAAAGAAGGAAGTCTTTCTTGAGAGACACTTCTTCATTAAAGAATGCCAATATCCTAAATTTTCAGCAACTCCCGCCTTTCTTGAAATAATCAATTGAATTAAAAATAACTCTTCTATTTCACTTATTAACTTCAAGCAATATTTCAATTAATATGGAGACCATTGGTGCACGAAAAGTACATTCCTTTCTTCCTACGATCCTAGAATCGAAATTTCAGTTCATATATGAAGAAAAGGCAATTCTTCTTCCCTTAAGTTACCGAATCTTGAAGCGAGTTCTTCTCTCCTTATATCAGATGCACACAGACTTATTTTCTTTTATAGACCTTTAATCGGAATAACACTATTTTCAACCTGTCTTTGATTAGGCTTGTTATTATTAAATAACCGTCGTATAATGCAACTTAGGCCTGTAAACGTCGCCTGTGTATCAGAATTTTGTCCCGGAAGATTTCTTTCATGGCCCAGTAAATATACAGATATAGGATTGTCACTTTTGGGCACACATAAATACCATCGACCGAGGCCAGGATCTAATCCACGAAACTGGGAGCAACAATGCAGTGCCTTACTCACTGGTCCATTTTGTCCGACGCAGATTGTATGAAACTAATGTATAAAACCTTAAGGCTCTTTTAGATGGTCGTGTCAGCTATCAGTTCCATTTCAGTTTTTCTCTCAGCTTCATACAGGATTAACTGACAGTTCAACTGAGCAGGAAACGGGATTGAGAACCGACCGGACCGTGGCTGTTAACCACTCGAAACGGACTGATGTGTCATAATTTATTTTTTCTCACGCAAGGCAGTAAGACTAGAAAGCATGCAATAAAACGTTACAGTAACGATAAAATAGTTGTTTATTATTAATTATTCCTGTAGCAACAGTACCAAACCTGTAATTGTGTACCTGGTCTTACAAAGGGGCTAACCGCCAAATTAAAAAAAAATATATATTTTACTGTACAATGGTGAATCATGGTATCCTGCATTGCCCTACAAAAACGCTAAGTGAAATTCATAATAGTGTGGTTGCAAAGTTGCCCGAGAGAGAGGATTGTTGATTATCTCAGAAACTTAATTTTGCCACTTAGCCCCTTTGTAAGGTAAGGTACACAATTATATAATTCATACAGCATTACGTGAATTGAATTGAATTAAGTATTTTAAAATGTTGTCAAGTAGATATTTGATAGATAAAATAGCATGCGTTTTATTAAACATGCACCTACTTTCGTTTTTACCAGATATCCATCATTTTTTTAGGCATGCTATTAGATCATTATAAGTATCAGTATTTCTAGACTGGATGATTTCTTATAATTCGGAAATTCATGTCACGCATATCCCAGCTTTACCGACACAAAACAAATGCCGGTAATAAGTACTGTTCTGATTTCTCCAGTAGCATGCTCGGAACAAGAGAATGAGCTATTTCCATTCTTAAGTCGATATGCATAGACCTAAAGAAACTATTCATGTACAATTACATAGGCCATCTTATCTCTCGTATTATTGTAGTAATATACAATACCGTAAATAATCCGGGCTTTATTTTTTAAATGTGCTAGAGATAGTAGGAAATCTAGTAATTTATTTTTATGTATATATTTAGATAGTTAATTACAAAAGCTCCAGAAACGAGTATCTGCATAACAAGTGACTGGGATTACTTTATAATATCCGATACTAAAGCATTATAATTGATCTCCTTCTTAAAATATTAATTGGGGTTTCAGTACGAATGCACGTTACTAGAATATTTTACTTAGAACTGAATAAAGGAAAAGTCATATAGTGACTACTAATCAGTAATATAACTGCGATAAATAGCTGATACAACGTTACTCGCTAACATTAAACACTACTACAATCATGCATTTAACTTGGGTTTGTTCTACACTAGCAGGTGCCCACGGCTTCGCCCACGATAATTAACTGAAAAATTAAAAATCAAGAGTATAATAATTATTAAAGCATTATATTTATTAACACTTGCACGTGAATCATTCATAAACTAAACCATTAATAATTAATGAAACAGCTAAAATTCCGGCTTTACATTAAGTTCCAAAGCTACCTGATAATACGTATTGTTTCTCAACTGTTTGTTGACAGATGAATATGATGTGAATTCTATTTGATAAATTCACTTTAATTTTCAGAAATTATATAACTTTTCAAGGGAAGGAACGGTTTGTTTGGATTTTTATTGTCCGCGATACTTCCAGGCTTAAACTATCAATAACATCATAGCTGGTGCCCGCGGCTTCGCCCGCCATTATTAATTGAATCCAGGATTTTTAAGAACTTTACACTGACAGTTTATTAAAAATGTTTGTGGTTCAGAGCTATGAAAATTGTAAGTAAAAATAAAATTATAATATTTGTTCATTGTGTTCATTTCACTTAGGACATATATAATAAAGAAACGGTTTTCCTAATTTTTTACTGTTCGTGAAAGTTTAGACTGTGAGAGACGAACATCGTCGACTATACCCTATGTCTCACGAAGTGAGGGAGCGAGTGAGCACGCTATTTAGGGCCGTTGAATTGTATAAGAGTAGATTGGTTTGGTCTTTGTCCACTGAACTACTATCATGCATACTGGTTTCTGTCGCCGTTCACTTGTTGATTCCAGTTTAAATGGCGACCGGTTTGAGTGACCTATTTCTGTGTCGTTAAAGTTTTATGTTTCGGGCAATTAGCAGATTCTTATATTCGGTGACGTACCTTTGAGCAAATGAGGGGAAAATGCCTACTTCACTTGAGCAAAAATGTCTACTTCACTTGAGCAAAAATGTTCACTTCACTCGAGTACAAATTAGTCGTGTATTCCAACGATTTGGCAACGCCACATTCAACTGACAGTCAGTTCCCTCCAAATCTTTGGGCACAGCCGCCAAATGAAAACTGCCCCAGAACCACAATTGGCGCAGAGTCCTTTCACAGACATTTCAAAAGGGAATTTTACTGTGCACATCCATCGATACATATTTTAACACAGGTTTTCAAGGACCGACAAATTCAAACGGACATATCAATCCGATCGCATCTTTCTGCGAAGCAAAGGAAAAATAAGAAGTCTGAAATTAACCGACTTTATGCCATTAAGAGCTGGGACGATTAGGTTTCGGGAACGTTTAATTTAAGAACAAACACTGTAAATTCTACATTGTCATCAGGACGTGCCCATCAAATGGCGGTGGACACAAGCCAACTTTAGGAAGTGACGTACCCATGAAATTGCGATGAAACCACAGTATTGCCACATCTCGTTTAGAGGAAAAATATAAGTACCATTTGTGTATTACTTTACTTTGCTCAAATGAATATATTCATTTGCTCTATTGCTATGGCGATTTGCTCAATGTTAATCACCGCTTATATTGGCTTCCGTGTTTCTAATTTTGTTGATATAATAATTTAGGAATCGCGCACAATGTGCATTATCTTAACCTAAGACTTAACCTAACACCCAGTCCTGAACCCGGGGAGGGGATCTTTCACTACTGAAAAATCCCCGACCCGGCCGGGAATCAAACCCGGGCCGCCGGAGTGGAAGGCAGGCGTGCTACCGACTCACCCACGGCGGCGGACCTAATTTTGTTGATATTAGAACGTTGAATTGTCTGAGCAGACGCGAGATACAGTTATTCTACCGATGTTACACAGCCTTAATGAAGTCACTGCAAACAAAAGCGGTGAAATGCTTATTTCTTACTTTTCGTGCAACAAACGCTTCAAAATTCATCACTGGGGCCAGTTTTTTTTATGTAACTCTATTCCCTTACTTGTAGATTATTAAGTGCCAGTATGGTACTTTAGGAGATTGTGTGGGGAAGGGATAATGTATGTACGTCTGACCGTGTGCCTGTACGCGCGATTACTCAAACACGCTTTATTGGACTTTCATGAAACTTGTTATACGCATTTATAACGTCCATAGGAAGAACCCTATTAATATTGGACAAAATCGGCTGACCGGTATCGGAGTAAATCCCAATTTAGTGCCAATTTTATGGTATTACTAGCTTAAAATGCACGGCGTCGCCCGGGTTTTGTATTTTGTAATATGAAATTAACTTATGGAGGACTTTTGATGTTGAAACTCTAGGTCCTTATATAATATGTATGTAGAATTCGAAATGAGGAATAACGACATATGACACTCAGACTATTCCCACAGAAAACGCTAGATATAGCTTTTTATGGCTCATAGAGGATGTCGAATGTTGCATTCCATTGCTTCTACACACCATGCTTGAGAGGAGTGCAAATAAGAAGATAAAGAAATTCCGGTTACATAAGATTGTATTGTCTTGACAGAAAATTGGATTTCTCACTCTCATAATACCATACAACCGTTTCGGTACTGAAGTAAAAAAGAAATTCAATATCACTTTCATACTTTCCTTCCCAAAAACCTGGGACGTAATATACTGCGTAGGACTGAAAATGTTCCATCCCATTTTGTATTCTTTTAGATGCTTAGGGCCTCTGATAAACATCCCTAGGTCTATTTCTCAACTAATACAAAGCCTACAGCTATGAGTGACGAATCAGTGGATAGGATATGTTACCGACTTCCGATATAGCATACTCACTGGCACACACTTAAGTTGTCCCTGCAATACGACCGCTTATTCTACATCAAAATGTGAAGTGAGAAAATAATATTTTCCATGTCGAGGGTAGAGCAAGTTATGTGACTTTTTCGTGGATTTTTTTCTTCAAGAATTATTTTCACAAATGTATTAATTACATCGGTAGTATCAGAATTTGTTAAAGCCCAGTATTAGAATATGGTTTCCAAAGCCCTATGTGATCACCGTAAACAATACTTTCGTTATGTAAACAATTGACAGCATCTCTCTAACTTTGCCACATTTCACATTTCCGACTTTTCCCGTGGATTTTCCAACAATTTTCTTTCATACAAACCTTGTCCTGACAATTACGAACACAACAAAGAAAAAATCAGCCGTGCTCAAGTGATGCTCCGTCATACATTTTGGGAATTCATTTTTATTAATGCAGACATTAGGAAGCATTTATCAAATGCAAATTAGTTATCATGACAACATATTGTTTTACAGTATTCATATACGGCTTTGGAAATTGCAATACAGTTAGCTATGACAAATGACATTATTCCTTCACATACGCTTATGAAAATAGATCGTTAAATTGAGCGAGGTAGCTGAGATGGTAACGTCTTGGATTCAGATTTTGGTTGTTCCTTGTTCAATTCCCGTAGCCGGCCAATTTGACATAGGTTTTTTGTATCTTTATGTGTGTGTGCGATTGTCAAGATATCACAAATCTGTATAGTTCTGTTGATGCTGGACGATTTAAAGCTGATTAAAAAACCAGACCTTTGTTCTCCCTGAAGCTCTACTTAATGAATGAATCTGGAGCTTACCTCGGAAATCAATTTAAAAAAAACTTATTTTCTGCATATCATAATTGCAATTATAACTGATTAAACAAAAGCATACTGGCACTTTGTTACATCAGTTTACCTGATTTTATTAAAAATGAAAAATGTCGGTTATTTGAGCTTCTGATATGATTATAGTTGGGTTTCATTTCACATGTTTTTACATATTCATAGTAATATTACATATTTTACATATTACGTTAAGATTGTAACATTTTTATACATAAAATCTAGGAAATTATAAAAAAATATAGATTTTATTTATTTTTGTTTTATTTTTCAGTGACTAATAAAATAATCAGCTAATTTTTTCATAAAGAAAACATTTCAGTTGCCAAAGGTAGGGATAATTCTTCCAACTTTGTGATTTCCAACATAAATGCAAAATACGGTGGTTCTAATGGTACAATCAGAACTCTGGTTAGCCAAGAGCATTCGTCTTTGTACTACAAATTGAAACTAGCTGATTAGGAAGGGTTACAGGCAGGTTTCAGGTAAGCAAAAAACCGTTATTTATACGATAGAAATCAGTTTTTCTAGAAGTCTTAAGGCTGAAATTGTATCAGTCTGTATAAGAAGTGGACTTGTTAAAAATAGTTCCAGTTGCATCTAGTCTTGCGTCAAAACTAACACACTGGTCGAGTATTGACGAATGTTTCACAATGGACGGGAAAGTAGTAATGTTTTAAGGGGGGACATATAGCTTTCGATGAAATTCATTGGTGAGAAATATGTAAATTTCATTATTTTTTCTCATCAATGAATTTCTCTACAGTCTTGCAATATGACATACTTTTATTGACTATTTCTACAATTGCATAATATTTCCAAAAATTAATCAAACTGTTACAGTTACGGGTAATTATCGTTTCAAAATGGCTGCCACGTTTCATGCACTGAACCGCCGTTTCCCTGATAACATACACGAATATAGATATTTCTGAGTAATTATTTTTCTGCGTGTTTGTTTATATCATGTGAACAGCGTAATCTAGAATCTTTGAAATATTTTCAGTACAAGTATTTTAAAAAAATATACATAGTTTAACGAAAAAGAAAATTTCCAAAAAAGGATTTTCAAATATCCTAGATTATGTTGTTCACATGATATTAACAAACACACATAAAAATAATCACTCAGAAGTATCTATATTTGTGGAAGTTATCAGGGAAACGGCTGTTCTGTGCATGAAACGTGGCAGCCATTTTGAAACGATAATTACCCGTAACGGTAACCGTTTGATTAATTTTGAAAATAGTATGCAATTGTAGAAATAGTCAATAAAGAGTATGTCAGATTGCAAGATTGTAGATCAATTCATTGCTGAGAAAAAATAAATAATGAAATTCACATATTTCTCACCAATGAATTTCAACGAAAGCTGTATGTCCCCCCTTAAGTGTGTAACAAAACTATAGGGTGTTCCATGAATTCACAGCTTGATCAACATGTACATAGTGCATTGCATTATTGTGTGTCTTCTAAACAAGCACTCTTAACTCAAATGGGACAATCGGGATCAACAAGTGAGTTTTAAGGGCACGAGCGCAACAGGTTTTGCTACAATAAAATTTCTCCACAAAAAAAGTACATTACATTTTTTTTTTTTAAATACCTGAAGCATTTTTACTTCTTTGATTTTAATTTGGTAAATCATATAAGTTAAGTAGAAGTGGAATGTAGAATCTTGTATGTTCATTTTCGTATATTTATTGCATAAGAAATACTACCTTAAACTACATATTTTGTATTTATTACATATTTTATTACATATTTCCATGATATCTACTCTTATACAATTCAACGGCATTAAATAGCGTGCTTGCTCCCTTACTTCATGAGATATCGGGTATATTCGCCGATGTTCGTCTCTCGCATTCTAAACTTTCACAAATAGTACAAAATTAGGAAAACCGTTTCTTTATTATATAAGGCCTAAGTGAAATGAACACAATGAACAAATATTCTAATTTTATTTTTAATTACAATTTTCATAGCTCTGAACCACAAACATGTTTAATAAACTGCCAGTGTAAATTTCTTTAAATCCTGGAGTCAATTAATAATGGCGGGTGAAGCCGCGGGCATCGCCTATAATATATTGATAGTTTAACAGTGGTACTATCGCGGACAGTAAAAATTCAAACAAACCACTCCTTCCCTTGATCAATTATATAGTTTATGAAAATTACACTGAATTTATCAAATCAAATTCACATCATATCCATCTGTCAACAAACAGTTGAGAAATAATACGTATTACCAGGTATATACATGTAGATTTGGAACTGCATAAAACTTACGATATAATGAATTTCTTAAATCTACGTACTGGTAGGAACGAATTATATTCTAAAGGAAAAGGCGATAGTATATGATGAGATATTTTAAATAAAAATTGATGAAGCCATTGCTGACTTTTGTAAATGTAATGTCAGTGCCTTCAGGATTCTAGACCTGTAAGTTTCGTATTTAAACATTTTAACCGTGGCAAAGCCACGGGCTATTTTCTAGTTTACTATATTTTTATGTACATATTTCGCACTTTGATATTGCATAAAAATCCAGGCCCTATTCATCACACATGGAGTAAAAATAGAGTCAGTTACAGATTACAAATCAACAAAAATGGAGATCTACCCTAATCAAATATTAGATAAAGAACTCTTAACTTGGAGAAATTGGTACTGATCATAAAATAGTTTTATGTAAGATAAGATTGAAAACATTAAATTAAAAAATAATAATAACAATATTAATAATATTAATATTTATTTATTTATTTATTTAACCTGGCGGAGTTAAGGCCATAAGGCCTTCTCTACCACTCAGTCAGGGCAAAAACATGAAATACATAATGATAATTATATTAATGATTAATAATAAATTAAAAAATCTGATGTGAAAGTCACATAACTTCCTCTGCCCAAATAAAAGTTAGCAGTATTCACATATCCTTTTACGGAATCGCAAGACACAATTTTACGCTAATTATCCTATAAATATCTCTTCTTTCAATGATGCGACTAAAAGCGCAAGGCTATATAACAAACTTAAAAAAAAAAGAACAAGTGACTGCAGACTTTCCGCCGTAAAGAATAATTTCCGAAATTTATCGAATATTTCCCTCAGATACTTCTTTACTCTATGCATGGCCAACAATACATCTTTCTCACTTCACATTGTTATATAGAATAAGAGGCCGTGAAAGAGCGCTATTCAGTTGTTCATCACACAAGACAAAATTTCTACAAATAGTGGGTGAACAGTGGATGGCTTGTAACTACCCTCAGAGAATTTTTTCGAAAAAAAGTTTCAAATAAAAGTTTTAGCTCTCAGTAAAAGGAACATATGTGCAAATTTTAAAGAAAATCGTTAGAGCCGTTTTCGAGAAAATCGCGAAAAACGAAAATTTCTTCATGTAAAGTCCCCTTAAAAATAAGAGAAAATAGTCGCCAATCTTATCCTCACATCGTCAGAAGGTACCCGACCCAAATACGAAATTTTGTTTTCATACGATTTTCCGTTTTGGAGCTAGCTTGTTCACAGATATTCCACACAGACACACACACACACACAGACACACAGACACACTGACACACAGACATGTTTCCAAAAATAGTATTTTTGGATTCAGGGGGCCTTGAAACGTGTATATATGCTAAAAACTCAACTTCGAATTTTGGGGTCGAAAACAATACTTCCTCTACCTATAGTACCTATGGTACGGGCAGAGGAAGTAAAAAGAACTGATATACATGAATACAAGAAACGAACATTAAATACAAAGAAAAAATTAGAACATAAGTACTTGAATAATATGAATATGTAATACAAATGACTAAAAATAAAGAAATAAAAAAAATGATGAAAGTCTAAACAAATACATTCTTAGTTATTACAAAATATAATGAAAATTAAAATATATTACTAATTAGCATCAATTCCTAAATGTTATTGTATACTAAATTTATTAAATGGCGCTTGAACTGTGAAGTCGTTTGGCAGCTCCTGAGGTGGCTAGGCAGTGAATTCCAGTGACGAATAGCTGTTGTTGTAAACGAATTCGAATAATGTGTAGTTCTGTAAAGAGGCATGGATAGTAAGGGGTCAAGCTGAGAGCGCGTGCCCAAGTTATGGTAGGAAGAAAGGTAATGAAAGCGACTGGAAAGATAGCTAGGTGTTGAGGTATGAAGGATTCTATAGAGCAGTATGAGACAGTGAAAATATCTTCGCTCACGCAGGCGTACCCATCGAAGTGATTCCAGTGACGGGGTTATGTGGTCATATTTACGAATGTTACATATGTCCCGGTCCATTACAAACGAGGAATGGTTTATAAGTTACGTAATAACACAATTTTATATGAACAGATGGTATCGCAAAAGTTAATAAAAATGTGATTGATAATGAATTCACCAATCTTGAAAAAACCAACCATATTAGATGCAACCGAAGAAGCACTGGGACAACGGAAAGTAAATACCATTTCCAATAATAATCACCCATGGTTTATGCCACAAATAAGAGAAATAGCTAAAAAGAAAAACTGTTTTTTGCACTCCTTAGCTAGTAAGTGTTACTTACGAAAGTTGTTTACATGGATCGTAACTTGACATTACCACACGCAATCTTGTTGCTAGGGGTGACGGGCAGAAAGTTACTTGTTGCTAGGGGCGACGGGCAGAAAGTTACTTTTTGCTAGGGGCGACGGGAAGAAAGTTACTTTACCGCCCGCAAACACTTATTTGCGGGCTGTAATGACCAAGGCCTCCCCGCTTTATAAATATTCGGTTTCCATAAACAATAACAAATGCGAATCACTTTCTGAAATAAACATCAATCTTCAATAGTGTATATATACATAATATTTTCAGGTAATATAGCAATTAATATAATTAAATTGATATAAGTAACCGTCGTGCAAAAAAAACATGCAACACACGGGCCGTAAAGGCATTTACGGGTCTCGAAAACTTGTTTCCTCGACCCGTAAACGTGACTTTCCGCCCTTGTGTCGCAATATACTATTGTTTATAGTGTTTAAAAATAAAAATCACCAAAACTTGGTAAAATTACGTGAAAAAACACATAAATAAGTAGAATTTACAAGAATATGGTAAAATATACCAAAGATATCTTTATGGCAAGCAGAAAAAGAAGACTGCGAAAATTTAAGAAGAAATGGAAGTTAAGGACACAGTACAATACAATACAAACAAATAAATCAAGACAGTAAGTTAATAAGGAATGGAAAATATTTCCCGAAACGGTACGATGAAGAGCAGAATATGAAAAATTCATGATGCCCAAAGATAAATATACAAATCAAATACCAACAGAAGAAGTGACTCAACAAATAAACAACTGTAAAAACAGAAAAGCTGCAGATCCTGAGAAGATAAATGAAATGCTAAAATACAGAGGAACACAGCTAATACGAGGGCTGTTTTTTTTCCAACCTCCGAAGGGGCATAAAATGAAACCCACAGTGAAAATCAAAACTGTTTTATTTGGAACATCTAGGTACACCTTCTAGCTACTTCTGTACGTAGTTTCGTTCCGATTGAAACATTTGTCGTAGCGTGGTACCATTTTTCCAATACCCTCTTCATAGAAGCTTGCCGCCAGCGTATTGAGAAGAGTCCTCACGGCATTTTGAAGTATTTTTTAATTTTTTCGTTGGTGTGGAAGCCAGATCTTAGGTTTGTTCGGGAAATTTGTGTACATCCATTGTTTGGATTGTTTTTTGGATTCTGAATTGTCGTAACGAATCCACGTTTCATCCCCTGTCACGATGGATTTCAAAAACTTGTTCCCTTGCCGAGTGACTTTCATTTTTTTCGGCAGCTGAAGAAAGATCTGGAAGGACAGAGCTTCCACTCCAACGAAGAACTTCAAAACGCTTCAAAATGCCGAGTGGACCCTTCTCAATACGCTGGCGGCAAGCTTCTATGAAGAGGGTATTGGAAAAATGGTACCACGCTACGACAAATGTTTCAATCGGAACGAAACTACGTACAGAAGTAGCTACAAGGTGTACCTAAATGTTCCAAATAAAACAGTTTTGATTTTCACTGTGGGTTTCATTTCATGCCCCTTCGGAGGTTGTAAAAAAACAGCCCTCGTATAAGAGATTCACATTACAGAAAATAATGGGAATTTAATAAACCAGTCCTTTTGTGCTTCATATAGGCCTACCTTAAGAAAAAGGGAATTACGACGGAGCCAAGTAAGAAGGTGTTGTTCAAACAATTCAAAAGAAAGGAATAGGCCAACAAAATCAACTATTACAATTAGTTGAAATAAATAAGTTAGCCAATGCTCTCAATGATCAATAAATGTGTCAATTTTGCTTGCCCTATTCGTGGATAAGAAATAAGATCCATGCTTGCGACGAGAAAGTTATTTGTATATTTCAATTGTGTTAGAACTTGTTGTATATTTTGTTACCAATAAGAAATAGCTCTTCTGCTTAGTACATCAATGGATGACATCATTGTTCTGTTTGTGATGAACGTGCAAACTTCAGAATAAAATGAACAACACCCTCCAAAATAAACATAACGAAACTTATTACATGACCGATAGCTAAAATGAAGAATACTGGCTCTAGATGTGTCAGAGCAAAAACAAAGTACATCTCACTTTCCTCTGTATCTCCGACAGCTTGGAGGCGTACAGTATGTTCCAATCGTATATAATGCAACACATCAAGTCCAGCTTCTGTATATCGTCTTATAATTCCATCTAATACAGATAATATAGGATGTCCTTTATGCATACCTAGAGCCAATATGGCCACCACTAAATTGCCGTCAATAAAACACACAGTTCTCTTCTCGTTTAATCCCAAGGTACTAGCCAAATACGGCGGTTGTAGACGAGACATCAATATCGTCAACTTACCCTTGAAAACTTCTGCAACACACTCTTCCAAATCTGGACAAGGAATACCTTTGCTTCGAAGTCTATTAGAGAACTCAACCCCTGCATATTGTTCCAGCAATTTGAACATTTCAATCGTTCCGTAATTCACACCTGCCTCTATGAGGTCATCGAAATCTCTGATAGGTCTTTCGTAACCAGGTTCTATCAGAAATGAAGTAAAGAAAGTGTTGAACAACATACATATGCTGAAGCAATAACAAATATAAATGATAAAGAATAATCAGACGCAATCAGATTTTGGCATAATAGGCACAGACACACTGAGGAGAACTGCCCAAGCCGTGTAAAAAATATGTGACAGTTTCCTAAATGTGGGAGATTCCACTTGTCTGGCCATCGAAAATAATACAATACTCACGGCTAAAAATATAAGTCCTAAGATCGCCCATGCCACTGGCGTGAACAAACCTACTACTCTCTCAGCTCTCGGTATTTGTTTTGGACACGGTACCAGCCACGTGAACTGTTCAAATGAATACGGAATTGTTTGGTAAGTAACTTCGCGAATATCGGATGTTTTATAATTACCCCAATAGAAAAATCATATTGACCAGCAACAATTCCAGATATCAAATCTATTACTGCATCCATCTCAAAACTTTGCAAAGGTTGAACAAAACATATTGTTAAGTTGTATTTTTCGGCAAATATGCGAAGAACCTCAGCTGACAAACTCGTATCGATATATATCGTTTCATTACTTTCATTCGTATAGTTATGAACACGGACATAAGGCTCCATTCCATATGGTAGTGATGTCATGTTGCAACCCATGAAATCGTTGGGAATTTTGGATGCATAAATGTCAATGTTCGTGCAACCTAAGTTTTCACCTGAGTCCCACCCACATAATTCCCTAATATCTGTCACACTTTTGCAGTCACCATTCTGAAATGGAAACCATGTGTATAAATTGTATCTATGTTGGTTTTCAGTCGGACTGTTCTGCTTTAAGACTAACACTACGTTTATAATTCTGGAAATTTCCCAAAGATATTCGAATATTAGTTTGCTGTATTTTGAGTTTGGGGGACTTTCAAATGGTCACACAATCAAAACCTCAGCTTGTGGGTTCCAAGACGGATTCATTGAGAGATCGTCGACTACATTTTGGAAGGTATAAATAATTTCCTCAAAATTTTGAGAACAAAATATAAAAATGTATCCTTGATGTAAGACTTGCATTTCAGAAGGGAAAGCTATCTTCTGGTTTTTCGATGACATAACCAGAATTGTATTTCTCATATCAGAGTTCAGCTTGCTTAGTATGTTGTCGAATAGCGAAATGCATTCCCCAAGTTTTTCGTCTTCGTTGGATATGAACGAAAAGACGATGGGCCTTTGCTGATTGAAAAATCTCTTTAAAATACTATTGATATTAAAGGCAACGAACGATGCTTCATCTGTGTAAGTTTGTATACTCAGTATCATCGAAACGTATAACGTAACTGTTAGAAAAATGACACTTTGTAGACGAAACATTATTCCATTTTCCATTAAGCTATTGAATTGAAACTAGAACGATGCAGCATTCACCAGATAGATATCCTCATAAAAATGCACTGTTTCTCTTAAAATTGTGTGCTTTTGTCTTGTATAGTTCGAATATACATTGTTCAAACTGAGGGGCATGATCACTTTTCATTATAACTTACATTCTTTGAATTTTAATAATAGCTTAAAGTAAAATCAGTATTTGTTTCACAGGTTTCCGTGAGTAAATCATTAAAATCAATAAATTCACTCTCATTCTATCATTCATAAGCCGGCAATGAATCTTACTATGGATTAATTGGTTGCCTTAGCATAAACTATTTGACTGAACAGAGACGAACGTTGTCTATGCCATTATGATTTTTTTCTAGACAAAGAACTAGAAAGGTGGTGTATTTGGAGTGATGCGTCTTTTTCGTAGATAAAAGAATCTTCTCTCTCATATTATGTTTGTATGTATTCACCTCTAGCTCGAATAGAAGGTTTTAAGGTTTTACTACACCATGGTAAATAAATAAATAAAAGGAACAAACAGAAGGGTGGTATACTGGTGTCTATAAAATTCTCTTGTAAGGCATACTGTTTGCAAAGTCCTCAGTCGCCAAAGAAGGAAGTATTTCTTCAGTGACACTTCTTCATTAGAGAATGTATATCCTAAAATCTTAGTAACTCCCACCTGTATTGGAATCATCAGTTGCATAAAAAAGAATTCTTCTATTTCGCTTATAAACTTCCAGCAAAATTTCAAATAATATGTAGACCAATGACTCTAGATTCTAAATTTCAGTTCATTATGAAGAAATGGCATTTTCTTCTTCCTTTAAGTTACCACATCTTGAAGCACGTTCTTCTCTCCTTATATCATATGCACACGGACTTATAGGCCAAGAATCGAAATTCCATTATGTTTCAACCTTGCTTCGATTATACTTGTTATGTGTATTAAATAACCGTCGTATAATGCAACGTCCCTGTTTATCAGGCTTATGTCCCGAAAGATTTCTTTCATGCGGCAGTAATTAGACATGCCACACTTACGCACATATAAAAACCATCGACCAGGACCAGGATCGATTCCAACGAACTAGGAGCAGCAATTCAGAGCCTTACTCACTGATCCATCTTGTCCGATACTGACCATATAAAAGTATAGAATAAAGACTTCAGAACTAGAAGCGGTCTGATAACATATCATGTTTTAATACTTATCATGCGAGGGAGTAAAACTAGAAAATATGCGTTGTTAACAAATGGATATATGATAGATAAAGTATCATGCCGTTTTATTAAACATGCACCTATTTTTATTTGCATCAGAAATCGATAATTTCTAGGCAAGCTATTACATTATCATAGTTACCAGTATTTCTAGACTGGCTAATTTCTTATAATTCGGAAATACATGTCACACGTATCCCAGGTTTACCCAATGCCGGTATTAAGAACTGTTCTGATTTCTCCAGTAGCATGCTAAAAACCGCGATCCATACTTAAGTCAATATGCACAGAAATAAAGAAACTATTCATTTAAACATACATAGATCATCTTATCCCTGTTGTAGGAATTGATTTACCAATAGCGTGAGTAATCCGGGTTTTTTTCTTTAATCTGCTAGAGATAGTTGGGAAACCAGTAATTTATGTTTAAAATTACATACTTAGGTAGTTAATTATAGAAGCTCCAGAAACGAGTGTCTTCATCAAACAGGTGACTAGGATTACTTTATAATAACCTATACTAAAGCATTATAATTGATCTACTTTTTGTTAAAATATTAAATGGGGTTTCATTATGAATGTACGTTACCAGAATATTTTACTCAGATCTGAACTGAGGAAAAGTCATATAGTGACTACTAATAAGTAACATAACTGTGATAAATAGCTGGTACAACGTTACCGGCTAACATTACGCAGTACTTCAATCAGTTTTCAACATGGATATTTTATGAAACACAAACAACACAATCTGCAATTCTATAAAAAGAATGGAATAACGCAGAACAGTATAGAATTTTTTAATGTAGAGTAGGCTTTATCGGGGACGTATACCTGAAAAGAATGCAGAACTTCTTGTACGTGCTGCCTAGATCCAGCGCGCTCCGTACATTACGATTTGTTTTCGTATTTGTAATAAGTATATTAAAATGAAATGATTGGCCTCAAATGCCCGGTTTAAGCGCAATGGCCTCCTCAAAGAGCGAGAACTTCACATGAGAACTGAGATATTATCTCACGTGGTGAGCTATTCCATGTAAAGGATATTTGGGTTTTTGGCTTTGTTCTGCATTGGTTTGGTCTTTGTCCACTAAACTACACCTTTTCAACCTCAATTTCGGAAAAAGTAATTTTAATTTCGGAAAAAGTAATTCCAATTTCGGAAAAAGTAACTTCAATTTCGGAAAAGGTAATTTCAATTTCGGAAAAAGTAACTTCAATTTCGGAAATGCGAGGGCTATGAAGAGGGTATAGTAAAGTTGGTACCACGCTAGGACAAATGACTCAATCGGAGCGAGATTATGTAGAGAAGTAGCTAGAAGGTGTACCTAAATGTTCCAAATAAAACAGTTTTGATTTTCACTGTGGTTTTCATTTTATGCCCCATCGAATGCTTTAAAAAATAGCCCTCGTATTTCCGAAATTGAAGTTACTTTTTCCGAAATTGAGATGACTTTTTCCGAAATTGAAATTACTTTTTCCGAAATTGAAATTACCTTTTCCGAAATTGAAGTTACTTTTTCCGAAATTGAGGTTGAAATGGTGTAGTACTGTGCACACTGGTTTCGGTCGATGTTCACTTGTCGATTCCAGTTTAAATGGCGACCGGTTTGAGGGTTCTATTTTTTGTCGTTAAAGGTTTATATTTTGGGGAATTAGAACATTCTTCTATTGGCTTCTCTGTTTCTAATTTTTTTGATATAGGGACGTTCAATTGTCTAAGCAGACGTGCGATACAGATATTCTACCGATGTTACACAGCCTTAATGAAGTCACTACAAACCAAGCAGTGAAATTCTTATTTCTTATTTTCCGTAGTCAGACAGGAAAATTCAATGCCATAGCAAGGATTTGAACCAGGATCTTCGGCTCCCCGTGCCGCTGCTCTTACGAACTGAGATACCATGGCAACATGCCGGCACAAGAGCATCGGCACGGAAAGCGAATATCCTGGTTCAAATCCCGGCTATGGCATTGGATTTTTCAAACGCTTTAAAGTTAATCACACATGGAATATAAATACAGCCACTTTTAGATTGCATAATAACAAAAAGGAAGAGAATATTATAGGAGAAAAATTCCTCCGGCACTGGGACTTGAACCCAGGACCTTTGGCTATTCGCGCCAATGCTCTACCAACTGAGCTAAGCCGGAGCTCAATTCACAGCGCCAGATGGAACTTCTCTCCTATGACTGATTGCCCTAATGGTCTACCTCACAGAGAGACAAGTTATGTCATATGCAGTACTGTGAGGCACACTAAGTAGTGATTTTTGTGACCGGGCTCCCACTGTTATTGTACAGTTAACATTCAAGACAGATATATAAGCATTCATGAGCCACAGATTATTGTCTCTGTTGGACACTACATGAGAATATTATAGGAGAAAAATTCCTCCGGCACTGGGACTTGAACCCATCGCCTTGAGGCAAGGAGAAGCATTATCGCCTTGACGCAAGGAGATGCACAATCGCCTTCACTTTTTAATTTCGCTTTGGAATATGCCGTTAGGAAAGTTCAGGAAAACAAGGTAGGCCTAGAATTAAAAGGCAGTCACCCGATTTTAGCTGATGCAGATGACGTTTGCTTTTTGGGCGATGACATGAACACAATCGAGAGAAATACAGAAAATATTTTCGATGCCTGCAGGAATGTTGGATTGGAAATTAATACCGTACAGAAAAATTAAGTATATGGTCATGGAACGTCAAAATAATGCTTTAAAAATATTAGAATAGCTGGTAAATCGTTCGAACAAGTGGAAAAACTCAAATATCTGGGAGCAATGATTACAGACACAAATAATATTAAGGCAGAAGTTAAGTGTCCACTAAAATCAAGAAATGCCTGCTTTTATGCAGCTCTTATCTTATCGTCTTTTGTTCAGAAATAAAAAAAAATATATATTTATAAGACTATTATCCTGCCGGTTGTATTATATGGATGTGAGACATGGTCCCTTACTCTTCGGGAAAAACATAATCAGAGAGTGTTCGAAAACAGAGTGATTAGGAAAATATTTGGATTTAAAGAGAGGTGACAATGGGGACTGAAGAAAACTGCATAACGACGAACTTCATGGCCGTACTCTTCACCGGATATAGTAAGGATAGGCTAATTAAAACACGAAGGATGAAATGGGCTGGACATGTTGCGCGCATGGGAGAGGAAAGACATATCTCAAAAGTATTGACTGGGAGATCCAAACAGAAAAACAACTTGGAAGAACTAGACGTAGGTGGGGGGACAATATTAGGATAGATTTAAGGGAAGTAGGATTTGCGAGGGATGATTGGATGGAGTTAGCACATAATAGGGTAGAACGGCGGGCTCCGGTAAGCGCGGCAATGAACTTTCGGGTTCCATAAAATAGATAATATTCCTTTAACTTCCTGAGGATTTGTCTATTGCCATTGAGTAAATAAGTAAGTAAGTAAGTAAGTAAGTAAGTAAGAAGAAGAAGAAGACTGCAGAAATTGAAGAAAAAATTAAAATTAAGGAGACAATACAAGCCAATACAAACCAAAGTGAAGTCAGTAAGTTATAAAGGAATGGCAAAAATATTTCCCGAAAACGCATGATCAAGAGCAGAATATCAAAAATTAATCATGCCCATAGATAAAAATACAATTGAAATAACAAAAGAAGAAAGCAACTGAACCAATAAACAAATGTAAAAATAGAAAAGCTGCAGACCCTGATAAGATAACAAATTAAATGCTAAAATACGGAGGAACACAGCTGATATTAAAGTTTCAGATTATCGAAAATCATGGGCATTAATTATACCAGTCCTTTTGTGCTTCCTATACCAAGAAAAAGGCTATAGATGGGGTAAGGTCACAAGATGTTGTTAAAATAATTCAATAGAAAGTAATAGGCCAACCTAATCAAACATTGCAATTTGTTTTAAAAAAATAACCTAGCCATCTCAGCCACAACTCTCAATGACCAATGAAGGTCTCATTTTTGCATTGCGTGGGGCGAAGTTTTCCCTAAGTAGGGAAAAGAAGTGAGATTCATGCTTGGAAGGAGAAAGTTATGTGTATATTTCAAATTTGTTACAATTGTTGTATATTTTTTTACTAATAAGAAATAGCTTCGAAGGTAAGAAGTTGTCTTATGCCTAATACATCAATGGATGACATCATTGTTCTGTTTGTGATGAACGTGCAAACTTCAGAAAAAATGTACAACACACTCCAAAATAAACATAATAAAACTTATTATATGACCGATAGCCAAAATGTAGAATACCGGCTCTAGATGTGTAACAGAAAAAACAAAGAACATCTCACTTTCCTCTGTGTCTGTGACAGCTCCAAGACGTACAGTATGTTCCAAACGTATCCAGTACAACACATCAAGTCCAGCTTCTGAATAACGTCTTATAATTCCATCTAATACAGATAATATAGGATGTCCTTTATGCATACCTAGAGCCAATTGGGACACAACTAAATTGTCGTCTATGTAACACACAGTTCTCTTCATATTTAATCCCAAGGTACCAGCCAAATACGACGATTGTAGACGAGATGTCACTGTCGTCAACTTACCCTTGAAAACTTCTTCAACACACTCTTTCATTTCTGGACAAGGAATATCTTTGGTTCGAAATCTACTAGTGAAATCAGTCTCTGCATATGCTTCAATCAATTTTAACGTATCCATTATTCCATAATTCACATCTGTCTCTATGAGGTCCTCGTAATCTCTTATAGGTTCTTCGTAACCAGGATCTATCAGAAATGTAGTAAAGAAAGTGTTGAACACCATACATATGCTGAAGCAATAACAAATATATGATAAAGAATAATCGGACGCAATCAGATTTTGGCATAATAGGCACAGATACACTGAGTAGAACTGCCCAAGCCGTGCAAAAACAATATGACAGTTTCCTGAATGTGGGAGATTCCACTTGTCTGGCCATCGAAAATAATACAATACTCACGGCTAAAAATATAAGTCCTAAGGTCGCCCATACCACTGGCGTGAACAATCCTACTACTCTCTCAGCTCTCGGTATTTGTTTTGGACACGGTACCAGCCACGTGAACTGTTCAAATGAATATGGAATTGTTTGACCGACTAACTGCAGGAGCATCGGATGTTTTAAAATTACCCCAGTAATAAAATCAGATTTTCCAGTAGTAAGTGCAGATACCACTTCCCATACTCCATCAATCACAAACTTTAGCGTAGGTAGAACAAAGGATATTTTTGCGTTGTATATTTCGGCAAATAAGCGAAGAACCTCAGCTGACAAACTCAAATCGATATATACCGTTTCATTGCTTTCATTTGTATAGTTATGAACACGAAGATAAGGCTCCATACCAAATGGTTTTGATATCATGTTGCAACCCATGAAATCATTGGGAATTTCGGATGCATAAATGTCAATGTTATTGCAACCTAAGTTTTCACCTGAGTCCCACACACATAATTCCCTAATATCCGTCACACTTTTGCAGTCACCATTCTGAAATGGAAACCATGTGTATAAATTATATCTATGTTGGTTTTCAGTCAGACTGTTCTCCTTTAAGACTAACACCACGTTTATAATTCTGGAAATTTCCCAAAGATTTTCGAATATTAATTTTCTGTATTGTGAGTGTGGGGGACTTTCAAATGGCCACACAATCAAGAAAGCAGCTTGCGGGTTCCAAGACGGGTTCGTTGTGAGTTCTACAACTACATCCTCGAGGGCATAAATAATTTCCTCAAACTCTTGAGAACATAATATAAAAATGTATCCTTGATGTAATACTGCCGTATCAGAATAGAAAGCTATCTCCTGTTTTTTCAACGACGTAACCAGAACTGTATTTCTCATATCAGTGTTCAGCTTGCTTAGAATGTTGTCGAATAGCGGAATGCATTCCCCAAGTTCTTCGTCTTCGTTGGATATGAACGAAAAGACGATGGGCCTTTGCTGATTGAAAAATCTCTTTAAAATACTATTGATATTAAAGGCAACGAACGATGCTTCATCTGTGTAAGTTTGTATACACAATATCATCGAAACGTATAACGTAACTGTTAGAAAAATGACACTTTGTAGACGAAACATTATTACATTTTCCATAAAGTTATTGAATTGAAACTAGAACGATGCAGCATCCAGCAGCTAGATATCCTCATAAATGCAATGTTTCTCTTAAAATTGTGTGCTTTTCTCTTGTAGAGTTCGAATGTACATTGTTTAAACTGAGGGGCATGATCACTTTTCATTATAACTTACATTCTTTGAATTTTAATAATAGCTTAAAGGCCATAGGACGTCGAGTTAAAAGATTTAACTGAGGCCAGTACAGGTCGATAGGCCTAATCTGTGAAAGGGAGAAGAAGAGCTTAAAGTAGAATCAATATTTGTTTCACAGATGTCTGTGACCGAAACGCTAAAATCAATCAATCACTCTCATTTTATCATTACGTAAACCGGCAATGAAACTGCCTATCGATTAATTGGTTGCCATAGCAAAAACTTTCTATTTGAACAGAGACGAACATTGGCGTAGACATGATGATTTTTGCCTAGATTTTGAACTAAAAAGGTGGTATGTTTGGAGTGATTGGTATTATTTCGTGGATAGCAGGATCTTCTCTCTAATAGGCCTATTACGTTTGTAAGGCCTATTACGTTAGCCAGAAGAGAAGGATTTAATTCTTTACGATACCATGGGTAAATAAATAAATAAATAAATAAAAAGGAATAAACAGAAGGGTGGTATACTGGTGTCTATAACACTCTCTTCTAAGTCAAAGTCCGTCTCCAACGAAGGAAGTATTTCTTTCTTCGGTGACACTTCTTCTCCTTTAAAGAATGTTAATATCCTAAATTTTCAGCAACTCTCGCCGTTCTTGAAATCAACAATTGCTTTAAAAATAATTCTTCTATTTCGCTTATACACTTCCAGCAATATTTCAAATAATATGGAGAACAGTGGCGCAAGGAAAGTACATTCTTTTCTTCCTATGATCCTAGAATCGAAATTTGAGTTCATTGTGAAGAAAAGGCATATTTTTGTTCCTTTAAGTTACCACATCTTGAAGCGCGTTCTTCTCTCATATCATTTGTACTACACGGACTTATTTTCTTTTATAGACCTAGAATCGGAATAACACTATTTTTAAACCTTGCTTTGATTATGCTTGTTTTGTTTATTAAATAACAGTCGTATAATGTAACGTCCCGAAATATTTCTTTCATGCGCCAGTAATATACAGACATGTCACATTTACAAACACATAAATACCATCGACTAAGGCCAGGATCGAATCCACGGAACTGGGAGCAGCAATTCAGAGCCTTACTCACTGATCCATCCGGTCCGACACTGATTGTATGAAGCTATTGTACAATTGTACAAAGCCTTCATTCCTGGGACCGGACTGATATATCATTATTTAGTAGTTCTCATGAGAGACAGTAAAACTAGAAAACATGCTTTGTTGACAAATATATATTTACATTATAGATAACGTATCATGCATTATATTAAACATGCACCCACTTTCATTCGTATCAGAGATCGGTAATTTTTAGGCATGCTATTACATCATCATAGTTACCAGTATTTCTCCACTGACTGATTTCTTATAATTCAAAAATACATGTCACACATATGCCAGCTTTTCTGACACAAAACCAATGCCGATAATAAGAACTGTTCTGATTTCTCCAGTAGCATGCTCGGAACAAGGGAATTTACGATTTCCATACATAAGTCAATATGCATAGATCTAAAGAATCTATTCATTTACAACATATATAGGCCATCTTATCTCCTGTAGTAATATATTTAACGATACCGTAATAAATCCGTACTTTCTTTTTTAAATGTACTAGAGATAGTTGGGAATCTAGTAATTTATGTTTATGTATATACTTAGGTAGTTAATTATAAAAGCTTCAGAAACGAGTATCTGCATCAAACAAGTGACTGCGATTACTTTATATTATCAGATACTAAAGCATCTCCATTTTCTTTAAATATAATTGGGATTTCATATGAATGTACGTTACTATAATATTTTACTTAGAACTGAACACAGAAAAAGTCATATAGTGACTACTAACCAGTAATATAACTGCGATAAATAACTGGTACAACGTTACTCGCTAACATCACACAGTACTCCAATCAGTTGATCAACATGGATATTTTCTTTGGTTAATTCTGATCTTTGCCCACCCAAGAAACCAAAAAATTTCTGAAAAGTTTCATTTTTTAAAATGGCGTACTTAGATAGGCAGTTCTTTCCTATTTCATTTCATATGTTCATTTTTAAATTCTGGCTGCTAGTTCCTTAGGCTAGTTCCTAGTTAAAAAGCTTCATTTTGCCAAGCCCCTTGCTCAGCTATCAAATTTCAGTATTTTTAATTTTCTCTCTCTGCTAAAACTTATAATATTGACTATTAATTGTCACTAATACACTAGTAAGCAATTGGATTCATGTGCTGAGTAAGTATAACCAAATACTATAGAGACAATACCGGACACTTACTGGTAGAGAAATGGGGGACAGATTTTGCAGCACTCCTGGTGGCACAACCTAGAAACTTTGGGCAAAATTAATATATTCAAAACATATATAAACTGTAATATGCTATTCTGAGCCATTAGGTAGATACCCCTTATACATAACATGCCGAGTCTGGCTATTTCGGCTCTTCTATTAAAAACTGTTTAACATATATGTACCTAGATACAGCAATTGTATTCAGTAGTAGCAGGTTGGGCCGCTAGATGGTGCTCAAAATATTGTCCCCCGATATATCGCAAAGTGTCCTGTATTGGTCTAGATTGTATTTGGTATAACCTGTTTGAACTTCCTGTTTTCTCACTTACCCCTACATGTGTTTTCCATGCTTTTCGATACAAGGTTTGCTTTCCTCTTAATTCCCCGTAAGTAGTAAATCGCTTGGTATTCAATTATTTCAAACATCATAATTCTTCCATAAATTAACATATCAAAGTGATTTTAGTGTCATTTTGAAGCTTAAAATGTTCTCTGCTGTTTGACGTAGAGAAATTTCTGATATATGAATTGTCTACTGTTTTCTAGATTTTTGTTTATAATGATGTGACAAAATATTTTTAGTTTATATAAATCTATGTAACAATTTAAAATCTTAAGTATAAAAAAACCTAAATGTCAGGCACTAGAGAATTATTGTGTCTACAAAATAGTAAAAATTTGGTGATTTTATCTTTCATAGTTTTGAAGAAATCATGTTTCAAGTTTATAGCAAAAAGTTTCAAGAAAACTATTTTTGTAAAAAATTATAAACAATTAGAAAACATTTCTTGTGAAATGTCTTTATGTATATGTATATATATATATATATATATATATATATATATATATAAAACTGAGAGTCCTAATGCTTGAAAAAAAAATTGTCATACCTAAAGGTGTACATATACCGTATTTTACGGACCATAAGACGCACTTTTTTACCTTGAAAACAGAGCCTTAAAAGCTGGGTGCGTCTAATGGTCCGAAGTACACTAAAAAAATTAAAATTATGGTAAATATTGCCGGAATACCATAGTTATACACAAGGTGTTGTAAACAATAAGACAGTTACAAATTTTAACACAGACTGTACATCACTGCACTTATCACAATCGTAAAATGAGGGTAGTGGGAAGCCAGGTATATAATGCGAGAAGATATCAATGTTGAGTTCTTTTATACAAAACGAGTTGTCCCCGGTGGGTGGTTTAAATTAAGGCAATGACCTCTAAACAGCCTTGTCCCGTTACACTTGCCGTGTGCTGAATTGAGGGTTAGAGGGTGTAAAAGTATTTTCGGTCTTTCATGAGAAATCATTTCAGTTGGTAAAAGAGATTTTTAAACAAAGCGGATTTTAAGTTAGAAGTGATTGACACCGATTCCATTGTACAAGGTTATATTTGTTTATGGAATGAAGTATATTATTCCCTTTAAAATGTTTCATTTAGAATCATATTAAATTTCTTTTCCTTTAAATTTCCATCCTAAAATTAAGATGTGTCTCATGGTCCGGAGCGTCTTATGGTCCGTAAAATACGGTACCTTAACTAGTATCACACACACTCGTTTCGGTCGCTGTTCACTTGTCGTTTTCAGTATAAATGGCGACCAGTTTCAGTGTTCTATTTCTGTGTCGTTAAATTTTTATGCTTTTTTGGCAATTAACAGATTATTACATAGGCTTCTATGTTTCTAATTTTGTTGTAATACAGTTATTCTACCAATGTTACACAGACTAAATAAAGTCACTACAAACGAAAGCGGTGAAATGCTTATTTCTTACTGATCGTGCTTTAAAGTTCATCATACATTAAGTATAAATACAGTCATTTATAGATTACATAATAATAAAAGATAGTTCCATCCTAGTCATATATTATATAAAAAACTCTTAACTCTGGAGAAATTGGTAGTGTTCACAAAAGAATTTTATGTAAGATAAGAATTAAAAAATTAAAGAAAAACATGATGAAACAAAAAATATAAATAACATACTGGTTCATTACAAAATTTAACGTGGAATGGTTTATTTAAATAACAAAATAAATGTATTTTAACATGTTATTGCAAAACATCATAAAAAAATGTGATTGATAATGAATGCACCATTGATGAGCAATGGAAAAAACCAATAACAAATATATGCAACCGAAGAAGCGCTAGGAAAAAGGCAAGTAAAATACCATATGCAAGAATAAACATCCATTGTTTATGCCATAAATCAAAGAAATAGCTGCAAAGAAAAAAGTTTCTTTACAGTGTTTATAAATACAAATCACCATAACTTGGCAAATTTATTTGAAAGAAAGTAATTAAGAAAATGCACAAATAAGTAGAATTAGACAAGTAGGCCTATACGGTAAAATATGTCAGAGATACAGAACATGATCTATATGGAAAACCAGAAGAAGAACACTATGGAAATTTAAAAAGAAATGAAATTCAGGACACTAAACAATACAATATAAAGGAATAAGTTAAGTCATTAAGTTATAAAATAATTAAAAAAGTATTTCCCGATACTTTATGATCAAGAGCAGGATATTAAAAAAATAATCATGTGCACAGATAAAAATACAATTGAAATAACAAGAAAAGAATTAACTGAACCAATAAATAAATGTAAAAGTAGAAAAGCTGCAGACCCTGATAAGATAACAAATGAAATGCTAAAATATGGAGCAACATAGTTTCACATTATAGAAAAATCAAGATAATTTAATAAATCAATGCTTTTGTGATCCATATACATTAAAAAACACTTTCGACGGGGATAAAGTTAGAAGGTGTTGCTCAAACTATTCAAAAAACAGGAAAAGGCAACCTAATCAACTATAACAATTAGTTAAAATTAATAAGCTAGCCGTCTCGGCCACAACTCTAAATGACCAATGTCATTTTTCCAATTTTCGGAGATAAGAAGTGAGATCCATGATTGGGAGGAGAAAGTTATGTATATGTTTCAAATGTGTTACATTTGTTGTATATTTTGTTACCAATAAGAAATAGCTTCGAAGGATAGAAGTTATCTTCTGCCAAGTACATCAATGGATGACATCATTGTTCTGTCTGTGAAGAACGTGCAAACTTCAGAGATAAATGCACAAAACCCTCCAAAATAAAAATGTAAAGACTTATTACATGATCGACAGAAAAAAGGTAGAATACTGGCTCAAGATTTGTAACATCAAAAACAACGAACATCCGACTTTCATCTGTATCTGCGACACCTCGCAGGCGTACAGTATGTTCCAAACGTATCCAGTACAACACATCAAATCCAGCTTGTGAATAACGTCTTATAATTCCATCTAATAGAGATTGTATAGAATGTCCTTTATGCATACCTAGAACCAATTTGGCTACCAGTATATCGTCGTCTATAAAACCCACAGTTCTCTTCACATTTAATCCCAAGGTATACGCCGGTTATAGACGAGACGTCAATGTCGTCATCTTACCCTTGAAAAAACACCTTTTCATATTTGGACAAGTAACCCGTTTGGATCAAAAGCTACTAAAGAAATCAACCACTGCATATTTTCCAAACAATTCGAACGTATCCATGGATCCATAATTCACATCTGCCTCTATGAGGTCCTCGAAATCTCTGATAGGTCTTTTGTAACCATGGTCGATCACAAATGAAGTAAAGAAAGTGTTTAACGCCATACATATAGTGAAGCAATAGCAAATATAAATGATAAAGAATAATCGCACACAATCTGATCTTGACATAATAGGCACAGATACACTGAGTAGAACTGCCCAAGCCGTGTAAAAACAATGTGACAGTTTCTTCATGTGATAGATTCAATTGTCTGGCCAATATTCACAATATTCACGACTAACAATATAAGTCCTAAGGTCGTCCACACGACTGAATGAACAATCCTACCACTCTTAGCCCTAGGTTCTGGTTTTGGACACGGTACCAGCCACGTGAATTTTTCAAATGAAGACGGAATTGTTTGTCCGAATAACTCCAAGAATATCAGATGTTTTACAATTACTCTAGTACCTAAATCATATTTTTCAGCAGTAATTTCAGATACCAATTCCATTATTGCTTCCATCTCAAAGCTTTGCATAGGTTGAACAAAGGATATTGTTGAGTTGTATTTTTCGGCAAATAAGCGAAGAACCTCAGCTGACAAACTCATATCGACATATACCGTTTCTCTACTTTCATTTGTATAGTTATGAACAAGAATATAATTCTCCATTCCATTTGGTTGTGATATCATGTTGCAACCCATGAAACCATTGGTAATTTTGGATGCATAAAAGTCAATGTTCGTGCAACCTAAGTTTTCACATGAGTCCCCCACACATAATTTCTTTATGTCTGTTACACTTCTGCAATCACCATTCTGAAATGGAAACCATGTATATAAATTATATCTACTTTGGTTTTCAGTCAGACTGTTCTCGATTAAGTCTAGCACTACGTTTTTAATTTTGGAAATTTTCCAAATATTTTTGAACATTTGTTTACTGTATTGTGAGTGTGGGGTACTTCCAAATGTCCACACAGTTAAAAACTCAGCATTCGGGTTCCAAGACGGATTAAGAGATCTTCAACTACATTCTCGAAAGCATAAATAATTTCTTCAAAATCCTGAGAACAAAATATAAAAATGTATCCTTGGTGTAAGACTGGAATATCAGAAGAGAAAGCTATCTTCTGTCCTTTCGACGACATAACCATAACTGTATTTCTCATATCAGAGTTCAGATGGCTTAGAATGCTGACGAAGAGCGGAATACATTCTTCGTTTTCGTTGGATATGAACGAAAAGAAGATGGGTCTTTTCTGATTGAAAAACTCTTTAAAATACCATTGATATCAAAGGGAATGAATAATTCTTCACCTGTGTAAATTTGTATACTCAATACCATCGAAAAGTATAACATAACTCTCATAAAAATGACACTTTGCAGACGAAACAATAATCGGTTTTCCATAAAGCTATAGGATTGAAACTCGAACGAAGCAGTATGCAGCAGTTAGAAAGCCTTATCAGAAAAATGCATATTTTCCATTAAAATTGTACGCATTTCCTTTGTATAGTACGAATATATATTGTTCAGTCTGAGGGGCATGATCACTTGTCCCTATAACTTACATTCTTTGAATTTTAATAATAGCTTAAAGATGAAGCAATATTTGTTTCACAGATTTATATGATCGAAACCTTAAAATCAATCAATTCACTCTCATTCTATCATTTCTTAAACCGGCAATGAAACTGATAAACGATTAACTGGTTGCCTTAGAACATACTTTTTGATTGAAGAGAGACGAACATTGGCTAAGTCAAGATGATCTTTGCCTAGATTAGGAACTAGAAAGTGGAGTGTTTGGAGTGATAAGTATTTTTCGTCGATGGAAGAATCTTCTCTCTAATACAAAATATTTTACACACGTTTATAATTTTACTGTAATTATTCGTGCGACTACAGATTATAGCTAACTTTATGATTGTTTGATTCCACATTTAGTTAGAAAATAAGGCTGGCTTTGCTACATCATGGGTAAATATATATATATATATAAGGAACAAACAGGAGGATAGTATACTGGTGTCTATAACACTTTCTTCTAAGGCATGTTGTTTACAAAATCCTCCGTCTCCAAAGAAGGAAGCCTTTCTTCAGTGACGCTGATTCATTAAAGAATGTCAATATCCTACATTCTTAGCAACTCCCGCCTATCTTGGAATCATTATTTCCATTAAAAATAACTCTTCTATTTTGCTTATAGACTTCCAGAAACATTTATAATCATATGGAGACCAGTGGCGCACGAAACGTGCGTTCCTCTCTCCCTACGATCCTAGAATCGAAATTTCAGTTTATATATGAAGAAAAGGTATATATATTCTTCTTCCCAAATCTTATCTCCTCATATCAGATCAACACAGGCTTATTTTCTGCTACAGACCTAAAATCGGAATAGGCCTAACACTATTTTTCATCCTTGCTTTGATTATGCTTGTTATGTTTATTAAATAACCGTCGTATAATGTATCGTCGGCAGTGCATCACGATTTTGTCCCGGAAGAATTCTATCATGCGCCAGTAAATATACAGACATGGAATTGTCTCATTTACGCACCCACAAATATCTTTGATCAAGGCAAGGATCGAATAGGAGAAACTGGGATCAGCAATTCAGAGCCTTACTCACTTGACTATCCGGTATGACGCCGATCGTATGAAATTATTGTACAAAGCCTTAAGAGCTGGAACAGAACTGATATAAATTAAAGCCTAATGATTTAATAGTACTCATC
Organism: Ectobius pallidus; assembly: GCA_964059195.1. Lineage (NCBI taxonomy): Eukaryota > Metazoa > Arthropoda > Insecta > Blattodea > Ectobiidae > Ectobius > Ectobius pallidus. The sequence goes on from CAXKWD010000003.1 coordinate 41,375,689, forward strand.
TGAGGCAGGAAAACTAGAAAACATGCGTTGTTGACAAATAGATATATGACAGATAATGTATTATGCATTTTATTAAACATAAACCCACTTTTATGTGCATCAGATCAGTGGCGTAGCAAGCTTAGGTGGTACCCGGTGCGGAAAATTTCTTGTCACCCCCCCCCCCCATTTAAATTATGAAAAGATGGAACAGTACCAAGTGTTATTTTTTGGATAAGTTACTCAAAGGTAATCCCATGAGAGTTTTATGGCCGAGTGCACCAACCTCGGTATTCAGAATACCGCGGTAAAGTTGCTTAGTTTACCCCGGTAATGTCATACTTTCGTTGCACCGTGCTCGGTTTCGACTTTTATCGCGGTAAGATGCAAACCGGCCGTGAAGGAGCTGTAAAGTGAGAAAACCGCTGTTTTCTTTCCAAGATGGAGATCAGCGTAATGTATCATATTTACGATATCTAGGCCCAAAGCTAATTGAACATAAAGAATAATGAGAGACAGGTGGGGTCTATTTGAAGAATGAACGATGGTGCATATCTTTGCAAATACTGTGCTGTAACATCGATTGAAATGACTTTTCTTTCTTACCTCAACCAAATCAGGTCCATCGAGTAGGCTAGTGGGCGTAACCACGATTAGTATGATCAGTAAAGTATTTATGGTCTTTGAAATCAGTTTGAATTCAGACGACATATATATGCAATATAATATTCCATTTTATCCTTATAAACTTTTATTACTGAACAAAAAGGCAACAAATAAATGAAATATGGAAAACCAGTGGTCCTAGGCCAAATTATGGCTGCATGCATCACGATATAGCCTGTGTATCGGTATATAGGGTATGTAAATCAATTTATCATACCTACACGTACACGAACATAATTATAACAGCCCTTTCATGGCTATGCACATGATTTTGCACCTAAAATTTGTACTAGTCGTACGGGAATAAAAGCGAGGATATGTCGAACTCAGAGCAGAGATTTCGTGGTGTTGCTTTGCCTTGGATTGCAAACGTGTGAGAATTATTCTTTAAAACATCAATGTTATTTTATTTAAATGTACAGACAGGTGGGACCTATATGAAGAATGAACGATGGTACATATCTTTGCAAATACTGTGCTGTAACATCGATTGAAATGAGCTTCCTTTCTCACCTCAACCAGAGCGAAAGCAACTCATTTCACCAAATACTCTCAATAAGTAATACCGTCCACTCCCTGTCTTTTTCCGGGACACGCTACTACTAGCGCCGCCAGTGAGCAGGAATGGGTAGTTACTCGTCAGCTGATATAGTTAACGTTTGTCTGTTGTGTTTTGTGTACGAAAATATAATATAAATTCTAGTAAAACAGGGTGCCCACGGGGGGGGGGGTTAAGACGCAGACTGCGTCATTGAAATTTCTGGGGGGGGGATATTATCGTGTTATGAATTTTCTGGCCGGGGGTTGAAAATTGTTGCAAAATTAGAGTTTTATATGTTAAAAATAAAAACGGCCAAGTTCTATAACTTCAAAAGGTCTCTTTTAATTCTTTATAAAGATAAAGATGAAGAATTTCGACAGCCATGGGCGTACCCGGGGGGGGGGCGCAAGGAAAAAATGTATATTATTAATTATTATCGTCAGGTGTTTTTCTTTTAAGACAATTATTTTAATTGCAGAAGTTATACCAAATCGATAACATGGAAGCAGAATCCACAGTGGATTAGGAAAGGGGGGTTCAGACCCCCAAGAGTCAAAACCTAAAATTCTATATTTGTGTTTAATAAATATATTTATTTAATTAAACAAGATTTGTTGGTGTGTCAAATATGATATAGCAGTTATTTTCTTTTCATAACATAATGAGTAGGCCTATTATGTCCACTGTTCCATGTGCTATTTAACTTTTCTTATAAATAGTAATAAGTATTATAATTTAGGTAACAATTTCATGTTTAAGTTGCCATGTCTTAGAGTATAGTAAACAAATTTGCTAACTAGTTTTTCAGTGCTAAAATAGCGTAAAATGTGATTTTCATTAGTTCAACATTTAAAAATTTCCCGGGGGTGGACACCCGACTTAGGTAACATTTTCTTGTTTACATTGGCATGTCTTAGAGTATGGTAAACAAATTTCCTAACTAGTTTTCTAGTGCTAAAATAGCGTAAAATGTGATTTTCATTAATTCAATATTTTAAAAATTTCCGGGGCTGGACCCTCCACCTAGGTAATGATTTCTTATGTACATTGAAATGTCTTAGAGTATGGTAAACAAATTTCATAACTAGTTTTCAGTGCTAAAATAGCGTAAAATGTGATTTTCATTAGTCCAATATTTAAAAATTTCCCGGGGTGGACATCCGACTTAGGTAACATTTTCTTGTTTACATTGGCATGTCTTAGAGAATGGTAAACAAATTTCTTAACTAGTTTTTGAGTGCTAAAATAGCGTAAAATGTGATTTTCATTGATTCAACATTTAAAAATTTTCTGGGATGGACCCCCGACCCCTTTTTTGGGGGGTATTCCAAACCCCCCGGCACTTCCGTCCCTCCCCGCAATTATTTTCTGGCTACTTATTATATTATTAATATAAAATACAATGTGGCCCAAGAAGTTAAAGCGACAAAAAATAAATTAATTAAAAAAATTGCCCCCCCTAGAAATTATCATATGGGCGCCCTTGTCGACAGGCAATTGGGTTGGGGGTGAGCAATGAAGTTTTGGGGGTGGGCACCCCTGAGTAAAATAATAAATACAACGTAGGCCTAAAGAAAATGTCCGGTTATGTAGGTGGCATGATATGTGCCGTCTATGGTTGTAATAATTATTTTGAGAGTGAAATAAGTAAAATCGTTAATTAGAGTGTGTACAAGACTGATTCATTCAGATGTTCATTGGCTTACCATCCGAATTGTTTTACATGTAAAAATTTCAAATTAAAAAAAAAAAAGTATATATTGTAGAAAGTATCTTGCAAATCGTATGAATTAAAATTTAAAGCTGATTTTCACGAAAATGTATTAAAGTGAAACAATTAGTTTTAATACTTACTAAAACAAAGTGTGTGTGGAACGCCATGTGGCAGAAGTGAACTTTTTTTTTTTTTTTTCAATTTTGGATTATTGGCTTTTTCAAATTTTGGATTGTTGGACTTTTTAATATTGGGTTTTTGGACTTTTTAGATTTTGGATTTTTTAAATTTCTGACCTTTTTATTCTTTAATTTTGGATTTTTACATTTTTTTACATTTTAGATAATTGAATTTTTTTAGTTTTGTATTTTTTAACTTTTAATTTTTAATTTTGGATTTTTTTATTTTTATATTTTAGAATTTTATAATTTTGGATATTTATGTTTTAAATTTTGGATAGTAAGATTTTTTTATTTTTTATTTTTTAAATTTTGGACTTATTAATTTTGGTTCTTTGAATTTTTTGATTTTGAAATTTTAGATTATTTAAATGTTGGATCTTTGATTTTTTATTTTTTGTATATTTTAATTTTGGATTTTTTAACTTTTTAAATTTTGGATTTTTTAATTTTTAATTTTTGGGCTTTTTCAGTTTCGGATAAGCCTAATCATTGAGTTGATTGTTTTTTGTGCAGTCCGTTCCGTCACACCTCACTAATTTCGTGACGATTTTGAGCGTTACACAAGCTCTCGATTTACCCCTACCGCGGCTAAAGAAGTTTTACTTAAAAAATTAGCGTTATCGTCATTTAATTAAGTTAGTTTGCGGAAGTGTAAATTGTGTTATTTCCCGACCTAATTCCTGCATTATCAAGCACAAAAATAAGTTACTGTGTCATCAGGACTTTGAAAAACAAATTTATTTCTGCAGCTATATAGGTTCATTAAGTAGCTTCTGAGACTGCTGCCCATTCCCACTCAACAGATGGCACCTCTGTGCTAGTGGACAGTTTGAACAAAGGGAATAGAGTAGAGTGGGCGGTATTCTTATTGAGAGTATTTGATTTCACGTTTGGTACAGTATCTATGGTGCTTGAATTCAAAGTTGGTATTCAGACGACATATGTACGCAATATAATATTCCCTTTTATCCCTATGAACATCTTTTTATTGAATAATAAGGCAACAAATACATTGAATTTGGAAAACCGATAGCCTACTAGGGAGCCACCGTGACTGGCAGACGTGCAGAGAGAAAGAGAGAGTGAGAGAACCTAGCGGCCATGGAAGAAACCATCAATGGAAAAATGGATTCGGAGCAGAGTAACCGCAATATTTCCAAGCATTAGCAAACCGCGGTATTTTCGCAATGGCGCACAGAGATTTTGAGAATACCCCGGTATTACGTTTACCGCGGTAACGAAACGGCTGAGAAAACCGGAGAATGGTGCACTCGGCCATAAGAGTTTATCGATAGATGCAGCTGCAACGAATTTATCTGATGTAACTCGTAAACTCAACGGATTATGCAAAATTAGTAATGACTACTTTGTTATATAATAACAAGACAAAGCTCCGAAATCATGGCATACTATGAATCAACCATCCATAAAGCGATTCGAGTTACCATGTTGTCGCCATGTTGTAACCACTGCTAACAATGGTGCATATAAGACAGAGTTAACCTAATTCAGCCAATTTTGTTAGAATTAAGGAAAGACATACAGATCAAACACATTATGCTGCACATTGTACATTGTACTGTTATATTATAATAATATTACTATTATTATTATTCTAAAGTGCGTTATATACATAGCTTTCTTGAGTGACAGATTGTGGGTGTTACCGTTAATAAAGCGAACATCTAGGCCAAAGTACACTCCCGAAATTGTGCAAATTTTTATTTTTTGAGTGATTTTTTTGTATTTTTATATTTTGTTTTCCAAGCGAAATCTCGAATTTTGGAAAGATGAATTTTGATAAAAGGTTAAAATTTCGTATTTATGTCAGGTACCTTTCAAGATGTGAACAGAAGATTGGAGACAAGTTTTCCTTATTTTTACATAAAGAAAGTTTTCTCGAAAATCATAGGCGTAACCAGGCCGACCATATGGGGGGGTTATAACATCCGGGAGGTCTGGGGGGTATTGGGGCTCGGGGGTCCTCCCCCGAAAAATTTAAAAAATTAAGATGCACAGTAGTCCACCGCTGTGGCTCAGGGGATGCGTTCAATCCTCTCACGCAGCGGGCCCGGGTTCGATTCCTGGTCGGGACAAGTTACCTAGGTGAGGTTTTTCCGGGGTTTTCCCTCACCTGTGAGACAAATGTCAGGTAACTTTAGGCCCTTGTGGTCCCCGGATATCATCTGGCCGTCATTATCATCTTCATCCCCATCCTCGCCTTGTTCTGAGTGAGTGTGTGTGAATGGTGTGTATCGTCCTATGTGTTCGTGTTGTCTCGGAGGTGGCCCCGCGTTGGGCTGATCACTCATCCGGGGAGGCCCTCCATGTCCTTGTCTGGTCAAAAAAGTATGTATGTGATCCAAAGACAATCCCTCTCCCGACAGGTCGGGGCCCTGTAAGGCCCGGGCGGCTTGGGTCGCTTAAATCCTAAAAGGGAGAGGTAAAACTGCGAAAAAAAGAAAGAAAGAAGATGCACAGTAACGAGTTTTAAGCTTCCCACGCTTTATACTCGTATTAAGTAATTTATAAGCAGACTTAAGGAAAATTGTACAATTTTCCTTTTTTTTAATCAATGGGGGGGTTCAAATCCCCAAACCCCCCCTCGTTACGCCTCTGCGGAAAATCATACGAAAACACAATTTTGTATTTGGGGAGGCTAACTTTTATTTGGGCAGAGGAAGGTATGTGAATTATAAAAGTAAAGTAAAGTGATCCCTATACAGGCCATGGAGGCCCAGAGGGTTCCAGGAGGTTGAGGCTCCCAGATTTTGGACATTCGGCACATGAAGGTGGTAAGGTTGTCAGCCCTACGCACCGGCCGCCTTTACCCCCAGGATTGCTCCTGGTACTCATTTCTGTTAGAGGCTGAGTCGACCCCAGGGCCATAGTGCCACCAGAAGGATTAGGCCAATTGAAAAATCTCAACGACCTCATCGGGAATCGAACCCGCGACCTTCCGGTTTGTAGCGCAGCGCCTCAACCACTACGCTACGGCGTACCCAATGTGAATTATACATCTTTATTTTATAGGTTGATCCTAATAAATTTCATAAACAAGTAATGTAACTATTTTACGGAACTGTATTATCAATAATGTATTCTTAAATTTGCGCACATCCCAGTTCAAAATCTAGATGGCCGGAGAATTCGGAGAAAACTCACATTCGAAGTTTATTTTCGTCAAAGTCATGGCTGCCGCAACGAGAATTGGTTGCGGCTTGAGTGATAAATAATATCTCCAATTGTTGAAGTCTCATTTAAATTAATAAAACTGCAGAGACAAGCATCGGCAGAAATAAATACCTCCCTCTAACCATAATATTATTGTTCGTATCTACACAGCGGCCAGTTCAGCCGCGTTTTAATACCTTTGTTAACTTTATTTAAAACTAAAAGAAGTTTCAATATGCATGTTGACTTGTTAAAAGTTGTTAAGCTTATATAATTGTTTTAAATATTATTACTATTTCTTTAAATTCCCTTGAGCGATTTTTTACTTACAAAGACACATTTTTATTTTGTCACCCCCCGTGTGATGGCACCCGGGGCGGCCCGCACCCCCCTTCCTACGCCACTGCATCAGATATCGATAATTTTTTTAAGCATGCTATTACATCATCATAGTTGCCTGTATTTCTAGACTGGCCGTTTACTTATAATTCGGAACATAGCCTACATGTCACACATGTCCCAGCTTTACCGATACAAAACCAAAGCCGGTAATAAGAACTGTTCTGATTTCTTCAGTAGCATTTGCGATTTCCATACATAAGTCAATATGCATAGACGTAAAGAAACTATTCATTAACAACATACATAGGACATCTTATCTCTTGTACGAATTAATTTAACATTACCGTGAATAATCCGGGGCTTTATTTGTTTAATCTGCTAGAAATAGTTGAGAAACTAGTAATTTATGTTTATGTACAGGTAGGGAAAAAAAGCGGTCCTACTAAAATATCTAAGTTGCCGATATGAGCCACTGCGCATGCCTAGCGGCATCCACAGGATAACAGGGAATGTATTGAAATTTGTTCTAGTGTCGACTGTTGACTTAGCCCATTTCGAAACCCATGAGAAAATAAGCTAGTAAAATTCATTGTCTGGGAATAATCCGTTAATTAAGTAGTTAAATATTGCTGCAATCGAAAAGTAATGGGAAAGCGAACAATGTGAATTAAGGAAACAACTCCTTCCGTGGGCAGGATTCAAACCGACAACGTGTTACTTACCAGTCGAACGCGCTGTCATTTTGCTATATAATCGCTTAACAACCAACTTTCCTTGAGAGTCTGTTATGAAACAAGTGATTGACAAGGAGACTGCAGCCGATAAATTGCTTGAATTGAGAAATAATTTCACGTAATTTGCATTTCATGTACAAGGTTCTGAAATCAGCTACAAGAGCCGGTCAGCTTTTTTTCCCTACCTTTACATCTTAGGTAGTTATATAGAAGCTCCAGAAACGAGTATCCGCATCAAACAACATGACTGGGATTACTTTATAATATTGGTCATTCACAAAAAAAAATCTGTTCTTAAAAAAATTGCTGTTCTAAAAAAAATTGCCGTTTTGGTGTCACAGTCCTGAAAAAGACACTTCTAGTTGAGATAGTTGAGATATCAAGCATTTTTTTTTTATTTTTTTTATTTCGCCCCAAACCCATGAGAGTTTCTGCGCCACCCTAAATAATTTCGATGCATACATCGTGGAACGTAACGTTCATGTTTATGTTAAACAATGTGGGGGAAAGTAAGGAGTGTGACTGTCACAACCCATATTCTGCATCCAGTATTTTGACTTCTTGACATGAAAAGACCATGATTCGTCATTCCCGGATAAATGTTAGTTCAACATCCAATTGAAACTGTCTAGAGGATGTTTCAGAATTTAAAAAAGAATTCGAGGCAGGAAGTTTATTCGAAATTTTGTCACAGGAAACCGTAATTAGTTTTGTAATAACTAAGAATGTATTTGTTTAGACATTCATATTTTTTTATTTTTTTTTATTTTATTTCTTTCACCTTTTTATTTTAGTCATTTGTATTACATATTCATATTATTCAAGTACTTATGTTCGAATTTTTTCTTTGTATTCAATGTACGTTTCTTGTATTCATGTATATCAGTTCTTCTTTAATTTATTATTAATCATTATTATTATTATTACCATTATGTATTTCATGTTTTTGCCCTGGCTGAGTGGTAGAGAAGGCCTTATGGCCTTAACTCCGCCAGGTTAAATAAATAAATAAAAATAATAATAAATAAAAAAAACGATAAGGAGTGATACCCGGTCAAGTGCTCCCCCAAAGAAGAATTGGACCACATTCTGCAGAAAGGAATCAACCCTCAAATTAAAAAAACCTGAGAAGATGATATATTATTGCTACTGAACTATATATCTACGTTGTGCAAACTAACCAACCCTCCTCTTCCGTTTGTATGCCTTCTATGGAGCAAACAAAGAAACACTAAAAGGATCCAGGTGGCTTTTTGTTTAATTTTAATTTTTTTTTCTTTTTTGGCTTAAAAATCATGTGGTTTGGTTTCTTTCTGCAGAATGTTGTCCAATTAAGGGGTGGGGAGGAGGGTGATGTAGAGGGGATGAAGTATTGTTTCATCTTTTTCCCCTAAGACCAATTCCCGACCAGACATCGAGGAGGGAGGACGGCAAGAAGTCAAAACCATGGCGCGTATTTTTATTCATGGTACAAAGTTTTACCTATGTTTTGGGCTTCTAATTTATGTTTTTCTGCATGTTTCAATTAGCTTCTGATTGCCATATGAATGGAGCATGTTATAAAAATTCAAGTAGCGGTTAAATTTAAATAGACTTCTGTCAAAATAAAAAAAATGAACAAAAATTGTTTGTTGGGAGGATTGTTTTTAGTGATGAGTGTTGCCGCAACTCAGCTCTTTCCATATAGCATTTATTTATTGGTGCAACTAAAGACTGCAAATAGAAGTTAACTGAGAAAAAAAACACCTCTAAGTCACTATGAGATGGAAAATTACTTGTTCTTAAAGGTACTTACTCAATTGTAAGATTGCACTGTGATTTTACACTAATTATTTAGCTTTAATTAATTTATTAAAGAATTGAACAAAAATTCAAGACTGGCCTAGTTTCAAAATATTCAATTCCTTCAAATCAGTGACGTATTTATATAAGACTTTTTCTTTGTATTTTCATGGTGTGCATTTTGTAGAATACTGCAGCATATTTCTCTGTTAAATTTAAAAGTTTATCGGACCCTATAGGTTCCTTATCCAATGTAGTGTACGTATACAGCCGATAAGAAACAAGTCACACGAAGAGGCTGAAGAACTGTTTTATTTTGTATAATTTGTATTTTTTCACATTTAATCAAATAAAAGTTCTTTGTTTTGAGTTCGCGTGCATGATTACACACATGGTCTCTGTCTATCCTCTTTCTAGTATCAGCTGCCTTGTGTCCAGACAAGCACGACCACGTCATTTTCAGAGTATGCCTAAAAAATAAAGCCAATAGAAGAGCATGTTTGAGTCGATTTAAATAACATTGACTTGGGTAACACTCATTACACTTTGGAGAAATTTCAAATTTGGCTCATTATGAACAACAATTATTATAAGATGAACATCACAATCATTTCCTCGTGGTATCAAAGTGCAGTTCTTGGGATGAAATTCTGAAGGTTTTCTAAAAAAAAAAAAAAAAAAAAAAAAAAAAAAAAAAAAAAAAAAACGGTGTTTATGAAATACAAGTGAAAATAATATTGAGGAAAATTGGTTTGGGTAACACTCCTTACTGAAATTGCTGTGTCACGTCTTTTGTAAACTATTGTCATTCGTCTCCAGCATTTCAAGACAAAGGTATTGCTACCTTACAACAGCTCAGTCCATTTCTATTTTAAAAACCTGAAAACAACACGTTGAAAAAGGACCTACAAAATGGTAACACTCATTAGAAAGTCAAAACGTTCCACCAACTTCAAAAATTCACATACATTCACAAAACGAGAAAACTCATGATTCATATGCAGTTTTGTGAACTACAATAGTAGTATGATGCCATGGAAAACTAGTCGTCCAAAAAAACCTAAATTGAATTTTCAATTTGGGGATTCTGTCGAGGAGACAAAACGGTAATTTTATTGAGAATGACCCATATTCGATAATAAAGCATTATAATTGATCTCTCTTTTCTTAAAATATTAATTGGGGTTTCGGTATGAATATATGTAACTAGAATATTTTACTCAGAACTGAACACAGTAAAAGTCATATTACTAGTCAGTGACTACTAGTCACTGACTAGTCAGTAATATAACTGCGATAAATAGCTGGTACAACGTTACTGGCTAACATTACACAGTACTTCAATCAGTTGATCAACATCGATATTTTCAGAAACTTTTGATAGATTTAATACACTAACAACCAATGGAGAAACGCATTACATTCCAGAATTAAGGACACAATACAATACAATACAATAGAGACGAATAAGTTAAGTCAGTAAGTTATATAATAATTGCACAAATATTTCCAGAAACTCTATGATCAAGAGAATAATATGAAAAATTAATCATGTCCACAAATAAAAATATAATTGAAACAACAAGAGATGAAGTAACTGAACCAATAAACAAGTGTAAAAATAGAAAAGCTGCAGACCCTGAAAAATAACAAATGAAATGCTAAAATACGGAGAAACACAGCCAGTTTCACATTAGAGAAAAGCATGGGAATATAATAAACCAATGCTTTCGTGTTTCATATACCTTAAAAAAGCTTTCGAAGGGGTAAAGTTAGACGGTGTTGTTCAAATAATTCAAAAGAAAGGAATAGGCTAACCTAATCAACTATTGAAATTAGTTAAAATAAATAAGCTAGCCATCAAGGCCACAACTCTCAATGACCAATGAAGGTCTCATTTTTGCAAGGTAAGGCGGGGCGAAGCTTGCAATATTCGAGGATAAAAAGTGAGATCCATGCTTGGGAGGAAAAGGTTATGTGTATATTCCAATTGTGTTAGAATTTGTTGTATTTTTCCTTACCAATAAAAATAGCTTCGAAGGGAAGAAGTTGTCTTCTGCCTAATACATCCATGAATGACATCATTGTTCTGTATGTGATGAACGTGAAAACCTCAGAGAACAATGTACAACACCCTCCAAAATAAAAATTATAAAACTTATTACAAGACCGATAGCCAAAATGTAGAATACTGGCTCTAGATGTGTAACAGCAAAAACAAAGTACATCTCACTTTCCCCTGTATCTGCGACAGCTTGCAGGCGTACAGTATGTTCCAAACGTATCCAGTACAACACATCAAGTCCAGCTTCTACATAACATCTTATAATTCCATCTAATACAGATAATATAGGATGTCCTTTATGCATACCTACAGCAAATAAGGCAGCCCCTAAATCGCCGTCAAGAAAACACACAGTTCTCTTCTTGTTTAATCCCATGGTACTAGCCAAATACGGCGGTTGTAGACGAAGTGTCACTGTCGTCATCTTGCCCTTGAAAACTTCTTCAATACACTCTTTCAAATCTGGGCAAGGAATCTTTACGCTTCGAAACTTACTAAAGAAATCGACCTCTGCATATGTTTCCAACACTTCGAACGTATTCATCGATCCATAATTCACTTCTGACTCTATGAGGTCCTCGAAATCTGTGATAGGTTTTTCGTAACCAGGGTCTATCAGAAATGAAGTAAAGAAAGTGTTGAACACCATACATATGCTGAAGGAATAGCAAACATAAATGATAAAGAATAATCTGACCCAATCAGATTTTGGCATAATAGGTACAGATACACTGAGTAAAACTGCCCAAGCCGTGTAAAAACAATGTGACAGTTTCCTAAATGTGGGAGATTCCACTTGTCTGGCCAACGAACATAATACAATACTCACGGCTAAAAATATAAGCCCCATTGTCGCCCATACGACTAGTGAGAACAATCCTACCACTCTCTCTGCTTTAGGTATTTGTTTTGGACACGGTACAAGCCAGGTGACTTTTTCAAGTGAATACGGAATTGTTTCACCGATTACCTCCTCCATATACGGGTGTTTTAAAACTATCCCAGTAGCAAAATCATATTTTCCAACAACAATTCCCAACATAAAATTCATTATTGCATCCGCCTCAAAGCTTATCACAGGTTCAACAAAGGATATTGTTGAGTTGTATTTTTCGGCAAATAAGCGAAGAATCTCAGCTGCCAAACTCAAATCTACATATACCGTTTCTTTACTTTCATTTGTACAGTTACGAACAAGAATAAAAGGCTCCATGCCAAATGATTGTGATATCATGTTGCAACCCATGAAATCATTAGGAATTTTGGATAAATAAATGTCAATGTTCGTGCAACCTGAGTTTTCACCTGAGTCCCACACACATAATTCCCTAATATCCGTCACACTTTTGCAGTCACCATTCTGATATGGAAACCAAGTGTATAAAATATATTTTTGTTGGTTTTCAGTCAGATTTTCCTCCTTTAAGACTAACACTACGTTTATAATTCTGGATAATTCCCAAAGATCTTCGAATATCAATTTACTGTATTGTGAGTGTGGGGGACTTTCAAATGGCCACACAATCAAGAAATCAGCTAGCGGGTTCCAAGACGGGTTCATTATGAGTTCTAAAACTACATCCTCGAGGGCATAAATAATTTCCTCGAAATCTTGAGAACATAATATAAAAATGTATCCTTGATGTAAGAGAGCCATATCAGAAGGGAAAGCTATATTCTGTTCTTTCGACGACATAACCAGAACTGTATTTCTCATATCAGAGTTCAGTTTTCTTAGAATGATGTCAAATAGCGGAATGCATTCCCCAAGTTCTTCGTTTTCGTTGGAGATGAACGAAAAGACGATGGGCCTTTTTTGATTGAAAAAACTCTTTAAAATACCATTGATATTAGACGAAAGGAATAATTCTTCATCTGTGTAAGTCTGTGTACTCAATGTCATTGAAACGTATGGAATAACTGTTAGAAAAATGACACTTTGTAGACGAAACATAATTCCGTTTTCCATAAAGCTATTGAATTGAAACCAGTACGAAGCAGCATCCAGCAGCTAGAAGGCTTTATCATAAAAATGCAGAGGTCTCTTAAAATCGTATACACTTCCTTATATCGAATAATTTTTAAAGTTCGAATTTACATTGTTCATGTTGAGGGGCATGATCACTTGTTATTATAACTTAAATTCTTTGAATTTTATTAATAGCTGAAATAAAAAGCAATATTTGTTTCATATATTTCTTTGACTGAAACAATATCATTAACGTCATTCTCATTCTATCAATACATAAACAGGCAATGAAACTGAGTATCGATTAATTGGTTGCCTTATCCCCAACTTTTTGATTGAACAGTGAAGAACAAAGTCAAGATTAGAAACTACAAAAGTGGCATGTATGGACTCATCTCTCTAATATAAATAAATAAAAAGGAATAAACAGTAGGGTAGTATACTCGTGTCTATAACACTTTCTTCTAACACATACTGTTCACAAAGACATCCGTCGCCAAAGAAGGAAGTCTTTCTTCAGTGACACTTCTTCATTAAAGAACGCCAATATCCTAAATTTTCAGCAACTCCCGCCTTTCTTGAAATAATCAATTGAATTAAAAATAACTCTTCTATTTCACTTATTAACTTCAAGCAATATTTCAATTAATATGGAGACTAGTGGTGCACGAAAAGTACATTCCTTTCTTCCTACGATCCTAGAATCGAAATTTCAGTTCTTATATGAAGAAAAGGCAATTCTTCTTCCCTTAAGTTACCTAATCTTGAAGCGAGTTCTTCTCTCCTTATATCAGATGCACACAGACTTATTTTCTTTTATAGACCTATAATCGGAATAACACTATTTTTCAACCTTGCTTTGATTAGGCTTGTTATTATTAAATAACCGTCGTATAATGCAACTTAGGCCTGTAAACGTCGCCTGTGTATCAGAATTTTGTCCCGGAAGATTTCTTGCATGGCCCAGTAAATATACAGATATGGGATTGTCACTTTTGGGCACACATAAATACCATCTACCAAGGCTAGGATCTAATCCACGAAACTGGGAGCAACAATGCAGTGCCTTACTCACTGGTCCATTTTGTCCGACGCAGATCGTATGAAACTAATGTATAAAACCTTAAGGCTCTTTTAGATGGTCGTGTCAGCTATCAGTTCCATTTCAGTTTTTCTCTCAGTATTTTCTTCTTCACACAGGATTAACTGACAGTTCAACTGAGCAGGAAACGGGATTGAGAACTGACCGGACCGTGTTAAAGGGCTGTTAACCACTCGAATCGGACTGATGTGTCATGATTTATTTTTTCTCACGCAAGGCAGTAAGACTAGAAAGCATGCAATAAAACGATACAGTAACGATAAAATAGTTGTTTATTATTATTTATTCCTGTAGCAACAGTACCGAACCTATAATTGTGTACCTGGCCTTACAAAGGGGCTAACCGCCAAATATAAAAAATAATAATAATAAAATTTACTATACAATGGTGATACATGGCATCCTGCATTGCCCTACGAAAGCACTAAGTGAAATTCATAATAGTGTGGTTGCAAAGTTGCTCGAGAGAGAGCAACGCAGGTAAGGACCAATGCTATTTCTTTACGAGGATTGTTGATTATCTCAAAAACTTAATTTTGCCACTTAGCCCCTTTGTAAGGTAAGGTATACAGTATTTCGTAAATTGAATTGAATTTCAGAATATTTTAAAATGTTGTCAAGTAGATATTAATTTGATCGATAAAATAGCATGCGTTTTATTAAACATGCACCTACTTTCGTTTTTACCAGATATCCATCATTTTTTTAGGCATGCTATTAGATAATTATAAGTACCAGTATTTCTAGACTGGCTGATTTCTTTTTATTCGGAAATTCATTTCACGCATATCCCAGCTTTACCGACACTAAACAAATGCCGGTAATAAGTACTGTTCTGATTTCTCCAATAGCATGCTCGGAACAAGAGAATGAGCTATTTGCATTCTTAAGTCGATATGCATAGACCTAAAGAAACTATTCATGTACAATATTACATAGGCCATCTTATCTCTTGTAGTAATATACTTAACAATATCGTAAATAATCCGGGCTTTATTTCTTAAATGTGCTAGAGATAGTAGGAAATCTAGTAATTTATTTTTATGTATATATTTAGATAGTTAATTACAAAAGCTCCAGAAACGAGTATTTGCATAACAAGTGACTGGGATTACTTTATAATATCCGATACTAAAGCATTGTAATTGATCTCCCTTTTCTTAAAATATTAATTGGGGTTTCAGTACGAATGCACGTTACTAGAATATTTTACTTAGAACTGAATACAGGAAAAGTCATATAGTGACTACTAATCAGTAATATAACTGCGATAAATAGCTGATACAACGTTACTAGCTAACATTAAACACTACTACAATCACGCATTTAACTTGGGTTTGTTCTACACTAGCAGGTGCCCGCGGCTTCGCCCACGAAAATTAACTGAAAAATTAAAAATCAAGAGTATAATAATTATTAAAGCATTATATTTATTAACACTTGCACGTGAATCATTCATAAACTAAACCATTAATAATTAATGAAACAGCTAAAATTCCGGCTTTACATTAAGTTCCAAAGCTACCTGATAATACGTATTGTTTCTCAACTGTTTGTTGACAGATGAATATGATGTGAATTTTATTTGATAAATTCACTTTAATTTTCAGAAATTATATAACTTTTCAAGGGAAGGAATGGTTTGTTTGGATTTTTATTGTCCGCGATACTTCCAGGCTTAAACTATCAATAATATCATAGCTGGTGCCCGCGGCTTCGCCCGCCATTATTAATTGAATCCAGGATTTTTAAGAACTTTACACTGACAGTTTATTAAAAATGTTTGTGGTTCAGAGCTATGAAAATTGCAAGTAAAAATAAAATTATAATATTTGTTCATTGTGTTCATTTCACTTAGGACATATATAATAAAGAAACGGTTTTCCTAATTTTTTACTGTTCGTGAAAGTTTAGACTGTGAGAGACGAACATCGTCGACTATACCCTATGTCTCACGAAGTGAGGGAGCGAGTGAGCACGCTATTTAGGGCCGTTGAATTGTATAAGAGTAGATTGGTTTGGTCTTTGTCCACTAAACTAGTATCATGCATACTGGTTTCTGTCGCCGTTCACTTGTTGATTCCAGTTTAAATGGCGATCGGTTTGAGTGACCTATTTCTGTGTCGTTCAAGTTTTATGTTTCGGGCAATTAGCAGATTCTTATATTGGCTTCCGTGTTTCTAATTTTGTTGATATTAGAACGTTGAATTGTCTGAGCAGACGCGTGATTCAGTTATTCTACCGATGTTACACAGCCTTAATAAAGTCACTACAAACAAAAGCGGTGAAATGCTTATTTCTTACTTTTCGTGCAACAAACGCTTTAAAATTCATCACTGGGGCCAGTTTTTTTATGTAACTCTATTCCCTTACTTGTAGATTATTAAGTGCCAGTATGGTACTTTAGGAGATTGTGTGGGGAAGGGAAAATGTATGTACGTCTGACCGTGTGCCTGTACGCGCGATTACTCAAATACGCTTTATTGGATTTTCATGAAACTTGGTATACGCATTTATAACGTCCATAGGAAGAACCCTATTAATATTGGACAAAATCGGCTGACCGGTACCGGAGTAAAGCCCAATTTAGTGCCTATTTTATGGTATTACTAGCTTAAAATGCCCGGTGTCGCCCGGGTTTTGTATTTTGTAATATGAAATTAACTTATGGAGGACTTTCGATGTTGAAACTCTAGGTCCTTATATAATATGTATGTAGAATGCGAAATGAGGAAGAACGACATATGACACTCAGACTATTCCCTCAGAAAACGCTAGACAAAGCTTTTTATGGCTCATAGAGGATGTCGAATGTTGCATTCCATTGCTTCTGCACACCATGCCTGGAAGGAGTGCAAATAAGATAAAATCAGGTAAACTGATGTAACAAAGTGCCAGTATGTTTTTGTTTAAACAGTTATGACTGTAATTATGATATGCAGAATATGTTTTTTTTTTAAATTGATTTCCAAGTTAAGCTCCAGATTTATTCATTAAGCAGGGCTTACGGAAGAACAAAGGTCTAGTTTTTTTTAATGAGATTAAAATCTTCCAGCATCACCTGAACTGTACAGATATGTGATATCATGACAATCGCACACTCACATAAAAATGTAAAAAGAAAATTCAAATTGGCCGGTTTCGGGTTTTGAACCATGGACTCCAGAATGTGAGGCCAAAGCGTTACCATCTCGGCCACCGGGGTCATTTTAACGGTCTAGTTGGATAAGCGCTTGTAAATCGATAGTGTTTTTTGTCATAGCTACCTGTATTTTAATTTCCAAGGCCTTATAAGATAACAGTAAAACAATAGGCAGTGTTGTCAAGATAATTGATTTTCATTTTTTTTATAAATTCTTTCGAATACGTATATTACCATAAAATAGGCACTAAATTGAGCATTACTCCGAAACAGGTCAACCGATTTTATCTATTATAAATAGACCTCTTCCCATGGACATTATAAATGCGTATACGAAGTTTCATAAATATACGATAAAGCGTATTTGAGTTATTGCGCCTTTAAAGTAGACATTAAATTGGGGTTTACTCCGGTACCGGTCAACAGATTAGGTTCAAATTCAATAGGGCACTTCCACTGCCTTCTTTATTTCTTACAAGCCATGTTGTTAAATCTGGAAACATCGCATCGGTAGTCCTATCGGCTATCAACATGCCGTAAATAAAGCAACGAACTCCATCAGAATCATCGCAAATTAAGCATATTTCAGCTTAAAGTAATCCCAGTCATCATCGCCTATGGTTTAGAGAACATCTGGACACACCTGAAGAGCAACTGGAGAGCATAGAGAAGGTAAAAACCGTGTACAAAATGAGATATTTATATACACCGTCACCTCTAATTGAGTACACCAGAGAATAGTTTTTCATAGAATATTTTCATGTTCATCAGCTATTACCATCTACAAACGAATACAAGAAAGAGGTACGGTATGATATTAGTGTCCTTCAGGAAGAATTGGCTGGTATTAAAGAAGAATTGAAGAGAAATATAGTCACTTTTACTGGTATGAACTTTTATCAAAATATCAAGCTGCTCACA
Source organism: Ectobius pallidus (assembly GCA_964059195.1). Classification (NCBI taxonomy): domain Eukaryota; kingdom Metazoa; phylum Arthropoda; class Insecta; order Blattodea; family Ectobiidae; genus Ectobius; species Ectobius pallidus. Next base: position 41,394,002 of record CAXKWD010000003.1, read on the forward strand.
GTAGGCCTAATTCATCTCAATCTGGTAGACGCCAAATCGTAGTATATGCAATCTCCTATTCTCCCAATATTACTACTAGAAAATCGATTCAGCGTTTTCCTACAGTTTGGTGAAGCCAATGAACGGGATTCAAACCTTAACCTGGCGAATCAACACAGTTCACCACTGGAGCCAAGGATAACGAATGGATGATTTTTAGACAGCAAATAACGGAAAGCCGAGTGCTTCCAAGGAATCAGGCAAAGTTATTCTTTTCAGTGACAGTCATGGGCACAGTCTTCCACAAAGTGCATGTGACAAGAAGATAGATATCAGTGTTCTAGGTTATATTATAGCCTACCTGAGAAAACTAGTTCAGTGGTGGTACAAAATGACCCAGAGAAGTGTAGTAGCTTAATAAAATATGACTCTCTTGTGGGTCAAATAACAGAGCTCGTAGGCCTAACAGGATAAGTGAGGTTATTACCAATAAAATAAGAAAAAACGAGACATCATAACGTATAATGAGGAGACACCGAAAATTACGAATTCCTTCAGATATGTGGAGTCACCGCACGTTACGTTATTATGCACATCACAAGAATAGGCTATGTAATATAGGCCTACTGATTTGGCCTAAATGAAGTCAGTATTTGTGATGAAGAAAATTATCTGCAATATAAACGTATTCAAATGCTTCCCACAGACCACCACAGATAGGACTACCTCCTGTGCTGCCAGATTTCAAGCAGCATGGCTTGTAAGATTTAGAAGGCAGTGGCACTTCTCATGAACGTCATAAATGAGTATACCAAGTTTCATGGAAATCCGATACAGCGTATTTGAGTTATGGCGCCTTTCTATTAGAAAGGCGCCACAATCTATTAAAATAGGCACTAAATTGGGCATTACACCGGTACCGGTGAACCGATTTGGTTCAATATCAATAGGGTTCTTCCCATGGACATTATAAACGTGTATACCAAGTTTCATTAAAATTCGACAAAGCGTATTTGAGTTATCGCGCGTACAGACACACGGACGGACGGACGGACAGACAGACAGACGGACAGACATTTTTCGTCCCCACACACAATCTCATAAAGTACCATACTGGCACTTAATAAAGAAATTCCGGTTACATAAGATTGTATTGTCTTGACAGAAAATTGTATTTCTCACTCTCATATTACCATACAACCGTTTCGGGGCTGAAGTAAAAAAGAAATTCAATATCACTTTCATACTTTCCTTCCCAAAAACCTGGGACGTAATATACTGCGTAGGACTGAAAATGTTCCATCCCATTTTGTATTCTTTTAGATGCTTAGGGCCTCTGATAAACATCCCTAGGTCTATTTCTCAACTAATACAAAGCCTACAGCTATGAGTGACGAATCAGTGGATAGGATATGTTACCGACTTCCGATATAGCATACTCACTGGCACACACTTAAGTTGTCCCTGCAATAGACCGCTTATTCTACATCAAAATGTGAAGTGAGAAAATAATATTTTCCATGTCGAGGGTAGAGAAAGTTATGTGACTTTTTCGTGGATTTTTTCTTCAAGAATTATTTTCACAAATGTATTAATTACATCGGTAGTATCAGAATTTGTTAAAGCCCAGTAGTATAATATAGTTTCCAAAGCCCTATGTGAACACCGTAAACAATACTTTCGTTATGTAAACAATTGACAGCATAACTCTCTAACTTTGCCACATTTCACATTTCCGACTTTTCCCGTGGATTTTCCAAAAATTATCTTTCATACAAATCTTGTCCTGACAATTACAAACACAACAAAGAAAAAATCAGCCAAATCGGTCGAGCCGTGCTCAAGTGATGCTCCGTCATACATTTTGGAAATTCATTTTTATTAATGTAGATATTAGGAAGCATTTATCAAATGCAAATTAGTTATCATGACAACATGTTGTTTTACAGTATTCATATACGGCTTTGGAAATTGCAGTACAGTTATGACAAATAACATTATTCCTTCACATACGCTTATGAAAATAGATCGTTAAATTGAACGAGGTAGCTGAGATGGTAACGTCTTGGATTCACATTTTGGTTGTTCCTTGTTCAATTCCCGTAGCTGATTGAAGGAGGCCATTGTTTTTCAGTTGGTTTCAATTGTGGAATGTGCTGTGTTATTACATAGGTTTTTGCTGTGTTTAAAGGTTTGACATTTATATTCGTGATTGTAAAGTGTTGCTTCTATACTGATTTCAACGTGTGAGTGTTTGCAATAACTTTCTTGCGTGTTAAAGACTGTTTTCATTAATTTTAGTGTTGATATTTTTCCATATATTTTTCTTGTTTGTGGAGTAAAGGCCTCTTACAGAGACTGATTGTTGAAGACATTGCCTACTGTGTTGGTAGCAGTAGGTAATAAAAAGAAATACCATACGCCATAAGGCAGTGAACTCCGCTACAATAATGTTGAAAGCAAATACATCTGGCAATACTCAAACGGAAGAAACTCGCGCTATGAGCAATCATTACATTCGTGCTCCAAAATTTACTTACAATGCAAATGTAACAAATTCCAACAGTCTGGAATTGCATACCGATGATTCAAGTGAATATGAAATGAATCAAGACATGGATAGTGAGTTACATCATGAAAATCCTCATTCACCAAATTCAGCTTCAAAGCGCTTGTGCACTGCTCCTACAATGCACTCGAGCTCACTGCCAGACGAACAATGGCAACAGGATAAGGTCCCACACTCCAAAGGCCATAGGAGAAATTTAGCTGATACCTCAAATGTAAACTGTACAGTACCAGTTTCAAATAGATTTTCCTCACTGACTGATGACTCAGCACAAGATGATAACACAAACAGTAAGCCTACACTGGAAGTACGCATACCAAAACCAGAACCTATTTTTGTAACAGGTATTGTTAATATACAAGAATTCAAGAAAGTAATGAGTGGCATAGTTACCGATGACAAATATACACTGACTACATTAAGAGCAGGGCATCTTGTCAAACTGATGCCAATAGATATAGAAAGCTATAAAATAATAAGAGAATGTTTCCTGAAAAAAGACATTAGTCATTATACGTACCAGTTAAAACATGAGCGTGCTTACCGAGTAGTTCTCAGAGGTATGCATCACAGTGAAGATGTAAATATTATAAAAGAGGAACTAAAGGCACTAGGCCATGTAGTCAGGAACATTACTAACGCACTACATAGAGTAACTAAAGAGCCTCTGCCTCTCTTTTTCATTGACTTGGAACCTGCACCCAACAACAAGACAATATTTGATATAAAGCACTTATTTCATACTTTGGTAACATTTGAACCCCCTTACAAAAAACGTGAAATTGTGCAGTGCAAGAGATGTCAACGGTTTGGACATACAAAAAATCACTGCAATCGGCCGTTTAGGTGCGTCAAGTGCGGCGAAGACCACCCAACAACAACTTGCCGTAAAAAACCCGAAACTCCACCAATTTGTGTAAATTGTAGTGAGAACCATCCAGCCAGTTACAGAGGATGTAAAACTTATAGGGAATATAAACAAAAAACATCTGAACCACGGAGGGGAAAAAACCGTGTCCAAACAACCTCTAACAACAACAGTAACGCATGTTCCAAGTAATGAACATCCGAGTACCACTACTTCAGACAAAACTTATGTAGAAGCTGTAAAGGGAAGTTCTCAGTGGCAAGAGCCACAGCAGTCAATTAACATCATCACTGCAATGGAACAAATGTTCTCTAGGTTTGAAAAAACCATAGAGAAAGTTATTGATAAAATGATGGATCACATGTTCGATCTAATCAAAGCCATCGCCAATGGAAAATAAAATGGCTAAAACTCTAAATATTTCCTCTTGGAATGTCAACGGCTTGTCTGAACGTAGACAAGAATTAGAATTATTTATAAAAATGAACAAAATTGATATAGTACTCATTTCAGAAACAAGATTTACAGAGAAAAACTATGCTAGATTTCGAGGATATGTTACCTATACAACAAACCATCCTTCAGGAAATGCTCATGGTGGTACGGCAATCATAATTAAAAATTCTATTCGACATTACAAATTGCCTAAACATAGTCAAGATTTCCTGCAAGCTACTAGCATAAAAGTTGATACTGCTCTGGGGCCAATAACTATTTCTTCTACTTATTGTCCACCTAAACATAAAATCAATTCCCAGGAATTTGAAAACTTCTTTAGAACTTGGGGTTCAAAATTTGTAGCAGGTGGAGATTGGAAAGCAAAACACACTCACTGGGGATCACGACTGATCAAAACCCGTGGAAGACAGCTGTATCGTGCAATCACTAATAATAATTTAGAAATCTTATCTGCTGGTGAACCCACTTACTGGCCTTCTGATACAAGTAAAATACCAGATCTATTGGACTTTTTCATAACAAAGGGTATTTCACAGAATTTTCTGCACATAGAATCCTTTTTTGATTTATCGTCTGAACATTCTCCAGTTATGATGTCATTGAACGCAGAAGTAATACTCAGGCAGAGACCTCTCACTCTTTGCAATAGACGAACAGATTGGGAGTATTTCCGAGATATCTTACAAGAAAGAATCACATTGAAAATCAATTTCAAAACATCTGAAGAAATAGAAGACGCAGTAAGCAATTTAACAAAGTCGATTCAATCTGCTGCATGGGAAGCCACTCCAAATTTAAATCTAAAACTGCCTCCTGTAAATCAGTACCCATCATGTGTTAAAGAAAAAATAGAAGAACGTCGTAAATTAAGAAGAATATGGCAGAACCACAGATATCCTGAAGATAAAAGGCGATTCAACAGAGCTTCCCAAGAACTCAAAAGGCTCATACAAACAATAAGAAACCAATCCATCCAAGAATATCTGGAAAATCTAACGCCTCTGGAAGCTAGTGATTATTCTTTATGGAGAGCTACAAAGAAATTGAAAAGACCTACAGACCCCATACCACCAATTAAGAAAGAAGATGGCACTTGGGCTAGAAGCTGTGATGAAAAAGCTATGTTATTTGTCACCCATTTATCACAAGTATTCCAGCCATTTCCTTCAATGGCACAAGAAGATGACACTGAGATAGATCAGTACCTTCAAGCCATTTTCCAAATGTCTCTACCGATTCAGTCAGTATCTCCAAGAGAGGTCAGACAAACTATAGAAAATAATTTGAATCCTAATAAGGCTCCTGGTTATGACCTAATAACTGGTCGTATCTTGAAAGAACTGCCATATAAAGCTATGATTTTTATTGCATTCATATTTAATGCAATAATAAGGTCGGGGTACTATCCAGGAGCTTGGAAAATATCACAAATTATCCTCATCCATAAAGCAGGAAAACCTCCAAATGAAGTTAAATCTTACAGACCTATAAGTTTATTGCCTGTTATTTCTAAATTGTTTGATAAAATACTCCTGACCAGACTTAAACCACTCCTTACTGACATAATTCCCGACCATCAATTTGGATTTCAAGCACAGCACTCAACCATAGAACAAGTGCATAGAGTAACAGATGTCATTCACAATGCATTTGAAAATAAAGAATACTGTTCAGCAGCATTTCTTGATGTTAGCCAAGCTTTTGATAAAGTATGGCATACTGGATTGCTATTCAAAACAAAAAAGTTCTTACCCCATTCTTTTTATAGTATTCTGCAATCATACCTAGAAAAAATATTCTTTCAAGTTAAATTTGAAGACAGCCTATCGGATCTCTACCCTATCAACTCTGGAATTCCACAAGGAAGTGTCCTTGGTCCTATGTTGTATTTACTGTACACTGCAGATTTGCCCATAGATGTACCGACAACATTAGCCACTTTTGCTGATGATACAGCAATCTTAGCAGTCCATGAAGATTTAACCACAGCGTCACAACACATACAAGATTACCTAATTAAATTGGAGACTTTGTTTAAAAAATGGAGAATAAAAATTAATGAAGATAAGAGTCTACATGTAACTTTCACGCTAAGACGAGGCACTTACCCTCCAGTAAGAATCAATGGTAAGACTCTACCTCAGTCAGAAGAAGTTAAATATTTGGGTATCCATCTTGATCGTCGTTTGACTTGGAAAAAGTATATAAGTACCAAACGCAAACAACTAAATCTAAAATTCAGCAAATTGTATTGGCTCCTAGGACCCAAGTCAGAGTTGTCAACTACGAACAAACTTCTAATTTACAAATGTATCCTTAAACCAATATGGACATATGGAATTCAACTTTGGGGTACATCAAGCAACTCCAACATAGAAATTCTAGAACGTTTCCAATCCAAAACGATACGAACTATTGGTAAAATTCCATGGTACATCAGTAACAAATATATTTATCAAGATCTTGAAATACCAACAGTAAAACAGGAAATAAGTAAATACAGTATGACCTACCAGAATCGTTTAAACAAACACCCCAATTCATATGCAGTGAATCTCCTGAACAATGGGACAAACACGTGTAGGCTCAACAGAAATAGAGTTTTAGACTTGATCTACAGATTTAATTAATACGTGAAACAGATTTGTTATGCTATGCAAATATTAGCCACTGGGCTATATTTGTAACATGTTCATTCTTGCATCATTATTACTTATTGTTCATTGTAGAACAGATTGTAATGTTGAAGAAAGAATATTAAAAAAAAAAAAAAAAAAAAAAAAAAAATCCCGTAGCTGGCCAATTTGACATAACTTTTTTGTATCTTTATGTGAGTGTGCGATTGTCAAGATATCACAAATCTGTATAGTTCTGTTGATGCTGGACGATTTAAAGCTGATTAAAAAACTAGACCTTTGTTCTCCCTGAAGCTCTACTTAATGAATGAATCTGGAGCTTACCTCGGAAATCAATTTTTAAAAAACTTATTTTCTGCATATCATAATTGCAATTATAACTGATTAAACAAAAGCATACTGGCACTTTGTTACATCAGTTTACCTGATTTTATTAAAAATGAAAAATGTCGGTTATTTGAGCTTCTGATATGATTATAGTTGGGTTTCATTATACATGTTTTTACATATTCATAGTATTACATATTTTACATATTACGTTACGATTGTAACATTTTTATACATAAAATCTAGGAAATCATAAAAAATATATAGATTTTATTTCATTTTGTTTTATTTTTCAGTGACTAATAAAATAATGAGCTAATTTTTTCATAAAGAAAACATTTCAGTTGCCAAAGGTAGGGATAATTCTTCCAACTTTGTGATTTCCAACATAAATGCAAAATACGGTGGTTCTAATGGTACAATCAGAACTCTGGTTAGCCAAGAGCATTCGTCTTTGTACTACAAATTGAAACTAGCTAATTAGGAAGGGTTACAGTCAGGTTTCAGGGGCCTGTTTCATAGAACTCGCTAATAATATTAGAACTCATAATATTATTTATTAGTCATCAAATTTCTGTTTCATAAGAATTTGTACACTACTCATAAAATCACTTCGCTAATATTATTAGTTATTAGTCAGCTGATCAATTTTGAGGTTAGGTTTGGTTTGCTGCTTGTGTTTGATACTTCTTATTCTTCTTTCTTTTCCGCGATGTTTAGAAAGTCACGGCCTATGAATACGTTTACGAAACACGTTACTCATTTGTCTGACGCCATTCCTTTTCTCGTATTGGCTGAATGTCACGCGGCGTCATTTTGTAATTTGCATTTGCATCTTTTGTGTATCATCATGGGGAAAAGAGAGGAAAACACTGTCAAAAAAGTTAGTTTCCTTCGCAAGATGTTAGAATTAAAACATCTTCTGTTCGGGGCCTTCACACCGGAAATAACGAAAGAAACAAAAAAGCTGGCGTGGATAGAATTACGTGATTTTTCTGTTGCCATTGGCCTTGTGTCCAAGGAAAAGGATTTTACCTACGTCCGAGATGCCACGTGGCCTAACTTAAGAAACCGGACAGTGGTAAGTTTTTATGTAACATATCTTTTTTTGTTAAATCATTTTCATATAAAAGTTTGGAGAGCTGCTAGCTACAGAAAGTAACCTTTGATATAAAAATAACACACTACTAACCTATTTTGTAAGTCGTTCGCTTGCTTTGTTTCTTTGATGTTTTACTATTCAAGCATTTCTATTGCATTATATCTGTTGTTACCCTAAAACTCTTGATTTCAGCCCCTTTATGTTTACCTGTGTTTTCATTTTTTTACAGAGTAAAGTTGACAATGCAGCAAAAACGGGCACCGGAGGTGGCAGTGATGCCAAACTAGATGAAATTGATCATTTAGTTTTAGAAATACTGGGGAGAGAATCGCCCATCTTTCAAGGGATGGGAATGAAGGATTCCCTTGGGGAAGAAGGAAATGTGTTTCGAGCAGAAAAGGAAACTGCAGAAAGTGAGGCTGGGGTTAGCAACATAGTCGATACCCCACAAACAGACGAGCCCATTGATTCCCCACTACCAAAAGAGCTGCCCAAACCTAGAGGTAAGATTCAAAATTCTATTCATCATACCTTGTAGATTTTCTCTTAAAACACAATATGTTACGGTAGCTTGGTTCATGTAAGGATCTTGGGTCTACGCATGAAATATTTCTCTTCCATGTACGGTACTTATAAACCAATCGTAAGTCAATGTTGTGATCTAGAAAGCAAAGAACTAGGCCTAACAATGGAGCCAATTGCTATTCTTCAAAATTAAGTGATCACCGTCTAAGCTGATCACCAATGTCACCAATATTATAAACATCACATTGTGCCGATTGAACTCGGCAGATGGTCAACCAGTCAGTGGATTATAAATGACAAGACATGACATGCCGCTGTGTTATTTTGTATGGGATAATACAATGGTAAATATAGGGTGACAAATAGGCCTAGTAAGAGTTGTTAAGAAATTATTACAAATACATTGACGAAGAATGCTTTGCAAAAAATGTGGAAGGTTAAAATAGCTTGGCAGGTTGACCAACATGACGCTTCTTTTACATTGCTTATCATATATCATTAGTGAGAGGTTACATGTTAGGTTATGAACAGTGAAATTAATTTAGTAGGGCATTCTGAATTCTGCAGAAGTTCTAGTTTAGTGACAGTTAGGTTAGGAACAGTCATATTAGTATTAGTAGGTAACAGAACTAGGTTTTGAACAGTGATATTAATTTAATAGGGCATTCTGAATTCTCCCGTTTCATAAATGTGCCAAATTGTACCTCCTGCGAGGTTCGTTGTATTGGTGAACCTGTTTCCCAGAATTAAATGTTCCGCTGATGTGATGTCACACCTCTAACGTCCAGTCACAAGTTTCTTCATCATATGAGAGATCTATCTATAACAAAATACGAGTGATATTAGGTGTTTTATGAGAAGGTTGGTTTTCAAAGTGGGTGCTAGTATTTAGCCTATAGTGTACCGGTATTCTATTGTGTGCCTTCTTGATGGACATTGACTGACGAGCAGTAAAATATATGAGAGGTTCCTATCACACATAGAGCCCTACATGTACCAAAATAACATGAATAAATTAGCATGTTCATTTTAATTTGCATTCATTTTCTTTTATAGGCCCCATTAAGAAGAGGGTTGTGGTGCGGGATCCGGACGTGTCCCGCAAAATGGAACTATTAAAGAAAAGGAAGCTGGAACTGGAAGTAAGGAAGCTGGAGCTTGAAGTATGGGAGAAAGAGAAGTCCCTTAATGCAGGCCATACCACATTAACCTCTCATCTTGAGGAACAAGGCGAAGGGATTGTCACAACGGATTTTCTCGTTTTGGGGGAAAGTGAGGCCATTGTTTGGAACCAATAAAAAAAACCTTCTTATGCCCTTAACTGTGTATTTCTATATCCTAATCCATTTCAGGTGATTTCAGAGGAACTGCACTTCGTTATGAACTTGTATAGGAACTCCCTATGAGGTTAATAACCTTACTCTTTAAGTTCTCTTGTCTTCTCTAAAAGCAAAACATGTTAAGATAAATAAGATAAGATAGATAAATTCACTTGTGATTTTCTTGCATCCTAATTACTGGAAATGATTATACAGGAACTGCAGTTTCTCTCGAGCCTGGACAGGAACCTCGTTAACCTCTTGAATATCCTCCTCGTGTAAATTTTCTTCCATTTCAGGAACCAGGTAGTTGTCTAGTCCCCTTGACAGATTGCAAAGGACTACACAGGCAGAAATAACTTCACAGGCAAATCTTGGATTAAGGCGCATTCCAACACTAAGAACAGGGAACTTTTCTTTAAGAATGCCTATAGCACATTCGATTACCCTCCTTGTTCTTTTAGGTGCTCTTAAGAATTGTTGTTGGCTCGGATTAGCAACATCTTGGATCACCGGAGGAATGAGCCAAGACTTCAATGGATAAATAGAGTCTCCTAGCAGAATGCCACCCGGAAAAGGTCTCCAACCATCAGTCATTCTGTTGTTCAACCCACATAACCTCAAAACTCGGGCATCACTTACACTCCCAGGCCAATTTGCACACACATAATAGAACTCCATATTTGGCCCACATACAAGCATTACATTCAAGGAATGTTTGCCATGGCGATCAACAAAAGCTGGTTCGTACATACTTGGTGCATCAATGTTTATCAGTGTCCCATCCATTATTCCACACACTAAAGGCATACCTCCAAGTTCACGGAATCGAGCAACTACTTCACCACAGTCAGCAGGCCAACGTACAACATTCTGGAGAAGAGTTTCGTTTATAGCTGTAACAACTCTGTGAACAGTTCTGCACACAGTTGCTTTCGAAACACCATGCATATCAGAGACACAATGATACTGTGCACCACTACCCAACCAGTGAAGAGCAATCTGAAGCTGCTGCTTTGGTGATAGTGCTTTATTCTTTGCTGTGGGATGCTCTAAATAGTTCCCAATTCTATCAAGAACATATTGAAATGTATCAAAACCTAACCTAAATCTCTCGTTAAATTCATATGTTTGTTCCACAAGATTATAGGATATTCTTGGCCTAAAATTCCTTGGTCTGCGAACATATACTTCTTCATCACTGTTACTTGAATCAGAATCAGCCATTTTCTTGATTTTCACAACTTTGATGTCACAAATTCAACCTCTCTGCTAATCTTATGAGAGAAAATTCACTCATAGAAAAACAACTAATATTATGAGCAAATTCTATTACCATTGGTGTGTATGAAACAGTTCACTAATAATATTAGTAACATTTACTAATATTTTAGGGCCATGAACTCATAACTAATAATATTAGCTAATAATCTTATGAAACAGAAGACTAATAAAATTAACTAATATTATTATGTTTTTGCTAATAATATGAGTACAAAAGTTCTATGAAACAGGGCCCTGGTAAGCAAAAAAACCGTTATTTATACGATAGAAATCAGTTTTTTCTAGAAGTCTTAAGGCTGAAATTGTATCAGTCTGTATAAGAAGTGGACTTGTTAAAAATAGTTCCAGTTGCATCTAGTCTTGCGTCAAAACTAACACACTGGTCGAGTATTGACGAATGTTTCACAATGGACGGGAAAGTAGTAATGTTTTAAGGGGGGACATACAGCTTTCGATGAAATTCATTGGTGAGAAATATGTAAATTTCATTATTTTTTCTCATCAATGAATTTCTCTACAGTCTTGCAATATGACATACTTTTATTGACTATTTCTACAATTGCATAATATTTCCAAAAATTAATCAAACTGTTACAGTTACGGGTAATTATCGTTTCAAAATGGCTGCCACGTTTCATGCACTGAACCGCCGTTTCCCTGATAACATACACGAATATAGATATTTCTGAGTAATTTTTCTGCGTGTTTGTTTATATCATGTGAACGGCGTAATCTAGAATCTTTGAAATATTTTCAGTACAAGTATTTTTTTTTTAAATATATATAGTTTAACGAAAAAGAAAATTTCCAAAAAAGGATTTTCAAAGATCCTAGATTATGTTGTTCACATGATATTAACAAATGTTTATATATTAACATAAAAATAATCACTCAGAAGTATCTATATTTGTGGAAGTTATCAGGGAAACGTCTGTTCAGTGCATGAAACGTGGCAGTCATTTTGAAACGATAATTACCCGTAACTGTAACCGTTTGATTAATTTTGAAAATAGTATGCAATTGTAGAAATAGTCAATAAAGAGTATGTCAGATTGCAAGATTGTAGATCAATTCATTGCTGAGAAAAAATAAATAATGAAATTCACATATTTCTTACCACTGAATTTCAACGAAAGCTGTATGTCCCCCCTTAAGTGTGTAACAAAACTATAGGGTGTTCCATGAATTCACAGCTTGATCAACATGTACATAATGCATTGCATTATTGTGTGTCTTATAAACAAGCACACTTAACTCAAATGGGACAATCGGGATCAACAAGTGAGTTTTAAGGGCACGAGCGCAACAGGTTTTGCTACAATAAAATTTCTCCACAAAAAAAAGTACATTACATTTTTGTTTAAATACCTGAAGCATTTTTACTTCTTTGATTTTAATTTGGTAAATCATATAAGTTAAGTAGAGGTGGTGTGTAGAAGCTTTTATGTTCATTTTCGTATATTTATTGCATAAGAAATACTACCTTAAACTACATATTTTGTATTTATTACATATTTTATTACATATTTCCATGATATCTACTCTTATACAATTCAACGGCCCTAAATAGCGTGCTTGCTCCCTCACTTCGTGAGATATCGGATATATTCGCCGATGTTCGTCTCTCGCATTCTAAACTTTCACAAATAGTACAAAATTAGGAAAACCGTTTCTTTATTATATAAGGCCTAAGTGAAATAAACACAATGAACAAATATTCTAATTTTATTTTTAATTACAATTTTCATAGCTCTGAACCACAAACATTTTTAATAAACTGCCAGTGTAAATTTCTTTAAAATCCCGGAGTCAATTAATAATGGCGGGTGAAGCCGCGGGCATCACCTATAATGTATTGATAGTTTAACAGTGGTACTATCGCGGACAGTAAAATTCAAACAAACCACTCCTTCCCTTGATAAATTATATAGTTTATGAAAATTACACTGAATTTATCAAATCAAATTCACATCATATCCATCTGTCAACAAACAGTTGAGAAATAATACGTATTATCAGGTATATACATGTAGATTTGGAACTGCATAAAACTTACGATATAATGTATTTCTTAAATCTACGTACTGGTAGTCTAGGAACGAATTATATTCTAAAGGAAAAGGCGATAGTATATGATGAGATATTTTAAATGAAAATTGATGAAGCCAGCGCTGACTTTTTTAAATGTATTGTCAGTGCCTTCAGGATTCTAAACCTGTAAGTTTCGTATTTAAAAATTTTAACCGTGGCAAAGCCACGGGCTATTTTCTAGTTTACTATATTTTTATGTACATATTTCGCACTTCGATATTGCATAAAAATCCAGGCCCTATTCATCACACATGGAGTAAAAATACAGTCAGTTACAGATTACATATCAACAAAAATGGAGTTCTACCCTAATCAAATATTAGATCAAGAACTTTTAACTTGGAGAAATTGGTACTGATCATAAAATAGTTTTATGTAAGATAAGATTGAAAACATTAAATTAAAAAATAATAATAACAATATTAATAATATTAATAATGTCCCGGTCCATTACAAAATTCAACGAGGAATGGTTTATACGTAATAACACAAATTTATATGAACAGATGGTATCGCAAAAGTTAATAAAAATGTGATTGATAATGAATGCACCAATCTTGAAAAAACCAACCATATTAGATGCAACCGAAGAAGCACTGGGACAACGGAAAGTAAATACCATTTCCAATAATAAACACCCATGGTTTATGCCACAAATAAGAGAAATAGCTACAAAGAAAATCTGTTTTGTTTATAGTGTTTAAAAATAAAAATCACCAAAACTTGGTAAAATTACGTGAAAAAAACACATAAATAAGTTGAATTTACAAGAATATGGTAAAATATACCAAAGATATCTTTATGGCAAGCAGAAGAAGAAGACTGCGAAAATTTAAGAAGAAATGGAAATTAAGGACACAGTACAATACAATACAAACAAATAAATCAAGACAGTAAGTTAATAAAAGAATGGAAAATATTTCCCAAAACGGTACGATGAAGAGCAGAATATGAAAAATTCATGATGCCCAAAGATAAATATACAAATCAAATAGCAACAGAAGAAGTAACTCAACCAATAAACAAATGTAAAAGCAGAAAAGCTGCAGATCCTGAGAAGATAAATGAAATGCTAAAATACAGAGGAACACGGCTAATATAAGAGATTCACATTACAGAAAATCATGGGAATTTAATAAACCAGTCCTTTTGTGCTTCATATAGGCCAACCTTAAAAAAAGAGTGCGTGGGACGCCACGCGACAGAAGTAAAACTTTATTTTATTTTTTTATTTTTTCAATTTTTTATTATTGGATTTTTTCAATTTTGCATTATTGGACTCATTAATATTGGGTTTTTGGACTTTTTTAATTTTGGATTTTGGACTTTTTAATTTTGGATCTTTGAATTTTTAATTTTGGATTTTTTAAATTTTCGATCTTTGAATTGTTTATGTTTTTATTTTTTATTTTATTATTTATTAAATTTTGGAATATTGTATTTTTTAATTTTGGATTTTTAATTTTGGATTTGCGCGGTAAAGAACCTCCGGGTTCCATAAAATAGATAATATACCTTTAGATTGCTTAGGAATTGTCTATTGCCATTGAGGAAGTAAGGTCTGAAACATTTCCTTTGATTACTCCTAATCATTGAGTAGATTGTTTTCTGTGCAGTCCGCACCGAAACAAGCAAGAGTGTGACTGATTGTGACTGATTTCGTGACGGTTTTAGTGTGACTGATTTTCCAGATTTACCCTCTACCGCCACTAAAGAAGTTTTACTTCAAAAAGGGAATTACGACGGAGCCAAGTAAGAAGGTGTTGTTCAAACAATTCAAAAGAAAGGAATAGGCAAACAAAATCAACTATTACAATTAGTTGAAATAAATAAGTTAGCCAATGCTCTCAATGATCAATAAATGTGTCAATTTTGCTTGCCCTATTCGTGGATAAGAAATAAGATCCATGCTTGCGACGAGAAAGTTATTTGTATATTTCAATTGTGTTAGAACTTGTTGTATATTTTGTTACCAATAAGAAATAGCTCTTCTGCTTAGTACGGTACATCAATGGATGACATCATTGTTCTGTTTGTGATGAACGTGCAAACTTCAGAATAAAATGAACAACACCCTCCAAAATAAACATAACGAAACTTATTACATGACCGATAGCTAAAATGTAGAATACTGGCTCTAGATGTGTTAGAGCAAAAACAAAGTACATCTCATTTTCCTCTGTATCTGCGACAGCTTGCAGGCGTACAGTATGTTCCAATCGTATATAATGCAACACATCAAGTCCAGCTTCTGCATATCGTCTTATAATTCCATCTAATACAGATAATATAGGATGTCCTTTATGCATACCTAGAGCCATTATGGCCACCAATAAATTGCCGTCAATAAAACACACAGTTCTCTTCTCGTTTAATCCCAAGGTACTAGCCAAATACGGCGGTTGTAGACGAGACATCAATATCGTCAAATTACCCTTGAAAACTTCTGCAACACACTCTTCCAAATCTGGACAAGGAATTTCTTTGCTTCGAAGTTTATTAGAGAACTCAACCCCTGCATATTGTTCCAACAAGTAGAACATTTCAATCGTTCCATAATTCACACCTGCCTCTACGAGGTCATCGAAATCTCTGATAGGTCTTTCGTAACCAGGATCTATCAGAAATGAAGTAAAGAAAGTGTTGAACAACAAACATATGCTGAAGCAATAACAAATATAAATGATAAAGAATAATCGGACGCAATCAGATTTTGGCATAATAGGCACAGACACACTGAGTAGAACTGCCCAAGCCATGTAAAAACAATGTGACAGTTTCCTAAATGTGGAAGATTCCACTTGTCTGGCCAGCGACCATAATGTAATACTCACGGCTAAAAATGTAAATCCTAAGGTCGCCCATACCACTGGCGTGAACAACCCTACTACTCTTTCAGCCCTGGGTATTGGTTTTGGACACGGTACCAGCCACGTGAACTGTTCAAATGAATAAGGAATTGTTTGGCCGCTTACCTCCAGGAAAAACGGATGTTGTACAACTACCCCAGTAACAAAATCACATTTTCCACTAGAAATAAAAGATACCATTTCCAATATTCCATCCATATGAAATTGTACTACAGGTTGATCAAAGGATATTGTTGCATTGTATTTTTCGGCAAAGAAACTAAGGAACTCAGCTGACAAACTCTTATCGACATATACCGTTTCATTACTTTGATTCGTATAATTATGAACTTGAATATAAGGCTCCATACCAAATGGCTTTGATATCATGTTGCAACCCATGAAATCATTGGGAATTTTGGATGCATAAATGTCAATGTTCGTGCAACCTGAGTTTTCACCTGAGTCCCACACACATAACTCCCTAATATCTGTCACACTTTTGCAGTCACCATTCTGAAATGGAAACCAAGTGTATAAAATATATTTTTGTTGGTTTTCAGTCAGATTTTCCTCCTTTAAGACTAACACTACGTTTATAATTCTGGATAATTCCCAAAGATTTTCGAATATCAATTTACTGTATTGTGAGTGTGGGGGACTTTCAAATGGCCACACAATCAAGAAATCAGCTTGCGGGTTCCAAGACGGGTTCGTTGTGAGTTCTACAACTACATCCTCGAGGGCATAAATAATTTCCTCAAACTCTTGAGAACATAATATAAAAATGTATCCTTGATGAAAGACTGGCATATCAGAAGGGAAAGCTATCTTCTGGTTTTTCGATGACATAACCAGAACTGTATTTCTCATATCAGAGTTCAGTTTGCTTAGAATGTTGTCGAATAGCGGAATGCATTCCCCAAGTTCTTCGTTTTCGTTGGATATGAACGAAAAGACGATGGGCCTTTTCTGGTTGAAAAATCTCTTTAAAATACCATTGATATTAAAGGCAACGAACGATGCTTCATCTGCGTAAGTTTGTGTACTCAATATCATCGAAACGTATAGCGTAACTGTTAGAAAAATGGCACTTTTTAGACGAAACATAATTCTGTATTCCATAAACCTATGGAACTGAAATTAGAACCAAGCAGCATCCAACAGCTAGAAGGACGTATCATAAAAATACATAGTTTCTCTTAAAATCGTATAAGCCTACGCTTCCGTATATCGAATAATTTTTAATATTCGAATTTACATTGTTCATGCTGAGGGACATGATCACTTGTCATTATAACTTATACTCGTTGAATTTTATTAATAGTTGAAAGAAGAATCAGTATTTGTTTCACAGATTTCTGTGGCTGAATCATTCAAGTCATGAAAGTCACTCTCATTCTATCAATACATAAACCGGCGATTAAACTGGCTATCGATTAATTGGTTGCCTTAGTACATAAGTTTTGATTGAACAGAGACGAATATTGACAAAGCCGTGATGATTTTTTCCTAGATTAAGAACTAAAAAGTTGGTATGTGTGAACTCTTCTTTCTAATATAAATAAATACAAAGGAACAAACAGAAGGGTGGTATACAACACTCTCTTCTAAGACACACTGTTTACAAAGTCACCCGGCCAAAGAAGGATGTCTTTCTGCACTGACACTTCTTCATTAAACAATGTCAAAATCATAAATTTTCAGAAACTCCCGCCTGTATTAGAATCATCAGTTGCATTAAAAAGAACTCTTCTATTTCGCTATTAAACTTCCAGCAGTATTTCACATAATATGGAAACCAGTGGCGCACGAAAAGTGCTTTCCTTTCCTCGTACGATCTTAGGAACGAAAATTTAGTTCATATATGAAGATAAGGCATATTCTTCTTCCCTTAAGTTACCAAATTTTGAAGAGCGTTTTTCTCTCCTTATATCAGATGCAAACAGACGTATTTTCTTCTATATACCTAGAATCGGAATAACACTATTTTTCAACTTGGTTATGCTTGTTATTATTAAATAATCGTCGTATAATGCAACGTCGCCTGTGTATCAGGATTTTGTCCCGGAAGAATTCTTCCATGCATCAGTAAAAAACCAGATAGAGGATTGTCACATTTACGCTCACATAAATACCATCGACCAAGGCCAGGCTCTAATCCACGAAACTGGGAGCAGCAATTTAGAACCTTACTCACTGGTCCATCCGGTCCGACGCTGATCATATGAAACTAATATATAATGCCTTAAGAACTCAAACCGGACTGATATATAATGATTTAATAGTTCTCATGCGAGGCAGTAAAACTATAAAACATGCAATAGAGCAATAAGGTATCGATAAAATAGTTGTGTATTATTATTTTTTCCTGTCGTAACAGCAACAAACCTATAATTATATAATTCTTACAGTATTTCGTGATTTGAATTGCATTTCAATCATTTTAAATTCTTGTCAAGTAGATATTTGATAGATAAAATAGCATGCATTTTATTAAACATGCACCTATTTTCATTTGTACGAGAGATCCATATTTTATTCCACACATAAGTCAATATGCATAGACCTAAAGTACTATCATAGTTAAACGATTAATTAACTAGTTAACTAATTAACAGGAAAATTAGTAATTTGCGTTTATGTATATAATTATGTAGTTAATTATCTGTATCTGGTACCCTATGATCCCCAGGTGGGGCGAAGGGGCCTCCAATTGAGGTTTCATTACCTATACTAATTTTGATATGCTTATTTTCCGAGAAAGGGTAGAGGGACAGGTGCTAAGCCCATCGCCTCGCAACCCCCCTCTGGAAACTAAGTATTTCTTGGACGTGAAAGGGCCGAGAAATTTTGTCCAGAGGCTCTAATTTAGGCTTGGAGTTCTTTTACGTGCCGTAAATCTACGACACGGGACCCCCAGCTTAAAGTCCCTCCCGGAGGACTCCGTGCCCAGGATTTTTACGTCCTGAAAAAGCCATCGACCGCGGCCGGGTTTGATCCCGCGCCCTGCGGATCTAGAGGCGGGCACGCTACCTCTAGACCACCGCGGCCGACTAGTTAATTATAGTAGCTTAAATTCTCAACTTATAAATCCGTTACGATCATTTTCAGATTAATGGATTAACCTAAGTGCTAAGTGCTATGTCTGATGGGAATCAGTGTACAACCATACCATATCATGTGTCCCATCGAAATTAACCTAATATATTTTGAGTGTTATTATTGTTAAGTGTAATAAATAACCCAAAACTTTATATAGGTACCATAAAACCTGAATTAATGGTCTTCAAGTACATAATTAATAAACGAATAGGTAATTTGAAATTCTATTATATTATTTGGTATTCGCACAGGCCTGTATTTCACTTTATTCTGAAGGGGAAGTATTTCGAGGGCGGGAATCGAACGAGGGCTTTCAGCTTGATACTCTTACTCAGAGATCTTCGGTTTTCTAAGATCGCACCCAGACCCCTTTTTTAAAAAAGTAATATAAACCTGTAGTCACCACTAGACACTAACACAACTACATTATGGGAGAATGCATTTAACTAAACTGAAGTAAACTCCATGGCGCTACATCCTTTGAAGGATTAGGTCTGCTACCCGACCGCTCGTCATCTACCAAAGGCAGATGGCAGGATTGGGGAAGAAAATTTGGTCAGCATGCCGACTCCCACAGCCGTTATTGATGGCTTCCAGAACCGGAGCCGCTAACCCTTTATCAAGCAGTTCCTCAGTTTATGCCACGAAGCTGAAACATAAACCTCAGAAAAATCCGAGGAGGTGCCGAGGATCGAACCCAGATGGTGCATTTACTCTATTATTTTTTTATACTTATAAGGTTTAAGTTATTCAAAACCTTTACTGTATTAGGTATTGGCGGGCTTTCGTACTTACCCCACTGAAGCATTTTAATTAAGTTATATTCTGTGCAGAGATATTTGATCTAAGACTGAAAATCTGTCGGTAATAATGTTCCACAGTTTAACAGACAGAACCCATAATGGAAGCAGTAGCGGTGAGACGTTCTAATTACTTCACGTCTCACCGGCCTCGAAATCTCATGCTTGGGCTGGGGGGCCAGCACATTCTGCAGGTTAATAATGGCATATACACCAATACTGTCAAGCTTTGGAATGATGTCACAGCTCTACGAGAGAGCT
The DNA here is from genome assembly GCA_964059195.1 of Ectobius pallidus. Taxonomy (NCBI): domain Eukaryota; kingdom Metazoa; phylum Arthropoda; class Insecta; order Blattodea; family Ectobiidae; genus Ectobius; species Ectobius pallidus. The sequence continues at coordinate 41,414,176 of CAXKWD010000003.1, forward strand.
GCTGTTTAGAGATTCATATCGCGAAGCGGAAAAGGTAATAGGTTTGTTCGCAAAGCAGTCAGAAACCAGGAACAAATCGTTCGCGCATGCGCTCTTTCTCCACACGCGTTCGCAAAGCGAGAATCCGTGATTCTGATTTCAATCTTCTGTTCGCAAAGCTCTTACGGACAGTTTCTGTACTATAAGAAAAGTTTGCAGGCTCTAGCATGAATTGTTATCAGAGACATGCGCAGTAACCTATTTTCACGCGTGACTCCTCCCTCCTATAACATTGCGCCAGATTTATAAACATAGGCTACTTATATGTATGAATAATGGAAGATAATTAAAAATTTCCCAAAATATAGATTCTTGTCGATGTATATTGCATTTATAACATGTCAAAGGGAAATATATATTTTATTTGCATATCATATCGATTAAACGCAGAAACTATCGATTCCAAATCCTTGTAACCGTTCGCAAAGTGCAAATCACGGGTAAGTTACAGACTGGACATGCGCAGTACAACAAATTCTCAAGCGGTCACGGATTTGCTTTGCGAACAAACCTAATATTCACATTACCGACTCTGATTCTCCTACAGAAAATAAGGAATTCTCGCGTGGACGCGCCAAGTTCAAAATCTACGTAAAAGTAAATATAGTATTGCATTTGAAAAAAAACATTATACGACGAGCAGAAAAGAAGCTGTGTGCTGCAGCACTGCAGCACAATAGGAGAAACCGCCACTGAATGGAAGGACGGACAATATTGAACGAGAACGAGAATAAGACTTAATTACTTACTTACGCAATGTAAAGGAAACCCATCTATTTTATGGAATTCAGAGGTTCATTGCCGCGTTTACATGAGCCCGTCATCCAATCCTATTTTGAGCTAAATCCATCCAACCATCTCTAGCAAATCCTACTTCCTTTATGTACTCTAATATTATCCTCCCACCTAAGACTATGTCTTCCGAGTGGTCTTTTCCCTTCGTGTCTCCCAGTCAATATTTTTTCACATGTCTTTCCTCCCCCATGCGTGCAACATGTCCAGCCCATTTCATCTTCCGTGATTTATTTATTTTATTTTATTCGGTGAAGAGTTCAGGTTATGAAGTTCGTCATTATGCAGTTTTATCCAGTCCCTGTTTTCGTCTCTCTGAGGTCCGAATATTTTCCTAAGCTTCCTCCTTTCTAACAAATCATACTCAAAATCATGGGGCAAATGGGCTTTGCCTAGGTACCCATTGCCTACTACATAGTAGTGGGCATAAAAGAGGAAGGAGCCACGTATCAAAAGTACGTTGCAGATATTCTCAATTCGATTCCGATTCCGACTCTCAGATTACATTCTTCCCGAAGAGTAAAGGAACAATTCTCACATCCATACAATACAACAGGCAGGATAACTGTTTCATAAATTTGTATTCTTAGATTTCTGGACAGAAGACGAGAAGTTGAAAGTTTCTGAATCGCATAAAAACAAGTATTTCCTGGTTTTAATGAACACTTAACTTCTGAATTAATATTATTTGCCTTATTTGTATTATCTTATCCAAGATATTTGAATTTCTCCACTTGTTAAAATGTTTTATCTGCTATTCTAATATCTTGTAGCGCATTATTTTGACATTTCATGACCATATACTTAGTTTCTCTGTACTAAAGCAGCTATTCTATAACTAATGAGTGAGGGAATCATTTTCTAGTCTGAGCGACAAAACGCTTATGAGAGAAGGGTATGTCTTAAGTGAATTCCATATAAAAATAAGTTCTATATATTTTTTGTGAATAAGCTCTACATGCAGTTATTGATATGATTCATTGAGAGAAATCCTTAATTAATTAAAACAAATTTAAACATTTACAGTATAAATACCAGAAATCGTTACAATTGTTTGCATACACCAGTAGCCATTCTTTCTAGTTCTCCTACAGGTTGTTGTGTTCAGGAGCGGATCCAGAACTTATTGAAAGGGAGGGCTGATATAAACGAAAGTTTGTAATTACTGAAGGTGTGTAAGGTATGGAATATCTCCCAAAAGGGTGGGTCCAAGGCTCCTCCGTATTTTTTAATGCAATGAAAAATTATGCGTTTTTAGATCTTTCCTCAAATTTCTCAGCAAACTAAAACTTTTTCTGCCCCGAGTTTGAGTTCTGTAGACAAATTTATCGGTTTTGCATATTACATAAAAATTATAATCATTAAAGCAAATATCAAACTTTGTACCTTCAACATAAAGCAAGTGCTGGTGTGAAATAGTTTTAAAAATCAATTAATCATATAATAAATAATAACTGAAGATAAGGAACTCGAACCACTTATGTCTTCTGGGTTGTCACGGCTAGTCTCCGCATTTGACACGAGGCGTCCAGAATATAAATACTAACCAACTTGTATTTTTTTCAATCCTCTTGATGAAATAGGAATACATAAGTGTATAATTTTATTTTGTATTTAATTAAATTTGAATGTTATTTTATTATGTAATTTTTTCGACGAATGATAAAATGTCAAATCAACGAGAAAGAAAAACCAAGGGGGGGCGCGGCCCCTATGCCCCCTGGATCCACCATTGATTGTGTTCAGGTGTATAGATTTTCAATGACAACCTCAATATATCAAAAACATTTGCGCACAATACAGTAAATACAAGAAAGAGCTGAAAATAGGTATTCTTATTGCATAGCTAAACTGAGTGGAGGAGTTCTTGTGTGAACATTAATAGTCTTCAAGTATTAAGCATTAACAGTCTTACTAATAATCCAGTTGTAACATTTATACCAGGAATATACACAGCTGAGGAAAGAAAGTGTACTAATAATTGTTGCATAAGACTGAATGTGTGCAACCTTTACACAGCCTGGCCCCCTTGTTTAAACTTGACGTAAATAATCAAGATGGCCGATATGCGTAACAGCCGGTCGCTTCGTAGATGTCTGAGATTGAATTTTGAGGTTATGCATCCATTCTCAAGGTAACTTGTTATGAAACATTCTGGGCTACTTTTGCGGAGTTATAAACATTGTTCCTTGTTTGCGGGACATATTTCCATACTTGTACCCATGATTACAGCTTTCTGAAAACAATATAATGAAATACTGAAACTACAATTAGCTACAATTAGTCTGCAGACGATCCATCGTTGTTTGCCCGCTACACCGATAGATGGCGTTCAGCAGTCCTTTCATAGCCTGAGGCTAGGAACGTCATGAAAAGCGTGACGTATTTGATGACGTTGGACGTACAAACACTGTGTAAACTCGGGAGTATTATTGGTAATGCGGCTTGTGCAGAACTTGCACGGTGAACAACCAAACAACCGTTCAACGCAGGTATAAGCAGCTTTTATTAGTAAGGCTGTAAGAGTTTTCTTGTTTTTCATTTATATTTTGTATAGTATTTGTATTCCGACTTGTTTAATATTCTACCGCATTTCCGAATCTCCTGGAACGCCCTCATACATTACATGATATAATTATTATGCCCAGTGTATTTTTTCTGGGGGTACGCATACCCCTTAAAGATTTTTCTAGTTTCATATAGGATGTGCCGGCGCGGTGGCTCATGCTGTAGCGCGTGAGCCTGGCATGCTTAGCGGTCCTGAGTTCAAATCTCGGGGCCGGCGGGTGTGTCATTCGTGGTGGACGAAGCCGTGCCTTGGGGTTTTTTCTCGGGGTTCTCCCGTTTCCCCCTCTCATTCCACCAACACTCTGCACTTCATCTCACCTTTCCCCCTTGTCCTCATCATCCCGTTTCCACTTCCGGTATCGGGCCTGCTTTGGCAGTCAGCGCCCTTTGGGGGCCTCTCCCGTCCTCCCCGATGCTTGTGGTCAAGAGGTTGTTGGTGGTATGTGTCGCGGACCTGTCGGGGCTCCGGTTGGAGGGACCGAAGGGGGTGGCGCATACGTGGCATGGTAATAAGGCTTGCTGGATGTAGGGGAGCTCCGTGGGGGCCTGCGGGGGGGGTCTGCAATCCTGGGCGGCCTATGGGCACGCAACTCATTCCATCCCGGAGGTAGGTACAATAAGCCTGCGGCTTCGGTGCTTAGGGGCGTTCCCACCCCGCCTCCCGCCTTAAGGGCACTTATTCAATTCAATTCAATTCATATAGGATAAAATCATTATTTTCCACAATAAGATCTCGAGAAAGTTGTGCCAAACAAAATAACGTGATTACTCACATCGTATGCATTAAAGTGGTTATTTTTAGGTAGATTTCGAAGAAAAATCTACCTATATATCTTTACACGCTAGCGGCCGTAATTTTGAAGATATTTGAACCAAATTTTATTATGTTATTTCTAGGCTCAATAGTTCGGAAAAGTTCGTTAATGAGCAAAATTGGCCCAAGGGGGGGGGGGTGTCTGGGGAGAGGGTTGAAATTTTGAAAAAATTATATCTCTGCCCCTATGAAGTATAGAGGGAAGCATTGTTTGAATAAATTTCAGTGCAGGGAGTACCCTTATGGAGTTCACAGTGACACCAACGATTCGGGGGTTTTGGGGGTACGAGTGGGGGTGGGGGATGGAAATTCGAAATTTTTGAAACCACGTCTTGTGGGGTATCGTTGAAAAGCTCTTGATGAGTACTCTACAAAATAATGAATAACTAGTTTCTCGATAGGTCTCATATAAGGCGAGATTTGAATGTTTGAAAAAGTGCTCTTTCCTCTTTTTTTTGCCGTTATTATTGCGGATTTGTCATTCCAAGGCGAAAGAAGAAGAGTGCTGCGCAGCGACAATAAATTAAAGCAAAAGCACTTTGATATCTACCTCAGTCTGTAGGCCTGCCTAAAGGGATTTTTAGTGTTATGTTCATTACCTATCCCATGATTTTCGAAAGGTGGATCCTGACATTACCACTGCAATCAGGAAAACAAGCCAACGCTACAGCACCGCTGTAATGGTAACGATGCTGATGTTACTGATTCAACAATAGGACAAGCTCAAGAGTTTGTAATGTCCATTTTCCTCTTGGCTTTATATTGCATTAATGTTGCTGCACATGTCGCTCTGCCTGTGGCTATTCTGGATTTTTATGTGTTAAATTATATGTACCCTTGTGAAAATGATTCCGCTTACATAGGCCTACATGTCAGACGATCAGCAATATCCCGCAGTAGTTCCACAAGGTTGGTCGCAAACATGTCAGGCCCCAACTCTCGAAAACAGAGGTATAGCTGCATTTTTTAATTTTAAATAGCATCTTCTGGTGAAAAATGTAAGAAACTCTGTGAGTGTATCATAGAGTGAATTGCAGCTTACGGGTAGAATTGATGTGTACGAACTGAATCCACCTCAGAGGACTTAAATTCTTATAACCTTATGCATATTGTACGATTCCACTTTCATTCTGAATAAGTTATATGGGTAAGTTTGGCAATGTTCCGTCAAATCAAAAGCGGGAGTACCCCTTAAATCTTTTTACTTCCTCTGCCCGTACCATACGTACTACAGGTAGAGGAAGTATTGTTTTCGACCCCAAAATTTGAAGTTGAGTTTTTAGCATAAGTTATATATATATACATGTTTCAAGGCCCCCTGAATCCAAAAATACTATTTTTGGAAACATGTCTGTGTGTCTGTCTGTCTGTGAACAGGCTAGCTCCAAAACGGAAAATTGTGTGGAAACAAAATTTCGTATTTGGGTCAAGTACCTTCTGAAGATGTGTGCCCAAGATTGGCGACTAGTTTCTCTTATTTTTAAAGGGACTTTACATTAAGAAATTTTCGTTTTTCGCAATTTTCTCGAAAACGGCTCTAACGATTTTCTTTAAATTTTGCACATGAGTTGCTTATACCAAGAGCTGAAACTTTTATTTGAAACTTAAAAAAAAAATCTCTGAAGGGTGGTTGTAAGCTACCCACTGTTTGTAGAAACTGTCTTGCCTGAACAACTCAATACGCGGACATTCACGGCTTCTTATTCGATATAAGTACGTGAAGTGAGAAAGATGTATTGTTGGCCATGCTTACAGTTAAGAAATATCTGATGGGAATATTCGATCAATTTCGTAAATTATTCTTTACGGCGGAAAGTTCAATAAACGTTTGCTGTCACTTGTTTTTTCTTCTTCTTTTTTTGTTTGTCCATAGCCTGCGTTTTTAGTCGCAACATTCGAAGACATATACTATAAATAGTATATTGCGACACAAGTGTCGTAAGCGATGCATACGGATCGAGGAAAGAGTTTGAAAAAACGAGGCGCTTTCGCAGAGTTTTTTTTCAATTTCCGAGATCCGTTATGCGCTTACGGCACGAGTATTGCATGCTATTTTTTGCACGATGATTATTTATATCAATTTAATTATATTAATTGTGATATTACCTGAAAATATTATGTATATGCATTCTTGAAGATAGATGTTTATTTCAGAAAGTGATTCGCATGTGTCTGTTGTTATGCGATTCGAATATTTGTCCTGGGGGGGCCTTGTCCATTAAGGCTTGTATTATGATGTGCCGTAAGCAAATTCATAACCGCACGGAAACACTTACCGCACATAGCAACATTATTGCGTGTGGGAATGTCAACATACGATCCACGGCAACAACATTCGTAAGTACCACTAATTAGTTAAGTCGTGCAAAAAGGTATTTACAAGGATATGTGAATACTTCTAACTTTTATCTGGGCAGAGGAAGTTATGTGACTTCCACATCAGATTTTTTAGGAAAAAAACTCTGATTATGCCACAGATTAGCAAACATAGGTTATTGCTTGTAAAATCCAGCAGAAGGGTTTAGATCCTTGGCTTAATTCGATTCTGTAGTCACTTGGTATCGACATATTTAATTACTAAACAAACCAATTGTAACCAAACTATTTTAAAACACACTCATAAAGATTTGTGGATTTAATATTCCACAGCCTTCAACTACTAATCACTACATTCACAGAATCACACGAGTTAAGAGTTCTGAGAATGGATCCTGCTGACCGGGAAATAAGGAACCTCAGGTAAAGAAATTCTGGAGTTTTTTATTAACGTTAGCGCTTTGACTGATTATTTTAATACAGTTCTTAGGTATAATGATTATAGGAATTATGTTGCCATTAGCACTTTCTAGAAAGATAATAAGGTAAATACGTTATTGACTGGAAAATTCGTTCAACGCTTGTAAGATCAGTTTTAAAAATCTTAATATGCAATTAAGTTTTTAATATAGGTTTAGAAAGCATGTTATAAATCTTGTTGTAGATGTATTTCATGTAAATTATTTATCCTGACAGGTTCACTAGTATTGCCAACTTTAAATCATGTGTACCGATATAATGGTACTGTACTTATGTGAAATGTAGCTGGTCAGTTTTAGAACTAAATGTAAAAAAAAGATCACAGAATCGTCATGTTTTTAATTTATAATTCGAAGATTTTGCAGAATGTTACTCTTTTTTGGATTAGAAGTCTAAAAACTCTGGAATATATCAGTCTATTTTTCATTCGTGATATGTAAAATGCGTAGAACAGTATCACTCACATATGTTAAACTTCACAAATAAAATCTACGCAAATAGATAATTTATGCTGCACCCCAGCCAAGCTCCGCCGTTTTGTTAGGTTTTTTTATTATTATTATTTACAATAAAATTTACAGCCCGTGTTTTTCCGTTGGCATATCACGGGATATTTACATTGTATGTTTAGCTCCTTGAAAGATTACAGAAGCTATTCTTGTAGCGAGCGGAAGATGCTGTTGATGAAGTTTGAGACAATGACTGTGTTTATGTGAGTCTTCAGAGTGAGATACAGTTCTTGTTTTGATAACACTGCAGGCCGGTCTCTTGAGAATTGTTGTGCATTCCGTTAGTAAGTGAATTGCTGTCTGTGGCACTTTTTCGGGGCAGCTACATAACGGAGAGGGTGATTTTTTAATACTGTGTAGATATGATCTGAAGCATCCGTGGTTGGTCAGGGATTGAGTGAGGATATAATTTGGCCATTGTGATATGGAAAGCCTTTGTTTGATGGAGGGGATAAACTGTTTGGTTTGTTGTGCTACCTCTGTATGAATATAAGATGCGTTCCAGATGTTTATGTAGTAGTTTAGTAGGAACGTTTATGTTAGTTTAGGAGCAATATACTGAATAGCACGAGGTTTATTATGTCTCACATTGAATTTCTTCTGTGACGAAACCCTAAACCTCACCTTCCCAGGCGGGCCTCATTAGAGAGGAGCCTAGGGTGCAGCATAAAACTATTTTTTCCCATGAACTCAGTTTGTTCTTAAAATTTGCAAAAAGTGGCGTAATTTGTACTGGTTACGGCTACGGGCGCAATTTAGTAAGTAGTGCGGAGTTAGTACGTAATGAACGAAACTAGATCAAAGTCTTGTACTGAAATTCTAATAATTTTGTCGATTGTGAGCCACAAACACGTTATATTTATTTATTTTTCCAATACTCAGCATTTTGAAATTTTAAGTACAAATTTATTCATATTTATAGGCTACAACCAGTAATTTCTATGTTTTCTTTCATTCATTTTTAGGATCAAAGATTTCATCGATATGGACACTGAAAGTACCGCACTGAAGAAGAAACTGGCACAGATCGAAGCTAACGGTGCACCCGACACTGAAAGTACCGCACTGGAGAAGAAATTGGAACAGATCAAAGCTAACGGTGTACCCATGAATGAGACAAATGGAGTTAAAGCAGTAGTGGGCCTTGTAACCCCATTATATCCTCTTAAGGTAAATATTTACATTCAATGCACAACTATGCAGGACTACTGGTAGGTACTAACTGGTATTACTTATTTCCTAAAGGGTGGAACGAATAAAATATTAAAGCTCTCAAGTTTTCCATTTACTGTTTACCTCTAGGAACTTACATTATAAAACAGCATAATTCATCTTAAGTTAACGTATTTAACTAGACGAACAGTTTTTATTTTTATTTTGGTGCGTGTACGTGCTGTTTCATTTTAAATACCAAAAGCCTTTATTTGAAGATAGGTTAAGCTACGACCAATTTAATATGAATATTTAAAGTCTTTATTAATTTTCAGTTTACCACCAAGCACTGTTCCACCCCAACATATAAGCAGGGGTGCCCACAGGGGGTTAAGACGCAGGCTGCGTCATTGAAATTTCGGGGGGGGGGGTGGTTGAAAATTGTTGCTAAATTAGCGTTTTTATGCTAAAATTAAAAACTGCCAAGCTAACTAGTTTTTTAGTGCTAAATAGCGTAATATGTGGTTTTCATTAGTTCCATATTTAAAAATTTCCCGGGGGTGGACACCCGACTTAAGTAACAATTTCTTGTTTACATTGGCATGTCTTGGAGTATGGTAAACAAATTTCCTAACTAGTTTTTCTGTGGTAAAATAGCGTAAAATGTGATTTTCATTAGTTCAATATTTAAACATTTTCTGGGGATGGACCCCCGACCCCCCCCCCCCGGCACTTTCGACCCACCCGCAATTATTTTCTGGTTACGTCATTGTTGCACTTATTATATTATTAATATAATGTTACAAAGTGGCCCAAGAAGTTAAAGAGAAAAAAATTAATTAATTTAAAAAATTGCCCCCTAGAAAATATCAGCCAATCAGGTTGGGGGGTGAGCAATGAAGTTGGGGGGGGGGGGTGAGTCATGAAGTTTGGGGGGGATGGGCATCCCTGATATAAGCGAAAACGGCCAGCATTCCTTATGCTTGTGTTTTGACTCATCTTCGTCAGGTTCGCAAGTTTGCTTTTATTGCACACAACTTAACTTCTCCCCTTTCAATTCCGTCACTTGTTTTATCTCCATCAGCTAAACCTCATGAGCGAACAGAATTTCATAGTGCATAATAACTTATATTGCTTTTTAGGTTAGATATTACTATTTACCTTCACTGCTGAGGTTCAGTCCTCAATTTCTCTTGCTGGACAGATACACGCACAAACTTCAACGCGAACACACATTTTCACAAAGTTTCATATACTGTATATGATACAACACACCATGAATATCACACACACAATAATTGTAAATACCCTTATAAGTTTAAAAACACAACTGCACTTCCCCGTCCACGGATAAAAAGTAAGTAAAACAGGGTTGCCAGATCAGAGAATAGTTGTACCAACATTACTTAAAACACACACACTCTGTGAATTACCAGGGTAATGAATGTAATGCGTTAATAATAATAGTAATAATAGTAATAATAGTAATAATAGTAATAATAATAATAATAATAATACTTAATTACTTACTTACTCAATGGAAATAGATTATTCCTCAGCAAGTTAAATTAATATTATCTATTTTATGGAACCTGAAGGTTCATTGCCATGCTTACCTGAGCTCACCATTAAACCCTATTCTGCGCTAGTTCCAACCATCCCTCGAAAATCCTATTTCCCTTAAATCTATCCTAATATTGTCCTGCCACCTACGTCTAGGTCTTCCAAGTAGTCTTTTCCCTTCGGGTCTCCCATTCAATACTTTGGGATGTCTTTCGTCCCCCATGCGTGCAACATGTCCAGCCCATTTTATCCTCCATGATTTAGTTACCATTATTATATCCGGTGAAAAGTATAGGTTATGAAGCTCGTCAATATGCAGTTTTCTCCAGTCCCCTTTTAGACCCAAATATTTTCCTAAGCACCCTGTTTTTTAATAATAATAATAATAATTCAGATATGCTAGTGCAAGGGAGGGCAGAAGGTTGCTCTGTGATGTCATTGCAGCCCGCTCTTCCTTCATGCGGTCAGACAGAAACGAAGAGTTTGTGAAATGTAGGCAACATTGAACAGGGGGGAAGAGAGGGGCATTAGTATTTCAGCAGGGAACTGCTCTTGCCTGACATCACACACTGTGACTAGCTCTGCACTTCCTTCATAAACATCATCATTGGACTAAGCTGTCTTCTGCTATGCTAGTGTCTAGTGCTCACTATGGGTTTAGATTAATATCTGAAATAGGATGAAACGATTTTAGAAAACCAACGTCACACACAGTGGCTTGCTCTGCACTTCCTTCACCTACGTCATCATTGGACTAAGCTGTCTTCTGCTATGCTAGTGTCTAGTGCTCACTACAGGTTTAGACTAATATTTAAAATAGGACAATAAGATCTTAGAAAACTGAGGATCTTTAAGTTAAGAGTACCAACCTGAGAAAACCTCGTACAATTCCTGCCCATTCAAAATTTCCCCTTCAGAAGAATATGAAACATTTATTTTCATCAAGGGATTTTGCTATATGCAAATAATGAGTGTCTGTGAATTTCAGACTATCAAACATGAATACCACTTCAAGGTTCTGATAATTGGAGACTCCGGCACAGGAAAAACATCCATTATAAACAGATATGCCAACCAGAAGTTCCTCAACAACTATAAAGCAACAATTGGGGTTGATTTTGCACTTAAAGTCATACGCTGGAGTGAAGACACTGTTGTCAGAATTAAGATCTGGGATATTGCAGGTAATATTAAATCACTCATATTTCTTCCAGTATCTCTATATGAAGCAATTTATTGAGCTCATTCTTAGGATAAGTTCTTCACTTTAGAAATTTTTCCCTAGAGCAAAAATAATTATGATCTGTTCTTGTACCTGTCACAATTCATCTTAGTGTTCTGGACATTTCCTTGAAATAAAAAAACTATTTTAAATGTTCAGATAATCCACTAATGGAAAATCAGATCAATTTTGAATCTTAAAACGTCCATGTCTTAAAATCTCCATGTCCACGAAATATTTTTTATTCTTGGTAGTTTCAAGAGATTAAGTGACGCCACTATACATGGAACTTGATGACAATTTAAATTGTTAACTAAAAATATTGAAAATACTAATTTTTTCATGAAACTATGGGTGCGACACCATATGTTGCTTAATGTATCGAATTAATTATTTGATGCTTATATTGGCATACAACAATATTACCTTTCGTTTCACATGTATTGAATCCTATAACTTTTACTCAGAATACAGACAACAATTTAAGTACAAACTTATATGTTTTTAAGAAACGGAAATTCTTATTTGAAGGGTTACATTCGTGCACAGCAATACTGCTTTTCCTTCAACATATTGAATTCCATATTTACTTTGCCATTACGAGTACAAAACTACATGTGCTTTTATTGAATTCCTTAAAGTAGCAGCTCCATTTTGCTATTGTCATCCCATGGTTTCTTGGCAGCTCTTGTACAGCATGGATCCTACTGGTAATGGAGGCTGTGAAGGTTGTATTCTAAATTACTCCATTCCTACTCCGGAAAATGACTATCTAAATTTTATGAAGATGTTTTATTTTGAATCTTTTTCCCTGTCTAACAGAAGAATTAAAAACAAACATGTTTGGACATATCAGCAAATTATTTGAGATACTAAGCTTGATTTGGGAACAAAATTATGTATAAGGTAATTAAACTTTCATTAACCATCCATCATAGGTGCTGACAGATACAGAAACATGACACGTGTATACTACAAGGAAGCTACAGGAGCACTTGTTGTATTTGATGTCAATCAACCACCAACCCTTGCTGGAGCTCTCAAATGGAAAGAATTACTAGATCAAAGAGTTACTTTAAGAGATGAAAGTAATGTTCCTGCAATTTTAGTAGGGAATAAGGTAAGGTATATTAAAATCCTGCTCTATAGACAGGTTTCATGTAGTATTTTTCTTTCTTCCATTATTGCTCTTTTTATAATATATATATTATATATTGCTCACAGTTTATATAAAACAGTGGCTACTGTAAACACAACACGATGTACCATGCACTGTACACACGCTGTAGATATAGAGGCGCACAACGAAACCTTATCTAGGTATCAGTGCAAGCAGAACTTTGAGTTCTGGATGACAATATCAGTAAAGACATTTAAAGATTTTTGACACATTTAATGGGTGTCAAAAAGTAACAGGAAATAGACAATGTATAGAAAAACTTTGAGACTAACCAATAGTGAGAAACACCCTAAGAGAATGTTCATGCTCCTGGGGCAAAACAGAGCACAAATTTGGTAATTGCCCTAAGTGCCTGGGCCGCCATAGATGAACGCTCATAGTAGCCAATCACAGTAATGGTTTCTCAAGGTTTCCCTCATTCTACAAGATGAATACTGGATCAGAGCTTCCATGAGACAGATGTCTGAACATAGAGAAAAATATACAGTTCTATTTAGATATATCCAGTGCTTTTTTTCTACAAAAATTTAAGGGATGGAACATTGCCAGACATACCCATATATTTAGAATGAAAGTGGAATCGCACACAATATGCCTAAGGTTATAAAACGTTCTCTGAGATGGACTCAGTTCATAAACATGAATTCTGCTTGTAAGCTGCAATTTAATCTATGATACATTCACAGGGTTTCTTGCACCTTTCTCAAACACATAAGGGAACACAACATACAGTCCTTCATATTCAGAGTCAGTTCGAACAACACATAAGGGTACACAATATTATTGATCATATGACATGTATATACTCTAAGTCACTTTTCACAAGGACGTATATATAATTTAGCACGTGAGAAACAACTGCAGAATAACCTTAGCACGTGAGAAACAACTGCAGAATAACCTAACAGGTGCAGCAACATTAATGCAAATAAATGCAATTTGAATTCAGGAGGAAAGGGATACACGTCTTAAAGAGTGTCTTGAGCACCTACTAATGTTGAATCAGTAACATTGGCAATGTAGCCATGGTTACCATTGCAGCGGTGCTGTAGCACGCTGTCAGCCCCTACTCTCAAAATGAATGGTATAGATACCAAGCATAACACAAAAATAGCTACTTTAATGCAAACGATCACTTTTGTTATTGTGTTTGGCACAATTTTCTCCAGATTTCAAACTTGTGAAAATAATGTTTTTCTCCTATATGAAACTGGAAAAACCTTTAAGGGGTATGCGTATCCCGGGGAACCCATAGAAAAAAATCCCTTTAGGCAGGCCTACAGGCTGAGGTAGATTTCAAAGTGCTTTTGGTTTAATTTATTATCGCTGCGCAGCACTCTTCTTTTTTAGCCTTGGCATGGCAAACCCGCAGTAATAAGAACTGAATTTGGTAAAGAGGAAGAGCCTACAATCATTTGTTTTGACAACAAGAATAGGATATAATATTCTGGGAGGCCATGCGCAAGATCAGCAATGAATCAAATTAGCAAAGCCGCTAAACAAGACAAAATTATGATATTATAATAATTCATTTAAGTGTTATTATTTTCAAACATTAAAATCTCGCGTCATATGAGAGCTATCAAGAAACTAGTTATTGATTTGTAGAGTACTCAAGAGCTTTTCAACGATACCCCACAAGACGTGGTTTCAAAAGTTTCGAATTTTTATCCCCCCACCCCACCCTCGCTCGAACCCCCGAATCGTTGGTGTCACTGTGAACTCCATAGGGAGTACTCTAATTTATTCAAACAAAGATTCCCTCTATACTTCATAGGGGCCGAGATATACATTTTTAAAAATTTCAACCCCCTCCCCCGACCACCCCCTTGGGCCAAATTTGCTCATTAACGAACTTGTCCGAACTATTGGGCCTAGAAATAACACATTAAAATTTGGTTCAAATATCTTCAAAATTACGGCCACTATCGTGTAAAGATATATATATATATAAATATCACAAAAAAAATTTTTGAACGGGCGGTGGTTTCGTACTTAGGGGAGCATGAAACGTAAAGATATGAAAGAATTTTTCGAAAATCATGACATGGTATCCATTGCAATAGGTAGATTTTTCTTCGAAATCTACCTAAAAAGCACTGGATATATCAATATCCTGTGTGTTTGCACTTGGGCAGAAGAAAATAGGTAAAGATTGATAATGTTCGTTACTGCTGTATTGAATTGTAGGGTTCTTGGTTACCAGAGTTTGTGACTGACCCTACTGCTGTATTAGTTTTTTAGAAATAATGAGTTTGCTCCTTGTATTTGGTACATTTAGTCATACAATCAAATAATTTCTCATTTTTTTTGTATTTTAATTTTAGTGTGATCTGCCAAAGAGAGGAATAGTAGAGCAAGAACATGAGATGGATGATTATGCCTGGAGACTCAACTTCATTGGTTGGTTTTTAACATCTGCTAAAGAAAATATTGGTCTTGACAAAGCATTTAGTGTCTTAATAAGCAGGGTACGTTTAAAATCACATAAACTAAATTTGACTTTGATATTAGCCTATACTTATTTTGCTCTAAGAAACTGTTTCTATTTATGAATATTTGAAGTTGGAGAAAGATAATATAATATTAGATTATGTTGTTCAGACTGTTCCACAAGAATCACAAAACACGAAGGATTTAAAATAATAAAAAAAATAAGAAATGAAGTATGGTAATTGCATTGTGGTGTTTCTCTGGTAATGCTATTAGCTGTGCAAAATATTTTCTTATCTGAACAAAGGATAGTAACCAACAGACAAATAAAAATATATTATAAAGCTTGACAAAGTGATGTTTTTCTATTTTCAGATGATTGCTGATCACAAGAGATTCAGTGAAGAGAAGAAAGAAAATAAGGCAACAAAGTTGATGTTCTGGAAGCTACCAAAAAATAATCGTTGCTGCTAAGTCTTGAGTATAAAAAGAAGCTAATCAAATACTGTTAACAATATTATGTTCCCTGATGCTTTTCCTTCATGCATGATGCATCAATTTAGATTTGTATAATAGCAGTTCAATGTTAGAATCTGTGTATAGTAATTTAATTTTTAGTTAAATGTAATTAACTACAATAAATATTGTTGTTCAGAGCTATTTATTAACCATGTCAATGAAAAAATTTATTCTTTTATCCATTCAGTGTCACTTCAGTGCATATTTCCCACTCAGATGAACAACATTTTTTATCCAACAAAACATCACTGATTATGAAAGTTATTAACATTTCATGCAACAAGAAATTCTTAAATAAATTTTCACTAACACTTGGTCTCGCCACAATAATTATTACCTACCTCAATATGAAGGTACATAAGCAAATGTAAAACCTTAGGCTTTCATTGCCAGCATTAGAATATCTCTCTAAACTTCAGAATAACGTGACAGCCTTCTCTGCCAGGCTGTACCGATTGGGACCAAATCTACAATGTCACCAATATTACAAACATGACCACGTGCCAATTGAACTCAGCAGATATTTAGTACTCTATGGATTGTAAACTATATGCCACACTGTGTTACTTCATAATCCCATACAAAACAACACATCCATAGTACGATGGTAAATACAGGATGACGAATAAAATCAGTATTAGTAGGAGTTACGTTAAGAAATTATTACAAACAAAAGCATTGGACTTCTTAGTGTTACAATGTTTTACGAAAGGTGTGGATTGGTAATAAAGCTTCTGCAAATGTAAGTAGTGACAGGTAAATTTTAGGTCGGGAAAAGTTATATTAGTTTAGTAACAGTATGCTGAATAGTGCAGGGTTTAGTGTGTGACATATTGAATCTCTTCTGCGATGCGCCAGTTCCTCTTTTGTTTTCTGTGGCTCAGAGGGGCACAGTCACTAGTGGCAAAGCATACTTCAATGTTACTACACTATTCTGAAAGAGTTCTGAATTTCTTTAAAAGTTTTCCAGGCCTGTGTGCTAATGGGTATGGCTCAGAAGAAATCCAACAAGGACCCTGGTGTCTAGCAAACAAGAAGCAGAAAGAATAACTACTTACTGTACTATCTCCAAAATCTCCTTACATTAAAAATTAACAGGTCACATAGGAAGGAAGCTCCTTATTTGGTCTGCCAATAGAGAGAGGGCAACTATTTTTTTATTATTCTTGTGCAAGATGGGAGTTAAATTGTGTATTTGATGCAAAACTACCTTGACCATATTTTTCGAACTATAAGGACGCTCCGGACAGGAAGGCACAGTTTGGCATGGAAATTTAAGTGGAACAAGTTTAATGTGATTCTAAACGAAAATTCTTTGAGACTGAAAATTTATTTATATCTTTAAAATCTATACACCATACGATAAATGTAACGGAACAAGGCTGTTTAGAGGTCATTACCTTCATTTAGACAAAACCTACAGCTGTCAAACATGGAACCTGACTGTAGCACAAGAAAAACACATTCAAAGCTGTGAAAGAAAAATGGAGAGGAAAATCTTAGGTATAACCTGAGGGACAGAATCACAAATACAAGATTAAAGGAAATGACAAAATCAAAGGACATCTTACAAAAAGCAAGGTATATAAAGTGGAAGTGGGGAGGACATGTGGCAAGACTCCAGAACAATAGATGGGGCACACATTTCGACAATGTGGGACCCTCATAACGGCAGGAGACAACATGGGAGACCAGGAAGCAGGTGGGCAGACAACTTAAAGGCAACAAGGCGAACGCTGGTCCACAATGGCAAAGGACAGAGCCAAATGGAGAGCCAAACTAAATGCAAACTCGATGATTGTAAATTCAGTGTTATGAAAGGATAACCATAGTTGGAAAACCACATGGACTAGCCCATATGTGTTATCTAATTGAGCTCACCCCTAAGTGAGGTCATTTTCTTCATGGACAAATAAGGCTTATTCATTCATTCAATGGAGACTTCCTTCTGTATGAAAGAAAAAAACATTTCTTTCTTTTCGCATTGTATACCTGGCTTCCAACTACTCTCATTTTATGACTGTCACAAGTACACCAATGTACAGTCTGTGACACAATTGGGAACTAACTTGTTGTTTTAAAACACCTTGTTTATGATTAAATTACCAGCAATAGGAATATTTACCATAATTTTATTTTATTTATTTTTAGCTCACTTCGGACCGTTAGACACACTACACTTTCAAGGTTCAGTTTTTAATTAAAATAGTGCATCTTGTAGCCCAAAAAATACAGTATATGGAATTACAAACATGAATCCTATATCATCAAACTGAAACAAACAATTTAGGGACAATGATTTGTGAAATGTTTACAACTTCTAAACCTTCTCAACTGGATGTTTTGTTTATTGAATTTTGTTCTTTAATGCATTGGCAAAGTCATAACAAGAAGAAATCAACATCTAAAAATAATTTTAAAATCTTTCTACATGTTCCCTACAGGTATGCTGATTTTTTAATTGGCCTAATCCTTCTGATGGAACTATGCCCAGGGATCGACTCAGCCTATAACAGAAATAAGTGCCAGTTGCAAACCTGGGAGTAATGGCAGCTGGTGCATAAGGATGACAACCTGACCACCTACATAAATTGGATATCTAAAAATCTGAGAGCCTCAACTTCTTGGAACCCTAAAGGCCATTACAGCCTGTATAGGGTGTATAGCCTGCTTTTTTTTTTTACATCGATTTACACTGCAGTGACATCAATGTTCCAGCTATAATAACATGAAGCATGAACCCAGAAACATAGTTTCAGTGTAATTTTTTCAACATTCTCGTGGATCTCCTGAAAATCTGTAATGTTGAAAATAACTGCACCTTCATAACCAAAATTATTCATTTTATATTGCGACAATAATACACATTAGTAAAATTACATGTATAAAAAACACAATATTTATAATTTAAAAAATATTTAAATTTGATATTAACAACTACAAAAACTTTTCTTCAAACCTGCACTTCTATCTGAATTCTGTTCTAGTTTTATCCTTCCATGTTTAGAAATTTCAGATTTCATGCTTTTCATAAGCTGCAACAGAAACATTGTATTACTGTTAATTTATATTTCACAATTCATGGAAGTTAGGAAACTTATGATTCCAGAGAGTTTGCTGCATGAGTCATTTAATATTCACATTAATTTATTGGTCCAGTAGCATCTTAGAGTTGTACAGATTACGTGCTATTGGACATTTTGAATCATAATACTTACTTACTCAATGGCAATAGACAATTCCTAAGCAAGCTAAAGGAATATCTATTTTAAGAAACACGGAGGTTCATTGCAGCACTTGCATGAGCCCACCATTCAACCCTATTTTGAGCTAATACCATCCAACCATCCCTCGCAAATCCTACTTCCCTTGAATATATTGTAATATTGTCTTCCCACCTATATCTAAGTCTTCCAAATGGTCTCTTGTCTTCGGGTCTCCCACTCAATACTTTCGAGATATGTCTTTCCTGCCCTATGCATGCAACATGACTAGCCCATTTCATCCTCCGTTATTTAATTATCCTTACTATATTTGGTGAAAAATACAGGTTATGAAGCTTGTCATTATGCAGTTTTCTCCAGTCCCTGTTTTCATCTCTCTTGGGTCCAAATATTTTCCTCAACACCCTGTTTTTGAACACACTCCGATTATGTTCTTCCTGAAGAGTAAGAGACCATGTTTCACATCCACATAACGCAATCACAGGATAATTGTTTTTGAATCGTAATGCAAAATAAAAATTCACAGTCTCTGTATATTCTAGAGTAAAATATAACATAACTGCTTGGGGAGTAGTGGCTCAATTCCACGTAAATAGAATCATAGTCTTGCAAAAATTCACAATATGTACAATGTATAATGCAAAGCCCCTTGATTTCAGCAAATCCTTATTTAAAATTCACAAGATCCTCCCACTCTCGTGTATCATTATTTTTGAAGCTGCTCTTTCTGCTTATTCTCATGGATCTTTTAAAAATCAATTCTGACCACCTTTCTTACAACACACAAAGTAAAAACAGCATAGCACTGTTGAAAAAAACTAGCCATCTTTTTTGAATCGTCTCAATACTAACAATCTAAACTATTTAACTCACTCTCTTCTTATTAATACATCAGAAAGAACGGAGATTTCATTTAAGAATATGTTCAACCCCTTTCTTTTAGCAAATTATTTTTATAAAATACAAACTTAATTCTTTGTAAATTTGTATATTTTCTTACACTTACCTCTGAAAGCATAAATTGAACAGCCATATTAATATTCTGTTTTGTTTTTGCCGAAGTTTGAAACCATGTAAGGAAGCCATGATGAGTACTGAATTTATCAACTGTACCTCGTTCAAATGCTTGACACAGATCACTCTGTAATGAAAGAATTACCAATTAAAGTATTTTTATCAGATCTCTAATTTAAAAAAAAAAAAAAAAAAAAACTCTTTCTCTTCTGTTTCCCATCTTCTCAATACATTAATGTGGTCTAGCTACATATTCGTGAAACCGAAGAATGTTGTTTCTGTTGAACATTACATGAGAATAGGTCATTTTAGGAGAAAAATTCCTCTGATACCAGGATTCAAACCTTTCAAGTTTTCCATGGCAAAGCTCCCCAACTGATCTAGCCAGAGTTCAATTCATGGTACCAGATGGAATCTCTCTCCTAAAATTACTCTTAATTGTCAATCTCACCAAAAGCCATACAGTACTGTCAGGCACATTCTATCTGGCACTGTGAATCAAACTCTGGCTAGCAATTGAGAGAGCAACGGCATGGAAAGCTGAGGGGTCACAGGTTCAAATCCTGGTGTCAGAGGAATTTTTCTCCTAAAACATTCTCATTAATTCGTGATGTTATCTCTAAGAAATTTACCATGCTAGTTATAATGAAACCACCTTCTGCTGGAGAGTAGTGGTAAAAGTGGTATCAGTACATTATAACCTTGATTAAACATCAGATATGTGACAGACTTGAGAGATAATCAAAAAGACGATTAAGCAAGAAAGAGGAAATTTTTACCAAAAATCAATTTTCAGGTTTTAAAATTTTTATAAAAATATGTGTTTTAAAAATCCACAGTACATTACAAAGAACACATATATATATATATGGATGTACATATGTACAATATACACAATCTACTGTAAAATAATAATAATAATAATAATAATAATAATAATAATAATAATAATAATAATAATAATAATAATAATAATAATAATAACAGCACATCAAAAAGAACAGAGATTTCATTTAAGAATATGTTCAAACCCTTTCTTTAAGCAAATTATTTTTATAAAATACAAACTTAATTCTTTGTAAATTTATGTATTTTCTTACACTCACCTCTGAAAGCATAAATTGAACAGCCAAATTGATATTCTGATTTGTTTTTCCCGAAGTTTGAAACCATGTAAGGAAGCTGCCACTGAATTTATAATAATAATAATAATAATAATAATAATTATTATTATTATTATTATTATTATTATTATTATAACAATTATTATTATTAATATTAATATTGTTGTTTGGACAAGTCTGTGATTTTTTTTTTATGCACACAGTGAATCAGGAGATGGATAATCAAGGTTCCACTAAAGTCTCATATTGTAACAATTTCGATATATATTTTATCATAACTAAATTTGTTTTACAGTTTGATAAAATTAATTGGGAAACATTGTTTGAGTATTAGTATTATACACTGAACTTTAAACCATTCAACTTCACATAATTTATATGAAAATGACTGATTCAATTATTATTGTTTTCAAATACAATCTTATACCCTCATACATTTGAGTATAAGGTTATATTTGAAAACAACAACAGGATTATATTATAGGAGAAAAATTCCTCTGGCACTGGGATTTGAACCCAGGACCTTTGGCTATCCGTGCCAATACTCTACCAACTATAATATTATCAAGTAATGTCCAACAGAGACAACAATCTGTGGCTCATGAATGCAACAATAGCATTACCCTCTACTGCCATTAAGTTCTTGAATGATTTAGTTAATGGTGAATGATTTAAGTTTAACGTAAGATGTTACATAGTGCTTCTCATTCTCAGAACAGTACAATAGGCAGTGATATTTAGTTTCTTTCAAAAATATGTCTTCAATCTATACGCACCTTGTTTGCTAGAAGAATGCATGGTATGTTAGAATCATCTCCAATAGCATTATCCAATATTCTCTTCCAATGAGCAGCACTAGCAATCCCATCCTTATCAGAGCAATCATACACTACAAACACTCCATTTGCATCTCTAAAGAAAGGTGTTGTCATGCATAAAGTCCGTTCCTCTCCTAGAAATGCATTTTTAAACCATCAAACATTGTAATATAAGTCAAAGAAAGATAAATATACAGATTGTATTGGGTCTTTCCAATGCTGTACCAATTCTGAAGAAAGCCATGCTCTTCTTTGAGCCGGACATCAGAAATCTAAATGCTGATGAGCCCCCTGAGGGCTAACCCCAGCATTAAAATGTCAGTATTAAAACCTGTTAGTTTAAAAGTTAATATGTTAACAAGTCATTAATTTGTGTAATATTCCATTTTCTTTTATTCTTTTGTCAAACTATGCATCGCTTCTATGGTTCTGAATTCTTCCTCGTGAGTGGTATTCTTTCTTTCAGGTTTGTCTCTGTAAGACAAGACAAGTAGGGGAGGATTTATGTAAGGACAACATTATTTGCAATGTACACTGCCCTTCCATATCAATTGAAAATGGAAGTTTTTGTTGGGGGAACAACTGGTTTGCGGAGAGCATAAGGTATGTGACAGGCAACATGAGGTTAGTGACAGATAGTACAAAGTGAATGACCAGCAGTGGAAGGTTTGTAACACATAGCACAATGTTAGTGACAGGTAACCTGGGGGTATTGACAGGTTAGGTTAGGTTAGGTTAGGTTACTGAAAGATAAGTCTATCGACTATCTTGAAAGCTGAACTTATGCACATAAAACAATATTTCCTAAAAAAGTCCCAGTGTTCTGCGGATACAAGTGGAGGACATTTCCAACATCTCTTGTGAAGAGGTACATGGTTAATTTAATTGTAATTTTAACTGTAATTGCAAGAACCAGAATCATTACACCATTAGTGGCTTTATTTGCATAGATATTTCACCCTATCGCTCAGGAGTTAGAGCTCTGGTAGCTGCGATGCAGAAACCCGCATGATTAGCCAACTCATACGTGAAACGCACTGTACATAACTGATACTAGTTGTATAGTGTATTTTATTCACTTCTAATGAAGTAGAAGAGTTTTTATTACTTTTTGAAGTTATAAAACTTGACCAATTTTATTTTTAGCACATAAAATTCTTATTTTGAAAAATTTCAAACCTCCCCCGCCCCAATAATTTCAGTGACACACCCTGCATCTTAACTCCCCTCTGTGGGCACCTCTGGATATGACCATGTGATGATGATTATGATTACACTATGGTTTAGAACTTGAAAAATTTATGTCACTTCAGTTTACCTGACAAATCCCAAAGCTGTACTCGAATGACGTAATTTTCCCACTGAATCACTTTAGTTAAAATTTCAGCACCCACAGTAACTGAATATTTATTATCAAAATTTTCAAGTACATATTGCCTGATAAATGATGATTTCCCAGCACACCTTGAACCAATTACCAAGATCTTGAATTTTACATTCTGTTTCAGAAGTGATTCTTGGACCAGCCATGGGTACTTCTGAAAGTGAAGAGGGTAACTATTAATTACAATAAAGTAAGTTATGTTACTTAAGGTGTGCATTTCTACAATAGTAATAAATCTTTTCAGGGACTTTATGAGGGTGGAGATAATGAGAAATAAAACCACTTGAAAAGAAGGGCAACATACACATACCTCATCATGTACAGTAAAGGATGAAAACTAAACATAGAGAATAAAATACCTTTAAGCCTGTAACTATTGAACATTTCAAACCTTATAATTAGTATTTCAAATGTATTTTTTCTCCCCCACAATTTTGCTAGAAATAGCAGTGGTCTAAAAACCATTATATTGCAGTGTTCAGCCAGTAGTTTACGTCAGTAGTATTATAATACAGTGAACGCCGCTTAATGTAATCACTTTTATGAAGTCCTGTATGGATTAATACGACACATTGAAAAATGCTGTTTATTGTGATCAAAGATTCTGTTTATGTTACCACATTTTGCTTTTAGCAGCTTTATTTCCACATACTGTACATCATTCAAAATTTCAAATTTTTAAGGGTTTCGTTTCTAACTCAACTGTATTCTGTTGTATCGGAGGTAGCAATACTCACAGGATGACCAGTTTGAAGGGGTGGTATTACCAAATTTTCTCTTTTAAGCAATAAAACATGTTTCATGCTACAATTAAGCTGCAGCTTTTGACTTATGAAGCTAACAGTGTTCACATGCAGTGATTGCTAGTGTAAAACGAAGAGATTGAACAGACAGGCGTTAGACGTTTTGCTAGGCAGTGTTTACCACAGATCAGTATAGACTTCCAAAAACACCCGTAACTTGTAACTCAGTATGAAGTATTGGTTAATGGACTCCTAAAGGAAAGTTTAAACAATTGAAAACTTTGTTACTGGTTCAAAATATAGTTCCTTGCAGTCTATTACTGTATTAGCCTATGAGTGGTTCAATGGTTGACAGTTACGTATTACTATATGAATAAATATTTTTAATTCTGTTTTGTAGTGTATTATCTTACATATGAATACATAACCTTCATTTAATTCCTTCGGCTACTGTTATTATTCAGTTAATATTATCAGATTAGCTGCGTCCCCAAGTGATCACAATAAGCGGTGTGCACTGTAATAGAATTAACAAACATTTTTTACTGAGTGTTCTCGCACAAACTATTGTTCAAATTCTGCATTAAAGAGAAGTTGTTACAATTACAATATATTTTTTTCATAATAAAGATATATCTTTTTCTAGGAATACATTTAGGAATGTCATTGTTCAAAAAAGCTAATCTCTAATACATGTATAAGTTACCTGAATAGTGATTATTCTATTTTATTATAATTAGCTATTATTATTGTCATATTATATATACATAATTGAATTACCTTATATTTCAGTATCTTAGCTGTAGTTTCACTTATTGCTTGTTTATGTGTATATGTAGTTTACCCTTATTGTTCTTGGGTCAACTATAAATAATTAATAAATAAATTATACAACTTACCTCTAGTTTCTTTTGCTTGTCTTCTTCCTCCTTTGTTGTCATTTTTCTTACCATAAAAACTTGATGTTTAATAGGCTATTGATATTAAAAATTAAAATACACTATACAGAATGAATGCTTAGAGAACTGAAATTAGGGCAACCTTGGCATTACTCAGACAAAATGTTCTAGAAACAATACACTGTACTAAAAGAAAACCACTGTGTGACATTGATTGGTACAACTTCTTTTGTTTTATTGGTGCAGTCATATAATGTAAGTTTAATCTTCTGCTGTATCCATTGATCCAATGACTTTCAGTGAACAGTGATGCTCTATCTCTGTCCTTGTCACTACTGCAACAGATAAAAGTGACCTTTAATCCACAACAGGCGCCACCATCAAAATATTAAGTAATCAAATTCATGTATTTGTTTACTGTTCTGTCTATGAAAATGACAAACAAAAATCGGTATGTACTGGTAGTGTCCTCAAACTAGTAGGCAAATTATTTTATTCTCCTTTCTATCCAACAAAATTTTATCTTTATATTATAGTCCAGAGTGTAGCAGTGATATGTTCACAGTTAAAACCAAGTAGTAGTTCAGAAATAATTAACCACCAGTGGTGGGAAAAGTTTAAGTAATTGGGCTGAATTACAATTAGGCATCCTTAGAGACATTTTATTTTATTACAAGTACAAATTACTTTTTTAAAAAAATAATCAGTAAAATTACAATTACTTTACAAAATGGAAGACCTAAAAATTCCTTTTTTTCTTCTTCATCTTGGGTTTGGACCCAAGATCAGAGACTATTGGGCCATTCAGTGGCAAAGCTTCTTGGGACGTTATTAAGTCTAAATTATTAATGAAAATCACATCAATGCCAATATTTCCAGACACACTAAACAACTTTGTGTTAATATTATCTCTAACTTGGATATTACTGCAAAAACAGTAACGATGATGATCAGAGACAGGATTTTAAAGGGAAATCCTTTTTTTTTTTTTATATTTAATCATGAAACATGACAAAACTAAACAGGGCATTACTGAGTGTATTCCAACCACAAATTATGTGGTTTTAATTTCCCTCTTTTGGGCTCAGTTTCCATTTTTTAGAAAACCATTTTTTGGTCATATGAAAACATTAAAAATTGTTTTCACTGGTTCAATATAAAAAAAAAAAAAAGTTATTTCACCCTAATGAATATTTAACTCTACAAGATCTTAATTTGTATGAACAACAAAACAAGTAGGGTAGCATCAATGCCATGTCCAACACGATTGACATTATGACAAGGACAAGATCAAATAAGACTCCCTCCAAGAATAACAGAATGGGCTTCCATAACAACCGCTAATCTTTCTCCACCTGTTTCTTTCATACTTTCTCAAACATCGAGGCTTGAAAACATGAGCCAAACACAGACCATTGTGAAACTTCCTCTTTTCTATTTCTTAGTAAGTCATTTTGTTGTGTAAAAATTTAGATTTCTTCCTAGAAAAGCTTTGTGACAGTGTTAGTAAGTTTTAACAGTGTGAGAACAATGTCTTGCAATATTAGGCATTAGTAAAATCGTAAAGAGCTATGTCCTAGTAGCAGCAAGCTATAGAATGTGGTTACAATGTTAAAAAATGATTTCATAGAAACAGATGATAAGATTATTCAGGGTTTTTAGTGTGATACTAAGTTAGATGAGAAGCATATAAAGCACTTGAAAACAAATATGGTAAAGTTTAACTCTTTTTAATGAAGTGAAATAAAAAATGAAAAACTTGAATCTCTTATTAATACATTACATCCATTTTTCCTTCCTTTTTTTGGCAATAAATTTCACTTTTCTGTCCTTTCAAGATTAAAAATAAAATATATTTGTTACCGTATTAACTCACCTATAACACCTTTTTTTAAATAATTTTCAGCTTCTAAAATAAGGGAGGGTATAATAGGTGAAACTTTTCACATGATATAGGTTGGGTTGTCTTGCTTCAAAGGCAGAATTATTTATAAAAAGTTAAATTATCACATCAATTTAAATTTAAACAGTTTGGTACAGCTCCCTCCTGCATTACCGCAGCTGACTGGGTCAAGTACTTAAACACTGAATATGGAGTTCAAGGTTAATGCAGCATTGCATTGTAGTTATCCTGCTGGGCGGCAACTGCCTGAATTTCAAATCTCCCTCTCTGAAACACCAAGGAATGATTTAAACGTTTTCTTTGCTCCTGATAATTTGCATTTGTGTTACGCTAATAACATATACTACATGGCTGCACTTAGTTTTTACAGTATTTACGATATTTATGACTCTCCGCTCTCACAGCTCAGTCCATTTTCTTCAGTATATTCTAATACAACTTGAAGGATGCCATAATACTTGCTCTCCTACTCTTACTTCACTGCTTACTCACTCTCAGCCAATGGCACACTACAAGCATATAGCCAAAGTTGTGGAACTCTGAAAAAAGGGCACTGAGAGGAAATACGGTATTTTTAAAATCTTACAATAAAGTTTTGACAGTTTCCTTGAGGGTTTTTCTTCTCTCTTCAAATTTCTTTCACGTGGAAAATGAAGAGATATTTTATATAATTATAAATACTAGTTGAGGCAGATGTAGAAGTAAATGAACCCCTGAACAACAAAAGTTCGAAAAGCTGGCAGTTCATACATAGTCTGAAAATGTATTGCCCCAATGATTTTTGTTACTTTTTTGGTAATGTCGCAAAATGACAGAGTTGGATATTTGAGGAATTAACAGCGGTCTCCAAAGTTCATTGTGTTACAAAGAGTTGGAGTTTTTTTTCAAATCGTGGGTAGTTCCATGTTCACAAAATGGTAAACATACCTTGCAACTAATTATCTTTTTCCTGCTGTATGAAGCTTCAAGTAGCCACAAAGGTAATAAGTAATATTGTTGGGTCATCTTTAAGTGACATGTCTAAAGGGATTAGGTTCGGTTTAATAACCATTATAGAAATTTTCTCTCTTGCTTGTTTCTATAAGTTTTCCTTTGCCTGCCTATTTTCACTACTACTTTTTTTCTTGCCATTGATCTCATGTGTTGAGTGAAGGAAGTCAGCTTACTATCAATTGCATCTTCACAGTTTGATTTAGAAAAGTGAATTTCTTTTACAGGTACATAAGATAGGCTTAAGCAAATGTAATTTTTAAAATTCTATTAAGGTTGGATTATATTTAAGACCAAAATGCATTATCAGCCATATCTTGGCTTAATTTGGCTATTAAAACATACTTGTAGCCTGATGCCCAAAGATATTCAGCCAAACCAAGGTTGATATGATTTTTATTTCTTATTAAAAAGAAAAAAAAATTTAAATACTAGAAAAAAATCTGGGACAGTTCAAGAAGGGAGCAAAAATTTTAACCGAAAGACTTAGGAGGTGGAAGGGAAATAAGGAGAAAAGTGTACAGAAACAGATATTTAAAAAGAAAGTACTCTAAAATAGGTACCAGTCAGTATGTAAAACAATATGAAACTTCTTAAAATTTTGTCTTCAATCAAAAACCATCTCTTCTAAATACAAACTTTTTTTCAAAAATGATATTTTTTTTATTATTATATGCAGTATGCAGTAAATACAGTACAGTACTGGTATTTCAAATTTGTACAAGGCATGTCAGCAAATGTCAAATTGTTGTCAATGGTTTAAAAAATACTGCAGATCAGAAGAGCAGATCTATAGGAGATACTATGCTTTATAAGAGCAAATGGTAATGATAAATATACTGGTATACAGAAATAATGTCTTACACAGATAGCTAAGATCTTGATAGCTAGCAACACTTATGTCTATAGACCAATTGAGGATTCTCTTCTTGCTTATCCAGCCTTGCATCTGTAGCTACCATCTGGAACAGAAAGATGTCATTTAAGTTGTTAAGTCTAAATTTTGCATCATAATCAGACAGGATAATTCAATTTAACCTTTTTCTGCTAACTTATGAGGGGTGTTCCATATTGATTTACACTATTTTTTTTTACATTCACTAAGAACCTCTATGCCTTGCCAGATATAACCATTTTCTCAGCAAAGTCTTCATTAAGCTGTACATACTTTTGCCACGCAAGTGGGAATTCTCTAGGCCCTCTGAGAAACAATTTTTTGCAGTCTGTCATACCCACCTCAGGAGATTTCCAGGGAAGTCGGCAAAATGATGTCTGTGCAGAAGTGAGAATACAGTGGATGTGGCAGCACCGGAAACCCCATCTTAGTCATGTTGTTAATCTTGGTCCCTGGTTCCAGCCAGTCAATATGGATGATTCCATCCTTGTTCCGAAAGATTGTGGCCATGCATTTGCCTGCTGAGGGAGCTGTACAGAACTTCTTCAGTGGGGAGCTGCCTTTGTGCTTCCACTGCATTGATTGGGCTTTGGTTCTGATTAGCACCTATTCAGAGCTATGAAAAAACCTCCATGTGAACATCATTTTGTCAACTTCCATGAATTGTCCTGAGGTGGGTGCGACAGACTCTGAAAAAGTGGTTCTAGGAGGGCTTAGAGAACTTCCACTTCGGTGGTGCATGTTTATACAGGTTAATGGAGATTATGTTGAGAAAGTGGATATATCTGCTGAGGCATAGAGTTTCTTAGTGAGTGTAAAGAAAATTAAGTGTAAATCAATATGGAATGCCCCTCGTATTAACCGTGCAAACTGGTGCTGCTGAGTTAGTTTGAATTTTTTTTCTAATCATAAATGGATGAACCGTTATAAATAATTTGTCAGTTTCCTCCAAAACAAGAGCCCAGCATGTATTTCTTGAAGTTTAGACTGATTTGTCTTAACATGGCAGAGGTAGATATAATGTACCAGTATTGCAATGGATGGTGCAATCATCATCTGAAACTATTAAGGTACAAAGATGGCAGCTAAGATAGAACAGGGAACTGATGGTGTCAGGATGTAGGCAACAGATTAAACTATATACTGACACACTGAATCCCTAATTAATAATAACTTCTTTTGTCTATTGGCATGCAAAATAGTGCACCTTATATAGGAGTCAGTAACACGGCCAATATTAGTCCATGCTGATACCTATACACGGCTGAAGCAATGAAAGGGTTAATTCAGCTTAGTTTAAACTCATTCACATATTGAGGTTATATCACAAGTCAGGTTCTATTTATGTGCTGGCATCGGTTAATTTCAATGGATGCTCAATTTAATTATTATGGTAAAATGACATTTGACTATAATAATATATCTTATACAGTGTTTTTAGGTTTTTAATAATACATTGTAGCATTCCAGACAGTAAAAGTTCCAAAATGCATTATGGTTATTTTACTGTCTTTATAAGTTAATTCCTTCAGCACTAATAGATCATACGCATATTAATTTCCAGCAGTGACATACCACCAAGAGCAGTGGTATAGCCAGAAAATAATTTTGGGGAGGGTCGAAAGTACCCGGGGGGTTTGCGGGGTATCCATAACCCAAGAAAGGGGGGTTGGAAGTACTCCATTGGGGAGTGTGGAATACCCCAAGAAAGGAAAATGTTTAAATATTCAACTAACTAAAATCACATTTTACAATATTTTAGCACTGACAAACTAAGCAAATTTGTTTACTATACTCTAGACATGCCAATTGAAACAAGAAATCGTTACCTACGTTAGAAACGCTTACTATTTATAAGAAAAGTAAACAACACATGGAACAGTGGAAATAGTTGATAACAGGTACAGAGTTATGCTTACTTTTGTTAGTACACTGTAGAAAGCACTTTCAATGTTGATGTTTTTCTTTGCAGAAGTTTTGTACCAAGCAGAGAACCCAAATATACTGCATAAGTCATCTACCTTCAAATTATCCACATCTGCTTCATCACACTGAAATTTTAGAATGCAGAATTATAGTAAACACAATTTTGTAACTCCCCTTTGGGTCATATGGAAGAACAACAGGTCGCCACTTAAGCTCCACCCACTCAACTCACTGGGTTTGTTCTCAAAGCACTCAGAATCCATGAACACATTGTTTGCACATGTGTTCTTTGTCCACAAAAGGTTCTGACTTTCAATCTTCGGTTCCTTGTGTTCTCACAGACAGTCTATATACTATAAGAAAAGTTTGCAGGCTCTACCATGAACTGTTATCAGAGACATGCGCAGTAACCACAACCCCATCCGCAGCAAAGTGCTTCAACCAACTTGTTCTCAGTGTCAACCTTTATTGTCCTGACAAAACTAAGTATTAAGAACTATATCATACTATGTATTGTGCTTGTTATTATATTTTTAAAAATAACTGAACTAATTTAAACAGCTCACTAGATTCACTTTGCTAATCCTAAACAGTTAAACACATACCCCTAATTTCACGATATCTACTGGAATACAAACTAACAATAACACACATGTACTCAGAGGAGGGTATAATTCATTATAATATTATTCCCTCCCATAGTGATAAGCAAAGGGAGATTTAAGGCTAATTGCAATACTGTGACAGCCGACTCACCATTGCGGTGTGCTTTGGGTAGGGAAGTTTCAAATTCCTCCCACCAGCTGCTGTGTGAGGCACTCAGCATTTCGAATTTCCACATTTGAAATTAATTTTCATCCACTAAAAGTTTATATGAGCAACTCATTTTTGGCATGTGTCTATCTGCAATGATGACCTACCTATGCGCTAAATTTGAGGGTAGCTTTCAACACGACAACCCGTACGGTTCCCTTGTCAGTATCTTTTTTTTTCCTAGTAACTTCATTGTATAAACTTCCTGAAAATTTTAATATTTACTTACTTTATTTATCAGAAGAATGCTATGAACGTCTCGATCCTTTAACCATTCTGACCATTTTGCCATATTACGACACAGTTTCTTTAAACGAGATGTTGCATCATGCACAACAATCACTGCATGAGCAAATGTATATATGTTTGCCATCTCCCCTAATGAACCTTCACCTGAAATGTTACCAGTATGAATACAAGCACAATTATTCACTTAACAAATGTTACAAGATACCAGTACAGGATCATTACGATATAACAGTTCAATCATCTAACATTAAATATGGGTGACAATATATTCATATTTTTATGAATGTGTTATGTCACACCAATTTAAAAAATATATATATATATAACACTTCATACATGCTTTATGTTTCCAGCTTCTGAACCTTGTTTATGGTTGAATGTGTTTCACCCAAAATGCCTTGTTCACTGTCAGTAGTCTTTTTGAGGAAATGAAAACGACATCAACCATTATATTCCTTGACCTTATGAAGTCTTTGTTTTATTCAATGGGAAACACATGTACCCTTCTATAAAGATTGGTATTTTATGCAAGTGATATCATAAGGTTTTTTTTGTATTTAATAAACATGTTTTCAGATATGTCATAACTAGAGTTCAGATGTTTAATGACTTAAAAAAGTGGAAAATGACTGCAAATATGACCTTAAAAATGACTAAATAATGACCCAAAAACCTAAAAATGACCTTATAAAAGAAAGTCTTTTCTAAACATAAATGTTACAATTTAAAACGTATATTGTTACATCACATTCAATCAGATAATCATTTTTTAACAATTTTACAGGTGCTTTACAGTTTTACTCTTAATGAAATTCTAATCTATTAATGTTTCCACTGCAAATGTGAACTGAAAATATTTTTAAAACATGTCTATTAGTTGTTAACAGCAAGGAGGAAGAGGCAATGTGCTATTACTTGTTACTGTCCCTTCACATTTCAGTTACAGTAAAACCAAAAATTTGTTAGACTCTTTTTTGGAAAAAATTTAAGTCAACTGCATAATTGTGCTCTTTTGCCGAATTTATAACTAAAATATTTAGTTAAATTACAAATATGATCGAAATATGACCAAGACCATAAAAATGACCAAAATATGACTTTATATTCAAAATAAAAATGGTCCGATTATAGTAACAAATGTGCAATTCATTTTAATTTGAGTTTGTAGCGAGAATGGAGGTAACGATAAAAATATGTCATGACAAACATCCGAACCCTAGGTCTCCTAAGGGGCTGGTTATCGAACCTATTACATGAAATTACCTGTGAGGAAATTGTACATTTTATAATTTTCCTATCCATTTTTTAACTGATCTTGTAACCTTTGTTGTACTTTTCCTTTTTATATTTTGCTTTCCTCTTTTTCATTCTGTTGAACTCATACTGATCTCTTGTACATTACTGTTGACAAAATAAATCACACTAAAAATTATCACACAAATTTTATACAGTATCAAGAAGACTTAACTCAAAAGTGGTTCTGTAAAAACAATTTGAAACAGGTAAGAGTCAAATAAAAAGTATTTGGTTCAACGAACCCACCTATTTGAATTCCTAGGGATAAGGCATATATAAAGCATATTTCTTAGGCATACATTACAACAAAAAAGCAATTATTTTTTCTGAAAGACTCTAGAATAAACAAAAAGATAGTGCAGTCCTGAGGGACTATTTTGAAGTCTTTTAGGGCTTAAAATCCAGGCCTTACTTATAATAATAAATAGTGCATATGGAATAAGTATTGGCATGAAAAAGAAGAGAGGAACAAGAGAATACTCTCAAACCATGAGATACCTTTCTCTGTTCCATGAAATTGTATAATATTAAACTTATTTTACATAGCCTACTCTTATTAAAATGCCTAAACATACCTGCAATATCACAGTACACAACATGTAGATCAGATTCTTCATTCCAGCTAATAACTTCATTTGCAAAGTTGACTCCTGATGAAGGTTGGTATAAGTCACTAAAAGAATTACTTATATGGCGATCCAGAATGGATGTTTTTCCAACTTTCTTGTCACCAACCACCAATACTTTGAAGTGAATCTGGGTCCTCCTTGGCTGCACACACAAATGGGGAAACATATAATTACATATAAATTAAAAACTGGCATCTTAATTTATTACTCTGGTGAAGTTGAACATAAAGTTAGTCCATGTGCGAAAAATACATCCAAATAAAAAATTATTTTTTCTCTCTAGTTAAAAACTGACTCAAGTTTTTTGTGTGCTCTATTTTCAGTAATAGATTTTTCTTCAGCTGTTCCTGAACTTTCTTGATGCTAAAGGGATCTAACTTAACCCACTTAGATACCTCATAGCATTGGGCATTGCATTATTTTCTTTGACGTTTGTGATAAAGATCTGTTCGGCATGTTCAATCAATCAAATCTTTATTTAGCCTACTATTAGGTACAAGTATGGTTTGTACAATAGAGACTTCATCAATTATAGAAACTTACAGAGTTCTATCACTTCAAAGAACTATGTTGCTATGTTTTCTTATGTCAGCTGACTGGCGGAAGCAACAATTTATTTACCATTTTAAATATCCACTAAGACACAGAACCATGTTTCATACATGGAGCCCATTATCACGAAAAAGTTGTTTACAATATTTTTTTCCCAAGAAGTTAGAAAAGGAAAGCTACAATTTTTTTTAAGTTTGTAGGGCCTAACAGTTAACTTTGCAAAAGATAGATTTATGCTGTACCCCAGCCAAGCTCCGCCGTTTTGTTAGGTTAGGAATGTTTATGTTAGTTTAGGAGCAATATACAGAATAGCACGAGGTTTATTATGTCTCACATTGAATTTCTTCTGTGATGAAACCCTAAACCCCACCTTCCCAGGCGGGCCTCATTAGAAAGGAGCCTAGGGTGCAGCATAAAACTATTTTTTCCCGTTAACTTTTGTAAAATAATTTAAATCAGGCTATATTTTGTATTTCAGAACTAACAACACAAGACTGAAAAAGACAGGACATGATATATTAAAATTAATATACTAAATGACCTGGAACTTTCTTATTCAGTTTTCAAATTTTGCATGGTGAAATTGTTTTGTAACAAAGTGAGAAGAGGCTGGATTTTTTAAGTTTGTGTTGTAAAAACTATGGAGGTCTACTATAAATCGTAGAAAACAATTGGATTAAGATTTAAAAAAATGTATTTGTACATATTTTTTTTTTTTTTTTTTGTAGGATAAATGTCATTGTGTAAAAATTCCATTATGTTAGTAAATCTAACGTAATATGTGAAACTATAATAAATAGGTTAGGCTTGTTATATCTGCAATAAACATGAGGGCCCCCCCCCCAAATTCCTTAAACCAGTCCTGTTGATATGTAATGAACAGGACAAGGCATTTGATGATTTTGCATAATTTTTATAAGAAGGTGAAAAGATAGCTCTAGTATACATAAATGTTTATAATGAGTTAATTGATTAAATAAGGGTAATTTGTTTTTGCATTTTATTGCTTTATTTTGCATTTTTCCTCATTTTCATGAGATAGATCATTTTCGGAAGTTTAGGTAATTTTCGGCATTTTTAGTTCATGTTTCATTGGCAGCAGAGAGGAGATTTTCCATGTAGGCTACAAATCATTACTTTCAGACAACAGACAATCTTTTTTATTTGAGAATCTCCGCCAAGTGTTCACAGTTAATTTTAATTCAGGTTTATTGTAAACACCATACAAGTTTGTCTTTAGCAATAAAGAATTTGTCTTTTTAAATGACACGTATTTGCTAAGGGCAATTTGATGTGCATGCCAGTTCAGATTTTTTTTTCGCTAAGGGTGTGCAAGTAGTATAAATTTACTTACTTTTTTAGTAACAAAATAAGTGAGTTTTATATTGTAAATTCACATCCAATAAATTGTTTTTAGAATAGCAATTCATTACTTAAAACAACTAATTATAAGTAATAATGGTAAATTTATTGGTCCTTTTTTTTTTTTTTTTTTTTTTTTTTTTTTTTGTTAAATTTTGTGTAATTTTTTCGCTATTTTATGGTCATTAAATGCCTTGCCCTAATAATGAACAAGTTACATCGGTCTCCATGTTCGGCAAGTAGCTAGGGTCCAGGAATGACATGGAGGGAGACTGGCAGCAAGACAAAGGGATGCCAATCCTCGCCCATCCCCACAGGGGATTAGGGGAAAATCTCCGTCTTCAAGGAAGTGCGCTAGATTTAGGCACGTACAAGACGTTACATCTATTCTACACTATGGCTGCGTCCATGATTCAGCGTATTTAATAAATAATTATAGAAAATTATATTATATTTTATTGACCCTTGGGCATATACATTACGCAATAGATTTCGTCAGAGTACGGAATTTGTGACTTAATTATGGAGTCGAACACAACAATTACCTCTACAGTACTGTACGGGTAGAAGAAGGCCTGAACAATTCTTTAGATCGGCGTTGTGTTTGTATGAGAAATACCTTTAGTCATTTTAACCAGAAATAATCCAAATACAGCATTATCACAAATCCATAGTAACGCTATTGGCCTACGCAGTTGTACGTGAGATTTCTTGATGTGTGACACAGACAGCAATAACGAGATCTAAAGGGTTGATTATTCAATAAATTATTTCCAAGGCCTGCAGCGATGTGGAGATTGTTCATTATCATCGCCTACTGCAGGGACCAGGATGTGAAGGAAACAGGCTTTACACTGGTAATTTTGTCACAGGACCCTTTCTTTCGAGGTATGGAGTTCTGATTGGATTGCATCTACATTATTCAATTCGGAATACAACTACTTCAATTCGGAATGCATTGCTTTAAAGTCTGATAATCCTGCTATTTTAATTTTTTTTTTCTCTTTCAAGTATTGCACTTAATTCTGGAAACTGCTTGATTATCTGAGTTAATCGACCACCGCTGCCGCGACCCTGTAGTTAGTAACTACTTGCTAACTCGCCCTAACTTGGAACGAGGTGTACTCTCTCTGGCTCTGTCGTGAGGATAACTTATCCCAGAAAATGGTAGAGGAGCAAGCTGCCGAAAGCTCTGAATCAATCCTTCTACTCACTCAATTAGAAGCCCGAAAAACCATTTACATTATCAATACCGGGAAAGCATCAAGTCACACATATATTATAAATCTCAATATGAACCTTAATTAAAAGCCTCTAAATGAGAAAAGCTCATGTTTATGGGCTACAATAAACTTATCTTTTAATAAAGGATAATAGAAAAAAAATCAATATCCTACTGAAGTTAATACATAAATTAAATATGAGTACGAAAACAAAGTGAGCCAAGAAATTTATCTAAATAATGATAGTAATAATAATAATAATAATAATAATAATAATCTTTAAATTGAAACTTATCTCTACTAACTGGGCTTAAATGGAAACTTAAGGAATACACTTACCGGGCTGATAATCTTATTTTTCCAGCTGCTTTCACACACGGCTTGTACCAATTGCAAATCCGGAGATTGTGATCTTGAACTGCTCGACGATCCTGCAGAATCATATTCACGTAAGAGTCTAATATATTCACCTCCATGTTCCAATCCATTTCCTACAGACTCCTTTCCTTCACTGGCTTCATCGGTCTGCACAGAAACTTCTTTATTCTGGGGTTTACTGGGAGACAAGAGAGGCTCGCTTTTTGAAACGTGCTCCTTCCTTGTGACATCTTTCCCTAGCCATTCGTATTTTGTTATGCGTCTTTTGAATGACGAAATTTCCAATTCCATCGACTTTCCTAATAAGTTTTTCAAATCTTCATTTTTAGAAACAGATGAACAAGTTCCTGTAGGGTCACTCTTAGCAGATCCCAGACTTTGCGAAGATTCGGAAGTATGATCGCAATCATTTATATTAACATGAAAATGAGGTTTGGTGCATGCATTGGGCATGTTAGGGCAAACTGTGTGTGAAATACTTTCACCAACCTCACAGTCAGTCATGACATCGGTATCTGAATGCCGTTTTTCAGGGAGATCTTGTGTAATTGTTCTATCAAGAATGCCGTTTACTTCGTTGTCTAGCTCTGATCCAGATGACATTTTCATCTCAACTCCAGATTCATCATCGTCACTCGATAAAGACTCTGTAAGGGTCTCTGTACTCGCATAAACGCTTTCTTTTTCTTCTCTGCGTGTGTATGACCACTTCATTTGTTTTTCATTTTCTCCGGGAGTAGGCATAGTGAATTTTTCTGAAGCCTGCCCGATTTTACTTTTACTAAGTTTTCGAACTAACTTTGTCACAGTTCCTGGTAACTTTGTTACAGAAGAGAATTTTCTTCTAAGTCGAACTAAGTTTGTTTCATGCCCAGCAATTCGTGACCGGGTAGAATTGTCCATAACCAATTAATAAATTCGATCACTAACCTTGAAAACGTTTTAGCTACCGGTAACTTTCTGTGTTTTACGCAACGTAACTTCGGAGCCTTTACAAATCACTTTCGGCGATAATGTTAAATGCTTTCACTTTGAAACCGATATAATATTCACACGCAGAATATGAACAAAAGTATGCAGTAGCTGTGTGACACACCTACCAGTACCGTAACTCAAGCAGCGTATGAATCAGCAAACCGAAGGAGTCAAACTGAACGAGTTGGATGCAATGTGGAAAGAAAGTAGAGGGAGGATTAGTTTGACTTCTTACCGTTTTTCCAGGAAAAGTGGAGGGGAGGGGGTGTTGAAAGCGGATATTCCTTCATCTGTTTTGTACAGAGCCAATCACCTTTGCAGAAAATAAACTTGCTAAAAAAAAGACAAACTCGAGCATGTAAACGCAAGTCCATCAGAAATATAATAATAATAATAATAATAATAATAATAATGATTGCACTAATATAATAATAATAATAATAATAATAATAATGATGATGTTAATTATGTCA
This sequence comes from Ectobius pallidus, assembly GCA_964059195.1. NCBI lineage: Eukaryota > Metazoa > Arthropoda > Insecta > Blattodea > Ectobiidae > Ectobius > Ectobius pallidus. The sequence goes on from CAXKWD010000003.1 coordinate 41,452,633, forward strand.
GTATCATTCAACTACAACATGCATTTAATAATTACTTACTTTTATTAGTGTTACTGCTTATTATTATGAATATAATTATGATTATTATTAGTATTATATTAGTTTTACCATTATGGTATGTAAGGAATTCTGTAATTCCTGTTTGTATAAAATATTGCTATTTTTTTTATTATCATCACTATCATTCTGTATCAACAATCATATTACCTAGGTATTATTATCACCATCATATCTTTAGATGCCTGCTATTTAAAATTTGTAAAAATTGTCTGTAGCATCTTTAAATAAGTAAATGATATGAAATTATAAAAACTGAGTGAGACTTACAAGGAACGAATTTAAAAAATATATTAAGAGACAGAAAAAGTCAATGAAAGAAAAAGCTAAGAAAATATCTTTGGAGAATAAGAAATGCTGTAAGAAGTTAATCAGAGAAAATAATTAAAAATTAAATAATGATTATAAATATAATAAAAAATCAAGCTAGTAACGAAAAAGAGATGAACATAAAAAAAGAAATAAATAAATTTAGAGATAAATTTCTTTTATATCAAGTTTTTCTCCTCTGTGTTAATTTCTTAGCAGATCTTGAAAACGAGATGAGAGCTATAATTGTGTGAGATCTATGCAAAGCACCTCACTATGTGGGCAGCATCCTAAGACTTGTGAAAGTGTTTCAGTCTCACTGCCACAATGACAAGAGGAGCCTATAATATATATTTTTTAAGTATTTATAAATAAATTTTAAAAAATCTTGAAATGAGTGAGTAGTCTTGGCACAAAATGAAATGTTTCTATATATGTATGTCCCCCTAAAAGGGGCACCCGAGCACGAGCAGTCTTGCTCATTCGGGTGTATTACTAAATGTAATACCTCTTGTAATATCTCTTGTAATAAATAAAATATCTCTCTCTTGTATGTTCCTTTTTTCCAGATTCCATAAAAAAGATAGTACTCCTATAGCTTGCTCAGGGGTTGTCTATTGCCATTAAGTAAGTAAATAGCTAATATTGGGAATGCCATAGTGCACAAAATAATTGAAAAAATTACACTTAACACATAAAATCCTACCAACATCTTACCTTCCTCAGAACATGTTTCAAGAGCTATTGCTCCCAACCTCAGCAAATCTCAATAAATGTTTTAAATGAAAATATGAGAAAGTGAAGAACTTTTTATTCCCAAAGATTTATTTCCCAATAGCATTTTTCCCTTTCACAAGTAATTCTGTGTACACTTTCATTTTGGAAATGTCTTTAGTGATGGCAGGATTTTAAAGTCATTTTCCATATCCTTTCTGTAATATTATGGAATTGCAACATAATTTCTTCCCATTTTGTAATGCTGAAGTATTTGAAACCATCTGACAATTTAAATTTTTACTAGCAATTTTCCTGTCCTTTGTATGGGTGAAGAAGTATTTTGCTTGATTGTTAGCGTTACCCAAGAAACATCGCGAGGAAGTAACCATATTGGGTTTCTCAGTGTGCAGTCATGATTTTTCAGGGTTTGAATCGGTTTGTTCATTTTTGCAATATTTATTCAATATCTGAACTTTGTGTCTATATCAAACATTTGAGCAAAAGCCACATCAATGTGTCCGTGCTAAAAAATGAGTCTGATTAAGCATGGCAACAAAGATTATAAAGATGCTGGAAGACACATTGCCCAATGCCCTGGTGAGACTGAAAAAATTGGGGAATTCATACTTTAATTAGTATAGACCTATGCTTCAATAAAGTGTAGGCCTATATTTCTTAAATACAATACTGAAATTGAATTGATAGAGCCAGAGGACATTGCAGTTTAATGGAAGAAACTTAGGACGATAATGAAAGGTTCCACCAAGCCTTAAATAAGTTCAACCAATCAGTTATTGCCATTAATCAATTCGTAAAGTGAAACACTTAGAGGAATGTAAGGATCTAACACCAAAGGAGCAGATATAACACAAATTGTTGTACATTAGTTAGGCACAGGGGCACCGTATCACAGCATAACTAACATGCTGGGGTTTTAAAAGCAAATATACTCGTAATTACTATGTTTTCATGCAGAATTCAGATTGATCTGAATCTTCCAATACGATCCAGTTTTCATGCAAAACTTTCGATCAGATATTGAAAACGTTTCCGAGAGAATCCACAGAACGCGCTAGCCCCACATTCCACAACCAATGGAACCCTTCTTGCCATACACGAGAACATCGTGAGGATATTGAGGACCAATGAAATGTCTGTTTAGCATATTGAGATCGAAGTGAACACATGGTTGTGTTTTCATGGTGTTTGCATACGATCTCAGTCAGATACAATCCTACCTTTTAGGGGGACTAACCTTGAGACTCAGGTCAATCTGAATTCCCGTTTTCATGACAATACGGTAAGCGTATTCAGATCAATCTGACTTCTGCATGAAAATGATGTAAATGTTGAATAGCATAGAGCATGCTTTTATATGTCACCAAATAGTAGGCTATCCCATATATAATTGAGGAGCATTTTTTCAAAAGCCGATATCTACATGGATATCTCAGTGCAAGAGGTGACTAAGTACCATCAAGAAAAGTGCTAATATCTGTGTGTATTGACCAGCAAAGATCGTATTTTATCTACGCCAAACATGACTAGCAGCCATTACTGTGGCTGTAAGTGATACAGCAAGGCTGTTTGTCATGTTTGGCTTAGATAGAATACGATCTTTGCTGGTCAATACACACAAATATTAGCACTTTTCTTGATGGCACTTAGTCACCTCTTGCACTGAGATATCCATGTAGATATCGGCTTTTGAAAAAACGCTCTTCAATTGTCATCTTCATTCTAAAATGTAACTATACCTATTGCTACAGCATAATCACGAATTTCTCCCATGTATTTTTCTATTCACATTTCATAATAAAAGCTGAAAAGACTCTAGTAAATTGATTTTTAGTACACGCTCTGCAAAGTGGCTGTTTCTTGGACTGATAACACACCGTAAAGTAGCACTTTACCATCCTAGGTCGATAAAGTTGCCATGGTAATCCCTAGTGTACATAGTTCCAACTATGGCTCCTAGATGTCTCTACAGTGTCTCCCAGTGCAAGTTCAATTTTATATGTTAAGGGGTTTATTGTTCACTGTCTATTAACAAGCATAGTAAACCTTCTTGGCTTATGCCTCGGCCGCTATACTTGATCCGTCCGCTAAAGCCTTATTTTGCATACTTGATACATAAATAGCTATTATAATTCTCTATTCTTTCCTGACCATACAGTATTTTCACACAACAATTCACTGAAACAGAGAGAAAGGAAAAAAAAAAGACCTTTGGGTTTACAGTAAGCCATGGTACTGCTATGCATTTGTTTATTTATTATGTGTCATGGCCTGTGTTCATTATAACTGATAATGAATTTAAAATATTATAATATATCAAATAGTGAAGATGAGTTAACGAATGTAGATCTTTCTGGGTTTAAAAACTATGTTGATACAAAATTTCAGCCCTATCAGGTTAGTAGTTTCTGCGACAAATCGGTTCAGACAGAGATGAACGATTAAATTTGTATACATGTATATGAGGAAGTTAGTAATCTGAATACAAACCATGGTTACAACCAACAAAGAAACACAATCATTTTAACAATCAGTGAAGGATAATAGTAATAACAAAGTTTTGGAAAGAATATGAGTTTTCACAAAACCAAGGAAAATAGTTTTGGGGAATATGAGAATGGGAAAAGTTAAGATTGAAGGGTGAAAGAGGTCTAGAATAAGTAAATTTGGGAAAACAGTAACTCAGATGCTTGGTAACAACAAACCAGAACAGATCCAGAATAAAACCAACCACATAATACTCAGATAATTATTTATTAAAATATTAAGTAATACGTTTTTAATATACACTAACTTAAAGAACCCTGCATTGCTCAGGTTCTTCTATTTTGCTTGTACTGGTCCTGGACTTCCCAGTAAATTGCTTTTTTTTTTTCAATTTTTATTCTTAGAAAATCTTTTAAAAAAATAGTGAAAATTTTTCAGCGAGAATTTTTGCAAAATTTGAAATAAAATTTTTAGCTCTTAATATAACCACCTTGTGTACAATGTTTGAGCAAAATTGTTATAGCTGTTTTCGAGAAAATCCCCAAAAATGACAATTTATTAATGTCAAGGTAAGAGAAGTTATTGTCAATCTTCATGTCACATTCCCAGAAGGTGCCTAACCCAATTATAAAATGTTGTTTTGATACAATTTTTCATTCTGAAGTTAGGCTGCTCATGGACACACAGCCAGACGAAAATGTTTCTGAAAATAGTATTTTTGGATTCAGGGTAGGTTACCTCAAAACGTTCATTTATGTTAAAAACATGGCATAAAATTTCGGGGTCAAACACAATATTTTCTCTACCTAAACACCTGTGGTACGGAAGCAATAAAAATGTGTCAGTAGGCCTACTAATTGAATTAACTGGTACATATTTTAGGAAGTAAAGTGTAATTAAGCCATCCATTCAAGACAAAATATTATTTCAAAGTCCTTGGATTCATTGAAGAAAGAAAGCAAGAAAGAAAGAAAGAAGAAAAAAAAACTGGTAATATTAACACATTGAAGCTGTCACAAAATTTGAAAGTAGGTTTGGAATAATCCATGACAGATTTTACTGATTTAAAGTTATCTCTTATCCTGTATTTATGCTGCTTGAATTTAAGAGTTTGTAGAGTCTACGAAGGCTATTTGTTTTTCAACCTCTGATGGGGCATAAAATGAAAACCACAGTGAAAATCAAAACTGTTTTATTTGGAACATTTAGGTAAACCTTTTAGCTATTTCTCTACATAGTCACGCTCCAATTGAGACATTTGTCATAGCGTGGTACCAACTTTCCAATACCCTCTTCGTAGAAGCTTGCTGCCAGCGTATCGAGAAGGGTCTTCACAGCATTTTGAAGTGTTTTGAAATTCTTCAGTTGTATGGAAGCCAGATCTTGGGTTTGTTCAGGAAATTTATGTGGATCCATTGTGTGGATTGTTCTTTTGATTCTGGATTGTCATATCGAATCCACGTTTCATCCCCTGTTAAGATGGATTTCAAAAACTCGTTTCTGTGCTGAGTGACTTTAATCTTTTTTGGCAGCTGAAGAAAGATCTGGGAGGACAGTGCTTTCACACCAATGAAGAATTTCAAAACACTTCAAATTCCTTGAAAACCCTTCTCAATATGCTAGCAGCAAGCTTCTATGAAGAGGGTATTGGAAAGTTGGTACCACGCTATGACAAATGACTCAATTGGAGCGCGACTATGTAGAGAAGTAGCTAGAAGGTGTACCTAAATGTTCCAAATAAAACAGTTTTGATTTTCACTATGGTTTTCATTTTATGCCCCATCGGAGGTTGAAAAAAAATAACCCTCATACAATATATACTCCTGAATTATAAATTCTTTAAAATTTAGTATGCTGCCATTCTTTTACTCCGTCTCCATACTCCAAGGTATCCAACAAAATGGAGGACAAGATAAAATAGACCAAGGATCATCAGATCACCATAAAGGTTATCAATTTTGAATCCATATTCATTTAAAACCTGTTGGCCATTCCGAAGGCAAGGTAGGTTTGTGTTGTTTGGACATTCTGTGAATAAAACAGAGAGACACAGCAATTTAATATTACAGAACTGGTCTTACAATTGCATAATATCAAAGTAACATTCTTTACTTAAAAGAAAATAAAAACAACTCATGGCTGGCAAAGTAACCACATGGGTGAAACGATACGAGTATTCTGACACTCACAGTGAACTAAGCCTTTTTGACAGATGAATAGAAATGAATCTTGCTGTTGCTAGAAGTATTAATATTCTCAAACATTCAATAACCCCAGATCCATGTCTGCTAGGCTGTACTCTCTAAAATAAGAAGAAACATACCTTACTTGCATTTTGCATGTGAGTTAACTTATAACGTTTCCATGGAATCTCCTGTACATAGTTATAGTTACCATAGAAACTTCTAAATTTAAAATGACATTAAACAGCTCTTCAGGTTATAAAATGGGTCAATTGTTAAAGTGAGGTCTTGACCATAGACTGAACCAATGGCTTTCAAGTTATGTCTAAGGTTAAAATGTTGTTTTACAACTGGCAACTTTGAAAAATAATCAATATTTCATAATTTTATGGCAATATGCTGCAGAAACAAAAAACTATGTGAAGTTATAACTATATTAAATTAATATCTAAATAGTATGATAGACGGTACCAAGGGGAGCCTGATATGAATACTTAACTGTGGAATAAATTTGGGATAATGTAAAATTGTATAGAAGATAGGACTTCCTAAGAAAACGAGGATAAATGAATTCCTTAGATATATTTTTAAAAATAATATTAGAATAGGATGCCATGTGATTGGAAGTTCCAAGGCACAGACATTAGGTCCCACATACTGGCCTAAACACGCCTGAATCTATGCACTACAAAACCTCGCATTGGATGCTTAGAGGGCCCAAAACAGTTATCAATAGTGAGTTGTTAGTTTCCATTCTTTTTTTTTCTTTCTTTCTTTCTTTCTTTCTTTCTTCTTTCTTAAATGATTTATTTTTTGTTGCTTTGACCCATAGGAGTCTAATCACGACTGTACAGATAATTCTTTTGTTTTGCTAATTTCTAATGCTTTTCTTCTGTGGTTGCATATGGTTATTGGTCACTGGTGAATTTGCAAGAACAAGCTCAAGAAAGAAGATATTTTGAGCTGCTGACGGGACAATAGCCTACTCAATAAAAGAATCCAAGGTCTCTGCAAGAGTCCGATTTAAAACTGACCATGTTGACACGCTTGCAATTGTGCCACTAGAGGTGGTTGTTTATGATGTTTTACTCATTGTGTTCAAAAGGTGTAGGCTAATTGTCATTTTAACCAAATTGCTCGGAAATGAAAAATTGTATCAGAACAAAAACTTATATTAGGATTAAGTATCCTTCTGGGTGTAACATGAAGAGCTTTGTAGACTTTCTCTTAACTTTTCTCTCTCTCAAATCCTATGCCCCCATGTTGGGGCAAAGGGCCTCCAAGTGGAGGTTTCTGTTTACCATGTGAATTTTGTTATGCTTATTTTCCTAGCGAGGGCAGAGGGACAGGTGGTAAGCCCATCATCCCTTAACCCCCCTCCAGAAACTAAGGTATTACTTGGACGTGAAAGGGCCGAGAAATTTTGTCCAGAGGCTCTAATTTAGGCTTGGAGTTCATTGTGTAAATCTACGACATGGGCCCCCCAGCCTAAAGTCCCTCCAGGAGGACTTGATGCCCAGGATTTTTACGTCCTGAAAAACCCATCAACTGCAGCCGGGTTTGATCCCGCAACCTTCAGATCTAGAGGCGGGCACGCTACCTCTAGACCACCGCAGCCAACTCTTACCATTTACTACTACTTATATGAAGATAATTTTTGTTTTTCGTGATTAGAAAATTGCTGCAATGATTTAATTTAAATTTGGTATATATATAGAGACCTAAAATATCATATTTTAAAATATTTTTTACATATAAATTCTATGAATGGTAGTTATAAGCTAGTCACAATTTTTACAAGCTGAGGCTATAAAGTCCTGCCTCACTTTGGATTTGAGTAAGATTGAGACATATGAGTGCAGATATCCCACATTACTGTCACTCTTTACGGCACTTTAAAGCAAGAGAAACTGAGTGCATTGTATGTTCATTTACTCTTCATTTATCACTCATAACTGCATAGACTTATATGAGGGACTTTTTCCATATACTTAAAGGAAATACTTTTCTAAACCAAAATTACAATTTACTTGTGATGTCATATACATGGCCTACGGGAAGTGAGAACAGTGACTCATACAAGACTGCAAGCAGCAGAGTTGGAACTACATCATCTATAACACCTGCCAGATGGCAATATGGAGGCTTTGTATTCCTCATAGCATAGTATATGCCAGGATTGTGCAAAGTTAAACCTTTTGCCTGAAGTGTAGGGGGCCCATAATAAAGTCTTGCAGGGGGAGGGAATTTTATTGATCTGGCACTGGACCAAAATCTCATGATAGAATTATTTTCTCTCCAGCCCAAAAAAGCTAATCCAGGTTGTTTCTCATGCCAATACAAAACTCAATATGGCTTTTCAGAAATAGTTATAAACATCTGTTTTAATTTCTAAAAGACACCAACATTTTCTTTACCATGTGCAAGCAAGATTTCCGATGCATGAGTGGGCATGTCGAATAAGCTTCATGAGTTGGAAATTGTGTTAAACGATAATAACTTCATTGCCTTCTGTGTAATCGAACACTGGCTTAACAGTAACAATTATGATTCTGTATGTTTTCCTGACTTTTCGTGGGATGCAATCTATTGTAGGAATGTTTTACAGCATGGTGGTGTGGGCATCTTAGTTAAAAACAATATTACTTTTAAACCACTAGATATGGCTAAGTTCTGTATTGAATTACATTTTGAAACAGTTGCTGTAATACTACCCGATTATAAACTAATCTTAATCTCTGTTTATCGATCACCTGATGGTGATGTTAATTTATATGTAAATGCGCTGGAAAGACTAGTTATATCTTTACAATCCTATAAATTGCCTGCTATTATATGTGGTGATATTAATATTGATGTAACTGTTGATAACAAAATGTCACGTGAGTTCTTAAATGTATTAAGGTCCTTGAACTGCCATGTTACAAATGTGAAGCCTACAAGAGGAACGGCGTGTCTTGATAATGTTATCACTAACATGCCTTGGCAGTCCTTAGACAGCCACGTTGTGAACTTTAGTATATCTGATCATCATGCCTTAGTTGTCAAACTACACAATATTATTTTCAATAACATTATTGGAACTAACAAGTTTTGTAATACACGTGCTTTTAACGATGTTAACATTGGTAAATTTATTAGGTATTTAAGCTCCATTGATTGGTTTTATATATTTAATAGTAATATTATTTGTAAATATGAAAGTTTTATGTCTACATTTTTAGTTGGTTTTAATTCTTGCTTTCCACTTTTAACAAAAAGAAAGCATGTTAAACAGAAATACAAGCCAAGTTGGTATACAAATCACTTGAGGAACATGAAGTTACAATTAGAGCAACTGTCAAGTTTTATCGACTGGGCATCTAAATTTAATATCAATGATGAACATGTCAAAGTTATTTATAAACAAACTAAGAAGGACTACGTGACAGCTATAAAAGAGGCCAAACATGAGTACAATGAAAGTTATATTAACAATTACACTAACAGATGTAAGGCAGCATGGGAAGTTATAAACGGTAACCGCAAAACTGTAAACAAATCTCACATACAAGAATTTGATTCAAACGAATTCAACCAATATTATATAAATTCAGTTACCGAAATTGTAAATAATGTTAATCACTGTGGTAATAAGGCTATGCATTATTTAGCCAACATGAAATTACCCAGGGTCAGTTTTAGTTGGAAATTGGTCTCACAAGAAGATGTACTGAATGTTATTAATAGCCTAAAAAGTTCTAGATGTAAGGATATATACAATATAAGTGGTGAACTAATTAAAAAAATAGCTCCAAATGTTACTGTACCACTGACGCACTGTATTAATGAATGTTTGGGAAGTGGTATTTTTCCACATTGTCTGAAAACTGCAAAGGTAATTCCAGTGTTCAAAAAGGGTGATCCAAGTAAGCTTGAGAATTATAGACCAATCTCAGTTGTTCCTATTTTTTCAAAAGTAATTGAATCCATAAAGCGTACTCAATTAATTGAACACTTTGAGACAAATCAGCTACTAACTCCGGCCCAATATGGTTTTAGAAAAGGCATGTCCACACTTGATGCAGTTGAACACTTAGCAAAAATGATAATGAATGGTTTTGAAGATTGTGATAATACTTTAGCTATATTGTGTGATCTGTCTAAGGCGTTCGACTGTGTTTTACGTGATAGTATTTTGACAAAATTACAGTGTTATGGGATTAATGGAAATGAACTCAATTTAATTAAATCATATTTAGTAAATCGTTCACAAATAACATACTTAAAAGGAATGTATTCTGATGTAATTAATATTAACAATGGAGTGCCTCAAGGATCTGTTTTGGGTCCTTTATTGTTTTTAATTACAATTAATGATCTATCTTATAATATTAACTGTAATTCCATATTGTTTGCAGACGATACAACAATCTTTGCATCAGGAAGGAATGTTCATGATTTAAAAGTTTTTATGGAATGTGTTTTTAATGAAACTGCCAACTGGTTTGAGGCAAATGGCTTTAAGCTAAATAACAATAAGACCCAAAGTATATTATTTTCACTGAAGAATGAACATGAACCTGAGCAAGTGAACCTGTCTCAAGTAAAACTTCTAGGTATCATACTTGATCAAAAACTTACTTGGTCTGATCACATTAATTATGTTTGTGTGAGACTGTCTCGTGTTCTCTATTTATTGCGTCACTTGAAACCAATAATATCAAAAACATATTTAAAGCAAGCGTACTATGCATTTTTCCATAGTATATTAATTTATGGTATTCACATATGGGGGAATGGAACTGGAATTGATAAAGTCCTCATTTTGCAAAAGAAAGCTATTCGCATATTATCAGGTGCTTGCCATGATGCCCATTGCAAACCATTGTTTATGGAAGAAGGTATTTTAACTATTATAAATCAATACATTTTTAACTGTCTTAGCAATATAAAAATGAATCTGAATAAGTTGACCACTAGGCAAGTTGTACATAATAATTCCACTAGATTCAATTATTTTATTGTCAAGCCCTCTGTTAGACTCACTAAAAGCAAAGATTGGTTTAGTGTAACTGCAATCGACATGTTCAACAAACTGCCATTTGAAGCTCACACTGTTAGTCTTAATAAATTTAAGAACGACTTGAAAAAGTGGCTTACACTACATCCATTTTACAATATCAATGAATATTTTATTGCCAATGTTGATATGATTTTTTAATGTGTTATATTTTTATGTGTTGACTGCTATCCATAACACCATAGGGGTGTTGATGATAGCAATAAAGAATAAGAATAAGAATATATATAAGCATAATTTTGTGAAACTTACCAGTATATATATTCAAAATTATTTACCACGTTTATAAGATTTTTCATGTGAAAGTTGTAACTCATAGGTCCTAGATCGAAGTTTAAAGTGTCCACATAAAATTGCACTAGTTAAATATGACTAAGATAACCATAGAAATGTAAACAAACACAATATTATGCAACTATGGAGATGTGAAAGGAAAGAATACTTATACTCCAGTAGTATACTTCTTTTCAGTCCTTAAACAAACCAAAGCAGATGATGCTCTGATGGCAAGGAGAGAGTGTAGCAATGTAAGGTGGTTAGAGCAAGGTTGGGACACTGCCTGGAGAGAAGAAAATTTGGGAGTTTTCTTTGTGAAATGTTGACTTTCCCACCTGGTTTGGCAATGTCCTGAGAACACCAGTGTTGATAAATGTACTGGCTACCTTCCATGAGCCATGTGCTAGTTTTGTTTACATAACAGTAAAGAAAGAAAGGAATTCTGACAATTTCTCCCAGGGCATTTTTCGTAAGACCCTTCCACCCCCTGCAATGGGATTAGTCAGTATGCTGCCAGAAGGAAATGGTTGTATTACCCATCAATCTTCCCTCACTACAGTCATGACACACGACCACCACAAGGGTTTGCACAAGTTGTATTGTCACAATGTCTCTTTGCTTTGGTGTTTATTTTGCCTACACCTCATATTTAATCAACAAATTATTTACTTCAATATGCCCCATATTATTACTTACTTACTAAATGGCAATAGACAATTCCTAAGCAAGCTAAAGGAAAATTATCTATTTTGTGGAACCCAAAGGTTCACTGCTGCGCTTACATGAGCCCACCATTCTGTACTAACAGTACTGTACTACTATTCTGTACTAATTCTGTATTAGCCATTCCTTGCAAATTCTACTTCTCTTAGATCTATTCTAATGGTGTTCTCTCACTTACATCTAGGTCTTCCAAGTGGTCTTTTCTCTTCGGGTCTCCCAGTCAATATTTTTGAGATGTCTTTCTTTCCCCTTGTACACAACATTTCCAACCCATTTCATTCTCCATGACTTAATTGCCCTTACTATATTCCATGAAGAGTAAAGGTTATGAAATTTGTCATTATGCAGTTTTCTCCAGTCCTCGTTTTCATCTCTCTTAGGTCTGAATAGTTTCCTAAGCACACTGTCGGATTACGTTTTTCCTGAAGAGTAGAGACCATGTCTCATATCCATATAATACAACCGGCAGGATAATTACCCATACATTTTTATTTTTAGATTTCTGGACAGAGGATGACAGAATAAAAGTTTCTGAATATCATAAAAACAAGCATTTCCTGATTTGTCCCGCATTATTATACTGTGTCCCATAAAACCACAAATAAATTAATTATTTCTACACAGTCTTAATCTTTAACGTAGAGCAATTAATAGTGAATCCTCTTTTAATCACTATGCAGTCTTTTACCCTTCACCATGAGCTTTACTCGAAAAAACATCAGAAAGCAGGCGGTAGTTGAAGCATTTGAATCTCCACTTCACCTACGTACTTAAATAATATGTATTTCTCAAAGTTAATTATGTTTATAAAAATTCTTTCAATTCATAATGTCTCTTTTGATCATTATTTAACTCCTAGCTCACTAAAGAGGCAACATTATTTTTGGTCATTTGCTTGGTATTTCCCCCAGGCAGGCTCTGTGGATGAATTTTCAGATAGCTCGGCCTAGTGCTTTAAGATAATGTTTCGACCAGGGTGAGGGAGGTGCAGTAACCCCTTGATTGCCACGATAAACACGGTTTTGAATATAAACACATGGAATTATTGTGTCATGAGCAGGGCCCGGATTCTGATTACCTAAAATTGTTTGAAAAATGACCTATAAAATGACCCTAAATATTAAAGAAAATGACTTCATAATTATAAAAAATGACCTAAAACTGATATTTTATTTATAAAAAAGTATTATTGTACACACAAAGTTATAGACTAATTTGTACATAATTGTAACAACTGTAAACAACTGTAATGTTGTGAATATTATTTTCTCACGGAAATTTATACTGGCACTGAGGCACTGGCGAGTCAAACTTCGGAATTTCCTTTTGTGGTCTCCCGGATTATATTATTGTTTATTGTGGGTAAACAGTAGTTTGCACTCTCAAATCCAATCAGATGGCGCATACTCTGGTGCCAAGTCAATCTAATAACATTAGTAATATAATAATAAATTTTGGGGTTTCTTTGATTCTTATTTCCGACAGAGACACGACAACACTTCAACACCGAATTTTTCCTTCTTGCATTAAAGAAACAACATTTCAAAGGCAGCACCGCTAGCGACGAAAAAAAGTTAATACACTCAATGTAAATACATGAAAATGACTAAATAAAGAAGAAAATGACACGAAAATGACAAAATAATGACGTAAAATTGAAATAAATGACCTAAAAATTTAAAATGGCATAAAAATGACAAAAAATGACCTAATAAAAATGCATTTCTATAATCTAGAGGCCATAATTAGGATTTATCTACAAGTTGGCAATGTCTATGCCACATCAATAAAAAGATGACATGTCATTAGAATCCGGGCCCTGGTCATGAGTGTTTTGATGTTCTCTGTTGTAGGAACATAATAATATGCAGTTCCATGAAATACAATGAATCCATTGGAAGATTCATTTATACCTTAGTCTAGACACTGTTTACAACTATACTAACTCATGACCTAGATAGTTTACATTAACTTTATTATTATTAATTTATTTTTTTATTTTTGTTGTTGTTATTATTGATGTCATTATTATTATTATTATTATTATTATTATTATTAATTTGTTATTGTTATTAATATTATTGTTGTTGTCATTATTAGTCATTATTAATATTATTGTCATTAATATTATTGTTATTATTAATATTGTTGTTATTATTAATATTATTGTTACTATTAATATTATTGTTATTGTTGTTATTATTATTATAAGTTGTTATAAGTATAGTTTTTGTCATAAGTATTAACAGTGCTTTCCATAAGATTTAGCGAGATTCCTGTTACTTTCACTTATACAATGAAAAAATGTAAAACTTACTTATGTGATCCACATCTTTCCAGTGTATTACTGCTAATGCTTCATTTGAGTAATAGAATTGTGACAGGTACTTCATCCAAAGCAGAGAGGCTGGTAGAAACCTGAAAACGAGAAAACATTTCTGAGTTACTTTCTACACTTATGTTATTATCTCCTGTAATTATATGATTTTACATTTGTTTGAAAACCACTCAACTTTTTTGCACTATAACATTACAGATTTTCTCTTCTTCTCTTCTCGTACTAACTAAAATAAAGCACTTAATATATTTTAATTTCTCAGTGGGTGAGTGAATGTCTTCAGACCCAAGATTTGCAGGTTCAAACCAGGCTGAGGGCATGACTTTTTTGGGGGTGGAGGCAAGAAGCTTCCAAGCTTTGTTCCAAAGAGACATAAAGCCATGCCATATATTTAAAACCCCATATCCTGAAAAAGAGGGACCCTAAGAAAAATTTGTCATTTTTGCTGCATACAACTTACTTTTCCACTTCTGAACTTTCACAGGTTATGAGCCAACCCATACTAAAGGTCTTGAGAAAACGAAGGACTGAAAAATCACACCAATAATGAAGAAAACTTGTAGATCTATTTAATTAGCTTCCCAAAAATGTTAATATCATACAAGTCAGAACCAATACATAATTTCATCACAATAAAATAGTTTTATCAGTGAAAAACACTGAACAGTGATGAAAAATATCAAATACGTGGGATTTTAAATGTATTATTCTTTACCAGAAATTTTCATTCAATTTTGTTTTTAACAAGTTTCAAGAATTTTCCACTGTCTGTAATCTGCTCTCGAGGCCAAGTTCCATTTTTCCACCCCTAAGTATAAACCTGATTACATACATCATAAAATTTATAGGAAGTTAATAAATATATATTGTTGACTCGAAACATGTTCAGGTTAGATATATATGCATTCATGAACCACAGGTAATTGTCTCGGACATTACATGAGAATATTATAGGAGAAAAATTCCACTGACACTAAGATTTGTACCCAGGACCTTTGGCTGTCCGTAACAATGCTCTACCAACTGAGCTAAGCTAAATTTCACTTCACAGCACCAGATGGAACCTCTCTCCTATGACTAATTGCCCTTAATGGTCTACCTCATTGACAGATAAGTTATGGCATATGCAGTTCTCCTGTAATATTCTCATGTAACGTCCAACAGAGGCAATAATCTGTGGTTCATGAATGTAGATATATCTATCTTGAATGTTAACTGTGCAATAACGGTGGAAGCCCGGTCACAGAAATCACTAATTAGTGTGCATATGACATAATTTGTCTGTCAGAGGTAGACCATTAAGGGCAATAAGTCATAGGAGAGAGGTTCCATCTGGCGCTGTGAAGTGAACTCTGACTTAGCTCAGTTGGTAGAGCATTGGCACGGACAGCCAAAGGTCCTGGGTTCAAATCCCAGTGTCAAAGGAATTTTTTTCCTATAATATTCTCATGTTCAGGTTACTTTGAACTAAGTGAAGTTATGTATGTTATATCTCCATCTCAAGTATTAATATAAATCTGCTTACATACATTTTTCCACTCTTAAAAATTGTGAAATAACCTTACCTCACATTATAAAATATTCCTGCCATTATCAGCGATATAAGATCAACAGGAACTGCGACCACTGTTGCAATGTCTGGTGATTCAAACAGGGCTGACAGCATACACCCTATAAACATAAATTTAATGGTACAGTAAAATGTACAACTGAACTTTCCAGAGATATAACACAAAATATGTTTTCCAAAATATTTTCAAATGGCCATAAAGTTTTCAAAATAGTGACAATTTTCAATTTTTCTGCATTTTTAAAAATATTTTATTTTATCACATCAATAATCAACCTACTTTACAAACCAACTCTTTTTGTCAACACATACAATAACAGTAAGTGATGTGAGTGGATGATGAGTATTTTTTTATCTTAAAGATTCTTCAGACCATCTTACTCTTGCCTTATTCAACAGGAAATCTGTTTTATGTTACCATAATGAACATAATTGATTTTATTTTAAATACAGATTGTTTATTGTGCAGTTTGAAATGCTGCTTTCAAGGATTAAAAATTCTTCTATGTTCGATATGAATAGAGACCACCACAAGTGTTATAATGAAATTATGTAAGACAATGAAAATCATTATACCAACTATTGTAGCTATAATTATTATCCTAATCTACTGTTAATGTATAGGCATTCTTAATGATTCTCTGTTCATTGTATTTTCAATAATCGTTAAATGTATTTTTAGTTAAACCATTAGCAATATTTGACGAAATCTATATTTTCATATAGAAATCTTTCGTTAATAAACTAAAGCTAATTCTAAGGTTAAATTATAATGAAGTGGTGAGTGTGTTCAAATATTATGTGTTAAATCAAGTTCTTTCACTTCATTGTGCTTCACTTTGCAAGTGAATATGAAATATTTACATATAATTTTAATAACAACAGACTCAGGTATTAGAACTTGACTAGTAAACCCATATGAAAATTTTGCATTTTCAACATTCTCTTCTCTAGAAAACATATAGACTTACTCACTGTTGAAATATGTTGACAATAATTGAGTGAAATGTATACACAAAATACCAAAAGGTTATTAATGTGAATGTATACAGGCCTACAATTTACAATACCTCTATGTGTACAGTATTTGATGATCTTAAATTTTTTGTTTCTCTGGTAACATACCCCTTTGTTGAACATCACTGTGAATGAAATCAAGTAATAATCTATATTAATAAAAGGAAGTGTGTGTCTTTCCTTCTGTCTGTCTGTCCGCGATGCCCAGCGAAATCTACTCAATGCAGAGATCTGAATTTTTAAACATAGGTGGACTGAAGGGTCAGAAAATGCACCTCGAAGCGGGAATTTTAATTTTCGCTTTCGTTTGCGAGTTATGAGTGAAAAACGGGCAGAAAACATGTATTTTTTACGTTTTTGAAGCATCAGTTTTCAGTAATACATTTCAATGTCAAATCAATTACAGTTGGCTTTGGCTATTTTTGTCATACACGATCACTTGATTTTGTAAGTCCATCCTGGATGATTCATTTGTTTACAATGTCAGGGCCCGCAGACATATGAAATTTTCAACCTACACGGAAGAGGGATAATCAACATAGACCTAAATATGGTCAAACATTGTTCGATTTGAACGAAACTCACTATACAGGGGTTTTCTGGGCCAAGGAACTCGAATCTGAGGTCGCTTTTACCAGGCAACGCTACCTAATCGTGGAATGCACTCCACGTGATTTAGGTGTTAATAAATATAATGATTTAACTATTATGCTCTTAATTTCTAATTTTTTATTCTTGAAATAATTATCGCGGGTGAAGCCGCGGGCACATGCTAGTTAAGTATATTTATGTAGCTAAAATAAACTTTGTTCAATTCATGTACTTGACAAAGCCTACATATGGCTAATAAATTTTGAATATAGATACAAGATTTTTACTGTGGTGGGGTCCTCTAAATTTGTATCTGTTCCCGAAACTAGTACAGGTAGGCCTACACAATACCAAAAGTAAAACTTACTGTTAATTTTAACTCTCCATATAATTATTATAATACATATATATGATGATGATGATGATGATGATGATGATGATGATGATGATGATGATGATGATGATGGTGATGATGATGATGATGATGACTACGACGATGACGATGATGACGACGACGATGATGATGATGATGATAGTTGACTACTGAAATTACTAAATTTTGTTAAGAATTGAAGATGATACATGCAGAACTGAGCAGATTACAGTACTACAGAAAGCATGTGTTGATACATTTTAATTACCATAAGCTGTAGCAGAATTAGAAATAATAACAATAGGCCCCAGCATAAGCAGAAACATAGTCAAGCTTCTACTAGCGAAGTCAACCATCATGAAGATAATAGCTACATACAGCACAGGTTCTACTACTGCTCTTGGTATCTACAAAATAAAAATAAAATGTGATTAAAATAAAACCATAAGGCTCCTCGGTAATTTCATAGAATGTGATCATCTTTATGACATCCCCCTGCAAATAAAGTCATTCATTTCAGTATAGTCTTGAAATGAATCATCATTCTCTTCTTGCTTCCAATCTATCCTATATCTTTTTGTCTCACTTCTGAGTTTTTTCTATAACCTATATTACTTCAAGTATTGTATTAACATTTAAGTTTCATAGATCAAGATTCTATCCATGAATATGCCCCCTTAACCCCCTTATTTTAAGTGTTTAGCACCTTAACCCACCCATACCTAGATAACTGAGTGAAAGTAGAACACTTTGGAAGTAACAATCTTCCATTTTGATTTATTCATACACTTTGGATCTGAAATCATGCATTGTATTACTCAATTAAAGTTTACTACTCTACCAAAATATGTAAGAAAATTTCAAAATTAATCTTATTTATCTCTACGTATGCAACAATTATTTACCTTCCATCATTAAGGAAATATACAATTGTGCATTGTAACATCCGTACCCACGATATACAAGAAAAGTTAATGTAACTCAGATTTCTTGATATAAACACCCTTTTCTTCCTTCTGGTAATCCTTAATCCTGGTCTACCTGCTTTTGGCAATAGGGTGTATTGCTTCAACTGTCAGCAAGTTAGTTTACAGAGAATGATGTTACGTACCAGGTGCTCCCAACTTTCCTCGTTGTGTTCCTAACTTGATGGTATACATACTAAAACCCCTCTGCCTGGTCATGACATCATTTCAGCTTATATTGTAAACACGATCACATTTTATGAATTTACCGGCTCCTTACACATGATACTACCATGGTGTCACTGCCATGTCGTTGAATTCTTTCAAATGTAGATTTCACATTGGTAATGGTGATTTGCTTGGTGCACTGTAAGGATTACTGGTGGTGGACAAGGCAATTATTTGAGCAGCCTGCACTTTGCCCATCACTGCCCTAGGTAGTAACCGTTTTCCATTTATGTACAGTGGGAAGAATATTTTCTAATGATATGCTGAAGAAGAGTAAATAGACAGATAGAAGCTACAGTACTTACCAGCGATACCATCTTTGAGAAGTAGTAAGCTGATGTAGAATAGAGTCCTGATTCTCTTAAAAATACAGGTATTTCATGAGGGAATGTGTTAAACACAGAATATGCACTTGTGAAGAACACTTCGCTTGATATTAAGTACAGAAGACCTCGGATGTCTTGGACCCACATCTGCGTACCTGCTTCTGTGTTCATGAAACATAATGACAGCATAACTGAAGTCACCTGAAACAACCACAACATTAGAAATAACAAATATAATTTTTATTTCAAGTTTTGAAGTTTATTAATATATTACCAAAATCATCAAATATTACAAATCTTAAATATGTACTTTATCTGAAAGCCCCCAGTTCAGAAAAAGCCCATGTTTAGGGGCTATTGTAATATCTAATAATAAGAGGGAACAAAAATTTACAATTACACACAAAAACTAACTTAGTATATAAATTTAAAACAATTGAACAATTGAACAATTTTTACAACTGCACAATTTAAGTATGTCCAATAACTACATCTTACATACAATTAAATGGTGAAAATATAAATTTAATCATAATGTTTTACGAGAAAACTCATCAATAAAATAAAGAAAATTCTGAAAGGAAATACACAAAACTTACCAGAAATACGGACACTTGCACAGCATGGCCGGATTTACTTCTACTAGAGTCCAGAATGGAGCGCCAGATGAGCCAGTAAACTTGGGTGTGCCAATGAGGTTTGCGTCTGGAGAGAATGAAAAACTAAGTTACTAAACGACTTCTTAATTTATGAGAGAAGATTATACACAGGGTAAATCATGGGGCTTGTACATAACTTCAGAAACAAGCTGACATCATTTCCATGAAAACGGTTAACAATAACATGAGAAAATTTCAGGGAAAAAATTTCCCTCTGACACCAGGGCTTGAACCTATGACTTTGGCTTTCCATACCAATGCGTTACCAATTCAGAGAGACCAACTCACAGGCCACATGGAATCTCAGTCTTATGATTACCTTTAATTGTTGATCTCACTGAAAGACATTTAAGTTACATTATACAGTAAGTACTGTGAAGCACATTATTGTACGGTACCATTTAAAATGTAGAAACCTGAACATAAAATCACTGAATTACTGTGCCTCACAAAATTGTATGTGGCATAAATGTTTTTAAACGAGGTTGAAATTAAGTGTGATCATAGGAGAGAGTTTCCATCTTAATAATAAGAGTTTTTATTTTTATTTACATTATTTCAAGTTTGAGATTTTGAATTTGATCATTGAAGTTCCACACAGCAAAGATGCTTTTGAACAAAGAAAGGCAGATAGGTAAACAGGAACTATAGCTTGAAGCCTCCTCAATAATTGTAAGTTATTCCAGAATATTTACATTTTATTGAAATTTATATTACTATAATCATGTAAAGTTACTCTATGCAGGTCTTGGAGGCTATTAAAGCTCTACGAGGCTGGGGTTCCCAGAGTCCCCCCCCGCCCGATTTGGCACATGAAGTTGTGAGCCTTATGCACCAGTCACCTTTACCTCCAGTACTGCTCGTAGCGCTTATTTCTGTTAGATGCTAAGTCGACCTCAGGCCATAGTGCCACCAATAGGATTAGGCCAAGTGAAACATCCCAACATCCTCACAGGGGCTCAACAAATACAATAGAGAATAATAATTCTAGACACTTACTACTTTCACAACAGAACAATGGAGAACTTGCTATCTGTTCTATTTCCTCTCCCATCTTTATTTGTGTTTTTTTTTTTTTAGGCTCTCTGTTCCTTTATATCAGCACCACAGCTGTGACTGTTATATTTTGTAACTCTTATGTATATATTGTACCACTTGTATCATTGTTATTATTGTAATTTATCTTACTTGTGTGCTAAAGGATAAGTTTAAATATTAGTTTTTATGTTTACTTATTAAGATTTTGTATATTTTAGACATAAGTTTGACGAAACCACGATTTCTTGTAAATCTCCTATGGTGAAGCAATCAATCAATCAATAAAAAAAAAAGATTTTTCAGCACTCCTGGTGGCACTACCTGGAACTTAGGGCCAAATTAATATATTCAAAACATATATGACCTTTAATGTTTCACCAACCACTGAACACTGAGCACTGAGCACTGTTTAAATAATTTTAAGAATAACAATAAAAATAAGCCAACAAAATATAGAAGTTGCGAAACAGTTCACAAAACATTAATGAAAATACAATAAATATTTTAACTTTAAATTTAGCAGTTGCTAACAACAATTCTCTCTTACCACTGTGTTTTTTTTTCATGTATTTTCTTTAATTAATGTGTTTTTGACCAACAAGATTGCTTTTTCGGACCATGGGTAAATAGAAACAACGTATCCCTTGTATATAATGTGCCAGGTTTGGCCATTTCGGCTCCTCTAATAGAAATCGGTTTACATCTTCATACCTAAATACTGAATTGTTGCATCTGTATTCAGTAGTACCAGGTTCAACCACCAGATGGTGCTCACAATATTGTCCCTCGATATATCACAGTGTCTCCTGTATTATTCTATACTATATTTGGGCTCAATCCTCCAACCTTCTGGTTTGTAGCAAAGTGCCTGAGCCAACTATACCATTGTGCACTCATTACTGCACATAGGATGGAACTGATACAACAGTGTAAATCCATAGGGGCAGTAGATAATGTTAAAATAAATACAAAACCTATTTGACATTTTGTGATTACATTTATGGTTTACAAGATAATTAAGTGGTTCCACAGAAATGCTATAGTGCACTGCCATAAAGTGCAATGGCCTCTGTACATGAATAAAAAAACTAAGAGACACTCACTTCAACATTGCCTTATGTTGTGGATTTATGTCATCCAAATAATTATCTTTGTATTTAATTTGTACAAAAGCTTTATTGAAAAAACACACAGGGAAAATTTTTCTTTATTCTTTCCTCTGCTGATGTGAAAAAATTAGAACAGTACAAATAATACTTATTGAGTAAAGCATAGTTAAATTTAGGAGTAATTTTGTTCTGAGAAAAGTAGTCATTTGGGACAAAATGGTATTTGATTTTTTGTCTGTTTCCATCAAAGTAAACAACTGTTAAAATCTGCACTGTTTTAGAAAACCAATAGCATCCTAATTCAAGATACCCGGTAGGTAGAATGTTGCATTTTGTTTTGCAAGTGAGAAGAACCTTTACAAAAGAGACAAATTTAGATACCCTGGCTATGGGATATGAACTCACAATCTCTCAAATGAGAGTTCAAGATGTTATCAAATCATTAGGTATCTATGAGATGGAATGCCATAATAACTTCTTCTATTACTTGATTTTACTACTTACATGTTTATAAATTTCTCGAACACAGTCGTTATCTGTAAAAAGAAAATTGAAAACCTAAATAATAAATTGTTTACGTTATGATAATATTAATGAGTAATACAAGCTGAGTGATGAGACAAAAATAAATTGGTGGTAAAATATCAGTGATGGGGGACAGCCTATATAGACTACTTTATAGGGAAATATTAATCATCACCAGGGCCCGGATTCTAATGACATGTCATCTTTTTATTGATGCTGCATAGACATTGCCAACTTGGGGATAAATCCTAATCATGGCCTCTAGATTGTAGAAATGCATTTTTATTAGGTAATTTTTGGCATTTTATGACATTTTATATTTTTAGGGCATTTATTTCAATTTTAGGTCATTATTTTGTCATTTTCGTGTCATTTGCTTCCTCACTTAGTCATTTTCTTGTATTTACATTGAGTGTATTAACTTTTTTTCGTCGCTAGCGGTGCTATCTTTGAAATGTTGTTTGTTTAATGCAAGAAGGAAAAGTGTTGTCATGACTCAGTCGGAAATGAGAATCAAAGAAACGCCAAAATTGTGTATTATATTACTATTGTTATTAGACTGACTTGGCACCTGCTTGAATTTGAGATTGCAAACTGCTGTTTACCCTCAATAAACAACAATATAATCCGGCAGACCACAAAAGGAAATGCCGAATTTTGACTCACCAGTGCCTCAGTTTCCGTGAGAAATGAGCATTCACAACATTACCCTTATTTACAGTTTTTACAATTATGTACAAACTAGTCTATAACTTTGTGTGTACAATAATACTTTTTTATAAATAAAATATCAGTTGTTAGGTCATTTTTTACAGTCATTAAGTCATTTTCTTTAAAATTTAGGGTCATTTTATAGGTCATTTTTCAAACAATTTTAGGTCATCAGAATCCGGGCCCTGATCATCACTTTATTTTGAAAATGTCTGACTTGAATTGAGATACTTTTTGTTACTTTGTCTCCATTAAAACTTGTCTTCGTGTGAATTTCTACACTTTGAATTCTTCACATTGCAAAGAGACTAAAACCATACCCCATATTCTTGGCTACTGTCATAAAGGAGAACCGTTTAGAAATAACAGATACTATAAAGTAAGAATAGTATTGCAGAGTTTTTCTGAAAGACCAGAAGTTACAAAGTGTTTGAAGAGGTGGTATGTTGGTCGACAGTAAGTTCCATCAAACGTGTAGATATCGTTGTAATAACATAACAAAGAACTCTGGATTGGTCAATGACCCGACAGTTTGTTTTGAGATGAAAGGGGGACCATGCAAAGGAGGTTGACATAGAAAAGAAAAATATAATTATCAGCCATGCTGCCAATACTCAAAGAAAAGTATAAGATCAGTAGTTAAGAGGTGGTTGGTTTGCTATACCAACCCATCCTGCAAGAGCTAGTAAGTTACTTGTCTCTAGAAAAAAGCTTAATCTACTGATCTTAGCGTCTGATGGTTTAGCACTGACCTCAGTGACTGAATTCCTTGCAGCCTGGATATGAGGAACAGACTCCTGCATGGACTGCTCCTGTTCCATTGCAGAGTAAGCTTCACACAGCTGTTTTATTCTAACTAGACTGTCATCCTCTTCCCCAGGAACCACAGCCAGTTTCTGAATGTAGAACTCTGCTGGGTTGTAAGCTGCAGGACATGTGAAACCTTGACTGATAAAAAAAAAAAAAAATTATTATTATTATTATTATTATTATTATTATTATTATTATTATTATTATTATTATTATTATCTGCATGTTTATAAAGGAAAGACAAATCCCATTTGTCAGTCATATTATGTGGTTATGCAGCTATGTTGGCTGGATCTGATTCAGTTATGTTCGTGTGACGTGGCTTTGATTTTAATTTAAATTTAAATTATTCACCGAGGATGGCCCTAAGTTAGTCAAAATATATTTTATCTTTAACATTTTAAATTGGCAAGGTGGAGGAGATATGTACGAGGCGCGTCCATAAAGTAAGTTTCCCTGGGGCCGTTTACAGAAACAAAATAAAATTTCTTGGAAATATTCATTGCAACAGATACAGCAAGTATTCAGCTATTTTTCAACATATTGGCCACCAGAATTGAAACATTTGTCTTACTGTGGTACCAACTTTTGAATACCTGTGTTGTTAGAAGTGTGCCGCCTGGGATTTGAACCATCGTGTGACAACCACCTTCGCCTCTCTGTCATCCTCTGTCATTCATTGTCATTTCGTGAGGTGTAGGAAAAGATGGAAATCACTGGGAGCGAAGTCCGAGCTGTAGGGTGGATGTTTAAACACCTCCTAGCAAGTCTCCTGCAGAAGTTCGGCTGGGAGGTGTTTAAATATTCCCCCTAAAGCCCAGACCTCGTTTCCAGTGAATTCCATCTTTGCTACACCTCACAAAATGACAATGAATGACAATGAATAACAGAGGCGAAGGTGGTTGTCACACGGTGGTTCAAATCCCAGGCAGCACACTTCTACAACACAGGTATTCAAAAGTTGGTGCCACGGTAAGACAAATGTTTCAATTCTGGTGATAAATATGTTGAAAAATAGCTGAATGCTTGCTGTATCTGTTGCAATAAATATTTCCAAGAAATTTTGTTTTGTTTCTGTAACCAGCCCCAGGGAATCTTACTTTATGGATGTGTCTCTTATTTTAAACTAAATAAAATTCAACATTGACCCTGGTTTCATCTAAATTTTATCTTTCCAAATTATAAAATATGTTAATTCTTCTTGAGTGAAGCACTTACCTTGAAAAGAAAGTGTGTGCTTCAGTGAATGTTCCCTGGAAGGCCACACGTCCACAAGCCATGAGAATAACTTTGTGGAAGAATGTGAGGGTGTCTGACGCAGGCTGATGTATGGAACAGATAATAGCCTTGCCTCTCAATGCTAAGTGATGCAGTTTCTCTACAACTGTATAAGCACTGTAGCTGTCCAATCCTGTAGTGGGCTCATCACATAGCAGCAGTGGTGGATCGGTCAACAGCTGCACACACAAAAAGATTTGGGGATGGTTTTGATGATTAAACACAATGTTTATTCACATTAAAAAAAATGTTGTGTTCTTTGTAAACCATTGAAACCACATACCAGCAACAATCAATGATCATTTAACAAATCAGAATTGATGTGAATTAATGTCACAATTTCTTTTTTATTCCTTTAATACCATGCTCTCTTTTTCTGCACCTCTACAAATGCAGAAGTTATCAATACTTGTGATTGATTACAAGAAAGATTATTATTTCACAACAATCTTAAAAAATAGTGTATGATACACATTGAAAAATTATTTTATTTTGCCTGTAGATATCATAATAATTAAACAAAAAAAACAGAAAATGATTTGCAGAAAAATGTTTATGAACTAGGATAGGTATTATAAAAGTATGGACTCAAAATATCAATTAATGAAACGAAAGTAATGGCCTTTTAAGGAAGTACCCTCACAGATCCAAAATAGTAATAAATAACACACCACTGGAGCAAATACAAAATTTTAACTATTTAGGATGTAATGTAACGTATCATCACAACTAAGATTTAAATATTAAAGTAAGTAAGTTCCAAAACAATTGTGGAATATTAGCAAGAACATTGAAAAGAAAAACAAGGAAAGAGACAAACATGAAGTTTTACAAAACAGTGGTGATTCCAACGTTATGGTTGTGAAACATGGATGATAAAAGAAAAAGATTGGGATAAAATGAATGCTGCAGAAATGGGATACCTAAGAGTTATTAAAGGAAGCACAATAATGGATAAAATTAAGAACGAAGAAATGAGACAAGAATTAGGTATTGATCCAGTAAACAACAAAATAAAAGAATATAGAGAAAGGTGGAGGAGTCATTTGAATAAGACGGACAAAACCCGCTATCCCAGATTGTCGTATGATTATCAGCCACATGGGAACAGAGATGTAGGAAAACTGATGAAGAGATAGCAAGAGACATGAGGCCGGAACAGGAGAAATCTCCTAATCCATGAAGAGACGATGTTGGTGATTTTGCCCATATGAGTGCTTCAGTTGCCCTTACAGATTCATTTAGCAAACATACCTACTCTCATAATAAAATCCCTCTTTTACCATTTGCATCACAAATAACTATGGTAAGTATAAAGAAATTCAAATAATCAGGTTGAACCCACTGAACCAAATCCCATGTTGTCACCAGAAGCAGAAACAGAAATAGTAGCCATAGTCAACAGTATCCATCTGCAAGCTGATTACTCACTTCAACTGCCAGGGATAAGCGTCTGCGTTCTCCACCAGACATTGCTGACAATAAAGTGTTTTCACAGCCAGTAAGGTTGAGATCTTCAAGAAGAGATGTTATCAACAAATTCCGAACATTTTCAAAGGCATCTCTGTCCATCCTCATGTGGGACTGAAAAATATAGAGATAAGATACAGTCCAGGCTTGTTCAACATAATTGGGTTGTAATAATTTTTATGTAATAGATTTGTTGTTAAAGTCAATCATTTAACTTTTGATCAGTTTAAACTTTATTCTATCTGAAAACTGAAATTATCACAAAGAGAAAAGCAATGTGCTGAAATTTCGTAACAGCTGAAAGGTTTTAAGAACTGCTTATATGGCAATTTTATTTCATAGTATTTTTAACTTATGTTCTTTCTTTCTGGTATCTAGTTCAAAATTATATATTTTTATTACCGGTAACTTAATGTACCTAAATTCAAAAATTCCCATAAATATTCATTAGATCTTAAAGTTTTAGGATTATCAAAATCACTAAGTACAATCATATGTTATACAAAATAGATTATTGCAGAAGTAACAAATTTATATTTTAGACCATCAACTAAAAGATACTGTTCACACTACTAACAGTTTATATTAATTTTCACATGTGCACACTTTCTACAGACTTAAAATGTGTTACTTAAATAACTTCAAGTTGGACAGCCCTGAATAGGTATTGATCAGCAATATAGAAAATAAACAAATAAATAATACTGGGAACAAAAAGTATACTGAAAAAGAACAATACATTAATATTATGATGGTTAAGGTAAGCTTAATGACATCATTCTTTCAATTTTGACCAATAACATACAAGAATTAGTAAGAACATAATACAGTCTACCCTTTGCTACAAAGGAAAATTGACAATTTTTTCAGATCCACTGATTTTCAGTGATGGTATGTTATTTGAGCATTGAAAGCAGTACCAGTATTCCATTGGGCATTTCAAACCAGTGAGGCATACCACCTTACTTCCTTCACTGCCTTAAAGTAATTATGTTGCAATAAACCTTAACCACCCGCATCTCTTGCAAGTCTTTTTGCCTTCTGAACTTTATTTACTTAATATTGGGAATGATCTAGCATCACAAGAAGCAAATAGTGAGAACTCAGACACAGGAATCTTCAATACCATCTTGATAACTGTATCATACCTCAATAATTATTTCCAGTACCAAATTTGATTAATCACATTGGTGTCCAACAGGACTGAGGAAATAAATACACTTATCACATTTATTGGAATATTTTTCTCGAAAAATAGCTCAAACTGGGAAATGAAATTACTGGTACTAACAATACGCTTAGAGTTACCTATACTAAGAACAGTTATCTATTGGTGATCACTGAACCTTTAATTCTATAAACAATTTGTTTTGAGCATTCACAGCCACCACAGAACCTCAAAAATTTAAACATGTATTCATGAAATGCCTGTTGAACATTACATGAGTACCGGTATTTTAAGAGAAAAATTCCTTTGATTTCTGAATTTGAAGTCATGACCTTCAGCTTTCCATCCCAATGCTCTCCCAACAGAGCTAACCAAAGTTCAAATCCTGGTATCAAAGGAATTTTTCTTCTAAAATATTTTAATGAAATATTCAACAACTTAAAATATTACTGTACAATAACAATGGAAACCTGGTTACAAAATCA
Organism: Ectobius pallidus; assembly: GCA_964059195.1. Taxonomy (NCBI): domain Eukaryota; kingdom Metazoa; phylum Arthropoda; class Insecta; order Blattodea; family Ectobiidae; genus Ectobius; species Ectobius pallidus. The sequence goes on from CAXKWD010000003.1 coordinate 41,481,126, forward strand.
CAAAATTAGTGTGTCTCACAATACTGTATATCATGTAAATGTCTTTTAGTGAGGTTGACAATTAAGGGTAATCATATGACAAAAATCCCATCTGGCACTGTGAATCAAACTCTGGCTAGCTAGTTGGAAGAGCCTTGGCATGGAAAGCCATAGGTCGTGGGTTTGAATCTTGGTGTCAGAAGAATTTTTCTTCTAAAATATTTTCTAATTATGAACTTTTTTTCAAAATGACAGTGATAATAAGGATGTGTAATTGCTTTACATATTGTCTTAATGTTTTATGTTCTAAGGAAAGATTTTCCCAACAGGTATTTTGGTTATGTATGGTAAAATTAAGTACAGTACCATGAATTTCAAATGTTCCTTTGCAGTCAAGGTCTCAATTGCTATATCTTGTTGAGGAACAAATCCAGAGATTTTTTTAATCAGAGAGTCATCAACCGATCGACCACACAACAATTTTTCTCCTGTGACAGCACCTGAAAATATAGAACAGAAATTTAAACGGTATCCTGTTTCAAAATGTTTCAAAGTATGTTCATCATACTACAGTAATAAAGAATTACAGTCTTACTTATAATAATCAGGGCTGGCTGACAGGTTTAAACCATTTTGGTTGATTAAAAACACTATGGCTTTTTCCTTCTTTTTTCTTGCTAGAGCGGAAAATGCTATTGAAAAAGTTTGTCCTAATTATTCCCAATTATAAACCAACTTCTGATTGCTCAAGAATCTTCAGCTAGCACAGAAAGAATGTTTTCTTCTTTTGGTTTAGTGCATTCAAATCTTCGAAACAGACTGGGAACTTTAAAGCCCTCAAAATTAGCGCTATTATTCAAAATGTTTAATCCTAGCGATGCTTAATTTATTGTTTTGTTGTTTAAAGAAAGGTATTTTTCGTTTTTTTAGTATTCTATTTAAGGTTGATAAGTGTTTAGTCTTATTGTGACCAAACAAGAGGCTAAATATGTAGAGACATCAAATTATAAACTATTATTAATGCTATTAATCTACCGTATAAGAATAGAGGATATGTTTTCCTTTGTTGCGATTATTAAATACAGAATGAAGGTTTTTTAGGCTTCTTGCCTCTTTCTAGTACCTTGAGGACAAGAGAAGACCAAGTGAAATGCCTTTTAAGCAGAAATTAATTTTGAGATAAGTAATAGTATAGCACTGTATTGTTAAATGTTAATTGATCAGAATTAATTATTAAATATTAATTGATCGGATTTAATGTTTTAAATTGTATTCAAGCTTCCTAGTAAGCCTACATTAGATGACATTTTACAGTATTAAGAATTAAAATAAGACTTAATTATCTGTCATACAATATCAATGCAAAAAGAAATGTGGTCCAAACAATTCCCCCCCCCCCCCCAACAATGCTAATAATCTACATGTACCTAGTATACCAGGAATGTACGTAGACTAGGGAAAAACTCTTACTAAAAACCTTGCACAAAGGATTCAATGGATTCAATGTGTGTAACTCAAATTGGAAAGTCATTCACATAGTACAATAGGTACTGTAGGTAAAGGAAGTATTGTGTTCATCTCTGAAATTCTAAGTTGAGATTTTAACATAAATACATGTTTTGAGGTTCCCCTAAATCCAAAAATGCTATTTTCGGAAACACGTGTGTGTAGTAGTTTTTTTTAAGCTTTTAATATTTTTTAAACAAGAAGTATAAGCAATATTAAAAATTCATCAGTAAATTTGAAAAGCAAGTATCACAGGATCTGAAAAATAAAATAAATATTCAAGTTTATATTTTAATAGCTGCTGGAGGAGACATTTCAATTTGTTAAAAAATCAATTAAATTAAATATCTCAGAATCAAATTGTGACATTGAAATGCATTTTTTAACCTTAATTTCAGTTTACATTTTGAATAAGTGTGCAAAATGTCAAGTTTTTAGGCAAGCAGTTTAGAAAAACACTCTCAACACTTCAGTCATCCCTTAAGAGAACAACGATATTGTAATCTCCTATAGAGACAGGATGGTATGAGGCACTCTTGCACTTACCTTTAATTCTACCACTCACTGCAGCTAAAAGTGAAGTTTTACCACAGCCACTGAAATTTTAAAATGCAAAAAATGTATTAGTCCGATAAGCAAATAAAAAGCATCTAAAATAGAAAATTTTCAAATTTACGATGATACTAATAACGGCAAAGGTAACAATATATTTCACATCAAATCCACATTGTTCCTAACAGGTATCTTATGTTGCAAATAACTTGAGTGTCTCAAGTAAGTCAGAGGCAAAGATTTTTCAAGAATGATTTTAACTCATAGAAGAAGCCTGGCAGTTTTAACTGTTTTTATATAAAATTAAATCTTAAAGACATAAACACATGAGCTTGTGATTACTAAATAAATTTGGAAATATAATGAACAAATAAAGTAATATTTAACATTATAAAATATTATAGGTAATATTGGTGTGGTAAGGTGCACCTTTAGTCTTATTACATATCTACTCTTATACAATTCAACGGCACTAAATAGCGTGCTTGCTCGCCCGCTTCGTGAGTCATCGGGTATACTCGGCGATGTTCGTCTCTTGCAGTCTAAACTTTCATGAAGACTACAAAATTAGGAAGGAAAACCGTTTCTTTATTATATAAGGCCTAAGTGAAATGAACACCATGAACAAATATTCTAATTTTATTTTTACTTACAATTTTCATAGCTCTGGACCACAAACATTTTTAATAATCTACCAGTGTAATTTTCTTAAAAATCCTGGAGTCAATGAATAATGGCGGGCGAAGCCGGGGCAACAGCTGTAAAATATTGATGGTTTTATCTCTTGAAATATCGCTGATAATAATAATCCAAACAAACCATTCCTTCCCTTGAAACATTATATAATTTCTGAAAATTACACTGAATTGATAAAATAAAATTCACATCATATTCATGTCAATAAACAGCTGAGAAACAATACGTATTATGTGTTCACAGGTTCTTTGGAACTGCATAATCGATTCTGATATAGTTTTCCCAGGGGGCGCTTTCATGTCGTGGAATGTACTCTAAAGCAGGAATTTTAGCTGTTTCATTAATTATTAATGGCTTAGTTTATGAATGATTCGGGTGCAAGTGTTAATAAATATAATGCTTTAATAATTATTATACTCTTAATTTTTAATTTTTAAAAGAATTATCGTGGCGAAGCCACGGGCACCTCCTAGTTAAATACAGTTTCAATAGAACAAATCCACCGCACAAGTAGGCTTTTAAAATTTGAAGGTAATTTTGGAAGTATGAGTTGCTTTTTTAATAACACTATTTCATGAAACAGAAGATGTATTAGTAGTGAATACATGGTAATAAGTTTACTATCACTAAACTAGAATTAATTTCGGGGAATAAAATCTACCTAGCTGTTCTTTGAAAATAAAAAGACAACTGGAGCATTGTTTGTTCAAATACAACTGGCTGTAAAAGCAAGGGGTTTAAAGTAAGATTGACAAAATAGCAACAGCCTATAGTTAAACTGACTGACAAGTTGAAGCGTTTTAATAGCTTTCTGTTTCCCAGTTATGACATGCGCTGTTCACTTCTTATAATTATTAGTGTTCTATATATGATATATGATATATTTATTGTACCAAGAAAATTACAAAAGAATCTACTGGATTCGACACTTGTCATTTTACCAGTAGACATCTTAGAAAACACAATAACACTTTTTTAATTGAAGGAATGTGTAGACATATAGATAGTGCTGCTGAATATATATAAACTGATTTCCCTCTCTACTGAAAGAAAAAGAGAAATAAACACTAGGCAATAAGAGAAACAAAAACAAAAAACAAAACAAAGAATACAGTTTTCTAACCCTCATCAAAATACCTCTCTTTGTAAGCCCCTTCAAAGTTCGCATCGTACCACGAATTAGGCCGCTGTTCTAATGATATTCCTGTTATCATAAAAAGGAACACTAACTAGTGAATAAAACCGGGCTTGTGATAATGAACTTGACTTATAAACAAACTTTACAATACAAATATGAGTTCGAATATCATTTAACTTGGATTCATTTAATTTCGCCACTGGTTTGCTCTCACTACTTTATTGTACACTAATCACTAGCTATCAGTTAATACAGCCAAACTCGTATTTATTATGTTGAATTACTGCTTAGATCGATTTACATCCGCACTAAAAGACTGCAAGCGCCTCCTGGATCTGGTAACAATCCCTCCATCTCCTGCTCTCCATGGATCATCCCTCCACGGGTCGTCCAAGGCTTACGATAGTGTTCTATATGTAAAAGCATAACACGCTGATTCGTGAACACATGTAGGATTATTTCACTTCATTTACAGAAGAAATTTAAAAATCTTACAATTATGTTGTTATAGCATATTCAAGCATATTGGTTAGTTATATTACTTGAAAGATTATTTTTTTATGCAGGTAAGGATTAATGTAATTCATTCATGCTATGTGGGTCACTGTGGAATATTTAAGGGGAATGTATTATTTTCTTTTTGAGTCCATCTATGATTTGCATTAGTTTTTGTGGCCTGTGGAACTATTATCTATTTCTCATTTGACATCTTAATTAATCTAACATTACTTATCTTGTTTATACTCTATGGTATGGGCTAATGTGTTTCCTGTGTACAAAGGAAGTGTGATAACAGCAAAGTGATAACATGAATAACAACACAATGATAACTTGTCATAAAAAATATGATTGGCTGATTTCAGAATCATTCTTATAAGTTTATTGGTCCGAATAAATTCACTCAATTTGGGTGAAACAGACAAATAAATATATTACCTGATTTAAATGAGTTAAGAATTTTAAGTAGGTTTTGACTATTGTATTATATATACATAAGTATTTTATTTATTTATAGACCAGTAGCTTATAAGCCTACTACTTTTTAAGAAAGTAAATTGTCAAGGGATAAATTATGTTTTTTAAAATAGGTTAGATGTCTCAAAATTGTAATAAATACTGAGCATTGGTGGAGTGTAGGCCTATATTAACAAAATCAAATTATAGAGCTCAGTAGGAAAATGAAAATAATTGAAATATTACCTGGAGCCTAATACTGCCACTAAATTCCCAGTCTGCACACATCCATTCACTGAAAAGAACAAAAATTAAATATTAAGTTAATGTCTGTTTTAATATAAATCACAACCTCTAAATCACAACAGTAATAATTTACAGAGAAGTATGGGTTGGATTGAATAAAAAACAAAAACAAAAAAATAGCATCCAGATAGATAAACAAAAATGACCGCCATACATGTGTGCTTAAATATACATTTTTTCGTTAACTTTTATTATTAATACTATTTATATTTTTAATTTACGTTGACATTTACTTAACAGATTATAAAGGTATTTTAAAATCTTATTTATTTTTATAGGTAAAAATTATCATTTTGAATAATTAATTTACAAAGTTAATTACAGTAGATGTTAAAAATTTGAAAATGGTCTTAATATACTTTTAAAATATTGGGGTTTACCAGTATATTAATTTGCAACTATGAGTCATATACAGTTAGGGGTCAAGGAGGGGCCAGGGTGCTGGCCTATTCAAAATAATGCTGGCCTACCCTGTTTCATACAAAAATCCATAATGAAAAGTTAAAATTTAAAATAATCATCAGTTAAATTAATTGAAGACATGTCCTGTAAAGATTTTTTTAGTTACATATCCGACAGATTACAATGCAAATTAGGGTGATATGCATTAGGATGACACAAATTTTATTCAATTATTTGTCAATTTAGAAGCACAGATTTTATTACAAATACATGTACTATATGGCCCATCTTTACATTCTTCTTGCCCACCTGCAGAAAAAATTCTGGTGCAGCCACTGTATAGAGTAAGGAAACAAATTATGAATGTGGTTAATTTTTCAGTGCTGTAGGTACCCCTCTTAAAAATTAATTTACCATTGCTTCAACCTTTAAATGCACACGGTAGAATTGAAAGAATACTGATATTCATTGTGCCTCTTTTGATTCTGACACTGTGCTTATTGCCTATTGCTCCTGTTCCTATGGGTGGTCCTAAATTTTACTTCAAGCTATCCAAGACACAAGTACAAAGTTGCATAGATAAACAGATACTGAAATGTTATGCTCTTACCATTGTCCAGAAGTTTAATGTCCTCGGGGTCCTTACATGCAAAGAAGTTCTTCAGTCTTCCACTTATAGACTCCTGACTGCTCCTTTTCTTGACTTTTACAACAATACTGTTCCATGACAGGGTCAGGTTATGCTCCTGGTTTGTCAGAAGAGGAGAATTCTCCTGAAATGATAAATTAATATTAGTACTGATTTATAAAAACTTACATTTAACAAAATATGTATAAAGTTGCAAACAGGAGGGGAAATTTCTTAAATTTCGTAAATTTGCATACAAGATGTTTTCTACAGCAATTTTTTATAATTTATTTTATAAACTAGAATAGAACAGAACACTGAATAGAACTAGATCACATTTGAATGTACTGTGATAATTATTTTCAACATTCCTTTAACCCAACTTTATTTTGCTTATAAGCATGAAATGATATTCTATGTCCTTTGTTATCATTAGCATTAATACAGGAAGGGCAGAGCAGCCCTCTCAGAAAATAAAAATTATTTTCTAACAATTCTGTAATTATAATGCAAACACTATAAAATGTGTCTCAAACAAGACAATTTTATAATAATTTATCGTAGGATGGGAAATTTTACAAAAGTATGTTTGAACTATTATACAGTAAACTAAATACAATTAATGCACATATAATGATAAAAAGCAAAGAACTGCATTTTTTATAACATAAAAAATAATATACTGCAATAATCTTGCAGGAAGTGCGTTTTAACAGAATTGAGGAAAAGTTAGAAAAAATAGACAGTGTCGATGTCCCACACCAAGATCGTGTTATTCACTTCACACTCATGTATTGCATACTATTTTTTCTATGTTAGGGAAAAGTATATGAAAATACTAAAGTGAAAAATAATTAATACAAATAGCTGTTGAAGATGGTGGTCAAGTTGTATTGGTATCAAATCTTATATACTAGGCCCTACTACTACTGGGTTAAGATTAATATTTCAATTACTTGAACGTATGCACAAGTAGTCACGTCATACCAAGACTTATACATTCCATGGAATATAGCAGGTCGGGATCGCTCTGATTTTATCTGTTGAATTCTAAGACACCCCATACACACCATCATTACAGCCCACAAAATTTGGCAATGACAAGACAGGTTCATCACATAGTTGGGTTTGTTTCCACACTGGTAACATTCAGGTCATTGCCACTTGAAAGCGTGATCTGGCTGTGCACTGTTGCCTTCTGCAGAGACTATTAACCCATATTATAAGCAGTGCAATAGTATGCTATATAAATTTATGGAAGCTGATAGCACAAAATAAGAAAATATGAAATTTCAAAGGTTAGATTAAATCCTAACATTTTATTTGGAAATCAGCTTATCAGGTTTTTGTGGCAAATATTTCTAGCATCATTCATGCTAACATTAAAGCAAAACATGGAATTTAAAATCACCGTTCACTTGTATATTAGGCCTGTATATGAACAAAATAGGAATTAAAAGAGGGTGCCTGATTCCATACAATAGTTTAGTTTAGTTTAGTTTATTTTATTTCATCCTCTGGATCATTACAAAATGATATGGGACACAATTTGATGGAGTTATACAATAAAGTGGACAACAAAATACAATACAATACAATGCAAATTAATAAAATATAGATGATTACAATCAGGCGCGGTTCTACCTATATGTCACAGGGTCACGTGCCCCCCCCCCCCATCTATTTTGAATATAAACTGTACTCCATTTATAGCAACGAATAAAATAACTTAACATCCATCTATTTCAAACTTCGCGCGTTTGCTTTCCTGGTAAAGTTTGGCAACATAGCATGGGTCAAATATCCGTCGTGCCCGGCCATGTCTCATCCCTTTAACATTTTCTTTTTCTAAAGCTGACGGAATGTAGGGAGGGGTTGTGGCTAGCTTAAGTTGTACAGGGTCACAGTAATTTTGCGACTTCACACAAATCAGCGCTGTCTGCACTCTTGAAGTCCTCCGCCAGATGGAGTGGTATGCATTATTATTACTCTGTAGTTGAGAACATATTTATGTGTTGAGAGAGACAGAATGCTGTATAGCCAACTCTCTTACTCCCCCAGGGTATCTGAATACAATAACATCTTACCCGTAAAACCTGTCCAGTTGGGAAAGGGCTATAGCAAAAATGCTGTTTTCCTACCCTCTTCCGCAACTCAAATAAGCTAAAGCCGGAAGTTTTTTCTTGTTGAGTGTTAGTGCGTGCTTCTGATTTTTCCTTAGTTAGTAAAGTATTTTTTACATAGTGATAGTTAAATGAATGAGATAAGATACAAAATAAAATTCTAAATTTCGAGGACCGGTTATTAGCCAAATAATTAGGCCGGCCTAGACCAGAGCTAATAAAGACAAAAACAGAGTGTACAAGAGGAATTTCAATAAAATGTATTTGAAAAGTGCGAGTGGATGTGCGGGTGTCTGACAACTAATGCACTATTTTGTTTTCCGTGTATTCTATTCGGTGGAGAAGATAGCTACAAGTTGTGTCGAACAATACAGTGAAACTCAAGTTAACTATCTCTTCTTAAGGTTGCAAGGGTTGTCCTAGCAGATTAGAGAAACCAAACAACATGTATCCAAAAATGTGTTGCAATCCTTGCACTATTTTTTAAAGCACACATAAAGCACTTTATGGTTGCTGCAGCAGTGGTGAAGTGACAGACTGTAATGGCTGTTCTTTCTTCAACTCTAGTTTTCTGCAGCAAAGCTCAAGTGCTTTATGGGTTTGCTTTAGAAACAAATGCATGGCCTTTAACCAATTTAGTGCTGTGGTGGTAGACCACATTATTGTAATTGCTTCCAACCAACTCCCATAAGCATGCATTTGTACAGCCCGGGAGGACTTGTAATTCGAAACTAGCTTTCTAACCAGGCTGCTACAACCAGGTTCAACAGTTCTGCTGCATATCATAATGTCTCTACTGCGAAATGTCTTCTTCTTCTTCTTCTTCTTCTTCTTCTTCCAATGGTCTTCCATTGGGTCATCTAGCCCATTTGGAATCTGGCGTCCCAGTAGAGATGTGAGATTAGTTGCTACTGTGAAATGTATGACTTTACATTTACTTCACTTTACTTATGGGGTTATTTTTGGGGGAAATTCAACACATGCTAAAACAATCTTTAAACTACAAAAGAAAGTGATTAGAATTATGATGAAAGTCAGTAGAACAACTAGTTGTAGGCTATTCTTCAAACAGTTAAACATATTAACTTACCTCTACTAAGTACTTATATTTATGAAACCCTAATATTTATGAAAAATAATTTGGATGCATGTTCAACTAACTCGGAAGTAAACTCCTACAAAAAATAGGAAGAAGTATGCTCTGTTCACTCCATTGAATAACACATGTGCCTACCAGAAAAATTTCCTCTACTCTGGCCTCTACATGTAAAATAAATTACCATCGTACATTAAGGAAATACCTACATGCTTGAAGTTTAAGATAATATTAAAGAGATTTCTATTGAATTGTTATCCTAATGATATAAACGAGTTTATTGAAATGGGTAAAGAATAGAAATCTTTAATGTATCTAGTGGAACTATGATCTATGTTTAGTTATAGTAATTTGAAACTATTTTATAAATTTGGTGTAATTTTTTATTTATTTTTATCCTAGGGTATTTGATATATATATTTTGCAAATGTATATAAGCTATGTATTTTATTTTGCATTTCTGTATATATTTGAGACGTATCCAATGTCGTTTGTAATATTTAACTGGGTGAATAAATATTACTACTACAAGAACTTGCTCGTAAGATAACTTTTAGATTTTACATTTATTTTAATGTAATCTACTGCCCCCTTTAACCTGCACAATTATGCTACTTCTACCCTGTATGCGTCATATAATGACATCAATCCAAAAGTATATTTTCTCTGTAGCAAATAAATACGTAATAGTAAAGAAGAACAATATGAATGATATTGAAGTTTAATGTGATGATACCTACTGTACTTACTATGAACCTCAAAACTGATTCAGAAACATCCAGAGAACAGTACTGGTAAGTGATATCCATACTGCCTAACAGAAACAAGCATTTGCAAAAAAGTGTTTCCTTTATCTGATAACACAAGATGCACCAGATCTTAGAGTTGACATTGACTTCCTACTAAGTGGTGCAAAGGTGTTTGTATACAGTCTCAACCAAATCACAGTAAAATTCCTGCACGTTACAGAACACAATACCCACACTGATATTGAGTTAACCAAGCAGGGGAGTCATAGCTAACATCGGATTTAAGGTAAAAACCTGTTTTCTTCCTGAAAACCTGACTCTTATTAATAAGTATTTACATGATTCATAGATTGTTATAAGCAATAGTGAAGTTTTGTAGAGTACAAAACTCCTAATTATTTTAGTCTTTATTATCTTTAATACTAACATTACTTCTTTTCTTTCATTGTAAATATAAAAATCAATTAGCTTGATACTGTTAGGATGACAACAACAGATAAATTTCCTTAACAAAGCTTACAGAATTTGTTTTTCCCTCATACTTTTAATTGACTTGACAATGTTTCAATGATCCTTCATGTTGATGTGCCCGCAAACTTTATCAACCAATCAATTATCAATTATCAATTATCATGATAGACCTACCATCTGTATTGACACAAAAAAAATCATCACCATAGTCACCACAACCAAAGAAAACTACTTTCCACAGTTGAAGCATATGGTCGTCTTCAGGGCAGTAGCTAGGCGGTGGCGAGATGGGCCCCCGCCAAGGGCGAAGGTAAAAAGAGGGCGCAAAATTAACCATGAAAAATATCACCTTTCTTAGACTGGTGCAATTTATCAAGCAATAATTTATCTAGATTTTATGAATTAATTATTTTTTAAGTAGTTCAATCATCTGAAAACAAGGTTTTAGTACCTTGAAAGTCCAACACTTAGTTCATTTTCAAATTGAGGTTTAGGTTTTCTTTGATAATAACAGTGTTTTTATATTAAAATAATAAACAATTTTACAGAAATTTAAAAAAAAAAAATTCAGACCCCCCAGTATTGGAGGGCGCAGATTTGTCAGACTCGCCAAGGGCGCAGAAGGACCACCAGTCCCCCCACCCACAACTCCTTACCCAGCCCACTTTCTTCACAGCACGGGATAGGCAGGACATTGCCAGATTGATCCTTTGGACAGACACGTGATTTGACTGCCCCCTTATCATGCATATTTCAACTCCACTGAGTGTATAAGGGCCCAAATTAAAGGATAAGTGGCAAACAAACAAAAAAAAAACAAAAACACTCAATGACTATGAGGTCTACATCCATAGAGGCTAACATGATGCTGACTATACATAGTCCATAGCTGTTAAACACAGCTTCAATTTATTCTGTCTCCTCTATACACTCTTAAAGTTAGGGAGCTGCAAGATAAATTGATGGTGTTACCAAAAGGGTAGATTCACAACGCACATCCTTTAATACTTATTTTATTTCTGTTTTCTTTAAAGTAGTAAAACTCATTTCACAGACATGATCTTACAAAAGACAAATAATTGAACAATTTAATATTGAGAACTTCTCTGCAGCCATTCTGTAGGAAAATCAGTTAAGAACAGAGATGTTCAATTACCTACAAATTACATTACACCACACAAGTCTGTAGTCACTTAGTTAAGTAGTTCTCATGAAAAATTCATACCACATATAAAATGTGTTAACTAAAAATGTTCTTTACTTCATCAATTATTTATACAGTTAAAATTATACAAAAATATATTAATTATTAGGAAATACAATCAGATTTTCAGGGACTAGTCTTATTTCAATGCAAAAAGTTGATTTGTGAAAAGTGCTTCTTTATATATACATACAAAAAAAGTTTTCAACAAAAAGATAGCTCATTTTTTAAATTTTTTTATTACATTACATAGACAGCAGATTTGTTGAAAAATGCATTAACATTTATCTCAAATGTGATTTAAAGATTAAGTGTTTTAATATCTTATACAAATCAACAAAAACCACTGGAAGCATGTTTTCAACTATACAATTTAACTATACTAATAAATTTAAAAATCAATCCACCACACAGACTAGCGTGTAAACTTTCATCAGTCATATTTCTAAAGCAAAATGCTATTCTTGTTTTCATCTTCAATAAAAACCTACAAAATGTGGCAAAATGGAATGAACCTACAAATGTGTTTTGACTACTTAAGGCTGCGGCAGTGATGTAAGCACAACTCCTTTCCTGTTAAAATTCTTCCATTACGACCATATTTGCACTCTGATTCACTAGAACATGCTAACAATAAATATGACACTTTTCAGTATAAAATCATTACCTATCAGACAATTAAAGCAAGATGTGTGGAATGTTTAAAATGGCACTCGTAAGTCCATATGATATTGGAAGTATTTACAAATTCAGGAAAGCTGTAGAAAAATGCAAAAAGTTTGCATAAACACACAAGATATTTTTCTTCTTCTATCACTCTTTAGCTGTATTCAGTACTGAACATTAAGTGTATACACACGTTCCATACAGAAATCTGGTACATGTTTAAGAACTTCCTTTTCAACACTAAGTTGCTTTCTTAATTCATAAAATAAACACTGGACAATGGCCATCGCACTGATGAGTTTTTCAAATGCATAATAAGAAAACCATTATGATAAGTGGCCACCAAAAGAAACACAACATAAAATTATTCCTCTTTTCTTAAATTCGCTGTTTCAATCACACCTTGGCCCAAGTCACCATTAGTGAGGCACATAGTTCTGTATTTACAAGAGTCAAGAACACGGTCAGCATGAACATTTGCTTTTGTTTGTGTTCTTATGATTTCTCCCATCCAATGCAAACCTTTCCATATCTTTTGCAGACTCGCTCCTATGTATTTGGCGGTCATTTTGGAGAATCTATTAACAAAAAAACAAAAAAATTCATTATTACTGCTATCATATTGGTACTAGTAGATTAACTATATAAATGGTCCCACTTGAAAAATACATTTAAGGAAATATATACGAGAAAAATAAAAATGACAAAAACAAAGGACTTTCCTGTTCTGTATAATAATAATAATAATAATAATAATAATAATAATAATAATAATAATAATAATAATAATAATAATCTTTATTGTCGAAGACATATTAAATGTATGGACAGTGTCAAATTTTCCTCTAATACTAATATAAAAAATTAAAATTAGTTGTAGGCATATTACTTAAAAGTTATGTGATTTAAGAGACCTACGCGTGCATCCTCCAAACTGTAGGGGCATATTTGTATTAAAATAGATTTGACATGTTTTCTAAACGGTAGTAAATTTAGAGTCTTGGTATTAGCAGTTTAACTATTATATAATTGTAAACCAAAAACCATATATGTTTTACTAAGTGTAGACAAATGGTGAAACGGTGTACAGAGATTATTTCTATATCTTGTATCATAATTATGATAGTCGCTATTTTTCTGATATTCAGATAAGTTTGTATGAACAAGTTCCAGAAGTTTCAAAACATACAAAGCATATACTGTTAACAAGTTGTATTTCATAAAATATTCCCTACATGAAATATAATACTGTATTTTATGAATGCTACAGTTACCAATCCAAAAAGCAAGTCTAGTGTTTAAAAAGAGTTAATCATTTCACATACCCTGCAACTTAATTTACATTTTGCTAAGATATTGTTATATTTACTCTATTGCACGAACTTTATTCAATAATAAATAGTTAGATTGATGGATGTCATTTACACATGTGAAATAATGCCAAAATGATATCAACCTGCATCTGAATCTAACTTTGGAAAAGAAAACCAGCTAAATTCCACACACACTAAATATACCGGTAAACTAACAGTTATAAAAATATTCAACTTGAAAGCAAACGACTTTACACTAACAAATTCCAATAGACATAACTTACCAAAATACATATATTTGATCTCTATAATGATGCAGTCTAGTGTAATTTAACATGTCCCACCAAGATGAAAAATAGAACAAAATTATTCTGTTATAGAGATATATAATGGGAGAACTATAATATGGTCTGCCTAAAAACGACTTACCTTTGTTACTAAACTCCTAGCTGCCTCTTCAATGTTAATATTTTCTTTTGCTGATGTTTCATACCAGCCACTGAAGCCTTTTTCTCTGGCATACTCATCCATTTTGGAATGGTTATTTACAAGTCCTTCTTTCTGTTGATCACACTGCGAGCAAAATTTAATTTAGTTTAATTTATTTGACAATAATGTTAAACAATTACAAATTTACAATTAGGCACCACCCAAATGAGCACATGGTGGAGGGCAGTTCAGAAATAATCATTGTACACAAAATAAATACATTTATATATAATTACAATTAAACACAATAATTTACAATAATATGAAGTAAATTAAAAAAGAAAATGAAAATTAAGAATAAATGTTTATGTAACAATTATAACCATATATAATTGTACACATTAATTAATTCTGGGCTATCTTTAACAACTAGATTAAATAATCTGGAGCCAAAACAGGAGCTGCGTTATACCGATAATTCTGTTCAAATTTAGAAAAATGGCAAATTTGTTACTCTTTAATATTCATTTGATAAAAACCTGCAATAAAATTGGTTTCTATTTTTAAAAAAAGCAAATATGATAATTCTTTAGTAGAAACAAGTTTTAGCACCATAAAAATTAAAAAAAAATATTCAACTGCATACCTTATTAGCTAGAAGGACACAAGGGATGGGACTTCCATCTGGAAGTTGCACTTTGGAATCCAAGTCCTGTTTCCATTTAACAACAGCTTCAAATGTGGCTGTTCTTGTGACATCAAACACGATGAATGCTCCCACCGCTTCCTTGTAGTATACGCGAGTCATATTTCCAAATCTCTCCTGACCTAGAATTATTTTCTTTATTATTCAGTGAATTCCAGATTTAAGAGTAAAAATTACAAACACTGTGGTGGAGACTAAGGTAAATTTAAGTGAGAGAGAGAGAAAGAAACATTTCTATAAGCAGTTTGCTGCTACAATGTGTGATTTAATGTTGTTACACCTAATGACAATAGCTATTGTGCTTTAATTTTTCTCATTAGACTGTTTAAAGTCACAAACAAAAAAATGTATATTTAAAGCAATAGCTATTCAGAATTTACGTTCTGATTCAATAGACTCAGGTAATGACCTGAGTACTACAACTATCATAATTTTAATTTACAATTTACAATGCCTTATTTCTAAATTTCTGTTACTCTCTAAAGGGAACCCACAATTGAAAATGTGTCAAGTTGATAAACCTCAACTAATCGAACTAAAATTGTTGTCATTTGTGTGTCCTTGACATTAAAATATTAATGTAATTTTACAGTCATGACGACATAATAACTATACATCAAAAATAAAATTATAATCACGTATAAATGCCATCCATGATGAAGATTTAAATAATAATAAAAAAAAAAAAATAAAAATAAAAAAAAAAAAATAGTAGCTTAACTGTGGGGTGAAACATATTATATTGCTTAAAAGAGAAAGTTATGTAATGCCACCCCCTCAAACTGGTCATCCTGTGAGCTGGGAAAACAACACAGTTGAATTAGAAACGAAACCCTTAAAAACGAAACTTTGAATGGCGTACAGTACTTGGAAATAAAGCAGCAAAAAGGAAAATGTGATAAACATAAACTGAACACAATAAACAGCATTTTTTCAATGTATCCAGGCAGGACTTCATAAAAGTGATAACATTACTTGATTGATAACTTTATCTGCAATTACATTACAGGGCGTTCACTGTATATCACTTCACTTTCAAACACAGCCCTTTTCATAACTGTCTTTCTACACTATAAATTTCCTTGAGGAAAAAGAACATTATACATTTAAAAACATATATACATATATAAGACATTTCAAAAAATTTAATATATTCAAATAATACTTGAATTTTTTTAAATGATTATGGATTTTTTAAATCTCTATATATATAAAAGGCTTTGTCCTGACTGACAGGAATCAACGTACAGCCTAAACTATAACAGGTAGAGACTTCGAATTTTGACAGTACCTTTGTTTCATAATGTAGGTGCTCACTAAGAAAGGATTTTGAAAAATTCTGATTTTAACTGCCAAAAATTACATGTTTTTGAAAATACTTAGCCCTTTTTACACAGAATTATCCAAACAAATTCACAGAACATATTGTTGCCAGTTGTATCAGGTGGGTTTGGATTAAATGAAATGGATGTTTGACAAATTAGAGAAGTATCATTATAATTCATATTATCTGTATTAATAAAAAGAATTGTCCTCGATGTCCAGCGAAATCTACTGAACGCAGAGATCTGAAATTTTTAACATAGGTGGGCTGAAGGGTCGGAAAATGCACCTCCAAGCCGGAATTTTAATTTTACTTTTCGTTCGTGAGTTATGAGTGAAAAACGGGCAAAAAACGTGCATTTTGTGCGATTTCAAAACATAAGTTTTCAGTTATACATTTCAATGTCAAATCAATTACAGTTGACTTTGGCTATTTTTGTCATACCTTGAAAATAAAACTTTCGCGATCGCTTGAATGTTGTAAGCCCTAAATATGGTCAAACGTTGTTTTATTTGGACGAATCTCACTATACAGAGGTTTTCTGGGCCAAGAAACTCGAATCTGAGGTCGCTTTTACCAGACGATGCTATCTAATCGTGGTATGTAGTCCACGTGATTTAGGTGTTAATAAATATAATGATTTTACTATTATGCTCTTAATTTTTAATTTTTGAAATAATTATCGCGGGCGAAGCCGCGGGCACATGCTAGTAAAATTTATAAAGTTATTTTTCTACAAGGAAATTTATAGGTGTACAAAGACAGTAGTGAAAAGGACTATGTTTGAAAGTGAAGTAATATATTTAGATTATAACATTTTTATATTCTTCATCATGGATGGCATTTGCAAATGATTATAATTTTATTTTTGATGTAAAGAAATTATGTCATTATGACTGTAACATTACATCACTATTTTAATATTATTTCCAGTATAAAAAATGCATATTTACTTCGCCTAACTCTCAGAACTTGTACTAAAACTTTCAAGAGATAGTAAAAAATCTCCACCAGAAAAAAATTTTGAGCAATAAAAATGTGATACAGTGCAATCATTCATGCTTTCCTCAATGGCAGAAGCTTCAAAATGAGGGCTAACCAGCTAACAAGAAGCATGTTCACCTATAGAAAAGCAGCAGAAATCAAAACTGATCGTACCGTACTTGGTTATTAGCCGGAGATCACCCACTTCAGACCTTATTGTTTTGATTTTAAGTTTTAACTAGGTAACTAAACAAAATACAAATAAAGATATAACTATAATTTTGAATTGAATAAAATATAATTATAAACAATAAAAAATTATTTACACTATCAAGTACTAATACTAAATATTATTGGTGTTAATTTTACTGAATCATCTGTTTACAGGGGTAAAGGCTGTTAATCTCTTAAAATAAAGGGTTGAGTCGATTAAACTTCAGTAAGGTTGGGTAAGACCAGAAAGCATAACTTTACAAGTCTCTTCTTTTGAGGGGCAAGCCTCCCAAACCTCATTGAGTATAACACTTCAACCCCTTTCATAGATAATTCTGTGAAATATGGTAGTATTGATTTTAATTATAAAAAATTTCTACCCAAGTGATAAATCCATAAAGAAATAATCAATAGTATTAGTATTCACTGAGAAAAATTAGTCATTCAACAAATACAGTACTCTATCCTTGTCTTAACAGGCCTATATACAGTTTGTCAGTCTGATTTGTGAAAGCACGAGGTTAATCTTACCTGCAATATCCCAAAGTTGAAGTCGTATAATTGTATTGGCGTCCCAATTTAATACTTTCAGTGCAAAATCAACACCAATTGTAGCTCGATAGTGTTGCGAGAAAAACTGATGAACATATCGCTTAATAATAGAAGTCTTCCCTGTTCCCAGTTCACCAATCACTAAGATTTTGTACAGATGCTCTCTTTTTTCTCCAACTTGTTGAGCCTGAAATTCACAAATGACATAGTATTAGACTAAATATGGCAACTATAGAAAGTAGAAGTAAATAGTAATGGAAAGTAAGATGTTACTTAACAGAATAATAATTTGTAAATATTTCTTGAAAAAAGAAAGTAGTCAAATTTTGTAATGGCATAAGGAAACAGTTAACAGCAGAGACCTAGCATAACCATTTTTTTAGGGGGGGGGGGAGGGGGCACAGTTTAGGAGTGGTTGGTTGGTGTATGGTTATTTAATTATGGGTATATACAGCAACTTAGGTCTGTGACCGTCGCCGGTGTGGCGGAATTTTGTATTTTCATTTTGTATTTTCATTTGGTTTTTTCAATAAGCTGGCTGCTTTCGTCCAAATTAAATAGATTATTCCTTAGGTCACATAAATCCGCGACGAAAGGCAACATCGGAGCTACAGAGTCTCACGCTTTTTTTTTCGTGATAGAGGTCATTTTCACGCAAAAAAGCAATCTAGCAGTGCGCTGTTGCAATTCCGCGGAACTTCCAACCTATTTAATTAAAAAACCAGAAACGTAATCACAAAGCGCAAAATAGGTTTACTGTGATGTGAACTCTCTCTTTGAATGTCATGAGTTATTACATCTCTTCCACTCTGTACATAATATATATATATAATGTATATATATATAGGCTATATAATGTACATATATATACACATATATATTATGTACATATATTGAGTGTGTGTGTATGTGTATGTATATATATATATATATATATATATATATATATATATATCAATTGAATTCAAATAGTTTTAGTCTGTACCCTATGACAATGTAATTATTCTTTCCTCTTGCATAACTATTATGTATAACAGAGTTAATAGGAACTGAGTTTGAACTCAATTAGCAGCTATATGCTTGTACGAAACTTTTAATCCCATTTCGGGCTTATAAAACAAATTCGGAGCTACAATATTCCATTCTGTATTTCAAAGACATCTTTCCGAATATTAATTATTATGTCTGGGGAAAAGGAGATAATTGAGGAAGCCAGAAAATTCTTAAGAACACAGAGAATGTGAAGACTTGAGTCTTGAACATCTGGAAGCATTCGCAGCCTTACGTCAAAACTTGTAATGAGGCTGCCAGTACGAATAGTTGTCTCTTGCTTAGAAAGTTTGTTTTCTCTTCAAACTTGAATGTATAAAGAGAACTCTGTGAACAAGAACGCGACTTGTATATCTAGTGCTGAAGCATGGTAGTGTAACAAAACACCACACATACTCGTAGATCAGGTTCCCTAAGTTTCCTTACAAAATGCAGGGGTTAGAAAATCGGGACGATCATATTCTCCCCGCCCACTTGCAAAATTTCCTGTCATCTACAAAGATAAGGCTTCAAAATTATTACATCCGCACGAACTGCGAATTAACAGGCTGATAACAGCAACATTTTCCCTCCTATGGAAAACTGTTTCCCCATATCTTGGCATAGTCTGTAAATCTTATTCTTTAGATATGTAAAAATAAGTCGCATCATTGTAATCACTTGTAAACATATCAACCGACATTAATAAATTTCATTCCGCTAGTTCATTCTGATAGACACATTCTAGTACTTTTATGCTGAACATTTTAACTATTTTATTATATCAATCTATCTTTGCTATTGCTATGCTTTAATAAGTTAACAAAAACCAAGCGGCGAGGAAATGTTACGTGCATATAGAATAGAACAGAATAGAATTAATTAATTAATCCAAGTGTCACACAATGCACTATTTTGCGATCATATAGGACAAGTCACATTAGTAATACATTAGTAATAATTTTTTAATAATAATCTTCTTCTTCTTCTTCTTCTTGCTCGTAGTTTAACCTCTCCCTTTTAGGATTTAAGCGACCCAAGCCGCCCGGGCCTTACAGGGCCACGACCTGTCGGGAGAGGGATTATCTTTGGATCACATACATACTTTTTTGACCAGACAAGGACATGGAGGGCCTCCCCGGATGAGTGATCAGCCCAATGCCGGGGCCACCTCCGAGACAACACGAACACATAGGACGATACACACCATTCACACACACACTCACTCCAAACAAGGCGAGGATGGGATGAAGATGATAATGACGGCCAGATGATATCTGGGGACCACAAGGGCCTAAAGTTACCCGACATTTGTCTCAAAGGTGAGGAAAAACCCCAGAAAAAACCCCACCTAGGTGACCTGTCCCGACCAGGAATCGAACCCGGGCCCGCTGCGTGAGAGGATTGAACGCATCCCCTGAGTCACAGCGGTGGACTTTTAATAATAATAATAATAATAATAATAATAATAATAATAATAATAATAATAATAATAACCTAACCATTTAGGCCTATCTAAATCTTGCTCCTAAACCTATATGGAGTAGGCCTACTGTTTCAATGATACGAGTATATTCAAGCATGGATTCAACAAGCTAAGATCCATAATTGTTAGTGAATGTATATTCTTCCATTCTTTCACTGAATAATATCATTGGGCAAGCAAGTATGCAGTAGGTGATTCTTATGTGGTTCAATTATTGATGTATTTTATCTGAGGTGGGAGCTTATTCTATAATTTAAGTCCTGAATGAGTTACTTTATGCCATTTTGGAAAATTTTAGTATTGCTCCTATTTCATATTATGTAATGTTCTAAAATTACAGTGCACGAAGGACGATTAAGAAGCAGAAGATGAAGATGAAGATGAAGATGATGAAGATGATGTGCAGGGAAAAATTAAGTGCCCCTTCCCCCATGAAGAAGCTAAATAAGCTCCCTGCATCCTATATATATAAGTAAGAAAATAAAACCTGTAATTCTAAGAATACACATGCGTAAAAAAAATAACATTTAACAAATCCATGGTAAATAATCTAGTTTACAAATGCCGTACGAACGTAAATTATAAGGTTATTTAAACAGAGCAATTTCATAAGCCTATGCCCTATAGGATACTATATTGAACTTAATGTTAAATAACGTGAATGCGCGAGGGTGCAGTTAGGGGAAATTGTAAATATTTAAATGTTTATTATTTAGGATCTATACGAGACCACATAAAAATCCACATTTCAAAATAATTTATTTTGACACTTTCAAGTAGTAGGCTAGTCTTTGTAGAACGTAGTCTTTGTCAGAATGAAATCTTCACTACAAAACCAGTAAGGTCAAACCAAGGCCTGTTGACGCGTTCCGATTTCTTAAATATTGAAACAGACACTTGTTTATATGTTTAACGATTGCGTTAATGTTCCGACTTGTTTCAATGTTATCCTTTAAGACAAGATGAACAGTTTGGAAAATAACTAACAGTATTACTTGAGAGAAATTTTAGTGGACGTGGTGTTGTTATTATTATTGTTATTATTATTAATTATTATTATTTATTATTATTACTATTACATACTTATTTAGTTTAAGTAAACCTTTCCTTTTCCCTAGCAGAGTTATATACAACTTCATGGATTGTATAAATTTATGTAATTCCCTCATGTGCTTCTGGATTAGCTGTTCTGTTCTCACTGGTCATGTACCTCCGTGTTTTCTAATGGCATCTACTTTCTCGTTGTTGCCGTTTGTCCCTATATAATGCTGGGTCTATAGTGTTTGCCCTTAATGCGGCGGCGGCGGGAAACTAGAAAAGAGTTTTGAAAAAACCCTACGTCTGGAAAAAGTTTTTAAAAAATTCACGAGCAATAGAAACTTTGGGTTTTCAATTTTCATACTCTAATGATGAGTAGTGTACATGTGCCAGTAAATGTGTAAGTTATTTTCACCATCGTAGATGTCATGTGTAGAATTTCACATTATTTAAGTTGTTAACTTCGGAGAAATTTGCATTTCTATTAGCGAAGTCATATTCTTGCACATTTTGTGATATGTCTGTAGCATTAGTAATTTTTTTCCTGAGCTTTTTATATAATTCATGTGTTCTCTTAATACGATCGTTAAAACGTATAATGTATTTTTTGACATATAAACAATATATTTGTACGTGATATATTTTCCGTTTAATGAAAAAGTATTATGCAATTGTGTACCCGTGACAAACGGCATGCAGTTTTCCAAGAAATTGTAAGGTATCAAACTGAAATAATAATAAATCCTTCTCCAGAAGAAATAGGTGTAATAAGATCAGTAGAACCCCGATAATTCGAGCTAATTGGGGCTGAGGCTACCTCGAATTACAAAAAACTCGGATTATACGGAAATATCACTAAATCAATTGGTAAATCATAAATAAATGTTTAATGAGCACAATAATGGTTAAAAAAAATATATATAATAGTAGGCCTACATACCTGTGTTACGCCTGTATGTATATTGGCAAACATTTTCAATTTTCTACATCGGCATCGTTTAAGGATTAAGTCATTGTCTGACCCTTGATGGAGTGGAACGGGAAAGCGCTACTAGGAAAACACTTTTAATAACCATTGTAGCTGAGTAGAGATTACTGAAATAATAAAGTATTCCTTTCTGAAAGGATGGTATGCAATGTACAATTGATTGACACGAGGTCCCGACAAAGAAAGATCAAACCTCGGTGTCTGTCAATCTGTTACAGAAATGCATTAGCAGTCTGAAGTCAAGGTTATTTCTGTGTATTATGAACAAAAACCCTAGTGGGACAGTTTTACCTGCATTTTTGTGCATGGAAAAATTGAAAGAAAGCTCAAAATGTAAAACATTCGAAAGTACGTAAAACTTACAAGCGGACACCGTATAATAACGGGATTTTACTCTAGTTTTATGGAAAATTTTAATATTCTTGAGACCAGCTCGAATTACACGGAACCTCGAAATACCGGGGCTCGAATTACCGAGGCTCTACGTTGCCGTATTCGCCGTAAGATTCGAAATATAAGTTAACAGAAACACAGAAACAAATTTTAGAAACACTATTTTCAGAAGAAAAATAGAACTCTTTATATTGAACTTGCATCTGAAAACTGTAAAGTTCGAAAAGGGAAAATCCCACAATCTAAATTTTTTAATAAAATTAGACTTCTTCGAGGAAATGTCACAAGGAACTTTCTCTTATTTTAGTCACATTCATCTCAAGAAAATATTTTGTGTTCAGGGGATCTCAAAAGTGAAATCTATATATTGAATTTCGTGTTTAAATATATAATCTTTCCTACACTGTATCTATACACCTACTACCGAATGTATGGATAAGAAAAAAGGCATTATAAGAAAGTAGACACGCTAAGAAGATGGGTCCACACTGTTTCTATCAATCGATTTCTGTATAAAAATGCTCCCTCACCGCCTTCCACCAGAAATCCTCCCAAATGATATTTTCCAGGCACGTACCAGACCCTGAAAACATTGTCATATAATTCACCTACAAAACTTCTCTTCTCATGGTCGACAAAACCCACCGGGTGTCATTGCAAGATTCTTTTTTACTACTCAGTAAATTCGGAATAGAAAACTAGTAATAGACTACGGGCTTAATTAAAAATGACACCAGTGATGAAACAGTTCTAATTTTACTGAATGTAACCCTACAAGCGAGATTCCCTGAAGATGGTTGAATGTAACCGAAAGGCCTAGGAGAAAAAAAAACAAATTAAAGTATAGAAGAAAGCTATGTTATTATTTTACTGATCACAGTACCACCCAGCATTATTTCACACTTAGTATTACGGAGTATCAGAACGCTTTGTTGACAATGCGTCATTCTATAATGATAACGCATAATATGGGCAATTGAAATCATTCGTGCCAAATATGTTTCGTATGATATATTAGCAGCCTGTTTTAACCGAAGAACTCTAGAGCCCTGATTTATGCATATCAAAGACAGGAAATTACACTAAATACCTCACGGCTGGATTGGATTGCCCTTTAGTTGTACCGTAACATCTTACTCTATGCTGAGTTGGTAGGCGCATCATATTTTAGGATTCCAGCTTCAATTTCAGGCCACTGCTAGGGAAGTAAGCAACCTATTTGTAGGCCTCTCTGGTTCGTTGATTCTATTACCAATATTTCAGGGTAAGTTTGATTACGAAGACTTCAACGATTTGCTTTTAAGTATCATGTTAGCCTACGTGGCCATGGTTTGTACATAAACAGTACATATTTTTGTCCATCATTCAATGTGTACATTTTAGTATTCACTAATAGATTTGCTACATTGTAGAGCTATAACCGTACTTGGTTCATATCTGCATGGAATTTTCAAAATTCATATACTTTTAAGAATTACCAGACTATTAATACAGGGAAACTTAAACAACATTACCATTCATATGGAACTAGAAATATGTACAAAATTGACTTTCCATACTATAGGTTGGCCAAAACTCATAACAGCTAAAGTAGAACACTATCTGAACTACAACTATCGAATCGCCAATATTATCCGGCTCGCTTTGAGGTCGCATTAAAGTGGATTTTGCAGCAGCGAGAATTGGGAAAGCCCCTTTTAGGGCCGATTATTTGCGAAAGAGCAAAACTTTTAGCCTACAAACTGGACAGTTTTTCAGCTAAGCAACCGACTATGACCGGTATGTTCATGAGATGACACTGTGTGTAGGTATTGTACAGTACAATATATTTTTTAATTTTTAAAATGACTTTTTTTTTACATGATTTATCCAGGTCCCACTTAATCCGGATAATTGGAGTTAGACTATATGTGTATTTAAGACAAAGTGCTCACGCTATTAGCTTGAGTAAGTTTAAAGTAATTATTGATCAATTGCTAAGACAAAATGCTTTTTTATTCCACTTTAGAATTTAAAGAAACCCCTAAAAAGATAATAGCTTAATATTTACGTAATGTAGGCCTATCCTTTTGACTAGGCTCAATGCATTTTTCTGAACTTCTGTATGAGGCACATCGTTACCACGATTTTCGTATGACTCCTTAAATAATCCAACAACAGCAGTGTAGTAACTAAAATGCGTCACTTAACATAACCTGGATAATGAATGACTGCAGTTCGCCAACATGAAGGGGGTATTTTACAAAACTGTAATCAAGATTTTCAGAGGGGAGGAATTAATCACTGCAAAGTTACATAATATAAAGTCAGAGGAAAATATAATTACTTCTGGACGAGCAATACACATCCTGTAGACTACAATAATACCACATTCTAATTCAAATCTTAGGTATTTTGGAAAGGCAATCTCTCAAGACAAAAAAATGAACCCTTAATAAGGAAGTTAATATAAATTTCACGAATACCTATTATAATAACTTGTGCCCAAAATAATGTGAAAACATAAATGTAACAAGCCACAAAGATATTTGAGTCTGCTGGAGGCTACGTCAGTTCTATACTCGATACTGAGGATACGTGTGATTATGTTTTTCTTTGAAGGTTCTGTAATTACCTGCAGTCTTGTACATGGGGTGAACATAAATATCAGAGAGAAAATACTGAACAAAGCCCTAAAAAGATAGCACTTAAGGAAATACTGACATTCAAAATTAATTATTTAGAGGCACGGTTTTCAAAATAACCATACGGGTTTACGTATATGACAGTAGCTTTTCTATTCTTAAGTAATTTAGTATAATAAAGTCTGATGAGACGACGCTTACCGAACTGTCCAGGCTCTGTGAAAGTCCAGGATTCGTATCCGCCGTCGTACTCTTCGCCGCTGCCATCCCTAAACTCAGCTTCTTCTCTGCTGCATTTACGCCTTGTTCCTGCTGTTTCTGCAGCACTGGCGCAGTTATTTGTAGAATTTGGTCTTTGGTCGTGGACTGTTTATCCTCTACATCCGGCATAAGTCCCAAAACATTATCCTCCTGTCCATCTATATTGCTTGCTAACCAAAGTTCATAACTTGAAAGTTTTTCGAGCGGAGGAGAAGGAGACCTCAGCGTAGAGACATCGCTCTGGTCTGAAGAGCTCTGCGCACTCAGATATTCTGTAGTAACAGTTGCTGTATCACTGTCGACACTTTCCTCGTGTTTGGCCAAACCTGGTAAGCTATTGCTGTCTTGCGTACTCTGATCCGCTATTGATTTCGTCACTCCTGACGTTTTGTCTTCTTGCGTAATACTACTTTCAATACCAATCTCCATAGTGTGCTTTTCTACAGTACCACCTTCACCGTGTTCTCCCCTACTACCAATACTACTGCATTCCGATTTGTTTACCTTGGTATCAGTGGCAGGACTGGAAGACGTCGATTGGTTGTCTATGTTCGTCACTTCCTCCGGTTGTGGGTTCGAGTCTAGGGTAGTGGGGGTGACGTCGTCCTGCTCCAAACTCGGGCGACCTCCCGTAGCTACTGACGTAGACGATGACGCCGTGGAGAAGCGGTCGTCTTCAGTAGATATGTCAGTTTTTGAAACCACTGGAGAATCTTCTTGCGAGGAAATACCTTCTTGTGTCTTATGATATTTGGCATGGCCGGTGGTCTTATGTTTCCCAATGCTAAGCTTGCGGACAAGAGATGTAGCCTTGCTTGGTTTGGATAGCCTGCTCGGAGATTCTGAACCGCTTTCCATCTGTTCTGCTTCAGGTTTCTCAATGTCTTTTACTTTGGCCTTTTTTATCTTCTTCGAAGATCTTTTCTCGTCTTTTAACTCTAAACTGCTGTCGCCAGATTCTGTTATTGCTTTCTTTTTACCACCAAGTCTGAATGAACCCAATTTAACACCACCGCTCTTACTTCTACCTCCAGTTTTTGGTATAGCTCCACTGTTATGAGAAGGTGAAGTATCCGTCTTCTTGGGTGAACTTTTGCTTTTGGTTTCTAGCGATTCAGAACTTTTCGACACTGTGTTTGAATCGAGTTGTTTTTCTTCCATTTCGATCGTTAAAGAAATAAAAATGTTACTAAATATTATAACACACTAAAGTTTCACAAAACACATATCTGTTGCAATGTTCAAATATATTCACTACCGAGTTAATTTAAAATGAAGTAGATCTCACTGCGCAAGACACGTGGAATCCATACAGTAGCAAGAGGTTACGACTGCCCTTGTAAGCTTCAACTCCAAGACTGAGTGAGGCAGGTAAACCAACGTGACTACCTAGCCGCGGCTAGGGGGAGAAAGAGTTGTGGGTGTGAGGGATGGCGTATATGAAAGAAGGAGTTAAGTAATCCAGTTCCTTTAACATGCCGCTGATCGCATTTATAAAAAAGCATATAAGGATTTATTTAGAGCATACGATTCAGTAATACAGAACACAGGTTAAATTTATAAAATAGCACTGTAGTCATCATTTAAAAACATAAAACATATCATGCAATGAAGATATTTTAATACGCAATAATCCTATGGTCACATGTTTGAATGCACGTGATGTTTATCGTATTATTGTTACTCAACTTATGAATGAAAATGCTGTAATACTTTTAAGCCCAACTCATGTGATAGGAATAAAATAAAAATAGAATAACACGTGATAATGGCGTATTCAATGCCAATTTAACTTTGCACACAGTCCGCTATTACGAAAGCACTGGTAAACTCCTGCCTTAACTTAAAACACAATCCACGCGACGATTTCTAAGAAAGTATATTGTCACATAATTTTGTACGAAAAAGCCATAAAATAATCACACGCAGCAAATTCAGTTCTGAAACTATAACACTCGGTCACAATCACACAATATGATAGTTGTTAACTCGAAAAAATAATCGGTAACATGTACTACAAATCGATATTGGCGTTTATAGAGAAGCATATGCTGTGAATGGTAAAGAATTCAGCAACTTTGTAATATCAGCGATCACAACGATACGTTATCATCTGATAAGATTGAAGGTCGCCAGTAGGATAAGATTTACATGAAATCACCGTCAACTTGCTGTAATTTCCAAATAAATGTTAATCTTGGAATTCAAGATTTTAGCAATCCTTTAATATAATATTTTTAGTGTACATTTCACACAAAACACAAGAGCAGGTGGTGGAAAGAAGCATGACAAGAGAAAACTAGGAACCCTGGGACAACTACGGTAGGCTACTCTACCAGCAATTCCACTTTTTTTTCTTCTTTCTTTTTTTTAGGGGGGGGGGATTTGATCCGATTTAATTGCTATGAAAACGACACAGATCACGTAAGCTTATGGAGACCCGATCTAGGAAAACATTAAGAATTTTCGTTTTTATTTCCTGGATGCATTATATTTTCTAATGATTACTATTCTGAACTGTATGTGGAAACACACAATACTACTTTCTATTAAAGAGTTCAAAGTTTTGTTTTCTTTGTCTTCTCCATAATATAAATCTAATATTAAAGCACATTCTCACCCCTTAACAAAAGATGAAATGCACTGTCACCATTAATAAATTACTGAAATTAAATGTAAATCATACGCTGGGTAGAAACATGGGTTCGGGTTTTGCCATGGGTCCTCTGTCAAGACTATAAAATACCATACTTATTTACTTAATGGCAATAGACAATTCCTAAGCAAGCCATTCAACCTTATACTGCGCTAACTCCACCCAACCATCCCTCGCAAATCATACTTCCCTTAAATATATTCTAATATTGTCCTTCCACCTACGTCTAAGTCTTCCAGGTGGTCTTTTCTCTTCGGGTATCCCAGTCAATATTTTTTAGATATGTATTTCCGCCCTCATGCGCGCCACATGTCCAGCCATTTCATCCTCTGTGATTTAATCGCCCTTATTATACTCGGTGAAGAGTACAGGATATGAAGTTCATCGAAAGTTACATTGAAAACCATTAATATCATAAGTCAAGATAGACGGGCTCCTTTAATTAATTTAAGTAGCATTTAAAGTATGCTAGCAAAAGTCCTACTGTTACAAGAAGAAAATATAACTATAACTATGACTCACATATTCTTAAGAACGTCACCTGACAACACTGACTTAGTCACTACTCCAATGAAAATCACCGCTTATCGGTGATTTAGAGGAAGATTCACGTTCAAACATTCGCATGACTCATTAAACCTTTATCTGAACATTTATTTTTAGATTGCTATAATAATCGCTGTGAAAAGTGTCAGAATTCAGAATTCAACAGCTACGATGACAACATAAACTAATAATAATTATAATCACCTTCGCTCATCACGTCGCGTAGCATTTTACAAACTAAGCACGAACCATTCATCAATAACAAGCCATAACTGAGAAATGAGAATTCTAAGGTGGAAAGGTAGATTCAGACAGACAAATTCAATGCCATGGCCGGGATTTGAACTTTTCAGTCTGCCTCTACCTTTTTTCACCACAATTATGTTGCCAATGCTAATTTTTCAAAACTAGATAAGATTTTCTTGTTTACGATCAACAAAGGCAATAGCATGCTATGAAAACAATACTTCTAACCATGGAAATAAATACGCACTGCATATCTTATTAGATACTAGCATGTGCCCGCGGCTTCGCCCGCGATAATTATTTCAAAAATTAAAAATTAAGAGCATAATAGTTAAATCATTATATTTATTAACACCTAAATCGCGTGGACTACATACCACGATTAGATAGCGTCGCTTGGTAAAAGCGACCTCAGATTCGATTTCCTTGGCCCAGAATACCCCTGTACAGTGAGTTTCGTCCAAATCGAACAATGTTTGACCATATTTAGGCCTATCCTTCTTCCGTGTAGGTTGAAAATTTCATATGTCTACGGGCCTTGACATTCTAATCAAATGAATCGACCAGCATGAGCTTACAACAATCTAGCGATCGCGATGCTTTTATTACCACGGTATGACAAAAATAGCCAAAGCCAACTGCAATTGATTTGACATTCAAATGTATTACTGAAATCTGATGCTTCGACAGCGCTAAAATCACGTTTTCTGCCAGTTTTTCACTCACAACTCGCGAACGAAAGCTGAAATTAAAAATCCGGCTTCGATGCGCATTCGCCCACCTTTCAGCCCATCTATGTTTAAAATTTCAGATCTCTGCGTTCAGTAGATTTCGCTGGGCATCGTGGACAGACAGACAAACACGTCCTTTTATCATTTTAAGATAGCATGTGCCCGCGGCTCCGCCCGCGATAATTATTTCAAAAATTAAAAATTAAGAGCATAATAGTTAAATCATTATATTAACACCTAAATCATGTGGACTATATATCACGATTAGATAGCGTCACCTGGTAACAGCGACCTCAGATTCGAGTTCCTTGGCCCAGAAAACCCCTGTATAGTGAGTTTCGTCCAAATCGAACAACGTTTGACCATATTTAGGCTAATATTGATTATCCCTATAATAATAATAATAATAATAATAATAATAATAATAATAATAATAATAATAATAATAATAATAATCCTCTTCGGTGTAGGTTGAAAATTTCATATTATGTGTGCGTGCCTTGACATTAAAAACAAATGAATCGACCAGCGTGAGCTACAACATTCAAGAGATCGCGATGCTTTTATGTCGAAGGAATGACAAAAATAGCCAAAGCCTAGTGTAATTGATTTGTATTACTGAAAACTCATGCTTCGAAAACTCAATAAATTCACGTTTTCTGCCCGTTTTTCACTCATAACTCACGAACGAAAGCGAAAATTAAAATTCCGGCTTCGAGGTGCACATTCCGACCCTTTAGTCCATCTATGTTTAAAATTTCAGATCTCTGCGTTCAGTAGATTTTGCTGGACATCGCGGACAGACAGACAGACAGACGGAGGACAGACACTTCCTTTTATTAATATAAACTAGCATGTGCCCGCGGCTTCGCCCGCGATAATTATTTCAAAAATTAAAAATTAAGAGCATAATAGTTAAATCATTATATTTATTAACACCTAAATCACGTGGACTACATACCACGATTAGATAGCGTCGCCTGGTAAAAGCGACCTCAGATTCGAGTTCCTTGGCCCAGAAAACCCCTGTACAGTGAGTTTCGTCCAAATCGAACAATGTTTGACCATATTTAGGCCTATATTGATTATCCCTCTTCCGTGTAGGTTGAAAATTTCATATGTCTTCGGGCCTTGATATTCTAAACAAATGAATCGTCCAGGATGGACTTACAAAATCAAGCGATCGCCCGCGATAATTATTTCAAGAATTAAAAATTAAGAGCATAATAGTTAAATCATTATTTTATTAACACCTAAATCACGTGAATTACATACCACGATTAGATATCGTTGCCTGGTAAAAGCTATCTCAGATTCGAGTTCCTTGGCCCAGAAAATCCCTGTATAGTGAGTTTCGTCCAAATCGAACGATGTTTAACCATATTTAGGTCTATGTTGGTTATGCCTCTTCCGTGTAGGTTGAAAATTTCATATGTCTACGGGCCTTGACATTCTAAACAAATGAATCGACCAGCGTGGGCTTACAACATTCAAGCGATCGCGATGCTTTTATTTCCACGGTATGACAAAAATAGCCAAAGCCAACTGCAATTGATTTGACATTGAAATGTATTACTGAAATCTGATGCTTCGACAGCGCTAAAATCAAGTTTTCTGCCAGTTTTTTTACTCATAACTCGCGAACGAAAGCTAAAATTAAAAATTCGGCTTCGAGGTGCATTCGCCCACCTTTCAGTCCATCTATCTTTAAATTTTCAGATCTTTGCGTTCAGTAGATTTCGATGGGCATCGTGGACAGACAGACAAACAGCATGTGCCCGCATGTGCCCGCGGCTTCCCCCGCGATAATTATTTCAAATTATAATTATTAACACCTAAATCACGTGGAGTGCATTCCACGATTAGGTAGCGTTCCCTGGTAAAAGCGACCTCAGATTCGAGTTCCTTGGCCCAGAAAACCCCTGTATAGTGAGTTTCGTTCAAATCGAACAATGTTTGACCATATTTAGGGTTGATTATCCTTCTTCCGTGTAGGTTGAAAATGTCATATGTCTGTGGGCCTTGACACTCTAAACAAATGAATCGTCTAGGATGGACTTACAAAATCAAGCGATCGCGTTGCTTTTATTTTCAAGGTAGGCTATGAGGTATGTTGACAAAAATAGCCAAAGCCATCTGTAAGTTATTTGATATTGAAATTTATTACTGAAACTGATGCTTCTAAAACGCAAAAAAATGCACGTTTTCTGCCAGTTTTTCACTCATAACTCACGAACGGAGGCGAAAATTAAAATTCCGGCTTCGAGGTGCACATTCCGACCCTTTAGTCCGCCCATGTATAAAATTTGAGATCTCTGCGTTGAGTAGATTTCGCTGGGCATCGCGGACAGACAGAAGGACAGACGGAGGACAGACAGACAGACAGACGGAGGACAGACACTTCCTTTTATTAATATAGATTAAGATTATTTCTAATGAAATTATAAAACGAATTTTCAAAAAGAAACTAGTCGGAAATGTGTTTTTTTTTTTTTTTTTTTTTTTTTTTTTAAATATGTTTCACTTGTAACAAATCAATATTAGACGATATATTTCCATTTTTTATTCTATCCCTTATATATCATTCCTGTCTGTGTACGAATTCTGAACAAGAACTATCATGAATTTAAACGCAGCCTTTTAGCATGATTGAGATCGCAGCAGACAGACTAGGATAGATAGATGCGATAACTGAAATATACATAAATAGTGATAATGTTTCCAGAGATGTCGAGAAACGGAATAGTTTATTATATTTTCAGAAAAAACAGACACGCGAATCCATCCGAATTTCTTTTTATTACAAAGCAGCCCGAATCATATAGTTAGTAACATATAGTTGGGAGCATTAAGTAAAAGAATTGAATCCTGGTGTAGTAAAAGTTTATATTATATTCTACACAGAGAGTAGGCTAACGTTTCTTAGCTTCTATTAATCATAATTAATTCAAACCTTTTGGAAAATATTCAAGTACATCTAGGTGGGTATGATTTAACACATAATTTAATTAATATTTTCGGAGTGAACTCTAAAAAAGTATTCAAAATGTCAGTAAATTGCAACATTCACATTAATTACATTTTCCAAATTCTCACGTTAAATCAATTTCAAATGTTCCAGGAGTAAGGTGAAACATTTCATGCCAATTGTTAAAGAGGAAAGGTATGTTGAAGAGCATTATCGATCCCTAAACTACTCATTTTTCTAACTAACGTGAGAAACCAATTTAAGGATACAGTATGCTAACATGCCTGTATTATCACTTGGATTATTCAGTATAGAACACAGATTGCTTTCATATTACGTAATACCTAGTCGCAATCATTATCTTCTACTTCGTATTTTGAAGTTCTATACAGAATGGTTCTTAGCAAAACAACATAACTCAGGATGGTTGAACTTTGAGTCTAAACCACAGTATACGTAATATAGTCTCTATATATCCTGTTTCGTTTGTGCTTATAAAGAAAGGTTTTCTTTTATGACCGCACATAAAATATATTACAGGTATGGCAGGACTCCCAACTGGGGAATCAGCTCGATGCCAAGCTTTTTTCCTAGGAACCGTATGTCATGCTATATCCTATCTTATTCTGAATCTAAAGCCCCAATACGACCTTAATCCTTAATATTCACTTTAATAAAGTTATAGTGTAACTTTACTTCTTTATACGTGAATAACAAAGTTAATATAAGTTTAAGATTTCGATAAAAGTAAATAATGGATCTTTATCTTACATACAACAGTGGTTTCTTGTTGTATAGTTGTTTGTTCCTACTTTATTCTTTCTCTGGTCGAGTGTAACAGAATGCTTTAACTCCGCCAGAATATTAATAGTTTTAGCTTGATACTATTATTATTATTATTTATTATTATTTTTTATTATTATTTTTATTATTATTAGTATTATTATTGCTATTATTATCATCATCATCATCATCATCATCATCATCATCATTACCATTATCATTATTATTATTGTTATTATCATTATTGATATTATTATTATTATTTCCTGGAGGAAATGATAAGAATATCGCGCAGAAGTTAGCTCACCATGGTTACCAAATAAGAAGGAACTAATTTCAATTTATTCCGTAACAATGAACATTATTAAAAGCCAATACTTAAAGAAAAAAATATAATATCAGCAATCAGCACTTGGGAGGTGGTTGGTTTTGTCATTTGGAACAAGAGGAACAATAAAATGTTGTGTCAAATTTTTCCAGCGTTTCGGTGTACTATCTTCAAGCACATTACAAGAATCGGCCATAAACATTCTTCAGGACTTATTCCAAACTGTAAACAGCCATTTCTAGTCTAAAATTTTCAAATAAATAGAAATAAAACCCTTCGATAATATTTGCCTCATTAAAAAATTAATATGAAAAACAAAACACACAGAAAAATGAAGTAAAAATCTCAATTTAAAAAACAGTTCTTACAATTGATGTTATGAGTCTGTCCAATTGGTATCCTTCATTTAAGGCAACTATCCTGTAAGGATTTTCTCTCTGTACGTAGCATTTTAAAGGCTTAAAATACAAAAATGAAACAATAATAATAATAATAGTCTTATAAACAAGAACATTAATTAGCCGAATTAAATTAGAAGTTATGATTCAGAAGCAATCACACTGTGTGGATAACCTATACGTCTTCAAATATTTTATAAGAATATAACGTTGCAAATGTTTTTCGATAAATATAAATAATCAGATGAAAATTTTGTACCTGCGGCATTGTAGCAAAAGGAAAGAAGTTAGCTTTGGGACCTAACCAAATTCCTACTTTCTGTTGCTTTGAACTTAAACCCAAGATTTCCTGTTCCGTGGTTGAATGAATTTACCATTAATGTTAATTTTTCCTGCATTTCCCCCTTTATTTTCGAGCTGTAATTAATTTTACAATAAGATATAATTTAATAAACTTCTTGGTATGAACATTACAAATCACAATTACAGTACAACACTGATGTGAAAAATGCTCCTGCGACTTTTAATTCATCAATCATATAAAATTAATGTATTTAAAATATTTACAGAAATAGAGTTAGTATATACAACATAATGCAAGTAAATCTCCTAAAGGCCACCAAAATCGGCCTGGGATCAATTCCAAGGAATCCTTACTTCATATCCCTGGACCTTATTTCCTATCCAAGTCATCCTTGAGTCTGGTCTCTATAAATACTGATTGAGGTATCTCATTTTCACTTCTTAATAATATGTTTTTATGCAATATAATTAAACGGATCAGGATTCAATTCTTCACGCTTTTTAAGAATACCCCTTAGATTAAGTTCGATTAGGTATACGAAGCCAAACTAATTTTTATTACAAAAGTAATGTACCCTAAATGAATATGATTCACGGCATAATAGGATTGCATCTCTCATTTTAAGTGAGAGTAATCTCGTTTTCCATCTGTGTGTGCATAAGTTGTAACACATGACTTGAAAAGAAATTCAATCAACAGGTGTCGGGCAGACTTCCAACATGTGATGCTAAATGACGTATGACATAGCTGCATTAATCAACCTCGCAAGACCCCAACATTGCGAGTTCAATATGAACAGAACTTAATTTTGGAATATAAACTGCAGAATGTGTGAAGTTATTAGTGTAATGTGCATTCTGATATTTTTACTATAATTTATGGAGGTGAAATTTAATTGTTTAACCTACTTTTCTGAAGGTACTATGGGTAGATACAAAGTCTCGTGAGTTATTAACTTATATATGAATTGTAATTAAGATGTTGTAAAATGTTTTCTTTCTTACTCATCATAATTTTACCTCTCCCCTTTTAGGAAATACGCACCCTTATACATGGCAGCTACCTGTCGCGAGAGGGATTATATTGATCACACATACATATCTTTTGACTAGACAAGGACATGGAGGGTCTCCCCAGGTGAGGGATCGGCTCTACGCCGGGACCACCTCCGAGGCAACAAGAACACATAGGACGAGACACAACATTCCATACATTCACTCTAAAGAAGGCCAAGATGGGATGCAGATGACACCATGGGACCACTAGGGCCTACAGTTACCAGACATTTACCTCATAGGTGAGGAAAAACCCCACCTAGGTAATTTTTCCCTACTAGGATTCGAACATGGGCCCGCTGCGTGAGAGTAGCGAACGCATCTCCACAGACTTTGTAAATTGCTACTTCTAAAAATTATATAATTTCGTCCAGTGCTGCAGTTGGAACAATTTTAACCAGGACTCACCTATTTCAGAATGTCCCAGATTTCTTCACATATGAATAAATGGTTTCCACCCCAACCCGTCGTATCTACAATTGCATATAGGCTACCATGCGATCGCTCTAAAGTCCCGAGAAGGCCAACACAACTGATGAAACTTAGATGCTTTCGCTTAATATGGGAAAACAGTTCCCATGCTAATCAAGATTAACTTCTGAGGGAATACATTGTTTTCAAAATATGAAATAGATGTTCTAAAACATCAGAAAATTCAACATGTGTGTATCTTGGCGCGAGCGCGCGCTTCTAAGTGTCCTTGAATAGGTTAGATCCAAAACGAATGTCATACAAACATCAATTCTAAATTTGCAATCTTCGAGGGATGTGATACAAAGCTTTTTTATTTATACTACTTTTACTTGCTCTTTAGAGTTTTTTATTTTAGAATATTCTTGAAAAAGACTATAATGCCATTCTTTAAACTTTCAAATAACTTAGTTTTGAACTTGAAATACCTTCAACTTTTGTTAGTCTGTTTGTTTGATATGATTGTTTAATGACGGTTGTGTATTGTTACTTAAGCCTGTAATAGATTTTTCCCCGCAGTTCATTTACAGGCCTGTAAGTATACAGACATGGGACTGTCCCCTTTTACATATACATAAATGTCATCAACCCAGTCAAGTATCCAACACACTAACTTGGGAATAGTGAGTATGACTAT
This sequence comes from Ectobius pallidus, assembly GCA_964059195.1. Taxonomy (NCBI): domain Eukaryota; kingdom Metazoa; phylum Arthropoda; class Insecta; order Blattodea; family Ectobiidae; genus Ectobius; species Ectobius pallidus. The sequence continues at coordinate 41,518,059 of CAXKWD010000003.1, forward strand.
ACCACTAAGGCTGACACTAATAACTTTTAAGTGATACAATAATCCTTTCAATTGAAATTTTTCTAGTGGGAAATTATAATAAATTAGATGGTGTATTCAGATCCTCCAAAGCAGTATCTAGCCGGAAAAAAAAATGATCCAATAATCCTAGTCAAATACTGTAATTAGTTTAGTTTACCTCAGTTGTACTGTTATGCAGTTAGTTTGTGGTAATATGATAAACGTAGCATAATAGAATATAAAAAATATGTGACACCACAACAAAAAGTGAATATTTTATCAAAATTCCAGGAACATTGCAACAAAAAACAAAAACAAAAATGTATCCAATAAGAATTTGAATACGTTACTGAACAACGCAAACTTAATATTAACCCAGAAACTATTATTGAACTCTCATTTTATTTCCATAACTTTTACAAACGAAAAGTTGAACTCTCATTTCATTTCCATAACTTTTACAAATGAAAAGTTGAATCTCATTTTATTTCCATAACTTTACAAATGAAAAGTGTTTACTTTGTTCCAAACGCAATTCTGCTACAGGAAGAGTAAAAGTGTACAGGTCACAAATTCATTACAGGGGAGTGCTTGTTTTAAAGTTAGTCACGGGTCACTAAACACTCTAATTGCAACTCCGATTTTTTCGTTACAGCTACAATCAATCAACCGGTCTACAGCAATAGCAGCATCTTGAAAGCTTATTCTTGTATCGTTGGTTGTACTTGCTTGAACTACTGTGAAATTTAGCTAGTAAGAGAATGACGTTCAAAAAGTTTTCTTACATCTTAAGACAGATGGATTAGAGAACCAACATTCAACACTTACTTTGATTTTTTTTTTTTTTTTTTTTTAAATTGTGATATAATCAGTCGTGTTTCTGCTCTGTTCAAGCAGAGGTTAAAGTGTTTTAAATACTTTTGTTTGCTATCCCTACTATTTCAATAATCAAATTTAACTGAAAATGATGATTGTGCCATCTGTTACCAGTACTTTTTTCTAGTAATTTCCATCATATCATAAATTCGATCAAATAAAAGCAATATAATTTTACATTTTCAGCAAGCACAGACTATTTTAGGCTAATACGGCAGCAGTTTGAATGACAGATATGACAATATACTGATGTTCAAAAATAAAACCAATGAGTAATTTATAAAGATACATTTTCTGGTCATCAATTTATTAAAAAGTATTTAAAAACCTTACGGGCATTCAAAAACATTTAAAAAATACTGTCTACATAAGGAAAAGCAAATTCTACGTTCGAGTTTGCAGACATGAGATTTTTTGTACAATGTTAAACAACAGTTGTTTAATTTACTCTTTCGATGAAACTCAGGAAACTATATAATGAAGTAAGCTACATCAATTTTAATCCCAACTGCAAGGTTCATCATTTTTTAAAAATGGAAATTAATGAAAATTATATAAAAATTGCTTATGAACTCAAACATTAAGGAAAACTACGCCAAAGAAAGACACGGTTAGATAACGTATCCTAAATGGGAGAGATTAGGCAAATTTTGTAATGGGAGTTAGATGAAACTCGTAAGTGTCTTTCAAAATTTGTTGCAAAAATTTCATCTGCAAACTAAAAGGTACTGTAAAAAGAGGGCTTTTGTAGGAAAATATACATCAATAAACCCTGGATGAGTAAAATTACGTTAAAGACCGAACTTATCCAAGCAGTATAATTATTATGACGCATTCAGAATTTAGGGATGTCATATTCGCCAGTGAGTATCAAGTACACGAGAACAATGGACCCACTGAAAAAGATCTGTCAGAAGTGGACTGTGGTTTTAGTAGGCCTACAGCTTGCCGAAGCCAGTAGGCAATAGGCTACAGGCAAATAATGGTAAGAATCATGTCAAGGAAAGTCAGACAAAATTGCGTTGAGGTGGAACAAGAAAATTACCCCAATCACAATTTCACATTATGCAAAAGTGGTGACATCTACTTACAACACACCGAAAGAATTGAAGACCTCAATCACTGTACTTAAATTCTGCGGCAGGAATATTTAAAGCATTTTCAGATGCACAAAATAATGCGTAAACTTCAAATTAAAGTGATTCTGCAAGAAGAAAGGGAAATTCTCTCTTTCCTTGGCATGAAAATATAAGCAGCTATGACGTTATTTAAATAAAAATAAATAAATAAAGCCATCAGCTACCGAGGTTTTCAGATTGTTCTCTAATATAATATTTTAATTTCGTGACTCAAAGAAAGCATATATTTCATAAGTTTTTCATAGCAATCTCCACAAAAGGAAGAAAATAAATGAACGTATTTTAGAAAACTATTAAAATTATATTGTTAATTCGCCCATTAAACTTATTTTAAGCAAATATATAAATACTTCTGTGCATATTTTTTTGTAAACAGGATGAATGCTCTATTTTGAGAGTGACTGTAGATGTCGTTATATTGGCAACTCTCCTCTGCAACATACATAGAACCTCTTTCACAAAGGGGCAGAAGAGCTATGAATCACATGAATCCTCATGCTGAAATACGGCCGCATTCTGTTTTCAATAGACAGTTTCTTTATCGCACCGCATTTCTTTCCTTCAAGTTACATATCCAGGGGAGAAAGGGAATATTGAATGCAAGTTCAAAAGCACAGTGTAGCGAAAATGTTTAGAAAATTGAACTAGGCCTACCAGATTGTGATGTTACCGTTAGATATATTTAAAAAAAAGTCTTATCATACAGTAGTTTCACGATGAATTATCGACAATCGTCTGTTCCAAAAGAATATTTCACTTTGTTGTAAAATATGTTATCCATCTAAGGCACATTACGGCTGAAGATATTCATCGTTAGTATCCCGTCGATGAAAGAATTTAATAAATTTTCTTTCTCTGACTAAGGATAATGTGACAGAGACAAGCATGTTGCCACTTTACTCTTGATTTCGAACTAAGGTACTAAATGCACTATATATATATATATATATATATGCATGTTAACAATAGTTAAGATTTTCTCATTTGTAAAAGAAGGTTACAATATGTAGTCTATCATAGCAAGATCCAGTTAATATTCTAGTATCTTTCTTTCGAAAGATTAAAATCTTAGATATACCTCTCTAACATTACTCCATAAACAAATGCCATAAATAATATGTTATTAGAAATGCGTAATATGCATTCTTTAATAAATTCCATGGTATAAGTATGTTAAGATGTCTCAGTAAATAGACAATCTCTAGACCAGCGGTTCCCAACCGGTGGGTCGCGACTCGATCCTAAAACTATCAGAAACCATCGAATAAACCGTCAGAAAAGATAAGAAAAAATCGAAACAAATCAAATTGTGTTTTGATTGTTTTCTTGGTTCTTGATTTTTGGCATCTGGGGCAGACAACAGAACCACTAATTGTTTTGCTACAAAGTGCTTACATTTTGTAAACCATTTTCAAATTAGAACACAAATCGTTTATCAATAATCAATCTGTATCTTCAAAAAAGCATATGTAAGCGTATATATATTTGCAATATTTGATGGTAAATTATATATACATAAGGAAGGGATACGATACAATTAAGGTTTTTTACTCCACCATGGACCGATGGACCGTGGAGGTATTCCGATAAGGAAAGCTGGGTCGCCAGCTGAAAAAGGTTGGAAACCACTGCTCTAGACCAGTGATTCTCAAAGTGGGGTCCGCGATGGAGTTTCAGGGGGTCCGCAGGCGGTTTAAGAAGAAATAGGATATCTCGTAATTTTGTCAAATTACACATTTTCTAAAGCAGCTTCACTGTTCACATTAAGGAGTAAACTCTGTTTGTTGCCATTGATATTGTTATTTTGTCTATTGAATTTAATACATTTGAATCAAAGAATTTGTTTAGTTATTTTTTTTTTCAAAATCCAGAAGGGGTCCGCGAAATTTTAATTTTTTTCAAGGGGTCCGCGGACTGAAAAGTTTGGGAACCACTGCTCTAGACAATCTAACACAAATGGCACCTAGATGAGAAGCCCGGCAGTTTAACGTTCAACGGAGTACCCAACAGCTAACTTCAGTTAGACTGTTAGAGCATCAGCATTGAATCAGCTGAAGATAATCTTGTAACCTATATAGTTTTTATTCATATTAATGCAGAATCCATGTTTTAAGAACTGGTTCTTTTTCTCTTTTCTCTCAGTGCTTTAAGTCGGAGTAGCCTATATCAGCGTTTCTCAACCTATGGTCCGCGGACCACTGGTGGTCCGCAAAGATGGTGCAGATAGTCCGCAGACATAATTAAAAAAAATATAAAGCAAGTGGAAAGTAAAGAAGTAAAATTGTTTTCACATTTTTCGTTATGACCTATAATTAATATCCCAAATATTAAGAATATAGGCCTTCTTTTAAAAATGGGATGTAAAATTAGGGTCCGTAAAAGTTTTTAGGCATTTTAGAGGTCCTCGGGTCCAAAAAGGTTGAGAAACGCTGGCCTATATGATTCTTTTACGGCTTTACACTGCAGAGATGTAGGAGGCAGGATGATACCATCATACAGTTATTAATAATTTGAAATAGAAAGAAAAAAGCAGATATGCCGTGCCGTGATCTGGCAGGGAATTCGGTGTTATGTTACGATGAAATCCGATCAATACCCTTACGTAACGGACTTCTTCGGACTATGGCTACAAACAACTCTTTATACAGCAGTTTTCAGAGCGTCAAAGAGAACTGGTCGGTGTTAGCAAATAATGTCAACCTACTCACACGCAATAACAGACGGTGCTAATACGTCATTAAAAAGTTCATTAGGCTACTGTATTTAATAATCATCATTGTGACTGTCTATATTTGGTAGCAGTTACACTTTGTTATTGCATTTTGAGATAAGTACGTTCATCGGCTCATACCTTTAACGGATGACAGGAGTGATGATTTATCCATTTTGGCAAAAATTGATTATTGACAAAACATACCCTAAAGTATAACTGTGCAAATTTTTAAGCCTTTTGGGCGCATGGAACAGGTGCTGCTGACACAATTTTTAAACCTATGTGCGCTTCAAATTGCCAGTTGGTTGGTGTATGGTTATTTAACGACGGGGATGTACTGCAACTTAGGCCTGTGACCGTCGCCGGTGTGCCGGAATTTTATCCCGCAGGAGTTCTTTTACATGCCAGTAAATCTATACCCGAGACGAGCTAAGAAAGGAACCTTAAGTAAACAAAAACCAGTATGTCTGTCTGTCTCACTCTTAGGTCATACAAGTGATGTGCTAGAGTGAGACAGATGTATTGATTTTTGTTTACTTCAGGTTTCCTTCTTAGGAAGGTCATACTTTACAGAAAAGGGCCTGTAACATTTATGCACACATAAATGCCATCGACCTGAGCCGGAATCAAACCCACAACCTTGGGCACAGAAATCCTGCGCGATACTGACTGCGCCACCCAGGCCAGTGATTATGACAGTCATTAAAACATGAGTAAATGGAATAATACTGGATATCCCTCAGAATCCGAAGAATAATTTTCCTCATGTGTCAAGCAGGTCCCAAAGTAAAAAATTCTTCTAATGACTCTTTTCTGGGCTATAAAGATTTAATTCATATCCACAATACCAACAATTTCATTTTTGGATGAAGTAAAAATTTATGCTGCAATTCGACATCAAATTTAAGGGTCAAATACAATATTGCTTGTACCTATGGTACCTATGATACGAGTAAAGAAAGTAAAAATGAGGATGCTTCTACAAAGATCTTATTCGACAAGACTCGAATCATGTGCGATGAACTTCTTTTAGACCCTCGCCAAACGAACGCCTAACTCAATTATTGTTACGATTGTCATAACCAAATGACAGACAATTGCGCAATTAGTAATTACACTTGAAAGTTAATTTCCTGTAAAGGGATTGGGATTGTCATTAATTAGAAGGGAGTGTTTGTCTATTGTGCTGTCTGGTTGTGATAAATCCGTGCACACGTCTCTACTTCCTTTGCACGCCGCACTCTTCAAATTCATTTACGCAACAACGTATGATCTACTTATGATTTGCACACGACCTTATCAAATCAGTTCTTCCACATGGAAATAATAGGATTCATGGTACTTAAAAATAGATAAATAAGGTACAATTAATGTATCTGTTTACGCTTTCCAGTATGAAACGATCTGAGAACTTTCATAAACAAAATGAAAAGAACTGAACTCATTTGTACACCTAATTTAGGCTGCTTTTTAACGTATGCCTCGAAGAAAACTTGAGCATTTCATCAAAAAACAAAAATGTGTGCATTTATAATTTTACTATATCTGCCCAGTTAGATGATATGTTGTGTTCGACCCCGAAATTCGAAGTTCAATTTTTAACTTAAATATGCGTCTTGAGATCCCTGAAATTTTCAGTCAGTGTGCGTGTGTCTGTGAACAGCCTAACGTGAGAATTAAAAGTATAAAAACAAAATTTGACACCGAAGGTTGGCGACGACTTTCTCTTACTTTTAATGCTCTTTACATAAAGATGATTTCGTTTCTCGCGTTTTTTTTTCTAAAACGGCTCTAAAATTGTTAAATTTTGCACATGAGGTGCTTGTATCAAGAGGCAAAACGTTTATTTGAAACAATTCCGTAAAAGTCTTCTAAAGGTAGTTATAAGCTTATTGATAAACTTCATCTTGATTTCTTTGAGGGAAATGTTAAAAGTATAAAATTTTTCGTCTTATACCCTCAAACTATAATACTAAGATGCCATGAATATAAGAGAATGGGGACAACCTTTTACAAAGATCTTTTTACAACTTTTTATATATATTTATAAGTCAGTTATTTTATTATGAGAAAATTGTTTACATATTCTGATATATGATGACTTATTATTTAAATTTGGTAGGATAAAAACTGTTGTGTAAAAATTTCTTAATTTGATCAGAAGCAGATTTATGCATATGCAATTATATACCTAGGTATGTGTACGATCTAATATTGCAATAATTAATATAGGATTATCTATACCTAAAAACATAATCCTATATTAATTATATCAATTTTAGATCGTACACATATATAATTGCATATGCATAAATCTGCTTCTGATCAAATTAAGAAACTTTTTACAAACAGGTTTTATCCTACCAAATTTAAATAATAAGTCATCATACATCAGAATATGTAAACAATTTTCTCATAATAAAATAACTGACTTATAAATATATATAAAAAGTTGTAAAAAGATCTTTGTAAAAGGTTGTCCCCATTCTCTTATATTCATGGCATCTTAGTATTATAGTTTGAGGGTATAAGACGAAAAATTTTATACTTTAAGTTATAAGTAGGGACCGGATTCTTAGGTTTTTACCTATTTTTTTCCTTGCTTCCAAAACAAAAAGCGCTCATACACTTTTTCGAATCATGTCCGTAGGATTCACCCACATTAATTCTGTGGCACCTAAAAATACCTAAATGGGGTATAAAAACCTAAATATACCTAAACGGGATATAAAACCTAAAATATCTAATTTAGGCCACTTGCTTGTCAGTTGAGGAATCGATATTTTGCGGAGAGACAATTTTTGTCGGGTTGAAATTAATACCACCAGCGTTTCGTTCAACCCATTCTCGTCTAGGATGGACAGTATCAAGAGAGGAAGTGTAGAGCACCGGCGTATTCCTTTTAAAATATTCGTACGAACAACCATTGTTGCCGTAGCCTATATGAACAAGGGTATAGAATTCTGTGTTTTAAAGCGTATGTTTGCCTTTAGTACTGTCTTGTTATTCACATTGAGTGGTCACAGTGTCTTTTAAGAAGACGTGTATTGAATCCTATGTAGCACATTCAAATTCATTAAACTAATTATTCTATCCGAAAACGATATTTTGAACAAAAAACCTAAAAAAAACTATTTCGCCTAATGGAAAACCTAAAACAGTGTTTTTAAAAACCTAAAAATCCGGTCCCTAGTTATAACCTACCCATTTCATATACAAACTGGTCTTACGACTTTGAATGAGGCTGAGGCTTCTGAATGCACACTACTGCAATGCATTCGTGTACTTTACACTGGAATATTAAGGGTGGAGGAAGTTGTGTGGTTCACATCAGATTTTTTCACATATCACTAAAAAAAACATGGTCTTGTTACTCTTGTACATTTGACACTATGAAGGCCGATTATAATAGGCTGGAACTGAAGGTTGAATATTTATCTCACACAGCACAGAGCCAATGTTTTATCAATACATTTGAACAGTATGGGCAATTAGATTATTAACTATAATTGGTGTAGGTTAAAGGTTGTATACACTGTAAGTGGCATTATCTTGTCTGATGTTGGATATTTTCCAAGATTCCAAATACTGAGCATGTAATTCTTCGATACTTCTAGGCGTCATACTAAAGTAAAACAGACAGACAGACGTACTCGTAGATTGAGTATGGTTAGGCAAGAATAACTAAAATAAATATTAGAATGCAAAATTTAAAAACTGTATACCGAGAACTCTATGCTAAATAAATAGATATAAGAAAGAAAGAAAGGACGATGCCGAAAACTCTATGCTTCCATTTGGAATTTCTTCAAGCTTAGGTCTTTCGCTTTCTTCATTCACGAAGTTTATTTAATTTTCTATCGTTTATAATAAGACGTATTGGCCTGATCGCCCATTTGGAAAGGCTCTTCATGCCCTTGTCTGGTCAGAAAAGTATAAATGTGATCCAAAAGTAATCTCTCTCCCGACAGGTCGCGGTCCTGTAAGGCCCGGGCGGCACGGGCCGCGTAAACGTCTCCACGAAGGGAGAGGCTGAAGTAAGAAAAAAGAGAGAACATAATAAGACACTCATTTATTCAGTTCATTAAACGAAACAGGGTTCAATTACACTTCTCCAACTACGTAACCGTTTTGCAGACACAGTTGGGTAAATAATGTCCAAAAAAGAGTTTTTAATACAATACACATGATTATGTTAATACCAAAACTTGTTTTTAAAAAAGTAGGAAAATCAGAACATTATTTCTAAGGCAAGTTAAGGCCCAGTCTTTTTAATTACAAACTAAAAATAGGACTTCAATGAAACTGTATTGATTCCGATGAGGAAGCAAGGGCAGGATTCGTATCTAAGCAGATATCGGATTCCTTCTTATTGAATTAGCTTACATGGGACAGCCTCTCAGGAAAATTAATCACGAAGTCAAGTCATCCTTGTAACTTCTAGTAATTAATGCCATCCAAGATATCTTCTGAATTAGATTACTGCTCCAGCTCCATCTATTCGCTTCAACTAGAGTGTAACTTACATTCTGAATGTTAAGACAACTATACTACACCCGTTCGTTCTAAGTCTCCAATTGTTTTATATAGATTTAAACCAATAACCTCTACCAGGCTTTTGAAATCAATTATCTAATTTTAATATTGAAAATTCTAAGATTAAAGATATTTCAACTGCCATTACCATATTGTTATCCATTATTATTATTATTATTATTATTATTATTATTATTATTATTATTATTATTATTATTATTATTATTATTATTATTATTATTATTATTATTATTATTATTATTATTATTAGTGTTATTAATGAGTTACACTTGAAAAAGAGGCCCCATGACCGGCATATCGCCTTTCAATCAGTTATCTACGTTCCTGTAAGAATATGTCATAATTTTCCTCATGTGTCAAGCAGGTCACAAAGTCCCATCGAAAAATCCCGATGTGTTCAAATCTTTGTTGAATTTGGTTACCCCAAACGTTAATGTAATTTGTTCATATATAATAATAATAATTATCATCATCATCATTATTATTATTACTATCATACTTATTAGCAGGGCTAGGATTTATATGTAATTACATATTTCTTAATTTCACACATAAACACATTTTTTTTCACTTATCTCCATCTATTATGTTGTCCTCTATTCAAATTAAACAAATTTATTTTACATATTTTTCCATATTTCTGACATTAGTACATATTTATATGTAAAATAAATATTTGTCCATATTTAGTGATTTTAATGCAATATTCGTACATATTTCATTCTTAAGAGTAAAACTATATAAATTGTCGTTTACAGTGACAGAAAATATGGCAGCACAAGATAAGTTTACAGGTATGTACAGAAATGAATGTATGAAAAATGATTTGTGTTACATTGAATCAAATTTTTGTAATATAACAAAAATAATTCAGAAACTACAAAATAATATTCTGAAATTACCTGAAAATATTGACATTATGAAAAACATGATCCATTAACTCAAATGTATACGTGGACATTTAGCCGATCTTCGTCAAATCTAAAGCTAGAATCAGTGAATTTTAAACTCGCGCCAATCACTTCATGTGCAGTAGAACGAAGCTTCAACCAATACAAATCACTTTTGAAAATTTAAAACAACATTTTGTGGCATACTGTTATGGTAGCAGAAATAACCAATGAATGAATACAAATAAAGTAAGTGATCTGAAAAAAAAATGACTAATTTAATTTATGAATCCAGTATTTGTAATGCATTTTTATAGGTTCTAAAAGTAACAAAATGTAGTGTCTAGTGGTTAAATTTGTTTTGATGTCCATATTTTACCAAATATATTTGCATATATATATGTACGTATTTTGACATTTTTAGTACATATATATGTACATATTTTGACATTTTTAAGTACATATATATGTACATATTTTGACATTTTTTAGTACATATAAATCCTAGCCCTGCTTATTAGGTCAACATTAATAATAATTGAAGTCCTTTAAAGACTTTAAAGGTATACATTAAATTCCTATATGTTATATGGATTTTTTAAAATACTCTATTCCCAAATACAAGCAACCAATATCAGTCTCAATAATAGCCAAGTTAGAAATAACTTCCTGAAGATGAGAAGACATGACTAGTTACTGAAACGCGCTGAAACGAGAACTTTGACTGACAAATTTGGAATATATATATTTAAGTAACTTCATAGTTTAACAGTGCCTAACTTTACACTTATAACATTTTATATGAAATAGAACATGTAAAACTATACGATATTCATGCACTAATGCGGAACCTATTTTACGACAAAATAGGAAGGCACACTGGAAAATGAAAATGACAGATCAAAAATCACATCTACTGTTTAAGAGATCAAAGAAACACAATCATATTTTATGTATAAAGAAAATAAAACATTACAGATATTCAGTCACTTATACTTAAAATGAGAATGCCAAAAATGCGCTCAACAAGTGCGCGCTCCTTCAAAGCATGCACATAAACCTACTCCAAGTCATTGAAATATCAGGGCATTTCTGCTCAAATTATTCAGGCAAAACAGAAAAGGTTGCTATTACGATCATGCAATATAGACACATAATTGTAATCACATATATAAATACATAACAAGCCACCTTAAACATTCATAAGAAGTCTAACCTAAGCTTCATAATTGATTAATATCTACGTGTAGTAATAGGGCTCCTTCTTGATATCAGTGGTGGATCCAAGGGAGGGGCTGTAGATTAGACTTCCTCATATTTATGGTTGAGGGAATATGAAATAAATATATTACAATCACGTGCATACATAAAAAAAATCATATAAGGTATATCAAATTAGTATATTACCGTAGTCTTATTAACATTTTTGGTTGTCGTTGATGGAATCTGGCTCCCACGGTTCTCATTCATGAAGAGGAGTGGCTGAAGAAAATAAATAAACGCGAGATTTGTCTTAAGAAATATTTTATACAGAGTGCTCATAAATGCTACCAACTAACGTTGTGGAGTTTTATAAGAAATTTAATTAATCATTTTCTTCCTTTTATGCATAAGATTTGTATCTACTACACGAATTATACCATTTATTATTTTATTTAGAAAATAATTTTGTAGAGCCCAAAGCTATATGATTCGTCACGTAAAATAAGAACATACATAAAACATCCATTGCTAAAAAAAAAGTCATCACTGTTATATGGGCAGATATCACTTAAAATAATATTAACATGTTTCCTAAAACCTTTGACATTGTTTATTTGTTTAATTCTGGCAGGCAGGCGATTATACAGTTTAAGACCAGGCACCATGAATGATTTATTAAATTTACTTATTTGATCATAAATACAACCCGTCACGATCAGACTATTTGATAACATGTGAAATCTCTGGAAATTATAATTTTAATTTACCTTAGCTAATTGTAAATACAAATATACAACTCAACAGTGAAAAGTACTGTTACATATGGAGGTGAAAAATGGAAATTTAATAAAAACTTAAAGTCAAAGTGGAAATGGATTTCTTACGGCGGTCAGCAAGACATTCAAAGTTAGAAAAAGTAAGAAATACAGTTATGAAAGAAAAAAACATGAATATCAAAAATTATATTTTTGACTTTGTAATATATAAACGTTTAAATTGGTAAGGGCCGTAAGAACAATCGAAGAAAGGCTACCAAGAAGGAAATGGGAATGGTGTCCACTTGGAAGAAGAGCCAGAGGCAGGCCTCGAAACTCATGGATGCAGGAGATCAGTACAGGAATGGAAGAAAGTAAATTGCAAGATATGGATTAGACTGAGAGAGAAGAATGGAGGAAAAAACAAAACTTTAGGCACAGAAAGATGTTAACACAGTACTCTGTATGTAAATAAAATAATTATTTTATCGTTCACGTTATGAACTAAATTACAATAAAATGCGACCACACTTGAATAAGCAAAATTTATGCCAAAATGCTGAGTAAATTGATCATACTTCCGACGTTCATAAAAATAAATTTATATATTTGCAAACTGAATTAAAATAGATAATCTGATGGCATTCGACTCTTAAATGAAGGCCGACGAGAACATAAAGTGAACAATAAAAATAGCTTAATTTTGATTTGAATACAAGGTAATTGTAAACACAATAATTTTTAGCACCAAAATAGAAAATTTAATTACGAAAAGAAAACTATTATTTATCCACGCACCGACTTATGCACGCATGTCAAATTAATACACCAGACCTATTAAAACAATATAACTCTATAACAATTTTTTACTCCTCTTAAAAGTAAGAATTATAGAATAAGTATGCTTACATGTAAGTGATTATTTTTAATTGAAGAGAAGAAATTGAATTTGTTAAACGTTTTTCTCCACTTGGTTTTCGGCAGCATTTTTGAGCACCGTGTAATCTTATGTGGTAAATCAACAATTCAACATTGTATAAGTAGTACTTTTTCAATTAACTGCAAATACCAATGATAAGTCAAGGAGCTAAACTTACGTAATAAATAAACATGTAGAATTTGAAGCAAGAGAAACACTGTTACAAAAGTCCTCAAGATTTAAAATATTACTAAGCAGATCACTTTACCTGAAAATTAATGCCATTAAATACACAGCAAGCCTCCATTGCTTCTACCTTCAGGTTAGGACCGATATGTCTGAAGCCGGAAGATCGCTTATCGTAAATATATAACGACCGGGGGTGTGTAAGAATAAAGCTCAAAGGTCTATTGATATTTACGGTGGCAACCATTATGAGCTTGACAGATCTCAGATCAGTAATAATAGTAAACTTCAAGAGAATTCTTGAAAAAATATCCCGGACTTTCTCGCTTTGTTCATTACATTTTCGATAAAAATTAAATATCTATTTATCTACCAATATTCAGTGTTTTCATAATGAAAGAAATATTACTTTTTTTAAGTAATCCGTTTGCTTATCCTCGATATCTAATGCAGATTAAATAATAACCTGCCGAAGATTCTACAGCAAAACTTTTGATGCCGGAAACAACATTTAAATACATAGTTTTCAAGAAGTTTTACTTCGCGCTTACTGATAAATAGGGGGCGGATTTCTATGACATGTCATATTTTCCCCCGTTGCATTATTTCAGGTTTCCGACTTATTTAACCCGATTCCAAGCATCCTGCTGAAAATGGAACGGCTTTCATTGTGCATATAACTACATATTTAGGAAATTTTCAACTATTGTAGCATATTTAGAATGAATATGCATATTTAGGTCATATTTTTGGCACATTTGTGTGCATATTAAAGAAATTTTGAAGTTCCATATCATATTTTGTAAATTTTGCATTATAATGATACTTTTTGAGAATTTACAGATATTTTAATAAAAAGTATTGTAATGAAACTTTAAAAAAAATATACACAATGTGCAAGTGGTAAAGTCATATTTTAAATTTTATTGGTCATATTTTAATGTTTTTTTACGTCATAAATGCATGCAGATATCCTGTTTTTTAGGTCATAGAAATCCGCCCCCTACTGATAAATAGTGAATCTTTACAAACATTATTTGTTTCTACACATAAGCATGTCTTTATATCGATGATGATAATAAAAATAACATAATAATAATAATAATAATAATAATAATAATAATAATAATAATAATAATCATAATAATAATAATAATGGCGCCTCTGAGAACTAGTACCCGAAAATGAGCTATGGGTGGAGGTACGCTGGCTCAAAAGAGAATTTGGATGGGAGACCGCTGCCTTTCTCTAACAATTCGTGGGTGGCTCACCAAGGTTTGAATTTCATTTGAAGTTGTTGGATTAAACTAATAGTCACTAACTCGCAATAGTGTGAATCTCCGTATTCTCTAGGGAGCCAGTTACTCACTATCCCCTGCGTGAGAGGAGCGAATGCAAAATAATTTATCATAGTTCATACGAACGAAGGTATCTGACAAAAGCGTACAATCTTTCTTAATGCAGTATTTAGTAAAGTTCCCTATTTTCTTGAGAACAAGTTCTGTAACTATCGTGCTAATGGGTTAGTGTTCAAATTCCAGTAGGCTAAATTCTAAAATGTATTTTTCAAATTACCCAATACCTACTTCAGCTCTGACTCAAGTGAAGTTTACTTTACCGTGGTTCAGATTCCACCTTAAACTGTAGGTCTTTTCCACTATAATGCCATCTTCAGTAGTCATTAAAGCACAACTGTGGGATCTCTCCGGCTTGTCAACACCCCACGATCATTCGTGGAGACTTGTTTTTCAGTGCGACAAGGAGAGGTGAATTAAACAAATCCTACGCGTATACTGAGAAAGAGAGGAGAAAGAAGAAGGAAAATAAGAAGAAAACATATTTGACGAATCTCATGTTCATTTAACTGTGGTTAAATTTCCCATTATTCGACGGCTTGGAGCTAATAGAGCTTCAGGTTGCACGACCCTCGCGCGTTAATTATTTCAGGTGTAAAGTGCTCTAACAAATCCATTAAGTATTTTAACAGGTAGATCTAATTACATTTTCAGCAACTGCCGGAAATGTTAAGTTTACTGTGGTAAACCATTCTGAAGAAGGAGAAAAATTCCATTTGAATCACACAACAGCATAACAATCAAGGTCAATCCAAACATGAAATTGATAGAATCAGAAGAGGTTGTTGATAACAGATAATTTCAATTCAGGTATTGTTAAGCGAGATCAAAAATGGAAATTGTATAAACATATGTAGCTATTGTCTGAAATCTTAGTTAAACAATATTTCTTCACGTCTACCGTGAAATACTTCCATTTATGAGATTAATCTACAGTATCCCAAACGTTAAATTTACTTTCAGTAGTCTACTTTTAAGTAATTCGGAATATGCAGTTTTAAAAAAAGACAGAACTGTAGGATTTTCTTCAAAGTAGTTTACTTTCTTACGACAGATTAAAATATTTATTTTTAAGATTTTACAGGGTTCAAATTCCGGGGTGCTCGGGCAAAGAGAGTTAAGTCCACCATCCTAAAAAATTGATATATGTCCATAGAGTTATAGATAAAAATGTTCCCTGCATTTGTGTTAAGTCCAGTAAGTCATATTCAAAATTGTACGGTAGATATGGATGTGTGCCTCACAGGTTTATCCATCTCTAAATTTATGTTGGGCTGGTATAGTGTGTTAAGTCACTCTAATTCTCAATAACAAGAAAGTGGACTTAACTCTCTTTGCCCGCGCACCCCGGAATTAATAACCGATTAAGAGAAAGCAGTTTAACGAATGAATTTAAAAGCTTTTTTTTTCCGGACAGAAGTCGGTCTATTGATAGTCTTAAGAGTTAACATTTTAATTCAGGAAATGTTCACGCAAGAGCCAGGTCTAAAGAGCGAAACCAAGGTAGGCCTACACATATAATTAGTACGGGCTGTTTAAAATCTGTAATGAACAAGAGTGATGAAAAAATATGAGAAATGTTGACTCAGAAAACTATGCTGAAAGCAGATATGTCATTATTGACTTGGAGATCGGTTTGCGGTTTGGTGTAAACCTCAGCAGGATATCAGTTTAGTTCTAGTTTCGAGCTGCATGCAAATTATGCAACAACTGAATATACTAATGTTGCTTCATTCAGATTGTATTCCACGAGATCGCGTTACAGGTAATATTTCGTTACTCTCCTTTGCTTCATCTGGTTTCATCTAGCTCTCTCATACCAAGCCATAGCGTAATGGAATATGGAAAACTCGGCACACAACAAAACCTCATTTCCATAAATATGGCCTCCATTATTAAAATGGTAAACTACGCCGCCATTGAAAATGTTTCGGTGTTCTGTGTTTGACGATTGCTGCAAAAGCATTCCATTATCCCAGGGAAGGAATTAGCTTTCTTGTTTTTTAAAATCGTTGTTTATTTACTTGTTTACTTGTAAGAATTTAGCGTCGCTGGCTTTGGACCTGCAGGCCCGGGTACGATTCCCGATACCTAATTGGATTTTTCTTAGGGATGTCTGGAACAGGGTGCACTCAGCTTCGTGATTCAACTGAGGAGCTACTTGATTAAGAATTAGCGGCCCAATCACATGCCCCCAATCCTGCCATATGACGTAGCGATCGGGTGGTAGGCCTAATGTTTTCAGGGATGCAGCTCCACGGGGTAGTAGTAAGAGTGGAAGATTTTAAAACCCATTAGACTGAGTGATCTGGCTAAGGTAGTATCTAGAACATTCGCATTCATGAGGATACGGGTACAAATCCCATGAATAGACAATCTAAGTGGATGACTTTACATAGACTTTAAACTAGAATAGTTAATGCAATGAAACAAAATAGGCTCGAAATGATCTATAGAATTCGAGAGCCCTATAACGATAATAAGTCAATAGCTTTTCGCAATAAATTACTTTTGCCTTCCACAACGCAATTTTTTAAGTTTATAGTTGAAATAAATAGTTTTTTTTTCAAAACTCGGTATCTTTTAAAATCTAAATTCGATTTCGTATTGTTTCTGCGTCGAAATTCGATTTCGTATTGTTTCTGCGTCACTTTCCTTAGCTCTTCCAGATGAATTAAAAGTTTTCTTTCAAAACACAATATTTCACTTTGAAAATGTAGGCCTATAGATATAGTCTACCCTAGTTTTTAACCATCTTTAATAATTATGTATTCCTTACCGGTACTCATTGTTTCATCAAAACTTAATATTTATTCCGTTGTTATGTTCTAGGATTTTTTTTTCGATACTTAATTTTTCCAGTCTTTTTTTTTCGTAACAATATATCCAAAGAAGCTTTTTTTTAAATTGACAGCTAATTGAAATTATTACAAAATTAAATCTTTGATATCCAAACCATGATTTATAAGTCCACTATTCTGAAACGAAGCTGAATTTTTACTAACGATGACAGCTTTTTTTTTGTTTCTCCTGTAAGTAAAAAACTGGAGAAATTAACTTTTCAAAAAAGAACGTAACATAATAAGAGATACGTTGAAATATATTTTACTTTTTAACGTTTACTTGAACTTTTGTCAGTAAAAAGAGTCAAAAAGAAGAAAAAAAGGTTACATAAATATTATGAAAAAGAACATCGAGAACAAATCTTCAGAGAAGATACACATTGTTTTAAACTGAAAATGCAAGCACCTACAACTCAAAAAATCAAACAAACAACTTTGTACGAAGACTTATTTCAGCCTCGTAACGATGTTACCAAGCTAAGCAAGTGTTTTGCGGGTTGTAGTATCACAAACTTGTAGGGGCGGATAAGCAGCACCCATTAGTTACTGTTTTAGCTTGCATTTTGTGAGGATTTTATTTTGAAAGTCGGCTAATGGCTGGTGCTGCAATCCCTAGCGGCAAAGTAATGCTTGTTAGAATTCGCGTGCTAGAGTGCATGGAGCGCCACCTGCGACTTGAAATAATATTATAGCTTAGAGTAGACGCCAGAATGACTTGACTGGGAGTAACAACGTGCCTGCCTTTTATATCCACATTACAAATACTGTACAACAATACGCTGTCTTACGTATTTCATTATTCATACAAGCTTGGCATCTGGAGTAGCGTGCAAGATGTGTTTTCCGTCGTTATTGTTGTTATTATTGTTATTGTTATTATCATAGGCGTACCGAGGGGGGGTTTTGGGGGTTTGAACCCCCCCATTCATTAAAAAAAGGAAAATTGTATAATTTTTTAAGTCTGCCCATAAATTACTTAATACAAATATAAACCGTGGGAAGCTTAAAACTCGTTATTTTGTGTCTTAATTTTTAAAATTTTCCGGGGGAGGACCCCCGGAAGCTTAAAAGTCGTTATTTTGCATCTTAGTTTATAACATTTTCCGGGGGAGGACCCCCAGACCCCCCTCTCCCTGGGGGGTATTCCATACCCCCAGACCCCGCGGATGTTATAACCCCCCCCATATGGTCGGCCTGGTTACGCCTATGGTTATTATTATTACTATTACTATTATTATTACTATTATTATTTTACTACATATTTTATGAACATTTATTGCTTATATTTTGAAAACCACGACAATGGCTCTGTGCATTCTTCAAGAATTACTTTTTTAAATATAGACTTTTGCACTGAATGAATTTTATGACAAGTTAAAAGTAATTTTACCTAAGATACGTTATTCTAGAGTGATAGGGAAAAGTCGAATAAGTCAAAATGCCAAACTTTAGGAGAGACCAAAAAACAATTTATTTCCACAGCATTGTTGCAATATTTAGTTCAGTCCACCAGATATTTATAATTTCCTACATAAATATATTAGCTATGTCTAGGCAGGTTTCTTCTTTCTTCTGTGCAGTTCTGTGTGGTGCTACTATTGTGTTTTCATTAGCTGGGCACCTTTCGTCTCTTGGAACCATATTATCTAATTAGTTTTAAAGCTATGATCAAAGATGTCAAAATTGTTTCGTAACTGCTAGAATCCATTCTCTTCAGGCCCCCTTAGAACATTACACTAGTTAGATGTAGGTATATTCTTAAGTAATTGTGAACCTCTTCTCGGTTTGTCAATCTAAAACAAATGCTTAGCAGTATCATCACATTATTATTATTATTATTATTATTATTATTATTATTATTATTATTATTATTATTATTATATTAGTATAGTAATTATTATTATTACTATTATTAGTGGTCTAGCAGCTGGGTTTGTGGATTTTTGGTCGGCTTATATAACAGTTACTTTCTGTCCTCTGACAGAGTGATCTCTGTTTAGAATTACGGGCTGTTTCACATCCATACCCATTCCTTACTATATTTTCTGATATTTTTATTTTGAAATTTCCCTGTACCTTACGTGTGTATATCTTATCTTCCTAACTACTCCATTACCTCTCTCCATTCTCTCAACCATCTTCATAGTTCCTATTATTTTGATGTTTTTTTTATTATTTCAAATTAAGTCTCGTTATTTTCTTCTGTCCGGTGCACATTATATTATGACAGTTATTATTATTATTATTATTATTATTATTACTTTGGGAGCAAAAGGGTTCCTTGAATCAGTCAAATGGGCGTGCGGGAGGCCAGCCACTTCATGTACATTTCCCTTGGGAAACCATAGATATATATGCTACGAACACCCCAATTTTCAAGCAGCACGTTCGTCTGTTATCACTCACTGCCCGCCATTATAAACGTTTACCTCGATTAGGTCTTGAAAACCCCCCTAGCTATTACAGATCAATTACTTTCCCAAGTTTTTGCGGCCTGAGAAATTTGCGAAACTGATTTAACATAATATTATAGGAAGACATCCATTCAAACCCACAAACAGAACTATCAGACATGGTTCTGATGTGGCAAATCTAATCTGTATTTTTATAAAAAGCTCAAAATTCTGATAAGAAGATAATTAAAATTACTATTCTCCATGATCGTCACTCGCAGCATTTTTAAATTTTAGTGCATGTCCAATTAAATTTATTTAATGGTAATCACATAGTCCAATTTATCCCTGATTCTTTCCTAATTTTAACTCGATGACTAGCTACATTTTTGCATTAAGCTTCAATGTACGCTATACCAACTACATTATTATTTTATTGTTAGTATTTTGTATTGTTATTGTACGTACTGTATTTTTAAGGTGTACAAATGGTGTATTTTGTATTCAGCCTGGTTGAGTGGAAGAAAAGGATCTGTGGACTTAACTCAGCCAGGCAAAATAAAACATTATTACTGTATTACAAATACTACTCAATAGATTCAAAATCACCAGTAATATTCGTAGTTGCAGCAACCGTGAGTGTATATTAAAATAAATAAAAAAAACAGCAAAAGATCCAATTCCCCTGCATTACAATAAAAGCAGTTTGGTTTCACTAATTGAAGTATTTTAGATTATAACTGTATCCTCCTATTAGCAACAGGCCATGGTAAATATTTTATCGAAAGATGGGCTGTAAGAAACAGGGTTAGCGAAAAAAACGAAATTTTCATCAGTTTTTGCAAGGTTAACTTCTTTTGAAATCAAACTTTGCCTAACGCTTGGCACGAGGGTAAAACAGCCACGCTAAATACCTGAATAACATCTTATATCTATCAATGTAAATTAACATCTTTCCACTAGTTCAATAAAATATAGAACTTGCAGAGTGTACGTCTTTTTAAGACCCATAGATATAGGGTACATAGTTTTCGTGAGTGATGAATTCACGAATTGTGGTTACTACCTTTGAATAAGTGATTTATTTTTGTTTCAAACCCTTCTAGAGCGAAATATTGTCGTTTTACGTTTGCGAAAAAACGCAAAAATGTGTATTTGCGAAATTTTTGCTTTTAGTGCGAAACTTTTTTTGAACGATATTATATATTTTAAGGAAAATCTCAAGTTTTAGAAATAATTTTAAGAGGACTTAAATAATATATTTATCAAAAGTTGGACAACATAGTCTAATATTTGCATATTAATACAAAGAATATTCGCAATAAACCAAGTAAAGTTTTAGTTGGCAGGTATGTCAGTAATGTCAGATATGTAAAGAACTATAAAAATAAACTACTTACTTTTCAATTAAAATTTAAATAAGCTCATGTACAAGAGATGTTCATCTAAACTGATTTCTGATACCCTAAAACACAGGCCTATTTGAATTTAGGACAGTTAATTTATTATATATTTCATTTCAACATAAAAATAGCTGTATTTTGATATTCAATACGTAATTTATATCCTCAATAGATCCTCGATATCAGTAGACGAAAGATTGTGTTACACTAGTTTATCTACACTACAGGCAAATGTTAACAGTTCACTGGTAAAAAATAGTGTCAAAATATACAAAATGAAAGGCCTAGATTCCAACGAGGATATATACTGTATACATTTTTCTTTTCTTCAGAAGTATTTAATAGTTTGAACCATATGAGTCGTAAATCTACTTGACTTCAATGCGAAATAACACTGAAATTAATCCAACTTTTGTACCGAAATTTAACATTTTTATTCGCCATAAAATATGGTCCCTACCTATAGGCTTAGCTGATACAACTTCTTGAGCATACGAGTGGTGCTTTTTTCGGTTTGAGAAAGGTAACTTATATAGTACAGTTTGGAAGCGGAAGAAATAAAGAGAAAAAGGACGAGGCTATATTTTTGTGGGGAAGAATTTTTTATTCATGATATCCTTCTCGGGGTCAACGGAGCAGTGTAACTTCAACCTGGCGCAGAGTCATGAACAAATTGACGCTCCCAACTTCATCCACAAGAAGCACAAAATTGCTCTCCTTTCAACTTTACGTACGCCTTACTTCACAATATTTAGTATCAGCTTTCCGGCCCTTCTTCCAAGAAATTACCTCGCATACAACATGTAAATTTCTAACATTTATAACTAGGGACCGGATTTTTAGGTTTTTAAAAACACTGTTTTAGGTTTTCCATTAGGTGAAATAGTTTTTTTTAGGTTTTTGTCCAAAATATCGATTTCGGGTAGAATAATTGGTTAATGAATTTGAATGTGCAACATAGGATTGAATACATAATACTTGTAAAGTTTAACTTAACAAAATTGACTTAAATTTGTGTAAACTTGCTTTAGGACAATATTATACAATTGAAGAAAGAAAGCATAAACAATCAAAAGAAGCAGTGAAAATAAGATTGTCTCACATTTCCTGGTTACAGTATATCACTAAATATCTTTCAATATTCTGAACTGTGAAGTTCTTCCTGTTATCTCTTAGAATACATTTGAAGGCAGAAAATGTCCTTTCAACCTCACATGACGTCAACAATGGTTGTTCGTACGAATATTTTAAAAGGAATACGCCGGTACTCTTACACTTCCTCTGTTGATACTGTCATCCTAGACGACATTGGGTTGAACGAAACGTTGGTGGTATTAATTGTCTCACCGCAAAATATCGATTTCTCAACTGACAAACAAAAAAAGACAAAAAAGTAGCCTAAATTAGATATTTTAGGTTTTATATCCCGTTTAGGTACATTTAGGTTTTTATACCCCATTTAGGTATTTTTAGGTGCCACAGAATTTATGTTGGTGAATCCTATGGACATGATTCGAAAAAGTGTATGATCGCTTTTTGTTTCGGAAGTAAGGAAAAAAATAGGTAAAAACCTAAGAATCCGGTCCCTATTTATAACACTCTCACATTACTTCTGCCGTTAACTTTTCTGTACAGTTCTGTATTCCCAGTTCTTGACTCATGTTATTTAAGTAAAAGATAACTATCAATATAATTTTTTAATTCCAATGAGGAAGTGAAGGTAGGGGGAACAGGGTGTCTAAATATTTTGATTGGATCAAATTCATACTTTTTCATGGTTATAGTTAAATTCGTGACCTCTCGACAATGTGCGTGGCACAACAAGAAAAGTTTTTTTAATGGATCCTTTCATGTAAGCTAGTACAGATGAAAGCTGAATGTAATTCTTATGTTACTAAAATTGCATCTCAACACTAATTTGATGTAATTAAGTAGGATGACTGGCACTATGCCAGTCATAAAGTTCTATGCGTTTAAAAAATAAAAATATTAAACCTTTATTTAGGATGGGGCATGGCTATTTTCAGATATATTTATAATTACATCGATTAAGATACAAATTTCTTTTAACATAGTAATGCTTGTTTCATCATAATTTTCTCCATCTATTTTCTATTTCTAAATTAGTAATACTGTATTAATACAATTCTGATCTTTGTAGAATTTAATTATTTTAAATTCTTTCGTAAAAACTGTTTAAATCAATTTAAATTTATATCTTAACTTTATTAATTTGTCTTGTGTGTCTTAACAACAGGAATGTTTCCTAAACACGAGCGATGCTCATCTGGGGATTTTTAAATAAGGACCATTTAAGATTTATATTTGCTTTTTACGTAATTGATAACCTGTATAATTTATAAGTTGTGTAAAATAAACGAATAAATAATATGTTTCTGAACTCATGAGTAGGAAGCAATGCACTTCAATACAACTGAATACACAGTAACGTACTTCACATACAGAAAGAAACAAGATTGCTTTCCTAAGGTTTCTTAAGTGGAATAGTTCGGAAATATTGGATTGACAGATACAGAAATGCTAAGGGGTGAACAACAGGTTGTAACCAAAAATACAATAGGATTATATGAGGGGTACTAATTCACAACAAGAAACAACAAAATTACGTAAGTTTTCTTTTCTTTTCGCTTATGTTCAGTTAGACTCTGAAATTGCATAGTCAAGAAATAGGCTACCCTTGTAAAGGCAGATCATACGTAAAAATGTGTATTGACAAAAGGACGTAAAGATGGAAAAAGAAAATTAATTAAATTACATAAACTGTAGTCCTATTGTTTGTTATGCAGGCGGTGTTATGTAGCTGACGTTATAGCTGCATAGGCAATGCAATGGTAGGATAACAAGTATTTGTCATAACTAAGGTTCGGATGTTAATGCTACGAGGCGCGTCCATAAAGTAAGTTTCCCTGGGGCCGTTCAAAGAAACAAAACACAATTTATTGCAACAGATGCAGCAAATATTCAGCTATTTTTCAACATATTCGCCACTGGAATTGAGATATTTTTCATTCCGTGGGACCAACGTTTGTATCCCTGTGCCATAGAAGTATGCCGCCTGGAATTTGAACCATTGTGTGACAACCTCCGTTTCTTTGTCAGTCTCTACTATTCTCTGTCATTTCTTGAGGGGTAGGAAAAGATGAAAATCTCTGGGTGCGCGGTCCGAGCTGAAGGGTGGAGGCTTCAACACTTCCCTGCAAGTCTCCTGCAAAATTTCGGCTAGATGTTTCAACATATGACAGAGAATGGCAGAGAATCGGAGATGGTTGTCACAAAGTGGTTCGAACCCCAGGCGGCAGACTTCTACGACACAAGTGTTCAAAAGTTGGTTCCACGGTATGACAAATGTCTCAATTCCGGTGGCGAATACTTGCTGTATCTGCTGCAATGAATATTTCCACGAAATAGTGTTTTGTTTCTGTAAACGGCCCCAGGGAAACTTACTTTGTAGACGGCCCTCGTATATTCAGAAGATCAAATATGTCTGCAAATATACCCTAAAATTGTTAAAATATGCTCCGGAACCAATAAAGTATGCTCTAACATTTAAATAATTTTAATATTATGTTCTCTTGCTAGTTGAATTACATTACAACTTACATACAAATAGTAGAAGCTGTATAAATTACAATACAAAAATTCTTTTTCTAATAACAAGGACAATGCAACAAATTTTAGTAAACTGAAAACTAATTAAGTGAAATGTCGCTTTAATATTATGCAATCAGTTCCGAAACGTTAGGCTATGCACTGTCATGCACTGTTCTCAAAACATTCACTTAGCCAAATATGCTATAAACGTTTGCATTAACTCAGCTAACTCATAAATGTGTTGTAAAAAATGTTATAAATTCATAAAATATTCACAAATATTTTAATATCAAGCCAATATGATACATTATCGCAAAACTAACAAAATATGCAACAATATGCAAAATGAAACTACAAATGTTCTAACTTATTATTTCTATTATGTCTCGCATAACCTACATTTTAACTGTAGCATGTAATAGAGTGGTTATTAAAAATGTGATTTTTCAGAAACTTACGGGACCTAATCATAGCCTAATAAATGAGAAATCGTACTAAGGAATCCCTACTTGGAACTGAAATATGGCGCACTTAAAACACAGAGCAGCAGAGAGGTAATGAATCCCCTTGATTCACTGAGAAGCATTTACGGACTGCAAACAGATAGAAGCCGAAATATTGGATCCTAAAATTAACTTCCCTCAGAGCTTAGACATGCAAATAAACGGAAGTGATGGTATGCAAACTGGGAACAAGCATGAACTGTAGGAATGGCACAAACTTTGTTATTAAGAAAACTTTGGAACGTTAAATCGCAAAACCATTCTGCCCAAACATCTGAGTGATGTTTTTCTACTTCAAGCTAAAAGATAAATGAGGAACGAATGTCCTCTACTAAGGTCTGGAATACAAATCCCCAGAAAAGGTCCATTCCCGTTGGTCTACACCACTAGGAATTTTCAAGTGAAAAATTACATTTCCAGTTTCACTGCGAAGTTAGTTTTAAAAAATTAAGTAAACTGATATAAGAAAGCGCCAGATGAGTTAATAGGCCATATTTCACATGCTTCTGATATACATTGCATAGACTTTGTACTATTAATATTGTTATAGGCCTATTTAAATATACTGTCAAAAAAAGATTTGGATAAAAGAGAAAGGAACAAATTGAGAAAAACTGGATCATAGTTTGAAAGTTCAGAGAAGTCCTACTTATGACCAGACTATAGTGCATGCATGGATCACAAAAATACTGAAGCCTAACGGTTCTGACTTTTCAGATAGCTTTTTATAGAAAAAAAATAAGATTATTTGAATGGAATATGTTAAAGTCGGTCAAAGAATATCAAACGTGACGACACTCCGGCAAGCAGAAAGAGAGAAAGATTTCAATCTTGGAAAAATTGTTAATGTTTTAAGGAATCTTAGACTGCATAAATTAGTCGTTTATATGTGTACAACTACTGGTAACAGGGGAAGGACAACAATTTTATGACGCATTACGGTACAAGCGAAAATCGTTTGATGATTTTTTACATTAAGAGGGAACATACAGCTTTGGGTGAAATTCATAGGTAAAAAATAGGTGAAATTCATTATTTTTTGTATCAGCAATGAATTGTTCTGTTACTTTGTAATCTGGCATGTTCTTTATTGACTGTGTTTTGAAACCGATAATTACCCGTAAGTGTAATAGTTTAATTAATTTTGAAAATAGTATGTAATAGTAGAAGTAAGTTAGTCAATAAAGAGTATGTCATATTGCAAGGTTGCAGAACAATTCATTGCTGATGAAAAAATAATAAAATTCACCTATTTCTCACCTATGAATTTCACTCAAACCTTAATTCCCCCCTTCATTTAAAGGAAAAGAAACTATAGGAAAAAAAATCACCTTCCTAACATTCCAGCGCAGACTTACAAAGTAAGAAATAATTTCACGCTCTTGGGTTCCTGTGGGTGAAATTTTAGCTTCCAGGGTTTGTCTGGCATCGTAATTCGCATGGAATACCTGGCTTGGATGTGGCACTGCGGTTTGCAGAAGCAGCAGGGCGCTACAGTATTCATGTTGGTTTGGACAGGAGTTTGTAATACTGTTAATTCAATCCGAAGTGGTGTCGGGTCGGATAGGGTATGAATGAGGTCACTACAGGAGCGTGCGGTAGCGTGGGTCTCTTTAATCCTCCAAATCGATCTACTGTCTTACCTGTGCCCGGCGCAACGCCCGTGGGAACGTAGGCCTACCGTCGCGGCGCCATTTCCGAAAAGAACGTTGTATAAACTGCAATTGTCTCGCACAACTTTTCCACTTCCGTATATATCCCACAGCAGCTTTCGTACTGTCCAGGCCGTATTTTCTTTTTGGAAAATAGAAAATGATAATACCGCGCCCTTATTATAGATTATTCTGTACTGATTAGGTGTAACGGTATTTCGTAGCCAATTGTGGATATTTAGGCCTAATTAGCACCTCATACTCTAAGTCTTTTTATTATTAATCAGTTGTTAAATGTTCTACATGTTGTTAATTGTTGTATTTCTGTAACATTACACACATACTCTTTCAGTAATATTTACATAAATAAAAACTTTCTTTTTTTCTTACTTAGTTTTTCCCTCCCCTTTTAGAAATTACGCACCATCACAAAGGGCAGCGACCTGTCGGGAGAGGGATTATCTATTAATCACGCATACATATTGCTTTTTGACGAGACAAAGACATGGAGGGCCTCTCCGGGTGAGGGATCGGCTCTATACCGGGGCCACCTCCCAGACAACACGACACATTCTCACACACATTGACTCTAAACAAGGTGAGGGATTGGATGAAGAAGATATTGACGGCCAGATGATATCCGGGACTAATCAGTTACCCGGAATTTGTCCCATAGGTGATGAAAACCCCCACCCCATGGGGGGCCGCAGCAAACCCCCTTGGTATTACTGATACATTGAACTGATGTTTTTATTCATTGAAAATAATTACTAATGAAATATTCAGATTTAATTAAATATAAACAAGAGTAAAAGCATTTTTATGTACTCGCTCTATCTCAACCCTAGGATCGAAACTTGTCCATTCAGAATGAAAAGACACTAAGTACCGTTATACGAATGAAATTATAATAATTGAAGGAAATTTCTTAAGATTTAAAAAACAATATTTTTTCCAAGTTCTTAAAATTTTATCCCTTAAGCTTTTAGTAACATGTGAGACGTCAATTTTAGAGTAGTTCCCCGAGAACCAAATAATACTTTTAAAAGACAAATCCTGAAGAAAATGTTGTACTGTGATAAAGCTGAAAGCAATGTTCGTAAATCGCTTTTTTTAAGTTACTTAAAATACTTGCGTAAGATCTTTCTCTAAGGGGACCGCAGATTTCAACTTCGATAGACATAATAATGGTCTCTGTTGATAGCGACAACGTCCACACGCCTTTTGAAAAGCTCATATGGAAAAGCTTATATAAAAAATTCACTAACATGTAAATTAAAAAACGCGAATTACTTTCAATAGATTTAAACTTATTTACTCCAAATGTTGAAATAATGTTTTAATACGACTAATATCGCACACTGAGAATAATAGGGCGAAATCTAAAAAATAATTCATTTTGGTATTTTTTGCTGTTTTCTAATGTTCTATATGAGTTTTATTTGGTGCAAGATGGTCATGCCTCTACTTCTGTTAATTTCCGTCAGAGAGCACTTATGTCCTTGTAAAATCCTACCCTTTTTCTTCAGTATACAAAACTTTAACATGTTCTCCTGTAAAATTTAGTTTTTCTTAGTTGTGGTCGTATTATTCTCAGTGTGCAAAATAACAGTGTTTCTTCCACCATGCTTGTTCAAACACGACCAGTTTGGACACCCTGTAACATAGGCAGGAATGCATTCACGTATGTGCTACTTATGAGACAGTTCAGCTATTCCTACCATTCATTGTACCTTGTATGAAGAAGATTGTGTAAGTAGACAGCCAGGCTGTTGTAACTGCCTTCCTCTTCCTGAGCTCAGACAAATGGCCACAACACAGAATATGAAACTACCGTCTCTGCTATCATATTATTAACCATGTTGTTTAAACACCTTCTTGGTTTTGTATACGCAGACTTTCTTGAAAATAGCAAACCCATTGAAAAGGCGATGTTTACTTAACTCACATTTATTTAATACTAGCATGTGCTCGCGGCTTCGCCCGCGATAATTACTTGAAAAATTAAAAATTAAGAGCATAATAGTTCAATCATTATTATATTATTAAATATTATTATCATTATATTTATTAACGTGGACTACATACCACGATTAGATAGCGTCGCCTGGTAAAAGCGACCTCAGATTCGAGTTCCCTGGCCCAGAAAACCCCTGTATAGTGAGTTTCGTCCAAGTCGAACAATGTTTGACCATATTTAGGCCTATATTGAATATCCCTCTTCCGTGTAGGTTAAAACGTTCATACGTCTGCGGGCCTTGATATTCTAAACAAATGAATCGTCCAGGATGGACTTACAAAATCAAGCGATCGTCCGCGATAATTATTTCAAAAATTAAAAATTAAGACCATAATAGTTAAATCATTATATTTATTAACACCTAAATCACGTGAATTACATACCACGATTAGATAGCGTCGCCTGGTAAAAGCGACCTCAGATTCGAGTTCCTTGGCCCAGAAAACCCCTGTATAGTGAGTTTCGTCCAAATCGAACAATGTTTGACCATATTTAGGCCTATATTGATTATCCCTTCTCCACGCTAAGCCATAATTTATCCTTAATTGGTAAGGCCAAATTTTTAATACGTATGTGTTGAGGTGGTCGCTGTGACCCACGCTGCCAGTTAAAGGTTTAAACTAAAACAAAACCAAAGTGACTGCAAACATACAATAATATGGAATATTATTATTTTTCTTTTTTCCACACAATGCAGGTGATATACATAATTTTTATTTTTCTAAGGTAACTTGTCTGATGATGGGTAATCTGATGTTAATGTGAAATTAGGCAGTAATTACTGGGCAAGTATGCTCATTTTTGTTATCGATCGATGGTACTCATCCCCAGAATCGATTCAATAAGAAATGCGGTGCTCTGCCTGAGGGACAGATGGATATCAAATATGAGAAATATGTATCGGATTCGCAATATAGCTTAGGTCTATATAAATCCTGCACGCATCCCTTCCACATTCTCAACAGGATTCCCCATAAATATTGCTTGTATATGATATTAGCTACTACGTTTTACAGGATACAGGCGTATTTCTTTCGCAGTAGCGATATATCGGACTAGCTGATATTCCCTTCTCTGTTGGGACAAAACGTACAACCTATTTTAAATGTGAAAAATTAAACTGAAATACAATGAGAATGCAAAATCCACAATCACGCATTTCTGTCTGAAACCGAAACAAAGATGCAAAATGTAATCTTAACGTGACTGACAAGTTACCTTTTCACTGCTACTGACGTATAAATACGTCAAATGAAAATTTTGTATAAAAGCAGAGGATATCGTATAAGATTTAAAATCCTCACATTTTAATAAAACAATAGTTTTTGTTTTATGTAAATGTAAGGAAGTTTTCGTCTAATTATGATTGTTACTGTCATCTACTAAAATTGTCCTAATCGATTCTAAAGTTAAAGTGATTTCACTTCATGATTGCTTACATAGACTACATAAACAATTCAGCTCTGAAAGAGTTAATGAAAATAAGTACCGGTAGTGAAGGAATTTAATATTTCGCATTTTACTTTGTTGTCGATTCTGAAAAGAGAGAAATAATTAAGTTTCAACCATTGTTACAACCAAAAACACAAACTCTACTATTATAGAAATTTTCTAAATCTCCAGAAGCTTTTTTCATTATTTAATTAATGTGGAATAAGAAAATAATATTCAAATAAAAAGGCTTACAAAAATCCACCCATTTACCGAGTTAACCCAAAATCTATGCCATCTACAGAAATCTATTGATAGCTGCATGCTAAAATCGCAGATATAATAAGACGATGGAGCGGTGCTCATAACCAATTCATGATTTCAAAATAATAAGAATAAACCCTCATTAAACATAACGTATTTGGATAGTAAAAAATTACTTTAATTCAAATCCTTCGTATGAGCAGGTAAGATAAGAGCCATAATTATAAACCCTAACGTAAGCAACTAAATCCAGTTATCGTCTAGTCGAACAATCATCCAGCATTCCATAATAATTTTAATTATGATAAAGTAAAACAATTGCAGTGGAAAAAATTACGAAATGATTGATTGGAATGTATCTGCATCAGTTGCCCTTGAAACAAAATTAACTGTCTGGTCTATGAATCAGATGATTAGAATTCAAATCCCATTCGTAATCATGAATCAAACATATCACGCCATTGATAATATTAAGCCTTAAACTTGAAAACCATTCTTTCCCTGTCAATTTTAGTATAACAAATCTTAAACAATAATGAAATTTAGGATGTAAAAAAAATGCGTACGTTGCTATTTTAAAATAAAAAATGCCCATTTGTAAAGTGCTTCCTAATCCTAAAGCAGATAGTTCAGAACAAAGGAGACAAACTAAATTAGCTGGCTTATTACCACAAACAATAATAGGTATTTGTTAAAACTTGTGTGCAAAGAGCAATGTGGCACGCAGGTTGGTCCCAGGTGTGTCCGGATGTATGATATCTGTTCCAGCGGGAAACCTTGTAACTACAGGATACGTGGCATGGCTTAGCTTTAATCCTATTAGAAGCCATCTCCCCCCCCCCCTCATTTCCGCGTGTGTATTCACTCCTGTCTGCTGCAATTATAAACATTCACTAATCCAAAATACTGACATAAAACGTAAATTTACTGACAATAGTTGAGGTCCATCTAACAGGTCGACGAGCGAAAACATATTATTCTAATCTCTATAACTTTAAAAAAAACCTCCGTGGCGCTACAACCCTGAAGGAACAAGGCCTACCACCCGACCATTGCGTCATCTACCATAGGCAGATGGCAGGATTGGGGGAATGTGGTCAGCATGCCGACACCCACGGTCGTTAATGGTAGTTTCCATGACCGAAGCCGCTACTTCTCTATCAAGTAGCTCCTCAATTTTAATCACGAGGCTGAGTGCACCCCGTTTCAGACCTCTCTACCTCAGAAAAATCCGAGGAGATACCGGGGATTCGAACCCGGGCCGACGGGACTATAGTCAGCGACGCTAACTACTTATGGCATTTTCTTCCCAAAGTACGATATGCGTAGGCTATGATTAAATGGTTAAATGAACGAAGACAGCATTATATTCTTTATGAATATGCCTTAATTATTATTAAATATGCCACATTAGTGTTCACAAATGAGATTCACTGTTTACGACTTAACAAAACTACAGTTAAAGAATTAGCAAATCGTATTTAGATGCGTCAGGGCTGGAACGTGTAAGTTTGCAATGTCGTCACTCTCATCATCTGTGAATGACAGGTAGCGGATAACATTTTTGCGTCATTCGTACGACATATGCTTACAGCAGTATCTCTGAAATTTTCTATAACTTATAAGAAGAAAAATAGGCAGTCAGCACTCACTAAAAGTTTGTTGTGAACACTTTTACTTCCGCGATAGGCAAGCGGCTTCCCATTCTTTAATTTATTTGTGTTGTTTAGAAGTAACGAAGTGTGTTTTTATCTTTGCCATTACTACCCATTAACGCTCATGTTATTTCACGTTTTTCTTTTTTTTTATGTCTTTGAACATGCCAAAGTAAAACAATAGAGTATACTTGCCAACTATTCTGTATTTACCACTCAAGACATTCTGACAAATCTCGTGGATAAGCCTGTTAGTAGACTTTGCTTTTAATAACTGAACTTAAGGGCTAGGTCTTCGATCGGGTGGAAGTGATGTGTTATAAAAGATAATTGTGCCAATTAATGAAAAAATTACAAATCTATTAATAAATTAATTTGAAAGGATCTCTTAATTTGTATTAAATATTTGCATATTACGTAGACACTTCTCTGTTATTCGTCATAGTTCTACGAAAATTGCATGTATTTATCTCTTCAAGTTCTATATAGAAATTCCGCGCATTCATTAGGCCTATAAACGTGAAATTTGGCTGTGTACATTACGCTCTGGCATTAAATAGATGGAAAGGATAAAAATTCAGCTCAAATGCACGTACTGAGCATTATTCTTGGAATGCTAATACTAAAGCACAAGGCTGATGACAGCCAAAATATGCAAGAGACCAAAGAAAACCACCAGGATTGTATAAACGATCCAGACGGTCATTCAATAACAACAGATCTCCACAATAAAAGGACACAAAGAGACTTATAGCCAGGGTCGGATTGGCCCTTTGGGACTATCAAGAATTTTCTTGGCGGCAAGTGATCTATGAGATCTATATAATAAAGTTATTCTGCCTTAGGCTAAGTTTACTGTATAGAGTGATCTTGCATTACAATATCAACAAGAGATGGCCTAAGTGAATAATACTAGGCCTAGTATTATTTTTATATGCAAGAGTGTGCACCATAAAACCCATATTACTGCTAGGTTCCCACATGAATTTATATAAGTTTTGAATGTTAGTATTTCTTCAATCATCCAGTATTGCCGAACGTGCAATAATTGTGGTGTAGGCCTATTTTAGTCGATATAAATAGGCTATAATAACCGTTGAAAACATAAAACAGCATTAGACAAAAGATAATATAAATAGAGGCGTCGTGGACATTTTTAAAGAATGTATCATGCTCAACAGATTTTTCACACATTACATTGGCACATCTCTTAACAGTTATCGTTTACCGAGAAAGCCTCTTTTGGGTCGATTTTTTCCAACTACTTCCATCAGTAAAACTGATATTGTAAATCCCCTGTGTCACGCAGAGTGATAAAACATATTAGTCGAAAACCTGATCAGATATTGTTCCTAAAGAGGATCAGCGTACAACAGACAGACAACATGTTCTGTATGTTCGGGTTAATTATAATTTTACTTAGATTAAATTAAGTAAAATCAATATTTTGTGTACATTGTACAAACTCTAGTAAATATCTGTACAATTGTGTTTCTGGGCCGCTTATTAAAAATAATTCCAGGGCCACGTTTTTGTACTCATTCCGTCCTTACTTATCACCTCACAAAATTAAATGACAGTAGCCTATATTATCGAATCTCTTTGTTAGTATACAGCAATAAAGCCTGCTCTCCCACTCACATCACCGCCTACATCATTTTATGGCCATTTGAATAAGTGAGCTGCTTCGCTTAGAGGATCAATATTGAAGAGACCTCTCGTAAAAGCAATCTGACGCCTTGTGTGAGGACAGCGTAATCTGATGAAATGTGACTTCCAATGGGAAGCTTATTGAATCTATTGAATCCATTTCAGCGCATTATCTTCAAGTTTCTTCAATCAGTGCAAGTTGGAAGACCCGAATGGGCCTATAAAATTAGATTTAGAAGTCATTAATGTCATTGGTCTCCATTCTCACTCAGCAATGCCTAGATTAAAACGCATTCTACGACAATAGCGATTCTTCAATCTCGTGTCAGATATTTAATAAGTTACTAATTTAGTATCAGTAGTCTCATTCGACATTCCTATACTTTGCGGGTAATACGCCGATAAAAATTAAGGAAACCTAAAATATACGAATTCATTCAATTCCATGGGGAAATCGCTAACATTTGTGGCTCTCTTCAAGTATTTTGGCTCCCAGAAGACAGGTAGTTGGTACTCCTGCTTTAGATCACGTGAACTGTATTTTTTTTATTTGCTCTACCCGTACCATAGGTATTATAGATAAAGAAAGTAACTTATTGTTAAGTAGAATTCGAAGTTCAGTTTTTAGGTAGATTTTCGAAGAAAAATCTACCTATTGCAATGGATACCACTTTATGATTTTCGAAAAATTCTTTCATATCTTTACGTTTCATGCTCCCCTAAGTACGAAACCACCGTCCGTTCAAAAAAAAATTTTGTGATATTTATATATATATATATTTATATATATATTTATATATATATTTATATATATATATATTTATATATATCTTTACACGATAGCGGCCGTAATTTTGAAGATATTTGAACCAAATTTTATTATGTTATTTCTAGGCCCAATAGTTCGGACAAGTTCGTTAATGGGCAAAATTGGCCCAAGGGGGTGGTCGGGGGAGGGGGTTGAAATTTTTAAAAATGTATATCTCGGCCCCTATGAAGTATAGAGGGAAACTTTGTTTGAATAAATTAGAGTACTCCCTATGGAGTTCACAGTGACACCAACGATTCGGGGGTTCGAGTGAGGGTGGGGGTGGAGGTGGGGGTGGGGGATGAAAATTCGAAACTTTTGAAACCACGTCTTGTGGGGTATCGTTGAAAAGCTCTTGATGAGTACTCTACAAATCAATAAATAGTTTCTTGATAGCTCTCATATTACGCGAGATTTTAATGTTTGAAAATAATAACACTTAAAAGAATTATTATAATATCATAATTTTGTCTTGTTTAGCGGCTTTGCTAATTTTATTCATTGCTGATCTTGCGCACGGCCTCCCAGAATATTATATCCGATTCTTGTTGTCAAAACAAATGATTGTAGGCTCTTCCTCTTTACCGAATTCAGTTCTTATTACTGCAGGTTAACCATGCCAAGGCTAAAGAAGAAGAGTGCTATGCAGCGACAATAAATTAAACCAAAAGCACTTCGAAATCTACCTCCGCCTGTAGGCCTGCCTAAAGGGATTTTTTAACATTGTAATGTATTCAGGTCCCTGAATCCAGAAATACTATTTTCAGAAACATGTCTCTGTGTGTGTGAGTGTGTGTGAGTGTGTGTGTGTGTCTGTGCATGAATAACCTTGCTCCAAAACGAAAAATCGTCTGAAAAATTTTGCATTTGGTTTAGGTATCTTCTGGGGATGTGACACGACGATTGGCGACAACTTTATTTTACTTCTAATTCCACTTTACATTAAAATTTAGTTTTTCATGATTGTTTCGAAAATGGCTCTAACGATTGAAATCTTGTACATGAGGTTAAAACAAAATTAGCTCTCTTTGCAATACGGCCTCATATCCTATAACAGAATGTGAAGTTATAAAGATTTGCCCAGGCTTAGGGTTAGGGCAAAGAAAGTTACTTGTATGCATTAATTCGATTTTGTGTGTCCTTCGGAGGTGCAATGCGATTTGGTAACGACAACATCTTCGTTTTTGCAACCAATTTACATGAAGAGAATGTAATACATATTAGGTATACTAAGAGGCAAAACTTTTATTTGGGCAGAGGAAGTTATGTTTCACATCTGATTTTCTTTTTCAGGATGGGTAGAGCAATGAATGAAGCATGTGTATAGTAACGTGTGAGTAGAATAATAACAGGACACAACGACATGTGTTTAAAAGGTTAATACAGATTGATAATGACCCGTAACATCTAACTCGCATTCTTATCACATTGTTTACAACCACTGCTCACCAGCTCACACTATCTGCGCTTAAATACTCATTTCCAACACCGACCTAAGTAAACAATAAAATTATTGAAAATAAAGTTTTTTTTATAACAAATGTTTATATATGATATTGTTAACCACACTCCCGACCACAACCAGAAGCTTACTCGGGAGTGTTTCACGTATAATTTTACATTTTAAATGCAAATAAAATAATTATATGGCTTTGAAATGAAAAAAAAAGTTACCAGTATAATATTATCCGCCACATCTTACGATCACGGAATCAAGATGTTCCAGATAACTGATAACTGATACTTAAATAATCGAAAGATAATATTAAAGCCAAAATAGGCTATAAATGACACACAAAACAATATTAAAAGCCATTAAACAATTTTAGCGTCAGCCAGAAACTTTGAAAATTATGAGGAAGTTGTTATATAGTCTTACAGTTATAATATACTATTTTTCTGATTTGTGATTATTATAAGTTATCGCTGAACCCTTGCTACTATCTTGAAGAAATTAACACGTGGTTTTTTTAGACCATAAAATCTATATTATTTACAAATATAAAAAATAGTAGGCCTACAACTGGTAGGAGTATGTACAGTGAAATTAATCTAAGATATATCTAGCAATAATAAATATTTTTTTAAAGTTTACGCTTGAAAGAATTCTATAGCATGTTGTGTAACAGTAGTAATGAATTTCTGACAAATTAATACTGATATCCATGGAATTTACCAATTAGTAGAATAATAATCCTTGCGATAAAACCTTCCCAATACAAACATCTACAATTTTCCATTATTAAAGCAATAATTAGACCTACAGAATATTTGCAAGTGTTTACCAGTCTAAACCATAATGGTTTAAATAATGTCACTACATTATTACGTTCTAATATACAGTACACTGTATCGAATTGTGAAGAAGCACTAAATTTATAGGCTACATCTAGAACCTCATGCCTGAAAATTTTAAGTATATGAGAAAAGAAATAATAACTAGCGATGATACTAGGAGAAAGAAAAAGAACAAAAGATTAACTAAAATCAATGCTTACCAGGATGTAATTGCCGTTCTTCTCGTTGTTAAGAGCAATCTTCACAGAAACAGCATGGATTTTCTCTTTCTCCTTTGACAAACTCAGATGTCTCTGTCTTCGTTTTGTCCTCTCGCCTCTTGATCGTGGGTTAATTGGTCGTGTTGCAACTTCGATCATTCTCACCGGAACCGGTGTTTATTAATTCTCCGTCCAAATGAGAAAAAATTCTTCTCTCTCAAATAATAGTTAATACTGTTTAAAACTGTTTCGCCTATTTGAAGCAAGTTATCGTTCAACGAATAACGTCACCAATTAAACTCAGTTTCAGTTCGAAATTTAGATATCAATTATTAAAATAAATAAGCATTCTTTCCATCACGTCATCGTGTAGGCCTGTATCTCAATTCACCATCGAAGGATATTAT
Source organism: Ectobius pallidus (assembly GCA_964059195.1). NCBI lineage: Eukaryota > Metazoa > Arthropoda > Insecta > Blattodea > Ectobiidae > Ectobius > Ectobius pallidus. The sequence goes on from CAXKWD010000003.1 coordinate 41,555,791, forward strand.
AAAAATGCAGTAAAATACCGGATTTTATAAGTATACCATTTATACTGTCCCTATTGAAATGTTTATCTCGTTGATAAAACGAAGACACTGCCACAGCCGATTATTCTAAAATTACTTCAAGTGCCACCGATCCTCTTGAAAGACACCACAAGTATGACCAAACTCCCCTGATCGCCGAGAATTAAAATGCTGATCGAGAAAATCTAATAATAACAACGATAGTGGTCATACTCTTCTTATCCATTAAGTCAGATAAGAAAATACGAGAGCCAAGGTTTAGAGGGAAAAAATACATCGCTTTCGCTGCCAGAAAGACGCATGACCTTAAGCGAACTTTGGTCATTGGTTGCACCAATAAAGTGATAGTATGTCAATACAAGACATGAGCTAAAATCCTCATTGCTGCTGATCAGTTAATTTATAAGTGTGACAAACAGGTCTTGAACCTTACTGTTGTTTTTTTGACAACCGTTTGTTGCCGCTTTATCAGTAATTTATTTATCATTTGATCCCAACAAATTTACAATATAATACAAATAAGCACAAACAATATTCAATTTATTACTAATATGCTCCCATTTACGAACATATTTAAGCTTATTTATGACCCAAGTGTTAAAACAGTTATTAATTTGTAAAAGGATTAAATAAAGATGTTATTTAGGGAGCTGAAACATAATGAGCCATACTTCCTTTAATAGTTATACAGCAATAGAATGGACCTTGAATCGTACTACGAACTACGAAAAATCGCACTAGGTAAAATTTTCAAAGATTATGTAGGATTTTTAGAATGAAAAATTTCAAAAAATCAGGTGGATTATTTTACTACTGAATATTGTAGTTCTTGTTTCTGCGGGTAACATATCGAGCTGAAATGGCAAATTCGTTGTGCAAAATTTTAAACTAGGCTATTTTCTTTATTACGTGCAGCTTCTGATAAGAAGTACTGTAAATAATTTTACTAATGAATATACCCATGTTACTTTTGTGTTTCTTACAGGTATAAGTGTACCTGATATTTAGTATCAACTGTGCACACAACCTACATTTCCGCTAAAAAATCCTCTTACAATGGAAGTTTGTGATTTTGAACTAAAACGATAGGCCTAATATATAATATTTATTCCATATTCTTTCGTATAGTATCACAGATGTTAAGTTCTAATTATCATATTAAAGGTTTAACTTAGGTTTGCTTGATAATCTTAATTTATTCATAACAACCATAAAAAACCGTAGAAATAATTAATTTAGAAATAAAAATTCCCACTTGAGTTCTCCACGTACACATAATACATTACGAATTCAAAACTAACCAACTTTTCTATCCTCTAGTACAGCGGTTCCCAAACTTTTTTGTCCTGGGACCCACCTTCACCTAGAAATTTTTTTCGCGACCCACTACTACATAACGATAACCAATATAGGCTATAGAAAAAAAAATCGCGACCCACTACCCACTACCATTAACGATAACCAATAAAGGCTATATAAAATACAGCACAAGTTTTTCATATGCCCTTCATTAGTTTTATTGTGTTCAAATGATAAATTAAACACTCTTTCCTTATATTGAAAACAAGTTTAATTTTTCCCGCCCTTTTCGCGACCCACCGAAATTGCTCCCGCGACCCATAGTTTGGGAACCACTGCTCTAGTGTAATAATATCTGCAGCAAATTAAACAAATTGCAAATTTGTTTAGACAAAAATCTTAGCCCGTACCCTTAAAGGTCTGTATATTAATATATACAATATATCACTAACTTTAACAGATTCCTTTCTCTTAGCCGCCCCGTCAAAACCTCTTAACATTGTATTATTCTGTAAGCCATAAACTAAAGGGGGGGGGGGGGAACGTCTAGTCTGAATGAATGGAAAAAAAAAGTTAAATGTAGAGAAAATTAGCCTATTAATGCTCTACATGAGACAGAGTAACTAAACCTTTAAGTAACAGCAAACAAATAATACTGTGGACCCTGCAAATTTCGTGTAAAATAGCTGTAGTAAATATATTAATTAGATGCAACAAGTATTTAATGTTATTTAATTTAACTAATTAATCTCCTCAGAAGTGCTACTTTACTATTATTTGGTTTAAGAGGCCACTACTTTCTTTCAGTTATCTGATTACCAAAAGGTTTTTATTAGGCTTACTCCTACTCAGAATCAGATATGATATATATAGGGGCTTTTAAATGTTGGTTGCCTAGTTATGAATACAAGAAGAATGTTCTCTGTAAAAGCAATTGCTAGGCGACGTCAAGGTTTACTGATCTTGAGGCGACGTTCCGAATTTTCAAGACATTTCTCAGTATGGCCCAAATTATTTTAATCTCAGGGAGGTATAATTGCCTTTGAAGAGGAAAAACAAGAGCTGAAATTGAAAAGGTATTTTATATTGGATAAATTTATATACAATTAAGTTGAGCTTTTTAAACGACTATGCATTTATATAATGTTGCTATTTCTGTTTCCCTGTTTTTTACAATTATTTAACGACGGCTATGTGTAGATATTGAGGACTGAAACCGTATCGGCGTTCAGTAATTTCTCCGACGGAAGTATTTGTATATTCTTGTAAATTTGTTGTTTCATTCACGTATATGACATGACTAGGGTCGGGATTCAACTGGCAAACGTGGATACAAAAAGCCTTTGCTTTATTGACTGTTACACTCAGGCCGATTGCCGATTGCCGATTTTATTTTTTAATGGCCATATCACTTTTACGTAACCTTTAAGTTGCTTCAATTGTCAATGTCAGAAATTGATCACAGAAACTATTAATACACAAGAGTAAATTACTAATATAATTCAGTATTACTCGAATATATTTTAATAGAATTCCATGTTGTCTACTTACACACAGAACCAAGTGTTCAGAATATGAATCAATGCAGTCCACTTACCTGGAAAATGAAAGAGGGCAGATTTTAATAGATGAATTGAGTAAGATGTTCTAAATTATTTCATTGAAATCAATGAATAACGAATATACAATTCACATTCTTATGATCATACCGAGAATACAATAAACCACATCTCTACTTTCTCTCCACACAGCTTTTAGATCTTTTATAACAACAAAAAACAAATTGGGAGTCGAACAATACTACTTCATACAAATGCGATTGTTCTGACTTTATGATCTTTTCGGACATTTTTCTTGAATTTTAATATTTTGATAAAACTAAATCAGAATATGGCCTATTTCATTATTTCCCTTTTCTATTTGTACTGTTGCATTTGTATTAATATAAATCATATTTCATATTTGCATTAAATGTTAAAATAAATTAGGCCTAAGTAATAAATATAACAAGCCTAATTCAAAAAGATAAAAAAAATAGGGGGGAAACTTCCTGGCGCTATCTTACCGCTTAGCAATATCAAGTTAATTAAGAATGAAATATAATATTAAAAAAAAAATCTCTTGAAGGTCATCTTTAAATTCATTCACGCATAATATGCAACAAACCTTTCTACTCTTGGCTACTGACTAACGAAAACAGTGTTTCCCTTGACATGTTATCTAGAGTTGTAAAGCGATTCACTTGAGATGTTTTCAGAAGCATGAAATTCAGATTTTTTAATCATAATTTAATATGGATACAAAAACAAGCTGGACGAAACAGAGTCAGAGTTCTAAGTTCAGTGCCACGGTGCCGACATGACGAGAACGCAGTCTGTCTCCATAGAGATTGTGAACCGTAAAAACACTTATGTGAAACACTCACATAACTTCCTCTACTCTTAACCTTGTCACGGATACTAACGTATAAAAGCGTCGCCTCAAATATTGTATAAAAATAGAGATGAATATTAATAGCATAATGCTTTACGTAAAATGTGAAGATTTTTATCCATGTGTCAGGATTGTCTAATATATAAAGTCGAATGTGTGTTTGTGGGTATGTATGTATGTATGTATGTTTGTTCCTTATACAAATCTACATTTCTTTACCAATTTACACGGAATTTTGCACACATACCCAGTTAAGCCCGGGAAGTATAGCGGTCAACATTAAAATTCAAACAAAATACTCCTTCCCTTGAAAATTATATAATTTCTGAGAATTTTATACTGAAAAAAAGAAATGCTGTTAAGTTCACATGACAACCGTGTATTGTTTACTTTGATAACATTGGGCCTTGGCAACTGGACTTTAACAAATTATGATTGAATCGATGCAATATATTGGCGAAAATAATTACTGAAAAATGAATTACACGAAAATAAAGCAAAGTGTGATGCAGTCACACAACTTTCTCTACCCTAGACATAAGAAATATTTTCTCACTTCACATTTTGATGTAGAATAAGAGGTCGTATTACAGGTACAACTTAAGTGTGTGAGTATGCTATATCAGAAGTCGGTAAATAGTCAGTTATCCATAGCTGTAGGCTTTTTATTAGTTGAGATTTATCATAGGCCCTAAGCATGGGATGGAACATTTTGAGTCCTATACTCGCAGTATATTATGTCCCGGGTTTTAGGGGAGGAAAGTATGAAAGTGATACTGCATTTCTATTTTATTTCAGCTCCGAAACCGTTGTATGGTAACATGAGAATCTTATGTAATTTACTAGGAGGTGCCCGTGGCTTCGCCACGATAATTCTTTTAAAAATTAAAAATTAAGGGTATAATAATTATTAAAGCATTATATTTATTAACACTTGCACGCGAATCATTCATAAACTAAGCCATTAATAATTAATGAAACAGCTAAAATTCCTGCTTTAGAGTACATTCCACGACATGAAAGCGCCCCCTGGGAAAACTATATCAGAATCGATTATGCAGTTCCAAAGAACCTGTGAACACATAATACCTATTGTTTCTCGACTGTTTATTGACATGACTATGATGTGAATTTTATTTTATCAATTCAGTGCAATTTTCAGAAATTAAATAATGTTTCAAGGGAAGGAATGGTTTGTTTGGATTATTATTATCAGCGATTTTTCAAGAGATAAAACCATCAATATTTTACAGCTGTTGCCCCCGGCTTCGCCCGCCATTATTCATTGACTCCAGGATTTTTAAGAAAATTACACTGGTAGATTATTAAACATGTTTGTGGTTCAGAGCTATGAAAATTGTAAGTAAAAATAAAATTAGAATATTTGTTCATTGTGTTCATTTCACTTAGGCCTTATATAATAAAGAAACGGTTTTCCTTCCTACTTTTGTAGTCGTCATGAAAGTTTAGACTGCGAGAGACGAACATCGCCGAGTATACCCGATGTCTCACGAAGCGGGCGAGCAAGCACGCTATTTAGGGCCGTTGAATTGTATAAGAGTAGATGTTTCTTCTTATTTCAACCCCTCCCAGGCATGATGAGTAGAAGCAACGGAATGCAGCATTCGACATCCTCTATGAACCATAAAAAGCTATATCTAGCGTTTTCTGATGGAATAGTTTGATAGATCTTTTTCTCCATTTAAAGTTCTACATACATATTATATAAGGACCTAGAGTTTCAAAATCGAAAGTCCTCCATAAGTTAATTTCAAATTACAAAATACAAAGCCCGGGCGACGCCGGGCCTTTTCAGCTAGTAATTTATAAAAAATAAAATAAAAAATAAAAAGAGCTATTGCACAGACATTTTCCCCAACACATGGATTTAACAAGGGGCCCGAGGGTATGTGTTTTTTAAAAAAGCTATTTTGTTAGTAACTGATAAAAGACGTTAACATGATATTTGACGGCTTAATTTTAACCAAAAAAATCGGAGGAGTACCCCTAGATCTTCAGGTGGGCCCCTCCCTAACCAAAATCCCGGCTACGTCCCTGCCCCATCGATTTTAACTTGGTGCCCTCTGATGATTTCAGATGAAGAATGCCATATATATATTTGGCTCTAAAAGGGTTAATATATTCCAGCAGTGTTGCAGTAGTGCGCATTCAGTTGTTAGCCTCGTTCGAAGTCGCATTATTCGCGAGGCTAGACTTAAATGTGTTAAAAGAATAGCTCATTCACTGCCCTTCAGAGGATTTATTTAAAAATCAGATTTTAAAACGTTTTATAATATGGTGAAAATAAAAAATAGTATCATAAAATAATAAATTATGCATATTATGTAATTCATGTAGAAAATGAAACCGTATTAGCCGTTTTCGTTAAAATCGTCAAAAATTAAATTGTCTTCATGGTTATAAAAACGAAGAGAAACTTGATGCCACGCTGCGTGTCGCATCCCGGAAAGATGCACAACCCAAACAAATTCGAATGTAATGCACTCACTTAACTTTCTTTTCCCTAAGCATGAGCAATACAGATCTCTCACTTTACATTCTGATATTAAAATAAGAGGATGCATTGCAAGAAGTGCATATTCAGTTGTCTCATCCTTAGCATGAACTGTTCAGCATGCAAGACTCTGAGCATGAGTCTCTTGAACGGTTTCAACTGGCTTATAACTACCCTTCAGATAATTTTTTTAATGCTTCAAATAAAGGATTTAGCTCATTAAGTAGCCTATAAGCACCTCGTGTACAAAATTTAAACCGAAGTTAAACCTACAAATAACATAGATACTCAGTTCACTTAAACACAGAATAATAACCTTTGGCAGAAGAAAAATCCCACGCTAACGCCGAGAATCGAACCCCTGGGTTAGTGATCAGGAAATGGGCGTGCAATGCTTGTTCAAGAGCACAGAAGTAGGAGCCCTGATTTATAACCAAAATAAAACAGCAAGCAAATAAGCTAAGAAAATGTGGGAAATAAGCAGCAAAATAAGCGAAAACATCTTACACAAGATTAAAATAAATTATTAGTTTCAGAGAAATCTTATCTTATTCACGGCTGTTACAGTATATAAGGAAGGTCATTCGCAGATTTTCTTGTGAGGAGCTCCTGTGTCTATCAGTGAAGAACGATTTGTATAGTGAAAATGCCATCTCAACGTTGCAGGACGTCACAGACGCATGTGATTAATTTCGATTAATTTCTCTTCAATTCCTATTTATCACCGGAAATCCTATTAGAAATCCGACAGCATTTTATAACCCAGATTGTTCAATGATTCTAATAGGTTACAAAAGAAATATAACATTTCTGCTAATGTATAGGCGTCTGAAAATAAATATTCATCTTGCTTAGAATTCCGGGCTCTAATGATGTCACTTTCAACTCTAAATCATTTTGCACGCCAGATTTAAGAAGCTTCGAGATCCCTCCACTACGAACTAGCTTTAGGCCTATTTATTTAGGACTAAATTATAGGTGGGATGCAATTACTGTTTTCTAAATGGGGAGCGTTTTGTCCTTCTGATGCTTTGATACGCATTCCAGTCAAAATTGTGCAATGTTGCCAAACTGTATTCCCGCTTTTAGGCTGCTCTATCAACTTGCCTACCGTCTATTTGGTTTTATTTGTGATGAAGCAATTATTGTTGAATTCTTTAAATGGATATTGGACACTCGGGTTCTAGTTTTATATTTAACAATCTTTATTCTTGAAAATAGTTGCCTACATAGGTATTTCCAAGAATGGACAATATCTCACAAGCATGAGAATACATTTGTGGAAAACAGGCCCTATCAAAATATTTGGAATAGAAATCAATGACTCCAAAATCACAATTTTTTTTAGCAGTTATACCGTAGATATATTATTTTCACCTTAATTTCACCAGGAACATCATCAATAGACACACTGAATGGAGAAGAACGATTGATTTTTCAACCGATCTATTACTGAAATACAGTAACTTCAGTAGTGTTAGTAGTAGTAGTGTGTATTTATTTTCACAAAAAAATTCTCACATATAAATCACATTATTTACATTAACCGGCGCACGGGTCGGTGTCGACCATACGTGCTCACTGCATACACTTAAATTATTACCCCATAAAAAACCCAAATGAAAAAAACTATATTCTATTATTTACATAACCCCAGACGTAACCCCCCACCCCCAAACAAGTAAAAATTTCATAGACACATAGACATTATTAAGACAAAAAACAAAAAGATAATAATAATAAAAAAAAATAATAATACTTAGATTTCCTTAATTCTCTAAATCTAGGTTAGATATACATTCTGACAAACAGAGAAAGTGCTGTTCCCCCTCTGAAGCCGAAGTTCCCACAGGCCCAAAATAAACATCTCGGCGGGCCGCGGGTTGAACTCCAATGTGCTACAGTTTTACATTATATTCAGAGCCTTTTTTTTTTTTTTTTCAAAACCGACGACACACTAGCTCAGAAAAAAAAAACGCATTTAACCCCAATAATCAGCTACAAAAAATCGGACAAGGACGGCGAATATTCTGATGAAGTATATGAAGTATAAGGTTCCTTAGCGACAAATCGATGAAAATAACATGTGTCTGTTCACGTACAGAGAGGGCTCGATCCGAAGCCATGCTGGATTGCTTACGTGCTGGGTTACAGGGTCATACAAGGCAGTGGCAGACAGACGCCTTCCTTCAGCGTAGTAAACACGGACCAGTCCGACGCTATCGTCATCAACACGCCTCTCTTGTAGCACAGTGAATAAACCGCTTATCTCATACCATGATCTTGTTTAAACTAGAAACCACCCAAAACACTTCCTTCTGTAATATCACTTCCTATCAAATTGCTTCATTATGTAAGTAAAGTATTCCCGCTACAGGCCGGGAAATGTATGGAGCGCCCAGATTTTTAGACATACGGTACTTGAAGGTGGTATGGTTGCCAGCCTTAGGCATCGGCCATCTTTACTCCCAGGAATGTTCCCGACACTCATTTCGCTTTTGCTCCATTATAATATAACTCAGAGAAATATCCCCCCACCCAAAAAAAAAACTGCTACAAATTACCTCATGACTTTCTCGTTACGTACGAAGGTTTCCAGAAAATGTTTCTCCTTTGACTTAAAATATTCTTTCAGGGAGCCGATTAAATCTAAAAGCTATAGATTTAGACACGATAGAAGTCAAATGTCTTACTCTTGGGTACCGGTATTGTTACTGTTGTTGTTGTTGTTGTTGTTGTTCTGTCTTATTTTATGACGGCCCTACTATATCTACAACAATGATTTTTTTTTGCTATAGGATTATAATGTTTTTTTGTTATGGTTATTTGGCGGCAATTATGTACTGCTGCTAAGCCCTACAACCGTTGCCAGGTAATCGAAATTTTATGCCGCAGGAGTTTTCTACATGGACTGTTTTCTGAAAATCTCTTCAGGAGATCTGATTTTCTTCCATGGTTAACACCCATCTTTTCTAACAAGGTACCGGTTCTGATTAGTCTACATAGTTGTGTGAACTGGATTTGTCAGTACTTATCATATTTAACTAAAACAGTTTAACAAACACTGACCTACAAAATAAAATTAATTTTAATTGCCAGAGATAAAATTATACTTTTCTAGATCAACTTTTCACGTAGATTATGGATACACCTTTATATTTTTCATGTCACGTACAGATTTTAAATTACACACAATACATCAACTTGATATAAATAAATTTTAGGGCTGTACCGATTAATCGGCCCGATTAATCGATTAAATGTTTAATCGTCGACCAATTACATTTTCCGATTAATCGGTTTAGTCGAATTCTGAAAAACATTTTTCGAGAAATGGGTCAAATGACCAAACTCCTTTCTTAGTGCCGAGTGAGAGAGTTTTTAGTGCTGTCGGTATTATTGTAAACAAGCTACGATCGTGTCTTGAACATTCAAATATCAACAAACTCGTGTATCTCAAGTCTTGGCTGAAAAAGTAATCGGAAATGTAAGTTTTGTATATATTTTTTCACGAGTTAACTAATAATGGTAATTCATTAATTCAGGATTTCTTCTGATTAAATGTGTAAAACAATATTAAATGTACCCTTTGGTTTCGTTTAAAATACCGACATGTTTGTCGATTAATCGGTTGATTAATCGATTATGTCAAGCGTTAACTCGATTAAAAATTTTAATCGATTTTCAGCCCTAATAAATTTACATTTAAGTAAGCTGCAGGCGTTCTCGATCCCCCATCCCATGCACGATTGTAACTATAGCTCTGCCGTTACAAATGTTATGCGGGTTTTCTAGTCGTAAGTTTCAGGCGTTTCGATTCCCCATGCCAAGCATGACTCCACCTATCGCTTTAACCTACCCTTACAAATATGTTATGCGGGTTTTCTAGTCGTATGTTATAGGTGTTCATTGCATGATTTCACCTATTTCTTTACCCTTAAAAATGTTATGCGAGTTTTCTAGCCGTAAGTTGCAGGCGTCATCTGGGCTGGAAGTCGCAATGCTAAGGTTGGAAAAGGTACTCTGCGAACTGTATAGTTGGGACATAGCAATGCATACTAAAAGCAAGGATTGTGTGAATTCAAATAACTCTTCTTACAGTTATTCAAATAGCTCCGAAATGCCTTAAGCTCCATGTGGTCCTGTGAAAATTCCACTGACGCAGCGAAAGTCAACAGCAAGGTGTAAGAACGCCCTAGAAACATATCTAATGTACTTTCCCCTTAAATTCAATCTTTAACCTGTAGATAATACTTAGAGAACACTAAGTATATTTTATAACAGACCTACCTACTTTTACTTTAATCAGGTCGTGATTGATCATGTAATTTCACAGAACCTGGTAAAAGTTTTCGGTTGCTACGTTGGCCATCAATTATCATATTCCCTTAACAGAATTACATATAATACATTAACTTGATAGAAATACTTTTACATTTAAGTTTGATGAATGCAACAATACATAATTGAAAAATAAAATACATTTGTGAACAGAAGTGGAGGACAATAGTGCTTAGCAGATGATTGTCTATTACAATTGCAAGCGTAGTCGATTCCCTCTTGATTTAGTAACCTACGGAATAGTTTATACGCGTAAGTAATGAAATTTAAAGGAAATCTATTGATCTGTTGACAAACACCTGAATTCTTAATATTAAAATGTAAAGTTTTAAGAATATTTGAGTTTTAATAAACTGCACAATTTTTATACAATGTATATCAACAATTCTGATATTAATAACAATAACAACTGAATTTCAAGGTAAATATTGATTTTAATGAATTAACATTACAACGTATGCAAATATACGAGGAATTTGCTTCACTATATTCATGTACTACAGAAATATAAGTACAAAATACCCTGGAAATTCTAAATGTTTTTTTCTTTACAATCAGCAGCCTATCATATATAAAGTGTCACTAGTTTCACTAGCGCTTTAAGGCGGAAACTACCAACCCTATTCATTAAACAGATGATATATAAAGGAACACATCAAGAAGATGTAAAAAGTAGGCTTAAAACAAACAAGAAATAACACTTAGGCTACACAAGTTAAACCCAAGAACAGGAAGAAAAACGATTGGTCCTATTTCTGGTACAGCTATATCTGTTGTTCGTAGACAAATCTGAATTTTACTGACGCGCAATAAGTCCTTAGATCTCCTTTATTGTCTGTGGACTTCGTTCTTGTTTCTGCGAAATGACGTTTGTGCATTATCTTAATTATAATTAAGTTCACATTTGGTATAAACACTTTAATGTTATAGAATAAATCAAAAGCATAATTATTAGCAAACATACAATTAGGTGATCTGATAAGTAGGTGAGTGGTTATTCCGAACGTTTTGATGCTTATGAAAGGAAGCATTTTTACAAACAATTATTTTGCTCTGATAATATTAGCTGAAGAAATCAGCTGACTAATTATTTTATCTGTCATATGTACAAGCAGAATTGCATCAGATTTTCTGTCGTAACAGAAGTGTTTCTTTACAATATATCAGTAGCAATGTCAATGTCATATCCCAGGCGAATAATTCAACCCCTCGCAGAACAGGGTCAGTGAAGTCGCTTGATAAAGTGAACGGCATCAATCTGATATTATTGTTGCTGTGAATGAATTATCTTTTTTGCCGATTTACGACGTATCCTAGTGTTAGCAAAGGATTACCATTCCATTCTTATTTTTATCTTACCTTAGAGATACATTTTTGAATGATATCTAATTTTTTTAAGATTACACATTTAAAATTATATATTATAAAATATTACAGTATAAAATCTATTATAAAATAGATTATCTTTTTTCTATAGTAGGCCTACTGTATTACCTGTTTTCACCAATACGAATTAAATTATATTTTTGTAAGGTTATTAAAATGCCTTCCCCAAATACAAGCGAAAATTACATGTAATTAATGTACAGAATTTAAACAACATCGCTAAGGGTCGTTCGAAAGGATGGCCGAAGCATTGAGAATGATTGTCTAAACCAGCGTTTCTCAACCTTTTTGAACCCGAGGACCTCTAAAATGTCTAAAAAAAATTACGGACCTTAATTTTACATCCCATTACTAAAAGTAGGCTATATGTAGGCCTATATTCTTAATATTTTGGGTATTAATTATACGTCATTATAACGAAATAAATATCTAAATACATTTTTTGAATTCGACAGAAACACAGTTATTGAATTGGAAGTAAACTATTGACAGTAAAATTATATTCTGAACAGACTCCAACAATAAAACCCTTATTAAGAGAGCGCCTCTAACAACAAATTCCGACAAAGTATTATTTTGCAGGGTTTTGAATGAAAGAGGGAACCATAGACGTCCGTGCACCAGGGGTTTCAAACTGTGGTTCATAACTGCCAAAGTAAGAAAACTTGCAATTGTGGTCCGCGGACCATAGGTTGAGAAACGCTGGTCTAAACTATTCATCCTAGAAACTTGAAATTCTTCACTTTTAATTAAAAAGTAAACTTAACTAAATTTTAAATTTTCATATTTCAATTTTTTTGAGATAGTAATTAATTTAATTGGTTTTTAATCGAAATTTAAATCTTTCTCCTCCCATAGATATTAAAATATGAATCTGAATGGTCTATGTTACATTCATTGACCCTCGCTTTAGAAATTTACTGATTGATTTTTAACATTAATTGTTTATGAAATAAAATATATTTTACCCAGATATTAAAAAACGGCCCTGGGATTATACTAAATATTTTTTATAGAACTAAGGCCTAAACAGAAAATCGTATAACTGATTCCATATCTTATTGCAAACATTGTAAAATATTTGTGAAAAAATTCATTCATTTAATATTGACACACTTTAGGGTCCTGTGATAAAATTCGCTGTAGGCTACTATTTTTTACATTAATAATATGAATGCCCCACAACTATTTCTCGAGATTGTTATTCTTTATTACTTTCAATAATGATATATTTCAGACTTTTAGTCTCTCACCTGAGATAAAAATTCGATGCGTTATTCTCTGTAATAATGAACTCCCTTGTACTGTATCTTGAGACAATCTATTTTTTTAACGTTGACATACCTAGAACTCCCTACAAAGGTAAATTTCACTGTTTTATTCTTTATATTAATGGATTTAGTGCACTAGCATCTCTTCTTGAGATAATGGTTTTAAAAAAATAACTGCTTTTCTACGTATTTTAGTTACCTTCTCTAAACAAGTTCATTTTGTCATTTTCAAATTTTTATGCAAGCATAAACGACAAGTTATAGCAGTAACAGAACAATTTATGTTAATTACTAAAAAAATGAAAACTTTACAGGATATGAAAAACCCTTTGTAGCCTACATGTGTAACTCCACAATACAGGAACATGCTTTAAACTGCATAAAAATTTAACAAACTTAAGCTTCAGAAACGAGTAGCCTATCTTTTTTCTACCCTTCATTCTTACTTATGTCTCTAATATTAAGCCTACAGTACTTGAATGTGGTAAGAACGTCAGACTAATAACCTGAGTTTCTTTTAAAGTGTAACTGAAAAATTGAAAAGTGTCTGCATGAAAATTGAAAAGGCTTACTTCCTCAAGTTACTCAAGAATGACAAAATATCAGGAATTTTAGTAATACTCGTGCCTGTAAGAAGTGATTTGTATTCCTCAATGAAGCATCACAGCAGTAGCGCCTAACGGGTTCACTGACAGTGCACTCATTCCTAAGTTCACGAGGTCGACTTTTATCACTGTGTACACACAAGAGAACGATTAAAACGTTTATGACCGGCAAAATTTATACCTTCCTGTACTACTTGTGAAGTATCTGCTGAATCCAGAAGTTCTCATAACAAGGTTTAAGGCTGGTAAACAGTTTAGTAGAAGTTAATTAATGTATCTGTTTATTTATTTGTGACTTTTAAATGAAAGGTCGTGTTTTTCTTTACAAATGTATAATGGCTTACGATTTCTTCTTTCAGCTGTAAACGAATTTTGTAATTATTCGCTAAATACGTTAATAAATCAAAGTTTTAGTTCAAGTTAAAACATTTAAACATAATAATGGGATATGTAAACTAAGTATACGGTCATGGAACGTCAAAATAATGCTCTAAAAAATATTAGAATAGCAGGTAAATCATTCCAACAAGTCGAAAAATAAAGTAGGCCAATTTGGGAGCAATAATTACAGACACAAATAATATTAAGGCAGAAGTTAAGTCTCGACTAAAATCAGGAAATGCTTGTTTTTATGCAGTTCAGAAACTCTTATCCTCTCATCTTCTGTCCAGAAATCTAAAAATAAAGATCTATAAGACTATTAACCTGCAGATTGTATTATATGGATGTGAGACATGGCCGCTTACTGATCAGGAAGAACATAATTTGAGAGTATTCGAAAACAGGGTATAAGGAAAATATTTGGGCCTAAGAGAGATGAAAATGGGGACTGAAGAAAACTACATAACGACAAGCTTCAATACCTGTACTCTTCACCGGATAGTAAAGATAATTAAATCACGGAAGATGAAATGGGCTGGATATGTTGCGCGCATGGGGGAGGAAAGACATATCTCAAAAGTATTGAGTAGGAGACCCGAACGGAAAAGACCACTTGGAAGACCTAGACGTAGATGGGAGGACAATATTAGGAAAGATTTAAGGGAAGTAGGATTTGCGAGGGATGATTGGATCGAGTTAGCACAGAATAGGATTGAATGGCGGGCTCAGGTAAGTGCGGCAATGAACCTTCGGGTTCCATAAAATAAATAATATTCCTTTAGCCTGCTGATGAATTATCTGTTGCCATTGAGTAAGTAAATAAAAGGATATTTAAATAATTAATTATCATCATTCGTCACTGAATATTCTAGGAAATATTGCAAATACATAACTTACTTCATCCCAGACAGTACGTGCACTGCTATTACTAAAATTGAGCTTCAACAACAATTTCACATATCTTACGTACCCGACGCTAAATTAGCCCCATCCCAAAAGAATCTAATTTTATAGGGAAGGAACCTACCTCAGAAAAAGAGGTTTCAAGTAAATTAACGAAAGGATATCTAACCGAGATAAAGAACGTCTGAAGTATCTTTCCTTGTCCCTAGTTCCTTCTTCCCGGACTATTTGTCCTTTTTCCTAAATGATTTTCCCATATTACATTTTCCAGTCCAGTTGCATACCCTTCCCGTTTTAGTCTGAGCGATTGCCGAGATGGCAACGTCTTGGACTCGCATTTGGGAGGTCCCTGGTTCAAATCCCGTGGCCGGCCAATTTGAAATGGGGGTTTTCATGGTTTCCCCCAGTCGTAAATGCAAATGCCGAATTGGATATTTACATACCACGAATCATCCCCACCATTTTCATCCTGTATCATATCCATTTAAATTATTATAACCTGAAATTTACTCCATACAATACAACAGGAAATAATTGACAATCAATAGTTCCATGGTCTACCCTACTGTACAAATACAGATCCCGAACTCTGATATGGCCTCGTAGCTAAAAGGAGTAAAAATACAGATTATTTTTTTAAGTGAAATATTTGGTTAGTTAACCTACACGAAAGTTGAATTTCGTCATTGTCCTGGAGTTAATGTAGGTTGAGTCCAAAATCTTTCTCAGTTCTCATCTTTTGTGACAGATGGCATGGATGCAGGACTTTGATTGGACATTTTAATCCCAAAGCAACGCACATTAAAACACGTAAATTATAATAATATTAAAATTTACATGAACAGAGTGGTTTTATTTCAAATGCAGGTTGTTTGTCGCTTTCAGGGTTTGAAGATTGTTCTGCGTACGATCGATTTCGAATATGCCTAGTTGGAAATCGCAGGTAGAATAACAACGGCATTACCTAAAGGACGTCATTAAGATACTACTACATAACAAGCATATGGTAAGGCTGAACAAAAATATTGTACAGAACTATTAAAAAGTGTCTTAAACGTACCGTAAATATCTCACCCCTCACTGTAAATATCTGTTTCGCTATTAGTTACGGAACTCTTTTATAAATGTAGTGTCTTTACTTACTTACTTACTTACTTACTTACTTACTTACTTACTTACTCAATGGCAATAGACAATTCCTAAGCAAGCTAAAGGAATATATCTATTTTAAGGAACCTGAAGGTTAATTGCCGCGCTTACCTGAGCCCGCCATTCAACCCTATTCTGTGCTAAGTCTATTCAATCATCCCTCGCAAATCCTACTTCCCTTAAATCCATTCTAATATTGTCCTTCCACCTACGTCTAGGTCTTCCAAGTGGTCTTTTCTCTTCGGGTCTCTCAGTCAATATTTTTTAGACATGTCTATCCTCCCCCATGCGCGCAATATATCCAGCCCATTTCATTCTCCGTGATTTAATTACCCTTACTATATCAGGTGAAGAGAAGGCCTACAGGTCATGAAGCTCATCGTTTTCTCCAGTCCCCATTTTCACCTCTCTTGGGCCCAAATATTTTCCTAAGCACCCTGTTTTCGAACACACTAAGATTATGTTTTTTCCAGAAGAGTAAGCGAGTAGAGTCTTTACTTTGAACTATTATACACTGTGCTGAAATTGTTGCTGCTTTTCGAAATCATCTTTCCTAAATACTGCACTCTTCTTTATAATTTAATAAGTTATTCTGGTACATTCTACATTGATTGAAAAATAAAATACGGAAAATGTGAAAATAAAATACGGAAAATAGGCTATGAAGACATTTATAAAATAACTTAAGACAAATTTTAGCCAATGTATTTGTAATACTCCTTAGAAATGTACTTCTAGAAAGGATGAGTTTGTATGGTCTGAAGAAGATTCTTCGCTGACTTTAATTAAGACACGTGCGCTATTAGACCTTTCAATGCCTTTAATGCCTTTAACCCGGTTGTTCTAAAACGCAGATGAGAGATAATACATGCAACATTTACAAAACTGAATGACATCGTAAATTTGCAATAATAAATGCGTTCTGTGATTAATGGACCATATTGGTCAATCCGTCAGTCATTGGGGTTTCAGTGATTCCTGCTGTTTATCAATCAATATTTATTTTTTTAATGTTGTATTTATGCAAATAAACTAGGTTGCAAGGGTCGGCGATTATACCCGTCATTTATCTTAATCGATATAAATTAATCGTTTTATTATCTAGTTGCTCTGTTAAGTAGAGTGTAACATCGAACAGCCCAGAGATCCGAGTTCGAATCTTGTTCCGTTATGTTTTAGTTTAGTAGGTCATGCTTCTGTAATTAGTTTTTAGCAGGCCTTGCTTGCTATCTTGTTTTTTTTATTTATAATTGAACAAATGAATTTCAAATAGTTGTTATTTATGGGTATTGTAATATCAAAATTATTCTTTTTGTGTCTCGCATCCAATCAGAGACTGGACATTTTATTATATTGTTTTGATAGCCAATAAGGTTTATCTTTATCTTCATTCTTTTTCCTTCATCGATTCAAGTCAACTGTGTCTCATAAAGACATTAGTTTTTCTAGGCTTTAAATGCCTATTCTTCGTCATAATCAATTCAATTACTACTCATAAGGACATGAGTTTTCTTCTTGGCTTATCAATGCCAATCTTTACCTATCAGATAGATCTGGTGGTTTACTTTCAATAGCTGAAGCAATCAGCTCTTCGATTCACATTAAGGTTTCATATGCCTTATTGATTCTGAAGATTACTAATGATCTAAGGACTATTATCACCCATCGTGTGATTCATCGGGTCTTCTTCATTTCGGTGTTGGCGTTGCAAGATCTCAGGCTAACATCTTTAACAACTATCAAAAGGTGGTATTTAATCAATTCAAAGGTACGTCATTTACTACCTAATTTATTTGAGGAACAATTTGGACGTAATTTCATCATTGAACTAATATATGTGTGGTTTTGATCAAACTGATTAAGCCATCTCAAGGATATTTACGACCTTTAACTAAGGAATTTGTATTAAACATTGTGATATCTACAATTTCATCAGTGTTTATGAATAATAATATTATAGACGTCCAAAGAATCCAGAATTTATGAACTGAGCATGATTTATGTATTGTTGTTGTGACAATAAATTGTTACATACCAGAGAAAATTATCTAAAATGTATTGGGCAAGTTTGGCTTATCTATTTATAGTCTAAGTCTCAATCTCAAGAAGTGCTACGTCCTATGAATCTTGTAATACAGTCCGCTTGCTCTCAGCTTGCCCGTACATTTTAATGGTCCTCCGGTTTCCGGATAATTGAATCATTTCCGGACCATTTTAATGGTCCTCCTATTGCCGGATGTTGAATCATATCTGGACTGTTATCTGGTGAATTGAACTGTAATATATACCAGAATTGTTCTCATCATAACAATAACTAAACAATAATTGACATTGTTACTACCTCCATGTCTTCTGCATGTTTGAGGTGAAGGCTGGAGGATCTATTGTTAAACTAGTGTTATAAGTTTACATGCTTGTAAAACCTACACAGATATCAACACTTACACTAGTACACATATCACACCTGATATTGTATTGTTTCAACGTCCATTGCATTGGACGTTTATGTACTGATTTGTCTTAACCCGTAATCGGGCATTGTATTTATTGTCATTTTGGCCCTAAGAGCGGGCAATTATTGATATTCATTGTAATCTGAGCTGTAAATCTAAAGAGATGGTTAATCAGGATTTAAACATTAATGCTCTTAAAGCCAAGAGAACTCCTATAAAGGCTCAGATCACTCGCCACGTCAATACCTTTCTATCATTCACTGATCTTGATGATAAATCGCATAAAGAAATTATAGCCCGTAAGGCTAAGTTTAATGAAGTTCTGATCAAATACGAAGATATTCAGTCTCTGATTGACCAAGTCGAGTATTCAGAAGCTGAAGCAGATTATAGAGAAGATATTGAGCAATCTGTCTTTTCAGCCATATCTCATATTGACTCCTTAATTGTAGCCTATGAGGCTAAACTTAAACAAGAAGCAGATGCTAAACTTAGACAAGAAAAGGCAGAAGCAGAGCAAGGAGCTGCTCAAGCTGAATCTAGGGACAAACTAGCTTCTATTGATATTGTAGCAGCTCAGTTCTATGATTACGTTGAAGCTATTCAAACGTTAGTTATACGAGATAAGGTTTCATATTTCGAAGCTATTAGTATGCGTAATGCATTTGAAGCCATATTTAATGAATATAAGAGCAAATATTCTAATATCAGTCCGCAAGAAGTGACTGAAGTAATTAAACTTCAGAGGAAAGAAGTTGAAACTACTTTTCATAAGGCAATAGGTCTTCTAAATGGTTCTATTGCTGAAGGTAAACAGTTCTATGACCCTGATCAGGTCTCAACTTCTGTAGTACACCAGTCATCTACAGAATTGACTCCTTCACTCCCAAAACTTCCCGAGATCCGTCTTCCTCAATTCACATGCGATCCTGCCTTGTGGATTGAGTTCAGGGATACATTCTATTCCCTTGTCATTCAGCATAAGCATATTTCTAACATGGACAAGTTCCAATATCTAAAATCATGCTTATCGCCAGAAGTCATGACTGTAATACAGAATATTCCTGTATCCTCAGCTACATTTGATGTAGCCTGGGAAACGTTGTCAGAAAGATTTGACAACAATCGTCTGATTGCTAATAGTCACATTGACAAATTATTTTCACCACCTTCTCTTGAAAAGAATTCTGCAGATTCTCTGCAAAGATTTATAGATCATTTCATAAGCACGGTGCATGCATTGCACTCCTTAAATACTAATGTCGATTTATCCGACTTAATTATTTCTAAAATGATCTTAGACAAACTCCCAGTTCATATTATTAGAGAATGGGAATCATCGCTGAAGTCAGACAGACTGCCTGAACTCAAGGAACTACTTAAGTTCCTAGAGACTAGAGTCCGGGTCTTGCAAATGACGGATTCAGCTCTAAAAAATCAGCCTTCAACTTCACAGAATTCGCAACCTATATCGGCTAAGAGCAAATCAACTCAGTTTGTCAACAAATGTATTTGTTGCAAAAGAGATTCACATCAACTCTACCAATGTGATGTTTTCAAGGCAATGAGTCTTGCAAGCCGTAGCAATTTTGTTAGGACTAACCATTTATGTCGTGTATGTTACTCTTCAAGAGGGCATACCAAGGCTTGCAGCTCGTTCTCTTGCAGAGTGTGCGGAGAGAAACATAGTACTCTTCTTCACGATTATAGTGCTCAGAACGAGTCACAAATATCTAATACTGCAGGGATTATGTCAGCCTCTCATAATCATCAAGGCTGCTTACTTCCTACTGCAAATGTGTTTGTGATAAACAAGAATGGTCAATCCGTAGAGGCCACTGCCCTCTTAGATAGCGGCTCTGATTGTAACTTAATCAGTGAAAGGCTGTTTAAACACCTAAAACTATCTCCTTGTCAGCAGCAAGCAAGGCTGACTGGAATACTGTCGTCTAAAGTAAGCACCCATAAGCTTGCTTCTATAGAAATCAGGTCCCGAACAACTCGATGGTCTTGTAATACTGCTGCCATTGTTGTTCCGGAGATTTCAGAGTCGAAACTTCCAAGATCTCCAATTAATATCACTAACTGGAACATTCCGTCTAACCTTCAACTAGCCAATCCTGACTTCAACACACCTAATTCTGTAGATTTGGTGTTGGGTGTTGAGGTTTTCTCGCAAATCGATTGTGTGGGTAACATTTCTGCTCCTAACCTACCCATCATTCATAACTCTCAACTGGGTTGGTACTTGGCGGGCAAGCTGCCCCAACCTTCTTCTCCTAGGTTGTCTGTTCGTAGGTCCAACAAACTTACACTTCATAAATCTAAGGTTCTTAGCAATGGACTTCCTAATGATTTATCCTGCCAATCTAATACCTTAGATATGCATTATTCAGCCTTAGTAAGTTCAAACCTGCAAGGGGTTTCTAATGCATCTCGCCAAGCGATTTCAAGATTGACGTCTCTTAAGAGACTTTCTCTTTCTAATCCTGTATTAGCTAAGGCTTACAGGAATTCTATGTCTAAACACTTGAAATTGGGACATATGGAATCCGTTGGTCAGGGTTCCAACGAGAATTCCGACTACATCAAACCTTACCACCCAGTGTTAAGGACTTCAAACACCATGACAAATTCACCCTGGCGGGGTCAGTCTGGTTCAAGTTGCAAAGGTTCGTACTGCCACGAATCTTTATGTGCAACCAATTGTCAATTTGGCACCAATGCCATTCTCAGAAGATGACAAATAGCTTAGTCATTCTCTGCATTCATGTTTTTCAATTCATTTCAATTATTTGTTCTCATGTTTGTTTTATTTTTATTCTTTTTTCTCTCTTCTTTAATTTATTTTTTAAAACATAACTCCACATGTAATTTTAAATTATGCCACAAGTGTCATAATTTGCGGGCAATATGTTCCGTTATGTTTTAGTTTAGTAGGTCATGCTTCTGTAATTCGTTTTTAGCAGGCCTTGCTTGCTATCTTGTTTTTTTTATTTATAATTGAACAAATGAATTTCAAATAGTTGTTATTTATGGGTATTGTAATATCAAAATTATTCTTTTTGTGTCTCGCATCCAATCAGAGACTGGACATTTTATTATATTGTTTTGATAGCCAATAAGGTTTATCTTTATCTTCATTCTTTTTCCTTCATCGATTCAAGTCAACTGTGTCTCATAAAGACATTAGTTTTTCTAGGCTTTAAATGCCTATTCTTCGTCATAATCAATTCAATTACTACTCATAAGGACATGAGTTTTCTTCTTGGCTTATCAATGCCAATCTTTACCTATCAGATAGATCTGGTGGTTTACTTTCAATAGCTGAAGCAATCAGCTCTTCGATTCACATTAAGGTTTCATATGCCTTATTGATTCTGAAGATTACTAATGATCTAAGGACTATTATCACCCATCGTGTGATTCATCGGGTCTTCTTCATTTCGGTGTTGGCGTTGCAAGATCTCAGGCTAACATCTTTAACAACTATCAAAAGGTGGTATTTAATCAATTCAAAGGTACGTCATTTACTACCTAATTTATTTGAGGAACAATTTGGACGTAATTTCATCATTGAACTAATATATGTGTGGTTTTGATCAAACTGATTAAGCCATCTCAAGGATATTTACGACCTTTAACTAAGGAATTTGTATTAAACATTGTGATATCTACAATTTCATCAGTGTTTATGAATAATAATATTATAGACGTCCAAAGAATCCAGAATTTATGAACTGAGCATGATTTATGTATTGTTGTTGTGACAATAAATTGTTACATACCAGAGAAAATTATCTAAAATGTATTGGGCAAGTTTGGCTTATCTATTTATAGTCTAAGTCTCAATCTCAAGAAGTGCTACGTCCTATGAATCTTGTAATACAGTCCGCTTGCTCTCAGCTTGCCCGTACAAATCTCATAAGAGAATCTCCACATCGCATCCCCTTCAGATTGTAACGGTATAACTTACGGCTTATTTCAAATCCCTTACATACCTGAACGAATACTGTTGATCTACTGGCAGGAGTTGTGTTGAATAGTGAAAAATGTCATCCAGAAAATCTTATGTGAAACACTTACATGACTTTATCTACCCTTCATATTCTAAAGAGCTTAACTGGAGAAATGCGCATTCACTTGTCTGACCTTTATTCAAAGATGCATTATTTGCGGCGCAAGAAGTAAAAACGGACAATGAGTAGCTTCAGAGAATTTATTGGAAATACATTAAGCACAGTCCGTGCAGTTTTTTTTAAATCGTAATTTGAGCAGCTTTCGAGAAAGTCGTGAAAAATTTAATTTTCTTAATATTAAGGTGGTAGTAAAAGTCTTCACATTGCTTTGTGCCAAATTCCCGAAAATACGTACCTCAAATAAGTTTGGTTTCTCTATTGTACAGTAACAGTGGAAGCTAGGGCACAAAATCACTAATCAGTGTGCCTCACATTACTGAATATGACATAACTTGTCTGTGTGAGGTAAACCATTAAGGGCAGTCAGTCATAGGAGAGAGGTTCTATCTGGCGCTGTGAATTGAACTCTGGCGTAGCTCAGTTGGTAAGAGCATTGGCACGGATAGCTAAAGGTCCTGGGATCAAGTCCCGGTGTCAGAGGAATTTTTCTCCTGTAATATTATCATGTAATGTCCGACAGAGACAATAATCTGTGGTACATGAATGCATATGCATATATCTATCTTGGCTCTTGGCCTAAGTGTTTGGGACAAAGAGATCGCCTCAAAATATACATAACAAATTAAAACTAATAGCTACAGTAAATATTGAAATAGATATTTAGCAATGGTTTCGCCCCGAGGAAGCTCGAAAACTCATTGGAGTTCATTAACTAGTTGGATAAATATGGAGTTATTTTTTATGGACTCACATCCCAAACCGAGCGTTTATAACGCGCATAATGCATGCAAAAAAATAATAATAACAATAATAAGACATTGAATAACACGGAACTTCTTCAACAGACTCTCTAGACCTCTCTCCGACACAAATTCTTTATGGCATTGATGTATTGTTAATTTATTTCAACATCCAAATTATATTTACTTTTCTATTTGCGTTGAAGAAATTTAAGAAATTGTCAAGATTTGACCTGGGATAAAACCCAGGACTTAACGTCTGAACTAAACACCAAAGCTAAGGAACTCCTGCTTACGCCTGTCTGCAACAAAATGTTATGAAACGGAGTAGCTTCTGACTGTTTTAGACGCGATAGTCTTCATCGCAAGAAAAGTTAATTACATGTTGGAAAAGTTGCAAACACGCTGGTCGTACAAGAAGCGTACGCATAACTGGCATTTATGTGTAAACAACACAAATCCTAGTTTTCTTGCCCCGAAAATAATGCAGTAAATCAGTATTTCCTTACCTAGGTGTAATTCAATTCGTTGGCATGATGCTATTTGAGGTCAATTTTAAATAACTTTTTTTTTTATCCGTATATTGTAAATTCTATTTGTCCCTTCTATATTTCAAATTATTCCACAGTACTTAATGATACATTATAATTATGTCAAATCTGCATAATTCAGAAGCAACCAAGTTTAGAGTTAGAAAATAATTGCGTTTCCATAGAACCTTACTGTATAAACTCACAGTATGAGAAATCCAGCAATTACCAGTGGTGAAGCGTAATGGATAAGCTGAGTGTTCAGTTAGCCTATAGAATATATTCCGGGGCTTCTAACCAGGTAGTTATTTGGAGAAATTACAATTTTATGAGGCTTTATTGTGAAGGAGAAATCTTTTTTGACAATGGAGATTGGGTAAGAAACGTCGGAATTTCTTCAACTAGGGATACTTCAAAATAGGGGAGGTTTGGCGAGTTCATACAGGGAGAGGTATATTTAATATCAAACGCTAATGCTCGGAAAAGTATCACAAGAGTCTCCGCACACCATTTTGTTTTGTACAGGCGGCAGAATAAACCGGCCTATTACTATCTGCAGCTACCAAGTGGTAGGAAAATGCACTCCCAGCAGACCCTCATTCTTACTGCTCCGCTATGCTGACTTCAGCTTGGACGTTCGTAACATATGTTCAAGGTAGAATGTAGAAAAATGTTATTATTTGTTAGATACTTTGAATTTACCTCAGCTTTATCTGAAGGAATGTTTTTTTCTCAGTCTTCAAAATTTGTCTGGGAAGTTGAGCTTATCTTGCCTATCCTGTCACTTCGCTCCTGTTAATCACTTGCTTGGTCTTAAAATAGGGATGTGAGATTAAGGTTGACCAGTGTGAAAGAATTATCATTCCAACATTAAATAGGCCTATGTATTTTTCACTCAGATACACCTTGACCAAGACATATTTCAAGAGGTCGACCAAAAATAAAAAGGCACCGTCTGATCAATGGTACACGAATACACGTTGACACGTAAAATATAATAAACTGAAATGCCTATGACCAATAGATCATACAAAATAATTTTGTCTGCCTGCCCATAACAAAATAACGCCCGAACATTTGGTTTTTAATAATAATACAGCGATCGTAAATAATATGTGATGTGTAACACGAAAACATGAGTGGAATGACCCATAAGGAAGTAGTTTAGCTTATCTGCTTCGAATTTATTCAATTCAGCTATTACAGGCCATAATTATAGCAAATCTAAAAATACTACTGAATTATGACCTAAAACGACCGCGTGATACGTGATACATGACTATAAGCCTATATTATCTACAAGAAATGATCCACAGCATTAGTTTGCATATATCCAACTAGCTTTCCCATCGCCGCGTAAAATTCAATGTCAACACACATCATTCAAGTTATATTCAGAAATGACTGTCAAGGTTTTCTTATATTGTCCGGAAATTAACATTATTTGGAAAAACCTTGTTACGCGGCTACGCTTTGTGAACGTGGAGGACATATTAATGACCCTTTCCAACGATCCATGCCCACCACTTTGAGTTAAGTCAAATAAACTGTAGCCTAAGTTTCCCAGCAGCTTAAATACTTCAGTCGGATTTATTTCAAAACTTTCTTCTGAACCTCTTCATTGCATTTAACAGCGGCTTTTGAGTACACTAATCTCTATCTGCAAGAATGCTTCCTGCTTTCCGGTAGAAGGATTTTGTAACATCACTGTAATCCAACAGCTACTCAAGCTGTTATTTGTATTTATTTCACAAACAAGGGTAACTACGATTGATCATGAAGGTCTGGAATACAAAGCTGGAAACCGAAAGCAACAAAAAATAGTTATAGGCCTAACTATGTCAAAGTAAATACCCTACTTAGCATATTTTAAATAGAGCTAAATAAATACAAATGAAATTTCTATTTACATTTTATAGGTAGAAACTAAACTATTATTTTTCGCTAGAAGCGAAAATCGGTAAAAGTTCACTGTTACGAAACGTAGGAAATTTCTAGACTGAATAAAACAGTTTAAGATAAGCGGATTGGGTGTAAATATAAAAATAAATAAAGCGTGCAAGATTAAGAAATGTTGCACAGTAATATAATACATTGTTAAAATAATTAGTGTATTATTATTATTTGTATAACCCCCTTCCGATAAGGTCTACCCCGCAAAATCCTATAGTTGCAAAAACCGAAAAGATTCCTAAGAATAGTAGTTTTGTGTGTGAGTGTGTATGTGTGTGTGTGTGTGTGTAGACTATTGGTATTTACAAAAACTTGGGAATAGATTTTGTCTGTAAATTTCTGGACTGGTACCTTTGCCACTCATTCTGTCCATAGCAGGTTTAATGAATAATAGTTGGCGAGACCTACTCTCTGCAATCTATCTATAATAGAAAAAAAAAAATAATAATAATAATAATAATAATAATAATAAACATATCACTCAAATCAGAAGCCTCTAACTGTGAAATAAAAAACGTTTAAGACTTCTTAAAAAATATATTGAAATTTAGGTAAAGTAGGCCTTAATTTTCAAAGTAAAAAGAATATCAAGTGTTATATGATCTTTCATCATATAGAAGTTCAGAAATTAATTTTCAGTCATACCCATTGAAAGATGTTAACTCTTTTTTTTTTTTTAATACCCACAAGCGCAGAGACAGCGAGAGAGAAAGACAAAGATAGAGATACAGAGAGAAGTGTGATGAGAAAAAGTAAATACTCATTTACTAGCCTATGTATGTGTGTGCATGCGAGAGAGAGAGAGAAAGAAAGAGAAAGAGGATGACATATTAAGTACATATATCTTTTCATGTTAATCACTGTCAAGATTAGACCTACTCATAAACATTTACAATATTCCATCTCCCACCCCCGTTGCAAGAGGTTTTTTTTTTTATATATAAACTACGGAGAACTTGTGAATCAGAAGATACAAACAATATATTATTGGTTTTTATCAGAACTGACATTCCAATCGATGGTATAGTGCAGTTACTCATTGGATGGCCAGTCGGCTTCAAAGGTTTCGGTGTTTCTTTATGTTAATTGATCTGACTAAGTCGGTCTTGGGCTTCCGCTATCCAAAACAAAAGCAACGTTGCAATATTCTCTCATTGTTATCACTGACCTCAGTTCTTCCTTCGCTTTATTCAATTCACACGTGTTATTGTTTACTGTAACTTGATCTTGCAACAACGCATTCACTCCACGCGGAGTAGACGAGTAGCTGTCAAAATCATCACAGGACATTCTTAGATTTTGATTGGCTGGGGTAACTAGCTGATTGGTGCGGTAAAACAAAGAACATGGGTTGAGCTGTCGGCAAACTTTTCCTCCTAACGAAAGGAAGCCGCCTGGGTATGCAATGAGTAACTGGACTATACACGACTCTCATACACTGCTACTCATTGCATACCCAGGCGGCTTCCTTTCGTTAGGAGGAAAAGTTTGCCGACAGCTCAACCCATGTTCTTTGTTTTACCGCACCAATCAAAATCTAAGAATGTCCTGTGGCGATTTTGACAGCTACTCGTCTACTCCGCGTGGAGTGAATGCGTTGTTGCAAGATCAAGTTACAGTAAACAATAACACGTGTGAATTGAATAAAGCGAAGGAAGAACTGAGGTCAGTGATAACAATGAGAGAATATTGCAACGTTGCTTTTGTTTTGGATAGCGGAAGCCCAAGACCAATTTAGTCAGATCAATTAACATAAAGAAACACCGAAACCTTTGAAGCCGCCTGGCCATCCAATGAGTAACTGCACTATATATAGAACGAGAGAAGATCGCTTGTTTGCTGGCATTCCCAGCTGCCATGAGAGCGAGTCAAAGTTTCTTTAGCAGTAATTAATGACAGGTTAAACGGTAAATGCATTCCCTCGTTGTGTTTAATTAAAAGTGTTGCGGTAAGCGGAAAGGTTTTCAAATACCTTGCATCCCACACATTTCAACGCAAGATCGCTGCTCCGGAAATGGCAAGTCACAAAATAAAATGGAAGTTATACAAAACTTTGTGAAGTAACATTTAGAATACGTATATTCATAAAAGTTGTGTTAAAGCACGCTTAAAATAACATAAGTTATCTTATAAGAACAAGAACACACAGAGTTATTCATAAAGTAACTTCCGTTTGTTCTTTTAAAAATCTGAATTTGTGTTACAATACTTTGAAAATACACGCTCTAATTTATTTTTCACGTGGTTTTCCGCCATATTGAGACTCCCGTCATAGCGTTATGCGGATTTTGAGCTTCCGGTAGCCCAAATCTTCTGTACCGGTAAACACTTTGTACAGAAGAGTACGACAAATCTGTAGAAAATGATCAGAAGCTCCGAGGCCGTGAATCTGCAGTTTCCTCTCAGCCCTGCTTCAACCATTTGTCAATCGAATTAACGCCAATTCTTGACTAATCAAAGACTGCACCATATTTTAACTTACTTGCAATTAGATGTCCATAATGTGCTCTTTAAGGGCTCTGCGCACGTGCTGATCTCTTTATGTGGCAACTTTATTATTACAACACACACTATTTTCTCAGTAGAAATTTAAACTTATAGCTCCAGTCATTTTCACAGAATGCTGGAAGGGAATTTGTATATTTTCCAGGCTATTAACTTACTATAAGGAAATAGTTTTTAGGCCTGTATAAGGAGCAGGGCAGTTTTAAAGGAAAATTTGTGACTCATCCTTAAAACTGATTTTTATCAACAATCCCCTCCCCCATATTTCACTATTCAAATTGTTCTTTGTGCAACCGTTTTAATTCATTATTTCAACATTTTCAATAAAGCCCCAAAACATATCTGCGAATAAAACTTACTATATGAATTTTTAATTAAAAACATTGTGCCCATACAAAATATTGCTCATGATTTCAACTTAACAAAATTAAGTAAAATAATTTTTAAATATTCCTTTCTAACATAATTTTTCAACTCTATTACAAAGTATGTAGTAACATTTTTTGGCTTGAAGTGTCTATACATCAAAATCTGCGATTTGGTTCCTGAAATTTGAAAACTGCACCGCAAGGATCTTCTTCCACGAAACCCATTAAAAGTCACACAAAAAAATATATTTTCACAAGATATAATAAATTTACACCTCTGAAAGTTTTAGGGTTTATTGTAGTAAATACTTCCAGAGTGAGGATAAAAATGAAGAAATCATACGAAAAATGTAGAATTTCTAAATTCACAAGCTCGGTCCCCTTAAAATACTTTAATACTTATATAGCATAAAACGTAGCTCTTTTATCGTTCATTAGTCATTATTTTTAGAAAATCTGGAAATATCTTCACTACATCATCCATCAATAAATAAAAGGGGTTAATGCACACAGGATATCATGTCACTGCGTTATGAGGTTTCCTTGCTGAAAATAGCATTCACTTCCTGTCGCAGGTTCCGAAGCCCAGCTCATGGGGCTTACAATCGATTTTTCATTTCCACAGACAGAACCCTACAGCCCTAGCAATCTCTCTGACGCCAGAAAACTTCTCTGAATGTTATTATAACCGGATTATAACCAGAATACCGTCGTTAAAATTTTATTTTCTGACACCACCTCACAGTCTACGTGCAGTGGTGCAAAAGTTTAATAAAGGACACAGATGAACCGTTGAATCTCAATGAAGTGTGGACAATGACACTTATATATCTAGGTTTAAATTTAGTAGATGTGAGATTAAATTTGCTCTTGGTGATGCCAAACTAACTTCAGCTTATATTTACTCCATCTTCAAAACATTTTATAGTGTATATACGGTGATCGGTATAGTATTCCTGTACTTCTAACATTTTCCTCTATCCAGATGACGTATCCAATATTTTATACACTGTACAATCAAATGATCGGAAAATTAAACTAAACTAAACCAAACTAAAGAATACATACGAGGATATTTTCAATGTTGTTAAATGCCTATTTTAGGAAAGAGAATAATGATTTGGTTTGAAGTGAAAACATTGTATAACGACTTAAGAACAAAGCCGCGAAATATCCAAATAAATACCGTATTAAAATCCTTCAGGTGACGTTCGTTTTTTTAAACGTAAAATTTCTTCCTATTGTAGGATATAACTACTATTTCCTTTAGGTCCTGAAGAAATAACCTCCCGAAACTGGAAAAAATACCTTTCTTAGGCATTAGTCCATGGACACAATCTTCATTTTCCAAGTAATGTTTATATTTTGAAACATAATAGCACAATAGCCTTAGCTCAGAATAATATTCTTGTAGTTACTTAATCACTACATCATTTCAGAGCAGTACAAAACAGGACAAGAATGAGCTAATTTTCTTTACACTGTTTTTCTCTTAGAATAAAACATAGAACAAATTTTAAAATGTAAATATGTCGGCTAGTCATGTTAAATAGCATTAGGAACAATCGAAAATAATTGAATGTGAATATATATTATAAATACATTCAATCCCACAGCTATTTCATTTCTAGCCCTAGTCGGATAAGTTAAAGATGTATGCACTATTTCCGAATCTCGCTAAAAGGTATTGGGCGTTATGTAGGCCTACAGATTCTAAATTTAAAAAAAAAGTTTCGGACTTTAGATTATAGGGTGGAAGGGTAGGAGAAGCATTGTTTTGTCTTCCTTCCCGTAACGTAATTCACGGTACCTTTCTTTGGATTATTGAATACTAGCATGTGCCCGCGGCTTCGCCTAAGATAATTATTTCAAGAATTAAAAATTAAGAGCATAATAGTTAAATCATTACATTTATTAACACCTAAATCGTATGGACTACATACCACGATCAGATAGCATCGACTGGTAAAAGCGACCTCAGATTCGAGTTTCTTGGCCAAGAAAACCTCTGTATAGTGAGATTCGTCCAAATAAAACAACGTTTGACCATATTTAGGGCTTACAACATTCAAGCGATCGCGAAAGTTTTGTTTTCAAGGTTTGACAAAAATAGCCAAAGCCAACTGTAATTGATTTGACATTGAAATGTATAACTGAAAACTTATGTTTTGAAAACGCAAAAAATGCACGTTTCTGGCCAGTTCTTCACTCATAACTCACGAACGAAAACTAAAATTAAAATTCCGGCTTCGAGGTGCATTTTCCGACCCTTCAGCACACCTATGTTTAAAATTTCAGATCTCTGCGTTCAGTAGATTTCGCTGGACATCGAGGAGAATTCCTTTTATTAATATAGATAATATGAATTATAATGATACCTTCTCTAATTTGTCAAACATCCATTTAATTTAATCCAAGCCCACCTGATACCAATGGTAACAATACGTTCTGTGAATTTGTTTTGATAATTCTATGTAAAAAGGGATTAAGTATTTTCAAAAACATTTAATTTTTGGCATTTAGAATCAGAATTTTTCAAAATCCTTTCTTAGTGAGCACCTACATTATGAAGCGAAGGTACTGTCAAAATTCCAAGTCTCTACCTGTTATAGTTTAGGCTGTGCGTTGATTCCTGTCATTCAGTCAGTCAGTCAGGACAAAGCCTTTTATATATTATATAGAGACTACGGAGAAATTAAAAGGGGAGATACCACTTGGAAGACCTAGACATGGTCTAGGTAGCACAGAATAGGGTAGAATGGCGGGCTCGTGTAAGTGCGGCAACGGACTTCCAGATTCCATAAAATAGATAATATTCCTTTAGCTTGCTTACTCCATCTTCGTATTGGCACTGTGTAAGTAAATAAGTAAGAAAGAATGTCAACAATACTTAAAATGAGGTTAACTTTCTACAAAATGGTTATAATTATGACAACTACCAAGTAAGAGTTATTTTAAGAATTTTACTAGTGTTACAAGAAATTTAGGCTATATTTTAGGCTATTTAAGTTAAGGACCTGTGCCTAAATCAGAAACTACGGTCTACATATGAGTAGCCTAAGAATGGGTTTAACCATCCTATCATTATGCAATAATAACACGGTAATAATATTAAAACCATTGTGACTAATCGTACTAATATTAAGTTATAGCGATATCCATTCATAGGGAAAAATTAACTAAGAAAATCTTATAGTACTTGTCTCTCAAGACAAGACACGGTTAAAGCCTCTTTTATAATAATTCATACAAGAACTCGTGACAGAGCCGAGAATTTAATATTTTTTGGAACATTCAAATTGATGAAACATTAACAATATTTGAAATAAATGTTAAAATGTGTAAAATTATATAACTTATGTTTTCTTAAATACGTAAAATTATATAGCGAAGGTATATAGGCTTATTATATAGATATTCTATTGCATAGACTTTACTTTAAAACAAGGAGGGAATGATTCTTATTGGCTAGATCTTGACTTACGTAACACAAATATGATCTTCGTTGTGCACGCTTGGACTAATTTAGGTCACAAAGTTACGGTTCTGAGAAGGGAATTAAAACATATGCAGTAAATGATTACAATGACAAAAACAATGTGCTACAGATACAGCCGACGAGGCTCCAGAGTTTAAGTAGACCATATCACCGAGCCCATTTCCATAAGCAATGATCCCCTTAAAAGAGATCAAGGTTGGGATATGTTAGGGCCTTATCTCGAAAAAAATCCCTGTCGGTAATTCTTAAACTGAACACCATATAACACTTAGAAGTAAATAACTAGAGCTAAGAATCATATGTAGCTTAAATGCATATTTTTATTCATTCATGTGTCTGACTTTTAACACTTCATTAAAATAGCTAATTAAAAAAAGTTTACCAAGGTAAACAAAATTACGCGATAAACGTATATTTTAATTTACAGTTTCCCGGGACAGTCCCGTTTTTTTGGCAAAGTGTGCCACTATCCCGAAAGTTTTATTGCAGACGGGCAAAGGTCCCTTTTTTTTGTGATTCAGATTGGCTAGTGTATTTTACGCTACATTAATGTAACTTGCAAAATGAAGGTCTTGCTCATTGTCAGAACACACAAAACACACTGTAATGGGATATCAGGTGCTGACTTTTATGAACAGAACAAATGCACTTCTTGACGAAGCACATAAAGGTAGTGAACAGCACGGTGACAGTGAGGCATCTACTTCTGTGAAATAAATTATCTACACAAGTCTGGAAAAGAAATTTAAGACGCCATTTGGGGTAATTTATGTTCGCGAGACAAAGGTAGGCCTATACTTTAAATGTTCGCTAAATTTTGTGAACTTTTTGTCCCCTTTTATCCTTAATTGTCCCAGGTTTTTCCAAAAAAATGTTTAACATGTCCCGTTTTTATTTAAACATTATATGGACACCCTACTTTAGATTAACGATTTACCATTAAAATGTTGAAATATATTTACCAATCAAAATGTTTGTAAATAAGACATATTTTACTTCTGTATGTTTCCACATTTTTACCTTCACTATATAATTTTACCTATTTAAGAAAACGTACATAATGTTACACATCTTAAAATATTTAAATCAAATATTGTTAACACTTCATCAATTTGAATGGTCCAAAGAAATATTAAATTATCGACTCTGTCACGAGTTCTTATAAAAGAGGCTTTAACCTTTGCTGTTTAATGCATGCTATTTTATTTGTTAAACTTACAAAGCTCTGTTGGGAGCGGCAAATTAAAAAATCCCATTGCTGGTCACCTGGCCGCTGTTGTTATTGCTAAGCAATTTAGGAAGTAGGATGATCTCGTACGTCAGAACGAGGAAATAATACTGCTGAAGAGAAGTGTCAATGTTTTAACATGTTCAGTGGTTGTTAGTTCCCAAACCACAGTCGATCATCAACCATAAAATTTTGGACTTATTTTTAAGCATTAACGCATATACGAGATTTGGGCAAGTATATTTAATCCATGAACACCTAGGCTAGATAAAACATATCAACGTGTAAAACGTATTAATAAGGAAAGAAATAGTACTTGTAAAAGAAAACTGTACAATTATAAAAGATGATTGCATGACCATAAAAATGGAATCTAAGGTAAGCTTCTTAACTTATAGTAAGTTTGTATTCTAAAGAAAATCTAAGTGCATACTATTTATTTAATTAATAACGTATAACAATGTAAAACGACATATGTTACATAAAGTAATGAATTTGGAAATTAATACAGAAAAAACTAAGTATTTGATCATAGAACGTCAAAATATTAGAATACCGGTAAATCGTTCGAACAAGCGGAAAAATTCAAATATCTGTAAGCAATAATTACATACACAAATAATATTAAGACAGAAGTTAAGTGTGGACTCAAATCAGAAAATGCTTGTTTTTATGCAGTTCAGAAACTCTTATCTTCTCGCATTCTGTCCAGAAATCTAAAAATAAAGACTTATAAGTCGTATAAGACTATTATCCTGCCGGTTTTATTATATGGATGTGGGACATGGCCGCTTACTCGTCGGGAAGAACATAATCTGAGAATGTTCGAAAACAGTGTGCTTAGGAAAATATTTGGGCCTAAGAGAGATGAAAAAGGGGACTGGAGAAAACTGCATAATGACGAGCTTCAGGGCCTGTACTCTTCACTAGAAATAGTAAGGGTAATTAAATCACGGAGGATGAAATGGGCTGGACATGTTGCGCGCATGGGAGAGGAAATACTTATCTCAAAAGTATTGACTGGGAGACCCAAAGGGAAAAGATCACTGGAAGACCTAGACGTAGGTGGGAGGACAATATTAGGAAAGGTTATGGGAAATAGGATTTGCGAGGGATGATTGGATGGAGTTAGCACAGAATAGGGTTGAATGGCGGGCTCAGGTAAGCGTGGCAATGAACCATCGGGTTCCATAAAATAGATAAAATTCCTTTAGCTTGCTGAGGAATTGTCTATTGCCACTGAGTAAGTAAGTAAATGTAATGAATGCGTGTAACGTTACTGGCATGATGATGAATCTAATATATTATTTGAGCTGGTGTTTCCATGTAGAAATTGTGAAATTCATTGAAAGTGGCCTTGCTCGGTTACCATAGCTTATAAAATTACTAAAAGATTCAGAGAGGATACGAGTATTTACATTTGTATTATGGTATACCATGAAATATTTAATATTTCGAGAATATGAGTCAATGATCTTATGAAAGTATGTGGTTGCTTTTCAAATATCCCCTTCGGATTAAACGACTGCCTAGGACAAACGAACATAAATCAGCAGATGCCTCTGTTCCCCCCACCCCTTCTTTCATAATTGGCATTTAATATAGAAGTCCCAAATTCTGTGACGGGCCCACTAAGCTATTTCTAAATAAATCAAAACAAAGAACAGGGTACTGAACTACTTGTGGTCCTACAGTTGCCAAAGGTGCGCATATGTAAGACACTGTAAAAGATATAATGAAAGACACAGCAAAACCAGTCAGAATGTACGTAATGTTCCGGCTCTCCTATTTAAAAGAGAAATGGTACTCTTTTCTTGATTTTGTTAGAACTTTTACCTCATAAATACAATGTAATATACACATTCTTGTTGACCTCATGATTTGTGACATAAATCAATCACTCAAGCTACAGTATGAGTGAACAATAAAGCAATACAAATCAATCAAGATAATTACGTAAAGAGCATTAATTTAACAGTTCTTCTGTCAAATGACTTTCCAATGGCCAATTAAAATGAATGTAGTGTCAATTATAACCAATACTTGTAATAATCATACATAAATAACAAAATAACCACTTGTTAGAGACAACGAAATTACACCAAAAAAAATGAGTTATACACACAGCTGGACATTTTGCTCGTCACTACAAAAATACTAGATTATAAATCCAAATTAATACCTACTGCATTGTTTAACAATAAATATATTCATTTCATCAATTAATAAAGATTTTTTTGCAACAAAATAACGACCAATTTTTCTGAAACATTTTTAAACGTTTAAAATATCTAATTGTGTGTGATACAATGAAACTACTAGCTGCTACTTTCATCGGCTTGCATACGAGAAAGATGAACGTGTCGTCATACTGAAAAAAAAATTAATCAAGATTTTCGACTTTACACCTATGCATGTGTACTTACTTCAAATAGGCCTATATTTAAAATAATGTTCTACCTGTGCAAAAAATTACCAAATATCACACTCGATACAATAATCTAAGAAGACCCTGAAAGTGACTGCAAAGTTGAAAGGCCTTAATAAATGTTTGCTTCATTTTTAAGTATTTGTTTTTGAATTTTGTCTTTTTCATACATTATATCCGATAACGCGTATTTGAGTTATTGCGCCTTTAAAATAGACACTAAATTGGGTTTTACTCCGGTACCGGTCAACAGATTAGGTTAAAATTCAATAGGGTACTTCTCATGGACGTCATAAATGAGTATACCAAGTTTCATGGAAATCCGTATTTGAGTTATGGCGCCTTTCTAATATAATCCTTTAAAATAGGCACTAAATTGGGCATTACTCCGGTACCGGTGAACCGATTTGGTTCAATATCAATAGGGTTCTTCCCATGGACATTATAAATGTGTTTTCCAAGTTTCATGAAAATCCGAAAAAGCGTGTTTGAGTTATGGCGCGTACAGACACACGGACAGACAGACAGACGGACAGACTTTTTTTTGTCCCCCACACAATCCCATAAAGTACCATACTGGCACTTAATAATTAAGGAAAAAATACAACCTGTTTGCTGAGCAACATTAAGATTTTTATTAAAACCATAGAAACAGATTCGGCGAAAGTCATGGGACTAATGGAAGGCAAATTGATGTAACGGATGCCCTAAAAAGTCATGTATAAACTCCAGTACTGGTGAGCTAGCTTGCTGTGCAGTCTTGAAGTTCTGCTTTTATAACTGGATAATTCAGAAGAAATATTCACGGCTCTGTGCTTAAGAGTATGGAGTCACGATCGTTCTTCAGTGAACTATTCACAATGTGAACTAGTTTTAATTTACATTTTAAACTGATGTTGCAGATATTCAGACCAAGACGAGGATTTCATCAATGTCAGTACCGAAACAGCGTCCCGGCGAAAGTCATGGACCCTAAGGATTTCCGGAGATGGGTCCATGGCGGAGAAAGCGACGCTATAGTAGGGAAGCCCAGTATAACTTGAATACTGGTGAGTTACATCACTCTGGAATGTTTATGTTCCTCCCTTTAACAGAATAGCTGAGATAAAAATTCATGGCCTTGTGCTAAAGAGCATGGTATCTTTACCTTTCTCCAGTGAACTATTCAGATTGTGAAATGTTTTTATTTTCTTTTTTATTATGTTACAGTTACCCGCCGAAGATGAAGGTTTCATCTAAAAGTACCGAAGCAGCGTCCTAGCGAAGGTCATGGACCCTGAAGATTTCCGGAGATGGGTCCATGGCGGAAAAAGCGGCGCTGCAGTAGGGAAGCCCCATATAAACATAAATACTGGTGAGTTGCATCGGTCTGGAGTCTTAATGTTCCTCATTTGTAACTGAATAGTTCAGACGAGAGATTCTTGGCCTTATGCTGAAGAGTATGGTGTCGTGATCTTTCTCCAGTGAACTATTCAGATTGTGAACTGGTTTTAATTTAACTTTTTATATGTTGCAGTTATCAGCCGAAGAGGGAGACTTCATCCGTCAGTACCGAAACAGCGTCGCCGAGAAGGTCATGGACCCTGAAGATTTCCGGAGGTGGGTCCATGGCGAGGAAGATAAGGCGACGCTGGACTAGGGAAGCTCCTCAGTACCGAAACGGCGTCGCCGAGGTCATGGACCCTGAAGATTT
Organism: Ectobius pallidus; assembly: GCA_964059195.1. Lineage (NCBI taxonomy): Eukaryota > Metazoa > Arthropoda > Insecta > Blattodea > Ectobiidae > Ectobius > Ectobius pallidus. Next base: position 41,593,628 of record CAXKWD010000003.1, read on the forward strand.
CCGGAAATGGGTCCATGGCGAGGAAGTTAAAGAGACGCTGGATTAGGGAAGCACCGCATATAATTCTATACTTGTGAGTTCCATCGCTCTGGAGTCCATATGTTCTTCTTTTATACCTGAATAGTTCAAATGAGAAATTCTTGGCCTTATGCTGAAGAGTATGGTGTCGTGATCTTTCTCCAGCGGACTATTCAGATTGTGAACTGGTTTTAATTTAACTTTTTATATGTTGCAGTTATCAGCCAAGAGGGAGACTTCATCCTTCAGTACCGAAACAGCGTCGTCGAGAAGGTCATGGACCCTAAAGATATCTGGAGGTGGGTCCATGGCGAGGAAGATAAGGCGACGCTGGACTAGGGAAGCTCCTCAGTACCGAAACGGCGTCGCCGAGGTCATGGACCCTGAAGATATCCGGAGGTGGGTCCATGGCGAGAAAGATAAAAGGGACGCTGTAGTAGGGAAGCACCGCATAACTTCAATACTGGTGAGTTGCATCGCTCTTGAGTTTTCATGTTCCACTTTTATTCTGAATTGTTCAGGTGAGAGAATCATGGCGTCGAACTGAAGAGTATGGTGTCGTGATCTTTCTCCACTGGACTATTGAGAATGTGACTGGTATTAATTTCATTTTTATATCATGTTACTAAGGACTGTATTTTTTTGTAACAACGATTTGAGCGAACTTCATCAAAGCAGCTTACCTTAACAAAATTTAACTAAGCTTAAAATAACCTTGCACTAAACAAATTCAATTAACGAAATATCGCTACATTTTTCATTTCAAAGTTTGATTTAAACTGTAAAGTGTGTTGTTTTATCTTTCAACACTGAAACTATCATTTAATTTAACTGCTAAATAATTTTGACCCTACTTTTTAAACGCTATATTTGAGTATTAATACAGGCCTAATAAATGGATTAATTTTCCTAATGTCAAATGAGGCCGCCTAGTGTATGAAATAATTTATTTCGCGGAATGTGCATCAAAGTAGAATAAAATTAATGCCGAAATCAGCAGTTTTTTTAGAAATTAGACTTCTAGCTATATGGTATTGTGTACTTACATGTTTTATTGCTGCTTTATGGTAGTTGTTTACATCGTCCTACAGTGTCATCAATAACTCTCTGCGCAGCTCTGCTTATGCTCAACATATGGGGGTGATGTGAGTCCGTTTTCTATTGCTGATATATTTATGGAGTCTAATAATTTCAACTGATATTGAATCTTAACGAATATGATACAGAATGAAATCGTGATGTCATGGGAAAAAATAAACTAGTTCACCGGTAAAGATTTTAAAAATCTTCTGTAAATAGGTTACTTAATTAGAACGTTTTAACGTATTTTTCCGTTTTTTGCATACCGGATCCAACTGTTGGATGTGAAATCGACTCCAGTTAGCCAGGAAAAAAAAAATATATATCAACCAACAATACTCTAGGTACCTAAAAAAAAATTGTAAAGTTACCAGTAAGTTGCATCGCCGTTCCTCATTTGTAACTGAATAGTTCAGACGAGAGATTCGTGGCCTTATGCTGAAGAGTATGGTGTTGTGTTCTTTCTCCAGTGAACTATCCAGATTGTGATCTGATTTTAATTTAATTTAATTTATATTGCAGATATCCGCCGAAACTGAAGTATTAAAACATCCAGAATCCGAGAAAGACTCATACTGATCTGCTTGCTAGCTTGCTTCAAAACATTCGACTGGTCCAGCAGAAGTACACAACAGCATCCACCCAGGCCTACGTTCAGTACAACCTCATTAAATAACCAGAGACCAACCACCAACGTGGATATATATTTTCATAATCATTCAAGTCATGATGAGCATTTTTGTTATTATTTCGAAAGTAACTCTTAAATGCGCGAGCCTAAATTTATCATGCTAATCATAAATTCGTGCCGAATGCCACAGAAAAAAGTACAGAAAATTCTGAGCAACCACCTATGTAATGACACAAATTAAGCTAGACTTTTCTTTTTATAATGACACTATAAGCGTCTTGATTGAATTGTTTACCTTAATTATGAAGCCTGGTCATGTAATTTTATGTTGGAAAAAGGAATGTTTTCGATATTCTTTGTCTTAAAAACAAGCAGAAGGATGAAAAAATAAAACAATGATTAGACTCACGTCGCCCAGTTTTTGTATTTTGTTTATAATTCGAAATTAACTCATGGAGAACTGTCGATTTTCAAACGCCAAACCTAACATGCCAATAAAGCACTACTCTGTCAGGATAAAGTTCACGAAATTAAAGTTTACTTTTGAAAGTAGCATAGTACCAATCAACATCCTCTTCATCAACAAACTTCATCCATATACGCCAAAACGGAATCACAAAATAAGAATGGGAACTTTCTATCCAACCTCTGTAGTGTCATACAATTTCATAAATTGGCGCATTTTATCATGTTAAACCAATATTGCAGGGTAGTCGGCTATATCAAAGGCACCGTTAAAAGTATTTGGACAGACAATGAAAGAACATAATAACATAACACAGGAATAAATAATAAAGAATTCAAAATCGCTCTCATGCATGCTGATAGCTGAAGTTAAATATATATTTCTATTTTTATTCGGCACAGGGCTTTTTCAATCTATCTCTTTCGTGAAAGTAGTTGTCTTTACATGACGGGCGCAATAATTGTACAGATAATTCTTATCAATGATTTCATTGACATGCTGTACAATAAGTTTAGGCATTCCGATATCTTGTAACATACGAGACTGAACCTAACATCAAATAATACAGGCTATTTCCTTAGGAAATGAATAAGATGAGCAATAGACAATCCTCAATGAGGAAGGAGAGAAAGAAGAAAGAGAGAAAATTATACAAAAAATAAATAAAATCAGGTAAACTGATGTAACAAAGTGCCAGTATGTTTCTCTTTAATCAGTTATGATTGCAATTATGATATGTACAGTGAGTTCCACGCAAGAGTTGGCCAATGACGCGGGTTTCTGCGGCGCGGCTGGCACAGCTCCAACTCCCGAGTGATCGGGTGAAATATCTACGCAAATAATGCCGCGGTCGTTGTAATGATTCAGGTTCTCACATTTACAGTTAAAATTACAATGAAAATAACCACGTACCTAATCACAAGAGATGTTGGAAATGTTCTCCTCTTGCATACGCGCAACATTGGCACCTTCTTTAGGGAATTTTCTTTCACGCGCGTAAGTTCAGCTTCCGAGATAGAATTAATTTCTCTTGTGATATTGTCTTTAAGTTCTTCTTATGTATGGGAAATTGACCTATACACTTTATTTTTCAAGTTTCCCCATAAATAATATTTACATACTGTTAGAAGAAATTAATGAAAATATCACATAGGCCTATCAATAGAGAAAGTAACTCTGTCTCGGAAGCTGAACTTATGCGCGTGAAAGAAAATTTCCTAAAAAGGTGCCAGTATTGTCTGGATGCAAGAGAAGAACATTTCCAACATCTTTTGTGATGAGGTACGTGGTTATTTTTATTGTAATTTTAACTGTAAATGTGAGAACCTGAATCATTACAACGACCGCGGCATTATTTGCGTAGATATTTCACCCGATCGCTCGGGAGTTGGAGCTGTGCCAGCCGCGACGCAGAAACCCGCGTCATTGGCCAACTCTTGCGTGGGACTCACTGTATAATAAAAAAAAGTCAAAATGGCCGGTTTCGGGATTTGAACCATGGAACTCCAGAATGTAAGGCCATGACGTTATCATCTCGGCCACCTGTGTCAGCTTAACGGTCTAGTTGGATAAGCGCATGTAAAGCAATAGTGTTATTTGTCATAGCTAACTGTATTTTAATTTCCAAAGCCTTATAAGATCACAGTAAAACAATAGGCTATTTGTCATGATAACTGATTTGCATTTCATAAATTCTTTCGAATACGTATATTACCATAAAATAGGCACTAAAATGAGCATAACTCCGAAACAGGTCAACCGATTTTATCCATTATCAATAGACGTCTTCCCATGGACATTATAAATGTGTATACCAAGTTTCATAAAAAAAAATCCGGTAAAGCGTATTTGAGTTACCACGTCTTTAAAATAGACATTAAATTGGGTTTTACTCCGGTACCGGTCTGCCGATTTAGTCCAATGTCAGTAGACGTCTTCCCATGTACATTATAAATGGGTATACAAAGTTTCAGGAAAATCCAATAAAGCATATTTGAGTTATCGCGACTTCTTATATATAAACATAAAAGGCACTAAATTGGGCATTATTCCGGTACTGGCCAACCGATTTGGTCGAATATCAATAGACGTCTTCCCATGGACATTATAAATGCGGACAGACGGACAGACATTTTTTGTCCCCCACACAATCTCCTAAAGTACCATACTGGCACTTAATAAAATCAGGTAACTGATGTAACAAAGCGCCAGAATGCTTTTGTTTAATCAGTGATAATTGCAATTGTGATATGCAGAAAATAGGCTTTTTTTAAATCGATTTCCGAGTTATGCTCCAGATCGATTCATTAAGCAGGACTTACTACGGAAGAACAAAGATCTAGTTTGATAAGCATAGGTGAAAGAATATGTGGGTAGTGTTACTTGTCAAAGCTACCTCCATTGCAGCTTACAAAGCCGTATATGGACACTAAACCAATATATTGTCAAGAGAAGTGATTTGCATTTGATAAATTCTTTCTAATATATTACCATAAATTAGGCAATAAATTGGGCATTACTCTGGTACCGGTCAACCGATTTGATCCAATAGCAATAGGCTTCTTCCCATGGACGTTACAAATGCGTATACCAAGTTTCATGAAAATCCGATAAAGCGTATTTGAGTTATGGCGCGTACAGACACACGGACAGACAGACATTTTCCCGTCCATCACACAATCTCAGAAAGTAGCCTTCCATTCTGGCACTTAATAACATAAAATATTTTTCAAAATAGCTTTAGTCGAAAATTAGCATGTATGAGCAGAAGAAGGTTCGATGTTACTCAATATATCCAACACGAGGGACAGGAACTATGTACTATCGAAAACTTGTGGCACGATATCAACTGTTTTACCAACAAGACGGTGTAATTTTAGACCACTTAATGTAGTGCTCAGCAGATTTGAGAACTACAAGTTTACTATCTATTCCGGAAAACCATACTGGGCTCTATCAGCCAGGTAAGAAAACAGCACCGATGCCCGTGAAAAATGCTGTTTTCCAAGGAGCAAGGCCACCTACTGATAAGACCTTATGACAAAATTCAACTACTAACCTACAGCTGTAGATTCTATGAAGGCTACAAGCGTGTTGTAAGAATTTATGCTGAGTTCCCTCGAAAATGATATTTACATGGGTGAATATTTGCAAATCATAAAACACTCATTTTGGATTATATGCGCAACCATAACAAGTGAAAAGGATACCGTCCGAAAACAAACCTTATTGAGCCCTGAATTATACTTTATGAGATTGTATGGGGACGGGAAAATGTCTGTCCGTCTATCTGTCTGTCCGTGTGTCTGTACGCGCGATAACTCAAATACGCTTTATCGGATTTTGAAGATACTTGTTATAATAATAATAATAATAATAATAATAATAATAATGTTTTATTTTGCCTGGCAGAGTTAAGGCCATAGGGCCTTATCTTCCACTCAACCAGGATAAATACAAAATACATTAAAGTAATACCTACAAAAAACAAATACACTAGATACCATATATAATAGTAACGAAATGCTAGCAATAGAATATTAAAATATAAGAAAATAATGAGTCCAATAATGAAAAGAGAAAACAAAGTGAATTAAGAATTACATATACTCGTAATTGGGTGTGTGTATATAATCCTAATATAATAACACTAAAACTGGAACCTAAAACTAAGAAATTAACAAATTTAGGCAATATATGCTAAGTGATATAAAATATTGTACAATGTAAAATTAACCTAGGTTGTGTAACGAAGATACCTCAGTAACTTAGACTTAAACATCTGTAGACTCCGACTACCCCTGATGTCCGGCGGAAGGGAGTTCCAGGTGCGGGTCATGGCTATAGTGAACGAGGCAGAGTACAAAGATGTCTGATGGCGTGGAATTGAAAGTAGGCTGTTATTCTGAGATCGCGTGTCGCGGTTATGTTGGGAAGACAACAGTGAGAAACGGGAGACTAAATAATTAGGTGCAGATTTATTAAGTATTTGATAGAGAAGAGTTAGGGAGTGTAGTTGGCGTCTGTCCTTTAGTCGAAGCCAGGATAATTGCTCAAAATAACCTGAGACATGATCATATCGACGTATGTTGAATATATGACGGACACAAGAATTCTGAACACGTTGTAGCTTACAGGATAATTCAACACTTAGGTCGGTGAACAAGACATCACAGTAGTCGAAGTGTGGCATCACTAGTGACTGTACTAACGTCTGTTTTAGTTTAGTAGGTAGGAAATTTTTTAGTCTATTTAGCGCATGCATAATAGAAAATACTTTTTTACATGTACGTTTAATTTGTGTATTCCAGGTCATGTCAGAGTCAAAGTACACCCCAAGATTTTTTACTGTTTTACTGTAAGGAATAATCACGTTGTTCAAGGTCACAGGCAAAAGTTCCGTGTGGTTAATATAAGATAGTAATCTGTTTTTTCCAATCAGAATGGCTTGTGTCTTGTCTGGGTTCAAATTTAGTCCAAATTTTGCTGACCATTTACTGATCGAGATTAAGTCGTCATTGAACTTTGCAAGAGAGTCATTGATTATATCAGGCCGAAAATGTAAATATATTTGAAGGTCGTCTGCATACAGATGATGTCGGCAATGTTTTAGTACTGTAGAAATGTCATTTATATAGATTGCAAAAAGCAAGGGACTTAATACAGAGCCCTGTGGTACACCTGACCTCACGAGACGCCACGAAGAAGATAGATTGTTGTGAGAAACACATTGTTGGCGTCCTGAGAGGTATGATTGTACCCACGTGACTACTGCATTGGATAAGTGTAGTGACCTCAGTTTAGCAATTAACAGGTCTGCGTCAACGGTGTCAAAGGCTCGCGAAAAATCAAGTAAGGTTAGAGCAGTCACTTCACGTCGGTCCATGGCCTCACGAATATCTTCACTGACCTTGAGAAGGGCAGTGGAGGTACTGTGATTTGATCTGAAACCAGATTGTAATGGGTCAAGTAGATTATAAGTGTTTAGATACTCAGTCAGCTGCTTGTGGACGATGCGTTCGAGGGTTTTCGATAAAGTCGGAAGTATACTGATAGGTCTATAGTGCTTGGGGGTGTTTGGAAGATTTACTTTAGGAAGAGGTCGGATGAGAGCATTTTTCCATTGTTGCGGGAAGATGGATGTGATGAGAGAGGCGTTGTAAATATGGGTTAAGGTAGGAAGAATAACATCGATTATTTTGTTTAGCATTAATATATTAATGCCATCCGTGCCTTCTGCTTTCGATTTATTTTGGGAGAGTGCCTTTTTTACTTGTAAGGGCGTTACATTGGAGAAAAAGAATCTTTCATGGTGTGGAGGAAGGGGTATGGTTGACAGATAATTAATAGTATTTTGTTTGGTGAGGTCATCTAGGGTATTGGTTGGTACGGTAGTGAAATATTCGTTCAAATCATTGAGAGGGATGTTGACAGCATGGGCTTGATTTTTTTGTTTTCCTAAACCCATTGCTTTTAAGTTACTCCATAAGTCGCGTGTAGTCATAGTGGGGTCAATCAGTCTATGGAAGTGCTGGATCTTGGCGTTTCGTATCATTTGCGTAGTTTTGTTTCTTAACTGCTTATAGTTTGTCCAATTTTCGTCGGTTTTACTGCGCCGGAAAGTACGGTATGCCGCATCACGGTGAGCCATGTGTTCTCGTATGGTCGAAGATAACCAAGGGGCAGAAGGTCGTGTAATTCGTCTAGTCTTTAGTGGTGCATGTCTGTCATATAACTGGAGTATCATATCATTAAATGCTTTTAACTTTTCGTCAACAGAACGTAAATGCCAAATTGTGTGCCAAGGCTGTTGTTTAGCGTCTTCAGTCAGTTGGTTGTCGTCTATGTTTTTTAAGTCTCTATATGATATTAATTTAGATGGGCGTTTAGGGCATTGAAGTGAATATTCCATGTAAATGAGGTCATGGGCTGAGATACCAGGAACCGGCATCTGACCATGTCTTAATACTCTTTGTGGTTGAGTAGTCACGATTAAATCCAGTAAGGTCTCAGAAGTGTTAGTATGATGAGTCGGTAGAAGAGGTAGGATAGTCATGTTGCAAGACTGAAACGTATTGATTAGTTATACGCATTTATAACGTCCATGGGAAGAACCCTATTGATATTGGACCAAATCGGTTGACCAGTACCGAAGTAATTCCCAATTTAGTGGTAATGGTAATATATTGGTAATTATAATGGTAATGGTAATATATAATTAATGGTAATATATCAGAAAGACTCGATAACTCAAATAGCGTTATCGGATTTTCACGAAACTTGGCATACGCATTTATAACGTCCACGGGAAAACCCCTATTGAATTTCGACTAAATCGGTTGACTGGTACCGAAATGACGAGTAATTATCTACCTAGGTATTATGATATAAGTTAATATTCGTTCTCCGAAAATCCAAAGTATTTTGATTAGCTCGTGGACAGCCAATCACGGTCGAGCTCCCGTAGGCCTGCTTAATGAATCGATCTGGAGTATAACTCGGAGATCTATTACAATAATAACTTATTTTCTGCATGGAGCTATCATAATTGCAATTTTCACTGATGAAAAAAGCATTCTGGCACTTTGTTATTATCAGTTTACCTGATTTTATTTAATTACTTTACATAAAACCTTATTTTATTAAATCAAAGATTGAAAATTACATAAGAGAACATAAGGGAATAATTCGCGGTAATGGATACATATCATGGTCAGTAAAGGGTCATTCCATATTAAATCAACAAATTTTAAGAAAATTTTTTGCCGCTCCATTTTTGATTTTGATGAAATTTGGTAGGTGATGTGTACCAGTCTTCTGAACCCCAAAACAAATCTTGTTATACCTCAAAAAAATTTTACTCCTGAGATATAGGCATTTGTTTGGGACACGAACAAGCAAAAAATGTAATTTCAGACCCATTTTCTGAAAGCCGTAGAATTTCTATTTGAATCAGTAGGATGATCAAATAGGGCTCATTGGAAAGCTTAAAGAATGGACTTTCATTTGTGCATACTAAATTAGATTTAAGTTAAGTCTAAACACACGTTTCTAGGGCTCTAATCTTCGTTCGTGAACTGTCGTTTTGCGTAACTTTAGACATTAAAAAAACAATGAAGGACTTAGAGTAACAGGCCAATTTTTTTTCCTGTTACACTTATGTATGAGGAGTATGTGTAGGAAAAAAACTGAGCTGTTACTGGTGGTCCTTCACCCTGAAAAATTTGCTTAAACTTCGAAAAAAATGTAAATCGGGCTTTTTCTCGGTCCCAAAAAGTAATGTGGGACAGGTGATAAAAATCTGAAAATGCCAAGATGAGAAGCCCTTATAGTGTACTTTAAAATAAAAACAAAATCATTTTGTGACCCGAAGGGATAGAGGAGCTACAAGCCTTTGAAATATCAAGAAAACAACACTTGACCGCTACTGAAAATAGGCCAAGCAGATAGGATAATTACCACAAAATTTAATTTAATTTTACATAAAATATAAAACATTTATTTACAAATGAGAATTTTCTTTAAAGGTCACATCAAATTAACCTTTTCTGTATGTTAACCTTTTTCTCCATTAGGTCCTCTAACAGATACACAGTCCCTTTTCCTTGGCATCATTCTGCTGTACTCATCTTTTTCGTAGAAGTCTTGTACAGTTTTGACTGAAACTTCATCAAGTTTATTCCTAGTCCTGTTCTCCTTATTCTTTGTCAAAATCCCGTTCTTTTTCACTAAATTTCTTGCCTGGCGGGCTAAGTATTGACTCACTCTGAACTATACTAATACTCCAACTACTCCAGGAGCTAAACTTACAATGTTCTTTAGTAGTTGATGCAACTTTCATTTTTTTCTTTAAGCTTGTGAATTAGTTGCTTGTACTCATTCGCTAAACTGGCAGGCTGCATGTTCATTGAAAATTCCTCATTATCAGTTGAAATGTTCAAATCAAAAGACTTTCTTAACTTTCCTGTTATATATTTGACTATCTTACTAACTTTATTTGTTAACACTGAGGGTCTAGCTTCAACTGAAAGCTTCTGCACCTTAACAGGAGAAATACCAAGGACTGAACAAGCATCATTAACTGTTTCAACAAGAATGACTTCAGGTTCATAAATGTCTGGGCATTCTTCTTCACTGTCAGTACCGGTCTCTGTGCCTTGTTTTGGATTTTTAATTTTTTTAACATTTTGTGCACAATACCTTCCCTGTGATTAATTTCAGCTCAGGACTGCACATGGAAAGTGTCATTGATATTTATCTGAGAGATATTTTTAATAGGTTTTGAGTGAACACTGTAGGGGTCAGAGCAAGACCATACACAAGATTTGGAAGTATCTGTCCAAAAATTCAGCCTTGTGAAACATTTTATATCATCGCAACCAGTTCCAATTGAAAATAATGTTTTTTTGTTCTTCAGTGAACTCGGAAATAGTATTGAGTACTGAAGACCTATTATAGAGTAAGATAATTTATGAGATACCTCTCCTTTGAAGATGCCAACAGTACAAGAACACTCAATCATAGTAATATACTGGTAACAATTTCAATAGCATGTATTCAGCACAAAATAACAATAGTAATAATCTAAAAAAATAAATAAACTAATCAAAAGATAATGAAGCACAAACACAACCTACTTGCTGTGAGTCAGCTCAGTAAGTGGATAGTGGACAGCATTGAACAGAGGGGCTGGATCATATGAAGCTATGCATATTCGAACATGACTTGGTCAGCAACCAGACTCCAATGAACAGTGCGTGTCCAGAACTTATAACAGTTAACATATAATTCAATATACTGTATAGAAGAGTAGAGTTTAATGCAGTACCTACACCTAATAAACCAGGATAAGAATGGTTTCTAAATACAGTACTTGAAATTGCCATCAATGTAGCTTAAAAAGAAGTCAAATGTGAAAAATTGTTAGAAAAATTACAAAAAATCAGAAATATGTATGACTGAGGAAAATTCTCATTTGTAAATAAATGTTTTATATTTTATGTAAATTTAAATTAAATTTTGTGGTAATTATCCTATCTGCTTAGCCTATTTTCAGTAGCGGTCAAGTGTTGTTTTCTTGATATTTCAAAGGCTTGTAGCTCCTCTATCCCTTCGGGTCACAAAATGATTTTGTTTTTATTTTAAAGTACACTATAAGGGCTTCTCATCTTGGCATTTTCAGATTTTTATCACCTGTCCCACATTACTTTTTGGGACCGAGAAAAAGCCCGATTTACATTTTTTTCGAAGTTTAAGCAAATTTTTCAGGGTGAAGGACCACCAGTAACAGCTCAGTTTTTTTCCTACACATACTCCTCATACATAAGTGTAACAGGAAAAAAAATTGGCCTGTTACTCCAAGTCCTTCATTGTTTTTTTAATGTCTAAAGTTACGCAAAACGACAGTTCACGAACGAAGATTAGAGCCCTAGAAACGTGTGTTTAGACTTAACTTAAATCTAATTTAGTATGCACAAATGAAAGTCCATTCTTTAAGCTTTCCAATGAGCCCTATTTGATCATCCTACTGATTCAAATAGAAATTCTACGGCTTTCAGAAAATGGGTCTGAAATTACATTTTTTGCTTGTTCGTGTCCCAAACAAATGCCTATATCTCAGGAGTAAAATTTTTTTGAGGTATAACAAGATTTGTTTTGGGGTTCAGAAGACTGGTACACATCACCTACCAAATTTCATCAAAATCAAAAATGGTGCGGCAACGCCCATTTGTTGATTTAATATGGAATGACCCTAAAGTGCAACGATAAAAAAGGACAAGGGATCGATCCCAGCTTAATTTTAAAAATTGTATAGCCTAATAATCTAGAATCTACTTCGTTTATTTCAGGTACCGGTATGTAGCTTCTTTGTCATTTTTCGGTAATCAGATTTAATTTAATTTGAAATTTGTATGAATATCTGATTTTTATGATTAACTGATTTCACTATTAGGTCTATTTGCATTAGTAATTCACAAAACAAGCAGCTGAATAGTAAATTATACAGAGTGTCCACAGAAATTTCAAAATAATTTCTCTGACTTTCCATGACCAGAAAGTTACAGTTCCCTGACCATCAAAATCAATGTTTTCCAAGTTCTTTGAAAACAAAATAAAAAATCCAACCTCCTTCATCCCCATATCAAAAATGAGAAGCGAATGGCTCAAATACTGAAAAGAAATTTGCTTACACATGCTGGGTTACAGCAGACTGGAGCAAAACACATGCCCCCCCCCCCACATTTCGCTCACTGGAGCAATTCTTTTTTTTTTTTACAAATTTCCCTGAATTTTTTCATTTATTTTACACAATTCCCTGATTTTTCCTGACCAATTTCAATTTCGCTGACTTTACAGAATGTGGACACCCTGTTATAGTACAAAATATTATTATAAATTTACAATAATTAACACTTTCAAATTAAAAATATAAAAGGAATAGTTCATCGTGAGCAGTTTCAACTCATGAATGAGACAATCCTATATAATGCACAAGTAAGAAGCAAAGCAATATAATAAAGAAATCAGGGTATCCTTTTTAAATAATTTTAACTTGACAGTATTTTCTTTCTGTGGTTTATGTAATAAAACATTTGCAACATTAAGTCTATGTGAAGTATTTTAAACACTGTAAAAGAGCAGACTACTCTCTATTACAAACTCTATTTAACATACCGAAGTAAAAATACAACACAACTTCATAACATAAAGGCTAAGAGACTGAACAATTTATGAAATGTGAACATGTACAGGTGGCCCAAAAGTCACTACCCATTGTGAACAGAAATTTATTAATCTGGATCTTCTCATCATTGTTTGTGTAAAAATAGTTCCTTATGCAAACAGTAGATTGTATTGGTATTCAATCAAACACCTGATGTTCATTTGACAATATCAATTAAAGCTTCAATCACTGTTAATTCCTTTGTACTGCATGTTTCAATAATATGGCCCATCCTGTACATTACCTTTGATTATAAAGTTCAGGATAGAAAATAATTTATACAACATTTTTATAGAATCATTTATCAACCGTAAAATATGCTATTCATCTTTAATTTCGTCCTATTTAATTACAGCTTTTGTTGAAAATCTTTTTGGAGCTCCATTTACCGAAAAAATACTTTCTTTATACAATAGAATTGCATTTCGCCCAGCCCCTTTATATTTGATTTGTAGAGTCTCATACAGGACATACATAGCCTGCTTGTTAGATCTACATTAACTATGCAGAGATTTATATAAGAGAAATAACCTTTTCGTGTCCTTCAATACAAAAAGCAATTTCGGAAACTTGAAGAATCCATATAAACTGACACTTGGACTTTAATCCTGGGAAGTGTGGCTATGCGATCTTCGGTGGGCTTGGGGTTTGTATTACTGGTACTTTATTAAATGTGCCAATGACGTTAATCCATCATGTTATTTCATTAGTGAATAATAAACTTCATATTTAAACAATGATATAAACAACCAGAAAGTTTTCAACACCATATTCTTTTTTGCTACACTATTAATAATGTCAAAATAGTTAAAGTTTTCTAAAGCTTACTTTTGAATGAACTTCAGCATAAAAGCAATCTGTACGCACAGCTTTCACCCCTTAGTTTTTTCAGCTTCTAAAAAAAATAATAAACGCTGGTCATGCAATTCAATAAAAATTAAAATTAAAATGAGGGCGGCAGGGCGCATCAGGCATTTGCTCGAATGCCTGCTACCCTAATATCCCCTTCAGAGAACCGTGAGAAAGAAACCACTCCATGAGGGGTCTTTCGCAAGCCTGGAATGTAGGATGATCAAAATACTAAATGCTACTCTTTCCCTTTCCATCGTGTATTAAGAGGGCAATGGACCTGAACCATGTACGGTAACAAACATAAACCATAATATATTTTTTTAATCTATTGCAAAACGCTCACATAACTTTCTCCACCCTCCACATTGTGACATAGGGTATGCGAAAGGTTTACCAAGGTAATCCTGCACCCCCTCCCCATATGCTACATTTTTGTTAATTTTTCAAACCCTCTATGATCACCCCCACTCAAAAAGCACCTTCCTTCAATTTTTTCCACACAGACTTGCCAAATTTTATATTATTATCAGTAGGATTAATCAAAATGTCTTATTCTTGAAAATACTATTTTAATATGCAGATAAGTTTATGTATCATGAAACCACAGAATATTGTTCTTTTGAACATTAGCATACATAAAAATATTTTAGGAGAAAAATTCGGGCTCTGTCTCTGGGATTTGAATCCATGTCCTTCGGCTTTCCATGCCTAAACTCTACCAACTGAGATAGCCAGAGTTTGATTTACACTGCTAGATGAAATCTCTCCTCTCATATTATTTTAATGAACAACAACGATGAAGAAAGACTCACAGAATGTGACAGTGACAGTAATGATATTGGTAAGAGCTGGACATTATATAAAAATGCAATAGGGAAGGCAGCTGAAGAGGAGCTGGGCCTGGCAAAAAAATGAACTGAGGAATGGATGGTTTGATAAAGAATGACAAGAAGCAATCAATAAAAGAAAATGAAGCACATAAAAGAAGGCTACAGAAGAGAAATGTCAGGGGAGGCAGTAGAATAGTAGAGAAAAATGAGAGAAGACAAAAAAATACTTATAAGCATAGAAAGAGGGAATGGGAGAGGAAACGAAATGAAAACAAAGATAAAAATGCCTCATGACGGTTCTACAAGAATATCAATGTTGTGAGGAGAATGTATTTAAACAAAGAAGAACAATATGCTCTAGGAAGATGATACAATAATAGTATCACGTGGAATGAATAGATGGGTGGAATCAGAGGTGCCAACTTATATGGGCGCATGAGGCTAAAGCCAACCGAATAATTTTCTGTTTATTGTTATAATTATTATTGACTTTACTGAAAATTGTATTCCGTTACTGAATCGCTGTCAAGGGAAAATCAGGCTATTGTTGACATACGATAGCACGATCTCCCCATGTTCCAGTTCACTCACGATCGTTTGAATTGTACATTTATTGTCTTTCAACATTTTACTGAAATGCAATAGACATTGTCAAAGAAATCTAAAATTATGCTTTTGAATAGTTTAAAATTCTACCTTGTCCTTACTAAAATATTCTTTTAAACTATAAAAAGGATTTAAAATTAGCCAGTTATATCATTTTGTCTTGAATACTTTAAATGCTAATAGCTTTGATTCTTTAGTTAGCTTATTGTAGAGCTTTAGTCCTATAATACTATAACTGTTTGTACTCTTGCTCAATCTACAGAAGGGAACTATTGCTAAAGATTGATTCCGTGTGTTATAACTGTGGACATCACTAAAAATTGTAACTGCAGTAGCGTTTTTCTTTACATTCAGTAGGCAGATAAAAATATACAAGTTGATCACTGTCAGAATTTTTGTTTCTACAAAAAGAGCCTTACAAATTCTTTTCTCACGTCATTAAATTTTTATGTCTTACTCTGTCAATGCAGTTTCCACAGCCGAAAGATCTTTTTGTCCCTTCAAAAGACTAAAGACATTTTTGTGTAAAGAAAAATCTTAATTGCATTGTAGTTTTAAATATGCGTAAGGAAAGCATGGAAAAGTTACATTTAGAATTTAACTTAAATGAAGTTTGTGAAGAAAAATCACAGGAAGGACATTAAATGGACAAGGCAAGGAATTGTGATATAAGACGAGTGTGGAGTACTGTATGAGACAATGTTCACTGGTTAAAAAGAAGAAAGTCAGAGCGGAATGAACTTAAAAATAATGAATTAAGAAATATACATATTGGTTAAATCAACACAAAATCAGATGAAAGAAGGAGCTCATCATCCACAAAAAAAAAACTGTATACAGGATTATTTAGAACAGCCTAAGGAAAGAGGAAAATGATTATGTTTGTGACGAATTTGTTGGGAGAAACACATAGGCTATCTGAAAACATTTTGTGCTGCATAATGGTGGGTCCTTGTGAGGTTTTATTTTATTTTATTTTATTTTAGTAGTTATCTAAACCCATAATTTAAAAAAAAAGTTTTTGAGCCCATCTAATGATTTCAAAAGTTGGTGCCAGAATACTTGGAGCAATTTTCTCAAGGGTTATTAAGGGTTATTAGATGCACTGACAAATGGAAATAGAGCAAATGATGAACTTCACACAGACCCAAATGAAACTGTCGTACAACCTCTACTGCACCTGATTAGTACAACATGGGAGGAGAAGGGAATGCCAAATGACTGGAAGAGAGGATTAAACTGAACCATTCATAAAAAAGAAAAAAAGAGAGACCATCTAAAATGCTCAATTATCAAGGGATTACATTGCTTAACATTGCTCAAGAAATACTGTCCATAATTATATATAACAAGGGCCACTTGTTGAAAAAGTAATCGGACATTATCATGGAGAAGCTTTACAAGAGCAAAATCCACAACAGACTCAATTTTTAGGTAGATTTTCGAAGAAAAATCTACCTATTGCAATGGATACCACTTTATGATTTTCGAAAAATTCTTTCATATCTTTACGTTTCATGCTCCCCTAAGTACGAAACCACCGCCCGTTCAAAAAAAAATTTTGTGATATTTATATATATATATATTTTTATATATATATATTTATATATATATATATATTTATATATATATATATATTTATATATATATCTTTACACGATAGCGGCCGTAATTTTGAAGATATTTGAACCAAATTTTATTATGTTATTTCTAGGCCCAATAGTTCGGACAAGTTCGTTAATGGGCAAAATTGGCCCAAGGGGGTGGTCGGGGGAGGGGGTTGAAATTTTGAAAACTTTATATCTCGGCCCCTATGAAGTATAGAGGGAAACTTTGTTTGAATAAATTAGAGTACTCCCTATGGAGTTCACAGTGACACCAACGATTCGGGGGTTCGAGTGAGGGTGGGGGTGGAGGTGGGGGTGGGGGATGAAAATTCGAAACTTTTGAAACCACGTCTTGTGGGGTATCGTTGAAAAGCTCTTGATGAGTACTCTTCAAATCAATAAATAGTTTCTTGATAGCTCTCATATGACGCGAGATTTTAATGTTTGAAAATAATAACACTTCAAAGAAAAATTATAATATCATAATTTTGTCTTGTTTAGCGGCTTTGCTAATTTTATTCATTGCTGATCTTGCGCACGGCCTCCCAGAATATTATATCCTATTCTTGTTGTCAAAACAAATGATTATAGGCTCTTCCTCTTTACCGAATTCAGTTCTTATTACTGTAGGTTTACCATGCCAAGGCTAAAGAAGAAGAGTGCTATGCAGCGACAATAAATTAAACCAAAAACACTTCGAAATCTACCTCCGCCTGTAGGCCTGCCTAAAGGGATTTTTTACATTGAGGTAGATTTTGGAGAACAAATGAATTTAACATTAACATCCACCACCTATTTGTGGATTATAAAGCCACATGTAATACTCTAAATAGGGAACGTTATACACAACACTTATCCATTTAGTACAAATGGAAGGGACTCATTGCAGGGTGAATATCCAGACAGATTTGAGTCATGCCTTTTGGTGTAACACTGGACTGCGTCAACGGGATGCCCTGTCCTGCTTGCTCTTCAATGTGAAAAAGTTGTGAGAGTTACTGGATTACAGAGGGGACATATAATTCTTACTTACTTACTTACTTAATGGCAATAGGCAATTCCTAAGCAAGATAAAGGAATATTATCAATTTTATGGAACCTGGAGGTTAATTGCCATGCTCACATGAGCTTGCCATTAAATATTATTCTGAGCTAACTCCATCCAACCATCCCTCGCAAATCCTACTTCCCTTAAAACTATTCTAATATTGTCATCCCACCTATGTCTAGGTCTCCCAAGCTGTCTCTTCCCTTCGGGTCTCACAGTCAATATTTTTGAGATAGTCTTTCCTCCCCTATGCATGCAACATGTCCAGCCCATTTCATCCTCTGTGATTTAATTAATCTGTAATTATGAAGCTTGTCATTAGGGTATGCAATTTTCTCGAGTCCCTGTTTTCATCTCTCTTAGGTCCGAATATTTTCCTAAGCACCCTGTTTTCGAACACACTCAGAATATGTTCTTCTCAAAGAGTAAGGGATCATGTCTCCATATATATAATATAACCAGCAGGATCATTGTCTTTAAATTTTTATTTTTAAATTTCTGGACAGAAGATGAAAGGATAAAAGAGGGGACATACCATATTCACCAATTCTGTCCAGCTGCTAAGCTTAAAGGCAATATAGATAAAATTGGTAGGTCATTCACAGCAATGTCATATGCCTTTCTTGCATTGGAATATTATGCAAAAAAAAAAGGGCATAGCCATAAATGAAGAGAAGACAAAACATATGATATCAGATATAAGGTATTACAGAAGACAATAAGTGCAAAAAGGGAAATGTAAGTTGGAAATAGTTAACCAGTTTACGTACTTGGGGTCTACAGCCCAGATGAATTGGCTTTCAATTTTACTGGTAACAGGATTGGTATCGCCCGCCATCCTTGTATAATTTTTGTTCCCTGTTGTTCAAGTTTTTGGGCTTGTTTCCCATCTTCTTCATGTCCGTTTTCTTTTTCAACTGGGTTTTCATATTGGCAATTTTTTTATTTAATTGTGATTCTGTTACTGAGATGCCAAACAACTTCTCATACTTCTCTCTAATGCTCGATAATGCAGAGGGTTTCTTTTGTCTTGATTTTGGTAGCATTGACTTCCTAAATATTACTGGATAATCTTTTAATCATGTCCACAAATGCTGGTAAGATTCATTTTTTCTCCCAGTCACCCTTTATGTCACTCATTTTGCACTTTCCAGTGACTAGCCTTACCTGGTTCAACTAAGCGCAACAATTACTGCCAACAATCAGATGCCTGGCATGTGGGCACAAAAACTGGAGAAAGCGCTGTTTGCTCACTCTGCATCTTGTTAACGTAATAGTTTACTCATAACATATTTGTCAGTTTGCTCCCCTTACTCATGAGTAGGGACCGGATTTTTAGGTTTTTAAAAACACTGTTTTAGGTTTTCCATTAGGTGAAATAGTTTTTTTTAAGTTTTTTGTCCAAAATATCGTTTTAGGGTAGAATAATTAGTTTAATGAATTTGAATGTGTTATACAGGATTCAATACATAATACTTGTAAAGTTTAACTTAACAAAATTGACTTAAATTTGTGTAAACTTGCTTTAGGACAATATTATACAATTGAAGAAAGAAAGCATAAACAATCAAAAGAAGCAGTGAAAATAAGATTGCCTCACATTTCCTGGTTACAGTATATCACTAAATATCTTTCAAGATTCTCAACTGTGAAGTTCTTCCTATTATCTCTTCGTTAATAGTTAATACTGTATGTAGACACTGCCCTTCTCAGGATTCGAATCTGATGCTTCTAATTTAGTGAGTAAAATACTTTATGGTTGGATGCGGATAATGTGAAACTGATTATTTTCCTTTCTTCGGTTGTTACTCATGCTAACCGCACAACAGATCAACTAGTGACGAAAACTTCCCCCTTTTCTAGAAAGGTAAATAATACTTACGTATTTCTGGCAGGCTTGCTAAAATATTACTTTGCCATCTGTAGTGAAATTCAGGTCGTCGCCAATCCACTGCCGTAATAAATTCGATTCCATTTGTTTCGGCATAATTAACACGTCTTCTTAAAACTCACAGTGTGACCACTAAGTATGAATAACAGGGCAGTAATAAAAGCAAACAAGCGCTTCAAAACACAGAAACACGGCAACAACGGTTGTTCGTACGAATATTTTAAAAGGAATACGCCGGTACTCTTACACCTCCTCTCTGGATACTGTCCATCCTAGACAACAATGGGTTGAACGAAACGCTGGTGGTATTAATTTCAACAAGACAAAAATTGCCTCTCCGCAAAATATCGATTTCTCAACTGGTGACAAACAAAAAAGACAAAAAAGTAGCCGAAATTGGATATTTTAGGTTATGTATCACGTTTAGGTATATTTAGGTTTTTATACCCCATTTAGGTATTTTTAGGTGCCACAGAATTAATGTGGGTGAATCCTATGGACATGATTCGAAAAAGTGTATGCGCGCTTTTTGTTTTGGGAGTAAGGAAAAAAATAGGTAAAAACCTAAGAATCCGGTCCCTACTCATGAGCAAGACAAGTTGAGTTAGGTCTCAGTTTTATTCTTAACACCCAATGTCATCTTTATGCTTCATATCACATCCCCAGAAGATAGCCTATATAAAATTTAGTTTTATAGTGTTTTTTTGTGTTTGAGTTTATGTTGTTCACAGACACACAGACAATAAATTACCACTGTCCTTTTGGATTCAGAGGTCTTTCAAACATAAAGCAATGTAAAAAACTATAGAATTTCAGAATGGTACAGAATACTTCCTCTATCTATAGTACCTCTAGTATAGTGTGAGTTCATAAATTAAATCACTTATCGAAGGGACATAAAATGATTAAAAAATAATAATAATAATAATAAAAAGTGACATAGCTTACGTAGGCTAAAATCAAAATTAAATATTACCATAATAATGTTGATGTGGGTTCAGACTATCAAATGCAATGCAACCGTGCATATGACAGTAAATATAGGAAGAGCCTATATGGGCTCAAATATTTTTTTCTAACTTAGGCCTACAATGTACATCACCTCTTAGTTATACACAAGTAGTCCACTCCAAAGGCTACTTTGGGAGTGGGGGAGGGGCATTCTATTCAATTTAAAAAGTCGAACATGAGGCTACTGGTATCACAAATTTCTGGTGTTCAAGGTCAAGAAACAACAAAAAATGTAATCCATGGGTATAAAAAATTGTTCAACCTCACTATAATTATTATATTACCTTTATTCATAGCCTGTGCATTAGACTACTACAGTTATACCTAATACAGTAATATTACAATGCAGTCCTTCCTGAAACCCGAAATTAGATGCCGGTATCCCGATACAAACACATTTTCGTGACGAAAGAAAATAATACGAGTTTTTTATTTGCTGGAGATTTTTTACAGCCTAATATCTTTCGCAGTACCGGTATTATATCATTGTAAAAATATCACTATTTCTGGGACGAATCTTTGGGAGCTATTTGTCTGACAGGCTATAAAATTACAACCAGGTAGTACCGGTATGTGAAATCAAATCCAAAAAGTGGTTCAATTAATAATCTAACATGACTCTTTAGACGCTATCTAAATAAACATTTTACTTCAATACATCAAAAGGTTCCAAAATATGAGGTCGGTTCATTCCTAACCATACATACAAACTTAAAATCTAATTTCCCCGCCATTCGCTATTAGTCTTCCTCATACCCTCTAGCCAACGCTCTACAGACTAATAAAAAGAGTCCCGTTTAAAACACAGCCCTCGTGACAGGTAATTTATTATGTATGATTACTTACCATTTCGAATAATGGACACTTCTTCTCTTCTTGGACGATTTCTTCAAAGTCACTATCACTAAGAATTATTTTTCTGTCACGAGAACACCGTCCAGCAATAACAGCAGATACTACAGCTGTTCCCATGTGACCATGTTGAAATGACGTAAGAGTCCACGCATGGCGTCACTCTAATGTTTATCATTCGCGTACCTCACGCATTGGCGCTGCTATCATTCACATGGAGGGCGCCAAAAATGTATAATTTAAAATTAACATATTAACATACATTTTGAAAAAGTAATCACAACCCTAATAGACTATGAAAAAGAGTTCTTTCTTGTTAGGTTTCATTTCCATCACTTTTTTCCGAAATTCTAATATCAAAACTACCTTGAGAAGATCACAGCCAGATTAATAAACTACCTTTAAACTACCTTCTTCCTTCTTAAATTTAAAATTGCGAGTATTTTTTACTGAAAAAAATCCATTACCAAAGTTGACTCAATTTCTATAGCATTTCTCCTCTGGTTCTGGTGTCAAGGCACCCACAAGGGAGGGATATGTTCTAAATACTGAAGTGCCAATCTATTGTTACCATGGAAATCTATGTTTTAAACACACTTTACAAATATATCTAACAAGAAGAACATAAACAGAGACAAGAGGACACAAAATCATTTATATCAAGAAACATGTTTTATGAGCATTAATTTTTTCTTGAATATACTGGTGTTTAAATTTAGTAGAGATGATGATAACTTTTTATACGTTTAGGTACCCATGTGAGAGGTGCTGAGTAAGCTATTGGTGATTCTATGACAATTAGTGTGGACGTCATGGGATAATAGGGATTCTAACCATTAGACCAGTTACACTTCATAACGGATACAATGAAGTTGCCATAATGGACTGCTTCACATTCTTTGAATCTTCAGCCATACCTCCAATTACACCAGGAGTCAGCACTAATGATACGCTTTTGACTTATTAGGGCAGGGTTCCTATAGCTTTTGGCGCCACCCCCTGCAGTGAGGACATTCACGCATTCTTTTCCATAGGACTGTGATTAGATTCTTGAAATTTAGGTCTAAGAAGTGCACACTCAACAACATATCAGCCAGCATCGCAAGCCCTGCCACTTTTCATCTTTTCTTCTATCTTCTTTCTTTGCTTTTGCATATCTGTTAATTGAAGGCCATATTCATGACCAAGACTTTGTAGAAGAGTCGACTTTGCAAAGGACAAAGCCACCATTTTTTTTTATATACAGTCAAAACTTGGACAAAAGTTCACTTCAATCTTGACTTCATTTCGAAGTTGCCAGTAATCTAGACTTTTGCTTTAGTATGTTCACATATTTATTAATTAATATAATTAATAATACAGTTCCATAAAATGCTTACAGTATGTGGTTATGAAGTTAAATAGAACAAACCTAAAAGAATAACTTGTCTATTCTAATGCAATCCCTCCTTTTCATACATGCCTTTCTCTTTTGTTTTATAATTCTTTTTGTACATTTTCAGCAAATCCTAAAATTTATCTTTCACAGTCTACCACTGGTGTCATCGTTTTGTCTTCCATGTATTCAGAATAATTATTTTACTCAAAATGGGATACACAACAAATTTTACAATGTATAACTTGATATTAAATTGACTAGTTCATGGCTCTGTGTAATGCCTACTCTATTTCAACTGTTTGAAAACTTAAATTAATTTGTTTAGAAGGTAGTGGTTAAGACTGTCAACATTATTAATCAAGTTAACAAAGTCATGATCAAAGTTTGAGATGTAATGTCAATGACAGGACCCCTTACAAAATTAAACTTTGCTAAGAAAGTCTACTTTAGGAAGTCGTCTTCCAAAGTGTTGTTCGAGAATATGACCCTTCATCATACAGGGTTATAAAATATTTCAGAAGGAAGAAAACAGAATGGCCTACTGTGATATTTTAACATCAATATACTTCACTATTTTATTGCATCAAATAACACAATACAGATAAAACACTACTTGCTGTGCTGATGTTAAACACTGTAATACCAAGCTCTGCTACTGTGTATATTGTTGTATGTCAATAGCAGTGAGGCGATTTAAGTATTTTAAAAATAAACCAGATTTTCAAAAAAGCATGAAAAAGGCATTCATCATAAAAACTTTGTGTACCATTACTAAATATGCCTGCAACTGGAAAAGGTAAATTAATACAGCCTACTGGATTGGAAATTTAATGAGGGTTAACATATTTAACAACTTATGTTGTATAAATATGTGAAATAAAAAACTGAATAACTGAAAAATCATTACTTTTGAAACTGAGAGGAGGAAAATCCATTCTTCTGGGTTATATTGTTATCTAAATATCTGATACTACTGTTGGCTTGGTATGGATATTCAGCAAGAAATGAGAGACTTTCTCATACATGAGGAACGTGATCATGGTGGCTGGAGTCACACGAGTCAAGTTAGCACTCAGGCCTTTGTAAAATCCCAGCACACCCTCATACCTGAAACAATGGAACCGAGAGAAGAGTTTCCATGAGTTTCCATCTTTTTACTATAATTTCTTATGATATAATGGTTTCAGTTCCAACAGGTTAAGTGAACAACTTACTCGAATTTGCCTAAAAAAATCTCTCCTCACTTTAATCACCTATAAATGTACTGACCTGATAAGTTTCTTAAAGAATTTGTTAATGAATAGCTCTTTAAAGTGAAATGTTACCAATCTATTACAATTTATTATGACAAATAATATAAAGCTTCTATCTGCTTTTAAAGCCACTACACAAAAAATACCACCCAACCAGGTGCCCAGAAGATGGACAAGGCAAAATTAGTAACTTCTACTTATGGAATGGTGAAGACAGTGATGCTTAATTGTTCCAAGGCAGCAATCAAACAGGGCCAGAATAAAATAAACATTACCAAAAATAAAAAAATTAAGAAACAAACAAACAAAAGGATGAGGTGAAGTACAACCTGATGCAAGAAAATAGCTTGGATTTTATTTTAGAATGAAGGGAAGAATACCCAAGTCAAAGATTCTCCATAAGCTGGGCTCGAAATAGGGCCTGTGATCACATAGAACTTTCTCTTATTCAAGTGCTACAAAAGTGCCATAGAGTAAGTAAAAATGATTCTGATTCCGTGAATTAAAAATTACTACAGGAGAGAATGCTACAAAGTTAATTATGAAGATATTGTTTTATGGCTACAAAGCATTGTATGATGAATTTATTTTTCAAGTCAACATAAATTAGATTAAATTTATTTAAAAAAATTGATTACTTACAACTACTTATATATTTCTTAGTTAAATAATACTTCACAAAATATTTCAGGGACATATATCTGGATAACCACTATTACACAGAATTAAATAATGGATGTCAACGAAACTTGACTCAACAAAAGTAATAAAAACAGATAAAACAAAATAATGTCTTGCTATCCTTACTTTAAAGCTATTACTATCCTTGTTTTGGAAAATAACAGTTTTCCTTCTGATGTGCGTATACTTACAAAAATTAAAGTTCCCTACAGGAATATTAGTTACAAAATCGTAAAATGTCACAATACTACTTCCTACACATTTAACTTAAAAAAGTGGCCTAAGGGAAAAAAAAAATCACATTACGAGATAGTGACCACCTGCGAGATTTCATGGTTAGCATTGCTGACTGTGGATCTGCAGGCCTGAGTTCGTTCCCCAGTACTTCCTCAGATTTTTGTGAGGTAGAGAGGTCTAAAATGGTGCACTCAGCCTCATGATACAACCTGAGGAGTTACTTGATTGGAAAGTAGGAACTCCTGTCACAGAAACCAATATTAATGCCTGTGGGTGTCAGCATGCTGACAAAATTTCCCCCAATCCTGCCACCTGCATATGGTAGAAGCAGCGATCGGATGGTAGGCCTAGCCCCTCCAGGGAAGTAGAGCCTTGGAGTTTAGTTCAGTTTATTACTAGATAGTAACCTACTACAGTACTGAGAAATTTTAAAATTGTTAAATCTCTTTTTGAGAATTTTATAAATGAATAAACCCTAGTAATGATGGTTTCATGGGCTATAAGCATCCAAGCTTTCGGTCACTGACATCTCTGGGACCTTCCTCGGGGTAATTCCTTTTACTCAGCTTATAGCCCGTGAAACCATCATTAATAATCAACGCCGAGAAAGCCTCAAGTCTTACGTAATAAACCCTAGTAATAACAAACAAAACATAAAGGAAAAATATTTTTCTGCACTGTCAGAAGAAAATTTTAAAAACAAAGAGTTATCGTCTGTAACCCAGAATTAATTGCCACACCTATAAGGAAATGTTTAAGGGAATTAAGAAAAAAGTAGCTCCTGTAGCACAGTATTTTTCAACCTACACAATATTTTAGGAGGAAATTACACAAATCATCATCTTCAATGGTAGCTTTCATGTCAAGTATCCTTGATACTAATTTGAATCTAAATCTAACGATGGCTTGTAATGCATGCCACATATCAAGTCAATAATTAACTATTTGGAAATATATGTTGCAAATTTCCTGGTGCTGTTAATCAGGGGTGCCCACAGGGGGGGGGGGTTAAGACGCAGACTGCGTCATTGAAATTTCTGGGGGGGAGCAAAATATTATAGTTTTATGAATTTTCTGGGGGGGGGGTTGACATTTTTTTCAAAATTAGCGTTTTATATGTTAAAAATAAAAACGGTCAAGTTTTATAACTCCAAAAGGTCTCTTCTAACAGTGGATTAGGAAAGGGGGGTCCAGGGGGTTTGGACCCCCCAAAAGTCAAAACATAAAATTCTATATTTGTATTTTTAAAAAAATATTTAATTAAACAAGATTTGTTGGTGTGTGAAATATGATATAGCAGTTATTTTCTTTTCATAACATAATGAGTAGGCCTATTATGTAAACTGTTCCATGTGTTATTCAAATTTTCTTTATAAATAGTAATAAGTATTATAACTTAGGTAACAATTTCTTGTTTAAGTTGCCATGTCTTAGAGTACAGTAAACAAATTTGCTAACTAGTTTTTCAGTGCTAAAATAGCATAAAATGTGACTTTCATTAGTTCAACATTTAAAAATTTCCCGGGGGTGGACACCTGACTTAGGTAACATTTTCTTGTTTACATTGGCATGTCTTAGAGTACGGTAAACAAATTTCCTAACTAGTTTTTGAGTGCTAAAATAGCGTAAAATGTGATTTTCATTAGTTCAGTATTTAAAAATTTTCCGGGGGTGGAGCCCTCACTTAGGTAATGATTTCTTATTTACATTGGCATGTCTTAGAGTATGGTAGACAAATTTCCTAACTAGTTTTTTAGTGCTTAAATAGCGTAAAATGTGATTTTCGTTAGTTCAATATTTAAAAATTTCCCGGGGTGGACACCAACTTAGGTAACAATTTCTTGTTTACATTGGCATGTCTTAGAGTATGGTAGACAAATTTCCTAACTAGTTTTTTAGTGCTAAAATAGACTAAATTGTGATTTTCGTTAGTTCAATATTTAAAAATTTCCCGGGGTGGACACCAACTTAGGTAACAATTTCTTGTTTACATTGGCATGTCTTAGAGTACAATAAACAAATTTCCTAACTAGTTTTTCTGTGCTAAAATAGCTTAAAATGTGATTTTCATTAGTTCAATATTTAAAAATTTTCTGGGGATGGACCCCCGACCCCTTTTTTTGGGGGGTGTTCCAAACCCCCCCCCCCCCCGGCACTTTCGACCCTCTCCGAAATTATTTTCTGGCTACGTCATTGTTGCACTTATTATATTATTAATATAATGTTACACAGTGGCCCAAGAAGTTAAAGCAACAAAATATTAATAAATTAAAAAAATAACCCCCCGTTAGAAAATATCATATGGGTGCCCTTGTCGACAGCCAATCAGGTTGGGGGGATGAGCAGTGAAGTTTGGGGGGTGGGCAATGAAGTTGGGGGGGGGGTTAGTCATGAAGTTTGGGTGGGGTGAGTCATGAAGTTTGGGGGGGGGGTGGGCACCCCTGTGTTAATTCTAACCAGGCTGGAAGGTTGTAGCTTTCCAGTCTTATGGAACTCCACTCCAGCTCCAGATTTAAGGAAGGAAAACTCCACTTTTCACTCCATAGAACTGGAGTCTTAGCTAGCTTTCAAAACAGAAAAACATCCTTCAAACCTGGCTAGATTTTTTTATTCTTCAATTTTCAGAAGTTATTGTAGAGAAGGCAGACACACAAATACAAGATTTCTCTTTATGTTCGCAATAGTATCCGAGAACCTCAAAATGTACAGATCAGTAATTGTCTCAACATTTTCTCAGCTGTATAATACTTTTCCTGGTACATTTACAGTACTGATGAATTGGTACTTAATACTTTTATCAAAATGAAAAAAAAGAATTTTTAAATTGTTACTAATGACCATGAATAAAATAATTCACAGTACATCTAACACTTATAGTTATAACCCAGAAGATCGGTTGACTGTTACTTTCATTCAGTGCTAAATTTGCAAATACTCATTCTCTACGTAGGATCAATACTGCAGTGGAAGAATTAAAAAGTAAAATGTTATCGAAGTCCGAGAATAAAAATACAGAAGCTTTTATAGCAAGACTCATAATTAGTGAAATTTTTATCCCAGCTATTGGGCTTTTGTCACCTTGGATCCTGTGATTCTGACCCAGATAGAAAATTCTGTTTAAAAAAAATATTTGCATGTTTTCTGATTTGTCCCTTATAAGTATTATTTTCTCTACTGATACAAAATACAGCCACAATCCTCGCAGAACACTAAATTACTGCAATATGAATCTCTGTGTAACCTCTACGAGGACAATGATGTTGTTAAGACTGATGCATTAGCGGCAGAAGAAGGAAAGACTCCTTTAAAAACAAATGAAGTTCTTCTTCATCTCACTTCAAATCTGTAAGACATGGCAGCTACCACATACAACCAGTGAGAACACCACAAAGTACAGCAGATCGGGCGGTAAGTTTTTTTTTCCGTTGAAATCATGTATATGTTCAGCAGAATTCATCTAAAGAAGCATCTTCTTAGAATGTGTTGCTATCTCATTCTGGAGTCCCTTGGGTTGCTAAACGAATCTGCCACTAATCACTTCTCACCGAAAGCATCTCGCTCTTACTTAGGAAGCTTCTGACATGAAATAATACATCTGAAGAATTCATGGTTAGTTACAAGTGACGCAAAATTTGGTTTTAGGAGGCTTTTAGATATAGAAAATCACACTGTAGAACATTTGAATTACAAGAGGCAAATTCCACAATTGATCAATTGATTAATTCAACAGTAAAGAACAAGCCTTTTTACTACGTCCCTCAGGATAAATTTTTTAAATAAAATTCCCCATCTATCAAAGAAAAAAATAAAAGCATCCAAGACATCTAGAATGGTAGGGTTTCTAAAATATCGAGTTAAGTTGATATGCATAAATTAATCCATAGAAAATTGCTTCTGTTGCATTACATGAGAACATTTTAGTAAAAAACTTTCCTCTGACACTGGGATTTGGACCTGTGTCCTTTGGCTTTCCTTGTCAATGCTCTAATTACTGATGTAATCAGAGTTTGATTCATGATATCAGATGAAATCTCTCTCCTATAATTAGCCTAATAGTCAACCTCATTGAAAGACAAGAGTTATACCATATACAGTCAGTTTGTGGTCAGGTCAGAATATAATTTTTCAAGTTATAAGAGAGGGATTGCATCTGGTAAATCAAACTCTGGTAACTTAGTTGATAGAGCATCAGCATGAAAAGCTGAAGGCCACAGGTTTGAATACCAGTGTCAAAGGGATTTTTTGCCTAATGTACATAAAAAGTTTTTTTAAATAACCACTGTCCTTCACAGTCTTAAATTCAAAGTACTTAATTTCCTTCTAAAACATTATCTTTATAGCACTCCCATCACCTATAATCCCTTACACACTTAACCTTAGAACATTATAAAAGCAATCACAAACTTTATGACAGAATGCCTATAGAAAGTTACCATTTACCTAAAGAGTTCCCAAAATTCATAAGTAGCATGCGAGTGAGTGATAGTACGAGAAAATGTAGCTAAGTGACACTTCACACATCTCTTGTAATTCAGTGTGTCAAATGGCTCTGTTCTGAGTGAATGTATTTAGTATTTGTTGCATGTTGCTTACATTGTGATTTTCACAATGACAGACATGAGTGAGCACCGTGTCTGTGCAAAGTCTTGTTTCAAAACTCAGGAATAGAGCTGCAGAAACGCATGAGGTGATAAAGCATGCATTTGGAGACAATTCTCTAGGCCAAACTCATGAGTGGGTCAAGCACCTTAAAAGTATCCAACTGGCATTAAACATAAAAATGACACAGCTGTTCGGACAGTCATTTTGTAAGATCGCAGGCAGAGCATCGAACATGCATGCCATGTTGTTGAACTATCATATGGCATATGCCAGAAGATTTTGTCCCATGAACTCAACATGAGAGGGAATGCAGCAAAAGTTCATTCGACACCTACTGAATGCTAGCAGAAGCAGCATTGCCTGGAAGTCTGCAGTGATCTTCAGAATCAGTTTCATGAGTTTCTAAGCAAAATGCAATAATGGAAAAATGCCCACAAATACTAAATGCTTGAACTCAGAACAAAGCCGCTTGGCACAATGACTCTCAAGAGATGTATGGCACAATGACTCCCAAAAGATGTATGACGTGTCACCTAGCAGCATTTTCTCGTATTATCGATCAGTCGTACACCACCTAGAAATTTCAGGAACTTTTTGGGTAGCACCTTGTAATTAATCTTGTATATACATTTTCATGTAGTTCTGCAAATTCAAATCCACAGTGGTCTACATTCATTATGAACTGTGAATGATCTAATGCTGGCTATTAAAAGGTAAAAGATCACCTAACACGTCAAGTTTGGTGGATAAATGTTTATTATGGTTTCAAATGATATGAGTAAAATGCAAAAATTATTGTGCATATGTTGTTTATAATGTAATATGGTTTCATCTACTACATGGAATGAAATATCACGAAACAAACAAGGTTCAAGACAACTAAACTAAAGCTATAATACAGAACCTATTTACAATGTTCACACAATTCAGGCCAATTCTTACAATTTCCTTTCTCCATGTTAAGGCAAGTATAGTACTTACTCTCAAACACCAACTGAACATGAATTTTTTTCTTTTCTGCATGGAGGTATTTAAACACAAACTGAACAAGATTTTTTTTTTTTGTCTTTTCTACATGGAGATTTTTTAGACAACTTCATGAAATCTGAGCCTTACTTTTTAAGAATTTGATTTTTAGTAAAAAGAATAAATTAATGAAATTTCAGCAGTATTTTTCAGTACATTTATAAATCAAGGAACTGAAACACAGTATAGCATAATATTATTTAAAGCATTGAATGAACTTAAAACATAATTTCAGGAAACATGTATTACTATGCAGTTCTAACAATCCAAAAGCAATAGTTACCACTCACATTGCCACATATCTTAGCTTTAAAAGTACCAGACTTTTATTTTCCTTGTCAACTTTACAAGACAAAGTGTTCTAAAGGAAGCGGATATATAACAAAATAAATAATAATACGGTATATTTGTTGTTTCTTACCTTGAACCAGCAAGGAAGAACGTACACTTAGCAGTCATCATATCCGATACACTTTCCCTTTCTCACGTCTTTCAATGCACAAAGATTCTAAAGATATATGCTACATTTAAACTCTTGGCTATTACCAAACACATAGCAACAAATGTGTCACAAATGAAGACTGTAGAGTCGAATCGCATAATGTTATATTACATGCATCACCTATATCAGTGTAAATGTATGCAAATGTATATTACATGTACAAATTAAAAAATTAAAAAGAAAGAAAAGTAGATTTACCTTGTTCTAGTTTTATGTTGAGAGATTTCATTTCAATATTTGAGTTTCAAGTGCACAGCATGCAACGTTAGAACACAAAAATATCTGAGCTGCTATCAGCATTATTCAAAGTATTATCGAATATTAACAATAAACCACTGATATCATTGTTATTCCTCTATATACCAGGGATGGGATATCGATATCAATATTATAGAATATCCATATCTTGTTTACATCAAAAATTTTGACATCGGTATTTCAGTACCGATAATATTGTGATATCGATATTGCTTCTCAATAATACTGGTTTTCTAAAAATGGAGGGTGAGAGAGGGACTTAAGCAAAAATACACTATTATAACATATTTCTTTATAAAAATGGGCAAAATCAATGTTTTAGGCAGTATCAAGTTAAAAAATTAACAAAATTAAAACACAAGCATAACATATAGAACTGACTGCTTTCAATCTTTAATTACACTTATTTCAGCATTTCTGGATGTCAATCAGAGTTTTGCTCCCATAAAGGCATCTCTGTTACACCTGCTTGTCAGAAGTGACAACAACAAATAGTAATGCCAAACCATTCCCTAAATTGCTATAGGGTACAGTTGCATTAAACGACAGTAGTTTGTTCCTAGAGCACTCAGAAACCATGATCATGTAGTTCACAAAAGCGTACAATGTCAGTTTTCATTTGTCATGCACTGGCGATGTGCGCATGAGTGAACTATGTCTCAACGGTTCCTAAGTGTTCTAGGAACAAACTATTATCATAGTAAAACTTTCGATATTATCGAATATCATTATTTTATGACCGATATTACACTGATCAATATCAATATTTTGCTTCCTGTATCCCAACCCTACTACATGCACATAAAACATAACATTCAAAGCAAGTGTTTCAGCTCGTGATTGTTTGCCACTGGTCAGTTTCCAAACAGAATTTGTATATGTGTGACTGAATGAATAATGGTGAGTATGAGGATTGTTTCCGAGCTTTCAGAAGCTTGTTCTGCTGTTATCTTCTAGGAGAAATGAGCTGGTTACAAAAGATCTTTTCTAAATAATACAAACTTTAAGCCAACCAAGCTCACTTCTCCTTCTAATCCTTCTGCTCGCCTGATTGGAATCTTAAGAAACTGTTATTCAGAACAATTTGTATTGTTAAAACCACAATATGTACGAAGTGATAAATACACTTATGTATAGACAGAGACATAATTTTATGGTGAATACATCTTGTGAATGTTGGTGTAAAAAGTAGGCTCAAAGCTGGATAAAAGCAGTGAAATAAAATTACAAATAGTACTGTATATTACTATATATTACAATTTAAGTTTCAAACTATTTATTTAGCCTTTTCATTGAAATAACAAGCAAGCATGATTTCTAAGTTTCCTGCTATAATATTAGTTCTTTTATCGGACAAAATATCATTGTATACTAAAAGGTCTCTTTCACAATCAACATCTGAAATTGAAATGTACACTGACTGAAGACATTTTAACCCGGTGTTGGATACTCTGGTGCTAATCCTCGTGCAACTTTCTCGAAATCACTTGCATGATGGGCATATTTTTTACGAGTTTGCAGCTGCATGTAGAGTTTAGCAATATTATCAAAAAGTGGGTCTTTTTTAATTTTTGTCTTAAAGAAGAATAAACTACAGTAATTTTAACAGTGCCAACTGAAACACTGCTGCAACAGAATAAAAAACCATGTCCAAAACGCTTGAACCTACGAGACTAGGAAGAAATGATCTTGAACTTTATCTTTCAACAGGCTTTCTACTCTGCGGAAGATGAAACAGACTTCTTTTTATTCTAAAATAGGATTTTAACGTGTCAGTTTCATATAATATAACAATGAATTATTATTCTTGTGGTAAATCGTAAATAAACATTCATTTCGTGAGTTGACATTTAATCGCAACAGTAAAATCTATTAATTATGGTGACAATCGTTATACAATTAATACTGATGCCTTTTTATTACATATTAACTTAATAAGTTTCCCGTTATCGCAATCCACAAAAAAATTGTGTCTCTAGGTATAGAACAGCACAAAATTTTAAGATATAATTAAAATAGTGGAAGTGTCTACATAAAACTGCATGTGGATTATTCAAATGAGCAAAATCTTCTGGTACTTCTTTCAGGGAATTTAACTACTGGAAGCATCAAATGTCAGAGGATTCCAAAAATTATATTTATCAGAATCCAAAATGCCCTTTGATAAACACTAAATGAAAACTGTAGAAGATTCAACTACCAATAATGCTTGTCAAACGTTCTTGGCAAGAAATTAAAACATTCACTCCCTCACTTGACACTTGACTGTACCTGTAGAGTAACTTAGGTAAAATACTAGTTCTTGGCAACAAAATATGAAAACGTCTTAAAATCATCCTGCAAATTTTCTCAACTGTTCTGGATATATTTATTATTAAAAAATAGCACCTTTAATCAAGTTAGGCCTGGCAAGGTTTCATAAATATGTTTCTTATATTATGAACAGTAAACATTAATTTTAAATACCAAACACTAAAAACTAACCATTACAAGATTAAATAGGTCTTGGCAAGAAAAAATCTAAATGCTGCTAACTTGTTATATTCGAATCCTAAATATAATTGACAACGTAATGCTTGTGCATAAAGATAATTGACAACGTAATGCTTGTGCATAAAGATAATTGACAATGTAATGCTTGTGCATAATTTAGTAAAGATAGTAATGTGCATTGAAGGATTTTCTGGGGAAATTAGACACAACTACAAAATATTTAAAATAATACAGCTGGCCACTGCCATAAACACACTTGAGCTACCATATCAAAAAACAATTTCGAAGTATTGTTACTTAGTACTCTTACATATCAATGCAATAGAAGCGAATACATTTTCGAAATGAGTTAATTTATACTTAGGAATTATAACCTCACTTCAATTAGGTACCCCTTCCCATTATATTCTTTAAATTCTCAAATATGGCATCCGTCAGTAGAGGCAGGAGTTTGACAGATGTAGGGACTGATGTGTTATTTCAGCATGAAAGTGATTTGGAGATCAGTAAATTTTTGGATACTGAAAATAGTGAAAATGAAATCGACTATTAGCCATAACTGATGCTATTCAAGAGAAAGAGGATGAGGAGGAAACAGTGGTGGATTCCCCTGAAAAGTTTCAATTAGAAACCTAACTACTGACACTTGGTTTGAGTAAATACCGTTAATAGCAATAATATTTTTCCTTATTTTTAAAATGTGTATGAATTAATTTTATTTTCTGTTCTACTGTGAATATGTTAGTGAGAGTTTCAGTATAAAAACGTGGATTTTGCATAAGTTATGCAAATTTTCATGATTCGTTGTAGTTGTGTTTTAAAAATATAAGTACCTTATCGGCTGTATAGTAGGGACTGGTTTAAATGCCCTCCATCATGGAAGGGTTAATGCTACGATTTCACAAACTCTTAAATCAGGTATGTAATTCTATCTTATTGTCTACATCTAATCAGTCATCTATAATATGTGAATAATCCAATGTACTTCTCACAGATCAAATGTAACATAAATTAATGAAGAGAAGAAATAATGCAATTTTAAATCACAATTTGTAAATTGTCTACATACAATACAACAAATAATATTGCTTATTGCAGCATATTTCTACTGTTATCCTATACAATGCTATATGCATATGTAAGATGTATTTTTCGCTAACATAATACAAAATAATTACTTAGAGCAGGTAGTTGATAATATGCATAAATATAACATAAAATCAATGAAGAAATATGAACAGCATTAATATTAATATGGATTACTATTACATCAGGAGAAAACTACGAATATAAATCACTTTAAATCCAAAGACACTACAAAACATATTAAAACAGGTACAGTATGGTATCTGCAATCATAATGTATCTAATTTTGTATCTAATCTTTAAACATTCAATGTCTTATATTTTTAAACAACTTAACATATCAACTTAATATGTGGAAGAATCTGGGACCCTACAATAATCGTTATGACTGAGATTTTTATTTAGTGAAGTGTTACTAAATTAACAACTCCACATTCAAATTTTATCTCATATCCTAGAGTCTAATAAACTGATAGCGAAGCAATGGAACAAACTATATCATGGCCAAAGTGTCCAAGTCACAGAATTTACTACTACAGGACTGTTTCAAGCCACCACAGAAAAGCTGTAATTCAGATACAGCTGCAACTGAAAACTGACTGCAGTTCTTGCAGTGAGCTGATATGCTACAAATAAATAAATAAAATTAACTGTTTCAGAATGGTATGGAACTTTCCATGTGCAAGTAAAACCCATATTTGTATGAATACTTAATTCTGCTAAAATTCTTAAGGGTTCTGAATTTTATTTCATTTCTCAGTCTAAAATTTTCAAAACTCTTTTTAAACATTTTAACATAAGTAGTGTGTACAGGCCAATCACCAGTAAGAGAGTTTAATAAGGTATACTGTAAAGGCTTTTTTACACAATGAACTAGGTTTCATAACTGTTGCACCTTTTTCTTTTTTTACTATTATTATTTGAATGTGCATGTACAGGCAACAGTGAGTTATGACTAGAGACCAGATTTAAAAGGGGATTCCTTTTTTTATATTTAATCACAAAACATGATAAGATTGAACAGGACATTACTGAGTAAGTTTCAACTGCAAATGACCTGGTTTTAACGTCCCTTTTTTTAGGATCATCTCCCTTTTTTTTTTTAGGGAACTTTCCCTTTCCAGTACCTTTTTTGCTAATTTATTTTGAAAAATTCATAAATTACCCAGTATTTGGTAATATGAAAACATTAAAAATTGTCTTCACTGATTCACCATTGAAAAAATAATTCCTCCCAGCAGAATAGAGCGTTACAGGGAATTCACAGGCTTGCCATTGCCTAAGTCTCCCATTATAACAAGGTGGGGAACATGGATTTCATGTGCTATTTTTCTCTGTGAGAATTTCAACAAGATCAAATAATTTCTTCAGTCATTAGATGTTACAGAATCAGCAGCTGAAGAGCAAGCAAAGGCTTTACATAAAACAAACATGTATCTCTCTGTTGAATTTCTACACTCTCTTACTTTAATATCCCCTTTTCCCCACCTGTTTTGGCAATAATTTTCCCTTTTTTCCCCACCTTTTTTTGGCAATAATTTTCCCTTTTTTCGTCTGTTTTTGGGTGAAAATTTTCCCTTTAAAATCCGGTCTCTAGTTATGACAATGCAGTTTCAGATGATTCTAACAATATCAGGTGGGCGTGTGACCAACTGCTCAGCAAAATCAATATATAATGGATTAGTGGTCATATCACTTCCAAGCTGTTCAACAGTTAAGCAACAGAACTTAGACCGATGACTGCTGTCTTTTCTCTGACTAAAATCCTATTACGTGAAGCATTCAGAAGACCCACCCTGGTTTGGATAACCAATAATAGTGAAGGAGACTATGAAACTTCTCTAGAAACTATGAAATGGGTAGGCTTTGTATTTTGCTGTCGTATCTTCAACCCATCGTGAACACTAGAATATTTTACTGTGACACCACTGCTTTGGGAGGAGTTCCAGTGGAGATTACCTGATCTTGCACCTATCAGTTTAAAGAGCTCAGATGCAACAATAGGTGCATACATAAGTGGCCTTTTGAGGGTGATAGGCACTGCAATTTTGAAACTCTTCATTCGTTTAGTGCAAATGCATTGTCATATTCTTATTATTCAGTGTGTTACCAGGATTTTGTCCTGCAGATAGTGTAGTTGAATTAAGAGGTAAAGTATTAGGTTTTCCTCTACGTAACATAAAAGTAACTTTTTACTTGGGCTTATAAACGAGGGGTTTAAAAAAAAGAATATTTTAGGGTTGGGTTAATTTAAACACCCTTCTTTAATCAATGAGGAGGGTTTTCAACAGTATTAATGTTAACAAATAGATTTAAGAAACTGCACAATTACACAACTCTTGCACAATTTGTAATTATCTCCTATGCAAAATTCAGTAGGAGGAAACACTAAGTTAATAAAGACTGCTTTAGAAATAAACTGCTAGTACAGTGAACTCCCGATTATTCAAATTAATGAAAGGGAGGTTTGCATAAAACATAAGAATAATCCAAGTTTATAGTAATTTACTGGTAGAACATGGGAAAAAACTCAAAAGTCTATACCTTGTAAAAATATTGTGTAAACGTTTGTTTGGGTGATTATTCCGCTCAGTGCCAGATGTGATATTTTTCTTTTAAAAATATAAAGAACAGCCAAAATTGAAACTACAGGTTTCATTAGAATCTATAGAAAGAACACATAAACTTAGTTTATTCCTATATATTTATAAGTAAATTAAATATAAGTAAAATAGACAAAAAAGGTGACATAAATGATAAATATTTTATGCTACAACGTAGTGGTTATGAGAATAAACGTTGAGGTGGGAGAAAATCATATGAAGAAGAAGCTTGGTAGAAAACTTGACATGTTTTTCCTAAAAATATTTTAGGAGAGAAATTCCTCTGGAACTAAGATTCAAATCCACGATCTTCGGTTTTATGTGCCGATGCTCTACCAACTGAGCTAGCTCAGTTTGACTCACAGAACCAGATGGAATCTCTCTCCCACGACTGATTATCCTTAATGGTCTACCTCATTGTGGTCCAACTGATGGCCCGGTCCCAAGCACCTAACTTTTTGTATGTCTTTGTAATCGACAGGCACTTTATTTTCAACATCGTTCTCTGCCATATAGCACTGATAACAGCAATACCTTTTATATATTGTTCTTTGCCATCTCACGACTTGACAGAGATTCAGTAGGAATTTACAACTTTACTTCAACCTACACTTTTTGTGTTCAACGACTCTATGGAGACATCTCCAAATGATGATCCAGATATGCAAAGGGAGTTACACGACCTATAGAGCGGCAATTTTCTATCATAGTATTTTGGAGATTAGATAACAAGGAGCAGTAGGCCTAACCAAACTTTCGAAATTGTGCTTTGAAAATACAATCCATGTTTGGAAGTAAATGTATGTGTGAGTATGCATTTTTTACAATGGAATTGTTAAAAACTAAGCAGAGGAACTAGTTGTCTCAAGATTTACTGAAATTGTCGCTGTGGCTTGCCATTAACCAAATGGAAGTAGATACTGAATCTCTAGCTAAACAACATGTAGCTCAATTTTCTCATTCAGTGTATGTGATAGTTATCTTTTTATTATTTGAGTTCGTAAAATAGGCCTCTAAGACAACATAGAACCATACAGCCATTTTCTAATAAATGTAATGCTTTTAATAATACAGTATTCTAGCCTGTGAATTAATTTTGGAAGTGTCATCTGGCCCTTCTCATGAGAACAGTTGCACCATCGGGTGTGCCTCAATGAATACATATCTACATCTTAAATGTTTTTCTACTTAGAAATGTATGAAAACATAGGAAAGATTGTAACGGTTATAAACAGCAAGGGGGAACCAGTCTTCTCCCAGCTTATAAAAGTGTGAAAACTTATGAAAAAATTGTAACAATTATAAACAGCAAGGGCGAACCAGCCTTCAACTCGCCTATAAACGTGAGAAAAGAAATAAAGAATTTGCAGGCAAAGAGAGTTAAGTCCACCATCCTAAAAAATTGAGATATGTCCATAGAGTTACAGATAAAAATGTTATCTACATTTGTGTTAAGTCCAGTAAGTCATATTCAAAATTGTATGGTAGTTATGGATCTGTGCCTCATGGGTTTATCCAACTCTAAAGCTATGTTGGGCTGGTATAGTGTGTTAAGTCACTCTAATTCTCAGTAACAAGAAAGTGGACTTAACTCTCTTTGCCCGTGCACCCCGGAATTGTAAAGGTAAAGAGTAAGCAAGGAACCCAATATTGTAACTTTCCTGAATCTAAAGCTATTGAGCGAGTTAGAAGGCAAATATGGGCCATATAACATCAAGGAGCTTTTTAAACAGCATAGTAAGCCGAGATGTTTACGAGGAGAATTTAAAACTTTTTCACATGGCACAACATATTTTTCTCATTACCACAATGTAATTACATCCCCCTCCTTTGTTTATAGGATTGTTTGCCACTGTGGGCATGAAGTCTTTGTCCATGTCATGGGCTGGAGTCTGCTTTCACAAGAGTCAATGTAAAAGTCTAATTTACAAGTAAACAAACAAAAAACTGAGAGGGAAAAAAGTTGTATGAAAAATCAACAAACCAGACAACTAGCACACACAAATAAACGGGAGTTCACTATATCTGTATCAAAATTATATAATACATTCTATTAAGAGAACGATTGTATTGTGCTGATTCTATAACTACATTTGAGACGATCAGTGTGGAGAGAAATGACGTGAGAAGAGATTACAATAAATGTGACATAATTACTGATCACAAAGCAATAAATACAATATCCTTCAAGAGATACTAATCTTAACATTAGTAACTTTAATGGATAAGAATGTTTAAAAATATATTACTTTGTGCAGATCTTTGGGAAATGCCAACAACTGAATTCACAGTTTTACCGTTACCTCTATTCTATGTAAAAGAAGACTCATCCAAACAATGCCACAATTAGGAAAGGAATGCATTATTATGCTCCCGTTCTTTCACATTGACAAAAGATATGGATCAAGACATTCTTAAATTAGAAAAAAATTATAACTACTTTTTATTTTTTGTAATCTAATCCTGAAAACAAAATATTTCTTAATAAAATGTAGCACTTATAGCTTTTGTACCACTGTTAGAACATTGAAAATCTTCAACATGCTACTAAATTCAAGATCGTGATGTTCTAGCCAAATCTCAAGTTCCCATCTGTGTTCCTTGCCAAAATAGGGTACTTAAAGATGAACAAATTTATTAACAGATTTCAAATTGAATTTCTTTAGTACTTTGGAAAGCAAGCGCCTTCATTGCTTAAGCAGA
The DNA here is from genome assembly GCA_964059195.1 of Ectobius pallidus. NCBI lineage: Eukaryota > Metazoa > Arthropoda > Insecta > Blattodea > Ectobiidae > Ectobius > Ectobius pallidus. Next base: position 41,634,065 of record CAXKWD010000003.1, read on the forward strand.
ATAGTGAGTAAAGCAATAGCAAATTAACTCAAAATTTCACTTTTTTCTTTCATCCAACTACACATTCAAAATACGTATCTTAGACTACTTATATACAAAGAACTTATGGAACCATGGTCTAGCACTGCATGAACTTTGTGTAAAAATTTCAAGGCTATACTATTGTTTAAAAATATAAACCCAGCAGGCACCTGGGTAAGCAAAGACAACGTCTAGCTATAGGAAATACTACTTTTGGAAATTAGCCTTTTATTACAGAAGTCATGCAAATAATAATCATTTAAACTGTCCATAAATTTAATAGTTTAAAACCTCTTTAAGATGATTTTTTAATCACGTCATACAGATCAAGCCTCTTAAGTTGCCATGTCAATTATATCGCTACAAAGCATCATTCATAAACTCTTCAATGCTCAGGTACATAGAAAACATATCCATGTATTTCCTGTTCAAACATTCTTAACCTGTTATCAGAATCTGTCATTCAATAGAATGTTGGTAATACAACTAGAATAATATTTTACGTGGGATTTTTTATAGTGAAGTGGTACTATAAATAAGGTAGTATATGGTCGGTTGTTTAAAGTCAAACTTCACTTACTTGTTTCTTTTCAAGAATCATGATTTCAATCAGCCTCCTGATCATCCTCAGCTTGTGTCCGACTGTTATGAATTTCAATTGTTTGTCCTTGTGACGCTAGAGCGGGTTGTGTGTTCGGTGACTTCTGTGGAGGGTAGAAATTTTGAATGAGGCTACTCTCTATCCGCCACAGAACACACAACCTGCTCTAGCATAACAAGGACAAACAACTGAAATTCAAAACAGTCGGACACAAGGTGAGGAAGATCAGGATGCTGACTGAAATCATGATTCTTGAAAAGAATCAAGTAAGTGAAGTTTGAGTTTAAACAACCGACCATATACTACCTTATTTATAATACAAGTAGAACTTGCACTATAAAAGTACGTATTCGCTCATTACTAAGAACTGAATCAATTTTCCTTTGTTTGAACAATTAAGAGGACTTGTTTTTGGCAGGGATTATTTCTTATCCTGAGTGATTTAAATTTTTAGTAAAAACCTTTATTAGTATGAAATAGTAAAATGTTTAATGAGTTGTACATGTGATATATAGTAATGTTTCCATATTATGGGCAATGAATTCTTTAAAAGTCAATATTTATATTATGTATGAAACATGTAGTTTAATATTTACTGCATATCGCTGAATATAATATAAATCTACTGGAAGACTAATGTTTTAAAACTTTTATACTTTCACAAGCATGCCCTTCCAAGTTCACAAAAACTTATAGTATAAAAGTACATACAGAAAAGAAGAAAGAAGAAAAAAAAAACATGGAGAGGAAGGAAACACAGAACCTACCATTAATACTTCTTTTTTCTTTATTAACTCTCAAACATTTTACATATAATTTAAAGCTTCGCCAGGAACAAAAACCAGGATGGATGTAAGCATAACAAATTTTTAGAAATGCACTCTATTGCACTCCTCAGGACTGAAGAAATTATGTAAATGAGTGAACTGCTAATAGTTTAAGAAATTTATCTCAGTGAAATCCAGGGAATTTCTGACTAAACCCATTCTAAGTGTAACAAAATGTTATGATCAAAGGGTAGGCCTACATTATTTCTACAGTAAAAATAAAAATCAGATTACAAAGAATACTGGTAAAAGAACAAATCTTAAAAGCGTCTGAAATATATAATTCGACTGAAAATTTTAAAAATTAAAATTGTTAGATTAATTATGAAGATATTTCTTATAAACAAAATGTTATAACATTAGATGAAACATCATAAACAAGGCCTCATAAACTTGAACATTCTCTACACAAAAATATTTTCATCTTTCATACAAACGCCTCAGGAAAATATAAAAAAATGCATTTCCATGTACAAATGTACATAATTTACTTCTTGGAGATAATTTTAAAAGTGAACTCTGTTTCTTCAATAATACTGAAGTATGTTTTTTCCACCGATTACACTAAACAATAATAAGGGCCAGTAAGGAGATATGGTAATCATGACATGTCAGTTATAAAATTGATTTTTGCAAATATGCAGAAACTAAGGGATTCTGATTAATAAAAATGTTGATAAAATAATCGTTACATCCCACAAATAGGTAAAAAGCAAAATACAGTAAAACCTTTTTACATTCCTGCCATTTACATCATTTTCAGCTGGTCCCGTCTTTTATCCTACATCGACAATACATATAGCGTTCCTGCCATTAACAATTTTTAAACAGTTGCATTTCCTGCCATTTACAAATTTTCCCTGTTAGCAGCACTGATTTTTGATGAAGAACTGCTTTTGCTTAATTAAATTTTCCGCAATGTTGCCAACTCTCTTAGAAGCAGTGTCAGTTGCTATTTGAGTTAATCTAGGTGAAGTTGATTTCTTTTGTGCAGGTGCAATTTACTGCGTTTTATTATACTGTAGTTATTTATATAGCATAATTCATCTTCATCATTTGAAGTAATACTGGTGTTGCATGATTTTGGCGGTATCATGGAAGTGAAGGAAAACAATAGAAAATGCACCTCTTTGCAATAAAGTCTGAAATTCTACATTGTATTGATGCACATGTCGGAACATGTGTTAGGTTGGCGAAAGAGGTTGGACTCTCTGTCTCTAAGTTGAAAACCATCTGAATCAATTTAATAGTTAGAGCAATTATTTATTCATTTAATATGTGCGATGTTACAAGAGAAATATTAAAAGAACAAATTTGGTAAAATCCCTAAATCTAGTTAACCTGGAGGTTGCACATTAATTTTTGAATGCTACATACTTGGATCTTTCGTCAACCTTGAAACCTCAATATACAAAACAACATGTATATGTGAAAAAGTCTGTGAAACATATTTTGCACCAAATTTTACATAGTTAATGTAAGTGTACATAGGTACCTATATATTTTCGTGTATTAAATTTTGCAATTTATAGCATTTTAGCATTTACAATTCCTGCAATTTACACTTTCCTGCCATTTACACTTTCTTGAATCAGTCTCTTGAAAAGTGCAAAAAGGTTTTACTGTATATACAACATTATAAATTACTGCTATCATAGCATTTTATAGCAAATTCACATTTTTTAAGGCTGTTTCTTATCTTATAGTACGAAAAAGAAGGTAGATTTTTTATTTTATGACTTTATCAGTCAGGGTAAAATTGCAAAATTTGGTTTCCTTCTGCACTCCTACCCCCAAGGCCCCTTTCTCACATTGTTGTAGTTGGGGCTGACGGTACACTATAAACCGTATTGGTTCGAATATAAGACAAAGTTTATTTCCTCAAAATGTGTTTATAAAAACTATACTCGTCTTATACGTGCAGCCTAACACTTTCAACACTTTCATGAATGTAGCTGTGAAGCGGGAATCCCCACATGATGACGTGCGTACGACCCAAGGTCAAAGTCACGGAGAAATTCACCGTACTTCTGCTTGTACTGCACCGTTACTTCTCTATTCTCTATGCGTAAAGCTTTGTTTGACCATCAGTCATGGCAGACCATGTGGAAAAGAAAGCATCTTCCATTGTCTCAATGCATAAATAAAGGCAAGAAGAAGTAGTTACGACTTAACTTCAAAATTCCATATTACATATTAAAAACAGGTCCTTTTTCCATTACGTCGTGAATCATAAAACACAGAAAATAAAACATTTAATTGCAATGGATCACTCCGAAAAAGTTCTCATGACGTTTCAACCCCACCACGGGGTCTTCCTCAGATGCAACTGAATACTGCTTCTAGGTTATACGTTCAAAACCACACCCCCCTTTTTTATTGACCTCGTTCAAGAATTCTCCACCCGGCTCCCATCACAGCCCCCTTGACGTCATGAGAACTTTTTCGGAATGATCCATTGCAATTAAATGTTTTATTTTCTGTGTTTTATGATTCAAAATTCCACTTTATGTGATGCAAAATCTACTATTAAGCTGTTTTATTTATTTTTTCATAACTATCCTTCAAAAATTCACGGTCATCTTACATGAGAGATCATCTTATAATTGGGCCAATACGGTAATGTACTGACTACAGCTGGCAAGGGCACAACTTTGCGATTTTACCTGGCCTGTATGGAGTAGGACAATTAAAGTGTAACCTAATTTCATCTTAAGTATTCTGGCAGTTCTGACCTTCCATATCGAGCACTGTGTTTGTTGACCAGAATACCACAATAGTGAAAAGGACATTTGAAACAATGAATCAATGCTCCACTCTAACATCAAAAATTAATGTAACTCAGTAATATTTATCTGTTACCTACTGCAATTAATCGCTCAACAATGTATAATTACAATCCCCTAAATTTCTATTGCCCTTCTGAATGTGAACATGGTGACTGAGCAGAGAATCAGGTGTGTGGCATAATTTTAATTTGCAGCAAAAAAATTGGTGACAAATAGAAAATATTTGCAATGGATCACATACTATTCCTCAAATTTTTTTATATTTACTTATTTAGCAACCAACAGTTTATGTTACACCACCTCTTTTAGTATAATCTATTTTAACTTTGGCAACCTCCTCCCTCTCAGGTTTTGCTTATGTCAATTCCCTGTCAGTAGCCAGGCGTTGCCAAAGACTTTATAGTAATTAATCAACAGGACTGATTTTTATCATGACTTTATATTGGTGGATATATTTACACAACTGAAGAATGAATAAATTGCACTGGTTCCTCCAAATGTTAAAAAAAATGGCATGCTGACTTCACCCAACAGAATGTTCTCTAAATGTTTTCAAATGAATGTACCACCTTTGACCTTGTCTCAATTTAAAAACAAGTCTCTATAAAAATTATTTTGCACCAAACTGAAATTCCTTACCTTTAGTTTGTCAATCTTTTGAAAGTAGATGATAAAAAATTTTAATTTTGTGCAAAGCTTTCGAAATGAGTCTACAGTACAGCTCTGGACAAAAGTATGCATTCTCACAGGTTGCTTTCATACAACAACAACAATCCTATTTCCCTAATTGTGGCATTTGTTAGGAAAAGCTTTCTTTAGCTATTCTCTGTAAATTTTTCATAAATAAGGAACACAAGACATATATTGGGAGTAACATGCAGAAGATAAGGAACAAGGCCTTTATAGAAACCCCTAGCCCCTTCATACCTCCAGGTGCGAGTGATGCAATCCCATGAGCCCTTGTAGTCATGGTGCTGATCCTGTAACCGTGCTCGTATCACTTGATATGGGTATGTCAGTGCTGCAGCTACCAGCTTCGAACATGCTGCAAATGTCAGGTACTCTGCTGAACCCTGTAACATAAAATTTTCTGAGATTACAGCATATCCAAATTTTTTATTAGCACTTAAATTTGTCTCAAAAGTGGTTAACATGATCCCACCATGCACCAAGTTATATTGCCTTTATATATTCCCCCCCCCCCTCAGAGGCACCTATTTTTGGTAAACATTTTGGCTAGATTTTCTTGAATTTTTTAGTTATTTCAGTATATTTTTCACTGTTTCTATTTAATTTTTTCAATTCTACTATTTTTGTTAGGCATAAAAGCGTCAACAAACACTAATTTTAATTTATGCAGTTTGGTTTTATTTTCGAAAAAGCAAATGAGCACTTATTTTCAGTATACATAGATTTCACAGTATTTTAAGTAGGATTTTTTTTTTTACAGTGAAGTGATACTATAAATGATAACAAGGAAAAAAGAACTGTAAAGCAAATTTAAGACAATTATTTAGAGGATTTAATCATGATATTGCTTCTGTTAAGTGACAAATACATCTGAAGATAATCCATATACGAGGCGTGTTTTTTAAGTAAGTACCGTTTTGGAATTAAAAAAAGACATGCAAAGATATCGCAATAATTTTATTTTTACATGAAAGCCTGTACCTTAATCTACTTTTCTACATAATTTCCGTGAATATTGAGGCACTTGTCATAACGTGGCACCAGTTTTTGAATACCCTCCTCATAAAATTCTGCCGCCTGACAATTTCCGGTAATTCAAGTTCTCGGTCACAATGCGATACAAAACACTACGAGAATATTGAGGAAACCAGTCGCACATTGATGAAATTGTAAAGCGTCTGTTTTCTCTCACCTTTTCTTCCACTTTCTGCACCAAATCTTCATTAAAGACCGAAGGACGCCCACTCCGTTCTTCATCATGCACATTTGTGCGGCCATCTTTAAATGCTCTCACCCATTTCCTTACCATTCCATCACTCATAATGTTTTGTCCGTAAACTTCACAAATCTCACGATGAATATCGATCGGTTTTACGCCTTTAGCACTAAGAAATCGTATAACAGCCCGTACTTCACAATCGGCGGGACTCACGATTGTCGGAGGCATCTTAAACACTCAGTAAACAACGTATACAATGAAGAATCAGACTGTAATGGCGTCAGTGCGTAGACAAGAGATGTAGGTAACCATAAAAATAAAATTATTGCGATATCTTTGCACGTCTTTTTTTAATTCCAAAACGGTACTTACTTAAAAAACACGCCTCGTAATAACCATTACAAAAAATTAACATTTGCCAATTCTTACAGTATTTTTAAAAAAAGTGAAATCAAATTAACATTTGCAAATTCTTACAGTATTAAAAAAAAAAGTAAAGTCAAAAGGGTCTATGTACCAGCTTAATAACCGCAAAAGGGTCTAGGTACACTTAAACCGCAATGTTACATGGCATTTAAATACATCACTATCTTTAATAATGGTAAAAATGAAAACTTTAAAATCATTAAGGATGAGAACACATAAACATTTACATTCCAAGTTATCCTAAAGGCATAAAAAAAAAGAAAATGTAATGAAAAAGGAAACACTATTCTTTATCACCAAGTCTTACCACGTCTTTAAACACTATAGTAAACACAAATCAACTCTGAACATACGATAAGCCAATAGAATGTCACGCAACTTGCAGTGTTGCAAGTTCACGACTCGCGACTCTGCAAACGTTCTCTGTCTAACAAAGAAAGAGAGAGAGAGCGAGAACACGCGTGCTTACTCACTGCTGCTCTGCGTCAAACATTCACACATTATTTTAACGTATTTCGTTTTTGAAAAATCGCGAACAAAAGTAGCTTGAAATTTTGAAACCTATTACACGTAAGATACAACATAAATTATCTTAAAAGAAAGTGAAGAAAGGCTTACCTTATTGAGCTGTAGAAATAGGCCTACAAAGGGACAAATAAAACTTCTTCGTCTTCGTCCTCTTCACTTCCTTCACCACTCGTGTCACTATCTGTTTCACTGTCCCTAAGATTTATAATTATACTTTCAACAGTGTCATCCCTGTGTATTACTTCGTGGCCCATTTCTAACGCTATCTGATCCAGTTCATATATTTTTTTTCGTGAGTTTTATAAGGGGCAACACGGGCTAGGAATTCTGATATAGTTTCTGTGGGACTGTATGTTATGTTGTGTTCTTGAAGCCATTCCTGAATCTCTCTCTCTCTCTCTTACGTGAATTTGTTGTGGGTAACTTATTTAATAGCCTAGAATGATAGCTGGCGTTATCCATAATTATTATCGAACTCGCGTCCAGATAAAAAAGAAATATGTTCGTGAACCATTCTTTGAACCTGTCCGAAGACATTTCTGTATGATAATCGGTGTTTTTACTTTTAGGATTGGAGCGAAATACCCATTTACTTTCTGGATAAAACCCTGTTTTAGCTGAGCCTGCATGGCATATTATAAGCATACTACCTTTTCCTATTGGTACTTTAAGGCCGCCTCTTCCAGTCGGATCTTGCCATATGTCCCTCCTCGAGTGATTCTGGTTGACCCATGTTTCATCAAGATAAAATATGGGCCTCATATCTCCCATCCCCCTAAGATTGTGAATTGTACGCAGAAATTTTTGTCTGGCTGCAACAATGTCGTCCCTTTCCAGTAGAAATTTCCGGCCATCATTGGTTCTCCTGTACTTAAATTCTAGGGATTTCAAAATCATATACATGGAGGAGACAGAACCTTTATATTTTTTTTTTCTTTCGCATTAAAGAAACTAATTTTTTAGCTGTGGGATATTCCCCCGTATCATACAATTCAAATATTGTCCGGCGTAAAATACACTTTTGAAAACCGTCAAGATTTGCTTTGCGCTTTTTAACTGTGCGATGGTTTCCAGGAGATCTAAAACTGAGCCCACCCCCTACTTCAGTTGATTGTTTTCCCTCCTTAATAATATTAGTCACAGATTGTTCACTAATTTGGCAAGCTTTAGCAGTTAATTCCGGTCATGAAAATCACCATTAACGGCCGTGGGTGTCGGCATGCTGACCACATGCCCCCAATCCTGCCATCTACCTGTGGTAGATGACGCAGTGGTCGGGTGGGAGGCCAAGTCTCTTCAGGGATGTAGCGCCATGGAGTTTATTTTTTTCAGCAGTCAATTCTTTACAAAATTCGTATTATTATGCACTTCGTCGTCCGAAATAGTCTTTTAAAAAACTAAAAACACTGAAAACCATAGCTCTCGCCTGCTTACGCAAAACTTTGTGGGTATAAATTGTTTCACCACTCGTACTAGGCTTGCTAAGGTGACATTACGGACACTGAATTCTCACAAAAGAATACACACGAAACGCTCTTGATTGCTAACACATATAAACTGAAACTGCGTCTGTGTTTTATCTGTGGCTGTGTTTGTGGAAGTGAGAGGGTCTTGTTGTTGTTTATGTTAACAGATAGACAGAAACTTAGTCTAATGTAATCCATCGATGGTGTTATTATTTTAGGGTAGAAATAAGAAAGGATCTCGTTGTTTGTATTAACATTTGCAGGATAAGCGCTATCTTCCGAACGGAGCGTCCTACAGACATGATGTTTGGACAGTCGGCTTCCAAAAAAATACAGCTTTCTAATGGTGATATCAGGAAATACCTAAATTTAATAGATTTTGAGCGCGCAAAGAAATAAGTGAAGTACATCTCTTTAGCGAGGCAGCACGTTTCGTCAACTGTACAACACCGCAGCAACCTAATTCGCTTATCACTTCGTCACGTGACTCTGCCTGCCCCGCCTCAGGTTCAGAGTTGTTCTGTGTTTACTCTAGTCTTTAGCATGGGCATGCATTACTAATAATGTCCAAGTAAAAGCCTTTTGCTTCTTCTGGAATGTATGGGAGAAAGGCAAAACTTTGTCTCTATATATGGTGGCAGCTTTGAGTTAAACTACAGAGAGATTATTTTTGTGATGTGCCAAGAATGTACAGTCCAGCAGCCTGGAAGCAAGTCATTGACCGGTAAAGGCGCTTCAGCTGCACATCACAAAAATAATGTCTCTGTATAATTTTAAGAAACAAATAATTCACAATTTTCAAAAACAACAAAAATATGTGAATATTTGAGCTGTGTATCTGTTAGACAAACATAAAAGCCAATCTATGGCTAATTTCATATAAAAATATAACCAAGTTTACTGGAGAGAGGTTTACTGGTGTATTACTTTCTGTAATTTTTGCATTTCCTTGTAACCACTGCATGTCGGAATTCCATCTTTGAGATGATTTATAGTTGGATTGTTTGAATAGTTTACCAGAAGATGACTCAGAAGTAGAAGATATTTTCCATAGTGATGAGCTAGCTGAAAACGGTGAAGTTGAAAATGTCTTTGGAATATCTGACAAGTGGATCGTCCGAATCCGAAGAAAATGAAAATATCAGACTAGGTGCTTTGATAAAGCTGCTGGTTTTCACTGAATTCAAGACAATGACCAGAAGATGTAATCAAAATTACACTGAAATGTTGACAGTAACAATAAGAAAATGTTGGGCATAATGGTAAAAAATTGTAAGCTGGTGAGTAAAAACATGCATCGATTAATATTTTCACTAAACAAAAATTATAGTTCTTTAACACAAAGAATAAATGTGTTTTTAACATATTTTGTTCAATAACAAAACAAATTGTACAGTACAGCAGGAAAAGGTATGAAAAGTAGCAAATCAAAATGACCGGTAATGGTCCCTACTAGCAAAATTATGCCAGTCATAATACTGATAATGAATGTAATGTAAACTGAACTTATATTGCACAAATATATGAGGGCTGTCCAGAAAGTAACATGTTTTGGCCTGGCCCAGCAGCTTCAGAGCGTTCCTACACTCAGTACGCATCCAGCTGTGTTAGCATGAGCATCATGCCTTTCATACTTTGTCTGCAGTGGAGTGTTAAAATGAGCACTGCAATTGAAAATACCACCAGTTGTGAAGTGTGGTCTGTGATAAGGGTTTTGTTGGCAAAAAATCATAAACCAATTTAAATTTATCACCAGATTTGTGATGTGTACGGCAAAGGAATAATGAGTGAAAGCCAAGTAAGGCAGTGATGCATTGATTCTAAAAATGGCCAAACCAATGTTCACGATGAGGACCACAGTGGTAGGCATAGTGTTGTGACTGATGAACTGGTGGCGAAATCAACAACAAAATCCGTGAAAATCGTCGTTTCACGAATGCGGAACTCTCTGAATATTTCCCCCAAATCACAGGCGGCGGATTTCTACAGAGAGGGTAACGAAAAGCTTGTGCCACGGCATGATAAATGCCTTAATTTGAATGGCGATTATGTAGAAAAGTAGCCTAAGAGTCTACCTTCAAAATGTATGTAATAAAATGTTTTTTTCACTTAGTTTATTTTTTATCTCAAAACGTCTGTTACTTTCTAGACAGCCCTCGTAGATTTCTCATTTGGGCCTCTGAAAATCTACACTCTCCAAACCAAAATGTGAAAGTAATAAATTTTATATAGCTATCCAAAAGCATTATGAACTTACCAGCTTGGTATCAATGGGCATTAACCTATACTCGTTGTAAGTGTTTTTCATCTCTTCATATGTCATGAACTGGAGAGCGCCATGTGATACCCCAAATATTCCTGGCACAAAACCCTGAAAATTTCAAAAACTCGATCAGAAGCTTGAATATAAAGCACAAAACTATTATATCCTAAGGGAAGGTGGTAAGGGGCAGAAAAGAGGTTTTGATGATGATGGGAGTATTCTTGGGTACAACTCAGAGAAAAAGCATTTGCTTATGAAAGTTGGTGCCAAGGTTACATTTTTTTGCACACAATAAATTTTAACTTTGTAAATAAGTCCTGTAAACTGGACCATTATTTCCGAGGATACTTTTTTAGAATAGAAGGATAGAAATGACTGAATATTCAAATAAGTGTTCACTACATTGCTTTTTTCCACTGTTTTACATTATTTGTATTTCAGCCCTACAAATTAGAAATAAAATGGGATAAAAATTTGGAAACATGATTTATTGATCTAAACAGTGAATTCTTTAAGTTGATATAATTGTTTTTAATAAAAATAAAAAATATATCAAACATACAGGTATTTCAATGTTGTACTTTTTCTTAGCCCACTCACACTATATCAAACAAACAGGAATCTAAAACTATATTACTGTAAAAAGGTAGTAAAAACATCAGTCTCTTGGAATGAACAGTTGAACAAGATATATTATCTTTTTTTTTTTTTTTTTTAATAATTATTGGATTTAAATTTAGTTACCGAGTTAAAGAGCTTAAAACATTGAAGCTGGAATTAAAGAGGCCATGGAAACCCAGTGGAATACCACGTTGTTTCCACCAAATATGCCTCACTGCTAGTCGGTTGTTTAACAGCTACTCTATCCTCCACATAGCAAAAATTGGAGAATATTCTTTAGGTTGCAATTAAAATGAAGTTGTACATATTTGTATCGAATAATTTCTGGATAAATGTGCAATTTCCCAGATAAAAGTTAACATGACAAATCTTAGTGCAGGCTAGTACAAGTGAAACATTAAAGTAAGTAAGCAAAGTAAAGAAAGAAAAAAAAAAGAAAGAAAAAAAAGGTAAAGTTAACAATTGGTAGTTTTTACAAAACAAAAAGTAATAAAACAAAAACTTACCCTATAAAGACCACGTATTCCTTCATTATGATAGATCTTATGCAGAGCATCCATCATTCCTGAATAGCGTTTGCTATCAGGTAATGCAGTCTTGTCCAACTCGGAATACTGTAGACACAGACGAGTCTTCACTACCCAGATAGGGTTTGTCATGATAAGAGTGAGGATACCTGCCTCAGCTGCTGCCATCATGTGCAATGTGGGGCCCAGAGGTTTCTTTGTGTTCCCTCCCTGGATCCAAGTCTTAATTGAGTTATAACTGCACACACAAGGCAATATATTAGTTTCTTCCTGAAAAACATTTTCTTGGCCCTAATTATGAAGAAGTCGGCCACCGTGGTCTAGAGGTAGCGTGCCCACCTCTAGATCCGCAGGGCGCGGGATCAAACCCGGCCGCGGTCGATGGATTTTTCAGGACGTAAAAATCCTGGGCACGGAGTCCTCCGGGAGGGACTTTAAGCTGGGGGTCCCGTGTTGTAGATTTACGGCACGTAAAAGAACTCCAAACCTAAATTAGAGCCTCTGGACAAAATTTCTCGGCCCTTTCACGTCCAAGAAATACTTAGTTTCCAGAGAGGGGTTGCGAGGCGATGGGCTTACCACCTGTCCCTCTACCCTCTCTCGGAAAATAAGCATATCAAAATTAGTATAGGTAATGAAACCTCCACTTGGAGGCCCCTTCGCCCCACCTGGGGATCATAGGGTACCAGATACAGATACAGAATTATGAAGAAAAACCAAATATAAGGTGCATCGTTGCATGAGACATATCCCGCCCTAACCCACCCTCAGTGAAGCACTTCCTTTTATACCACGATCTAGCAAATTCTTTGAGGATAAACAGACTGACAAACCGTTGGTTACAAGGCAAACCTCGCATTTTTAATATTTGGTACAAGGGGCAATCTCGAATTTTTAATATTTGGTACAAGGGGCATTCTCACAGTTTTAATATTTGGTACAAAGGCACTCTCGCATTTTTAATATCTGGTACGGTCAGGAGTGTCGGCGACAATATACAAGGATAGTTTGTCACCATGCTTCGCTCAGAAACAAAATGTGAATATCGAGTGGGCGGAGCTTAAAGTGCACCTTATATTTGTCTTTTCTCCCAAAATCTCCTGAGCTTCGGAACTAAACTACGACAATAATTATGTTTAGATGCAGGATACAAATTTATAACTCTGTTCCAAGTATTAACATGTTTTGTAAACATTAACTCAATTTAGAATTATTTTTAAAACCAATTCTCTAGAAATGGAGTTACTGACCAGATTCTATTCAAATTCGATTCGATGTAAACTTTAGTGAATTCAATCCAAATGTACAAACATACACTCGTACAATCAGTTGTTATTTGTTTTGTCACCTCTTCGGTCATTTTAATCACTATATTATTATCACATTCTTTTATGTCATCAGCTGTGTAAAAAAACATTTTTAAAAAAAATTAAATAAAAAAATAAAAATTATAATAAATAAATAAAAAAGGAACTGAAGAGGAAATTGAGCTTTCAGTAAGAACTGGAGAGGAGGGTGATGGTTTTTTTGTGAGGGATGCACCATAACCTTTGGAGGAATGGGCACCCCTGATGGGGGGGGGGGGTGACAGAAGAATTTAATAAGCATGCCCAAGCTATGGTTAGACCCTATAAATATTGTTTCTTTTTTTACCAAAATATAATCCCCTCCTACCTTTATCATGGAAACTTTCTATACAATCATACTTACAAGAGGAAATAGAATCCCCAAGCGCTACCAGAGCCCCATACATTTGGTGTCACTCCTCTATACAGTCCTCTGGCTCCTTCTTGTCGAAAGATAGTTGCCATCGCACTCCTAAGTCCTTGATACTGAGGAGTAGGTGTTTGTCCATCATTTACTAAAAGAACAAACCATTTCTTTAGTTTGATATTTTTTCCATAACTTCTTCAGAAATTAAATTTATTTAAAAGTGACAAAAATTACGCTAACCATGAGAATTATCACTGTTCCATGGCATCATTTCACTTGTTCTATTTCATTAAGGGATTCAACGAAGTCAATTACACACAGTCCAATGTACAGTAAAAGATTGTTACAAATACCCTTTATTTTTTCGGACTCACTCTCAAGTAACATCAAATCAAATTTAATTCTATCTACCACATTTTATGAACACTGATTCTATATTAGTTTATTTCCAGATGTTGACTAAAGAAAAAAATGATTAAGCTTCTGTTTTCAAGAACTGTGCGAAAAGAAATTAAAACATATACAAAGCACTGTTCAACGTACAGAAAGCAGAATCTTATAACATTACCTAAATTCAAACATTAGTACAGCAAGTGAAAACGTATTCCAATTGTTTCTGTAAGCAATCTGACAATGCAAGTTTATTATTCTGTGATTCTAGTTTTGTAAGAACTATGGCAATAGGCTATATAGGTATTTTTTTTAAGTTAAGCTTTAATTATACCCACTCCTTTGAACATCGAGGTCATATCAGGAGTTCTGGTTCTATAGGTGTACAAGATTAGGCCATCTATTTGCTAAGGTTGATATGTTACAGCTTGTTAATTTCAATTGTTGTTCAATTTTAATGAATATGATACAGGATGAATTTGGCATTTGTCTTTATGATTGGGGAAACCATGAAAAAATCCAAGTCAAATTAGCCAGCCATGGGATTTGAACCCAAGATGCTACCATCTTGGCTACCTCGCTCAATATCTAGATTTCCTGTTCCTTCTTAGTTTATTCATACTAAAGAGGGAAAATCTACTATTAAAGCTTTAAATAGTAACATATATCAGAAAATTAAGTGGAGGGAAAGGAAATAGACATTAAATCCATGTCTGGGATATTAATACAAGTAAGAATCAGCTTGAAAAATTTTTATGTCATAACCGGTTATGACATAAAAATTTTTCAAGCTGATTCTTACTTGTATTATATATCAGAAAGCCTATTTTGGAGTTAATTAAAATACATGAATACTTTAGGCCTTTGTACAGGGTTTTAAAATTAAACCTTCACTGTTTACATGGTGTTTCGCTGGCGGCGGTGGCTGGGCAGGCAGGAGTCGCTTTCCCTGCACCTAAACTCTGCTTCTTAGAACATGTATAAAATCTTACCTTACAAAAGATGCTGATAATGTCGTCCTCCCTCAAGTAATCAGATGTTGTATCGGGAAAACACATTCTGGTTGTCATGGGCACAGTAATGCTTCTGATTTCATTCCTAATGTTTTCCTTTAATTATTTCAGTGTGTGAGAATCTATCTTTCAGGTTACCCCACAAGTAAAAATCACATTCAGTTCACGCTCTTATACAGATACACTTAACCATCACAGTCATCACTAGGGACCGGATTTTTAGGTTTTTAAAAACACTGTTTTAGGTTTTCCATTAGGTGAAATAGTTTTTTTTTAGGTTTTTGTCCAAAATATCGTCTTCGGGTAGAATAATTGGTTAATGAATTTGAATATGCTACATATAATTACATACATAATACTTGTAAAGTTTAACTTAACAAAATTAACTTAAATTTGTGTCAACTGCTTTAGGACAATATTATACAATAGAAGAAAGAAAGCATAAACAATCAAAAGAAGCAGTGAAAATAAGATTGTCTCACATTTCCTGGTTACAGTTTATCACTAAATATCTTTCAAGATTCTCAACTGTGAAGTTCTTCCTGTTATCCCTTAGAATACACTTGAAGGCAGAAAATGTCCTTTCAACCTCACATGACGTCAACAATGGTTGTTCGTATGAATATTTCAAAAAGAATACGCCGGTACTCTCACACTTCCTCTCTTGATACTGTCATCCTAGACGACATTGGGTTGAACGAAACGCTGGTGGTATTAATTTCAACCCGACAAAAATTATCTCTCCGCAAAATATCGATTTCTCAACTGACAAACAAAAAAGTAGCCTAAATTAGTTGTTTTAGGTTTTATATCCCGTTTAGGTACATTTAGGTTTTTATACCCCATTTAGGTATTTTTAGGTACCACAGAATTAATGTGGGTGAATCCTTTGGACATGATTCGAAAAAGTGTATGATCGCTTTATGTTTGGGAAGTAAGGAAAAAAATAGGTAAAAACCTAAGAATCCGGTCCCTAGTCATCACAAATAGACTACATTACTCCTAGATTGTTTAGAGTAATTCTTTTATGAAAAACCTAGTTGATTGTTTTAATTCATCCTATAAGAGCTGCTTACTTTGCTTTTTTCCAGTCTGTTAAGAGGTATGGTTTAATATTTTGGGGAAACTGTAATAAAATTAACAGTAGGCCTAGGCCTATTTTGGTTTTACAGAAAAAAAAATTATAAGAATAATGACTCACAGCAATGAATTGGCGCACTGTAGACCTTCGTTTGAAAACTAAATGTTTTATTAATTTGTGACTTGGTATTATGACTTGGTATTGTTCGTTTTTAACAAATGTGATAATTATATGACAAATTCTGATGTTCATCCCTATCAAACAAGAAATAATGCAAACCTTATGATACCAAAGCACAGATTGCACAGAATTAAAACAAGTCATATTATAATACCTGTATAACAAAATTCCTAGTTATTATCATACTTCACCCCTGAATAATTAAAAAATAAATAAATAAATAAATTATCATTGGTTATCTGGCCATCCGTTTTACACATTAATCAAATTTCTTGATCTACCACAAAACAGCATTGTGATTTGAATATTTTATAGCTTCTTTATTGTTATCAATATTAGGCCTATTGTTGTTATTAATCATTCTGTATAACACTGACAAAGCCGACTGTACCAAACTCAAAGACTGAATAAAGTATGTATGTATAAATTTGTAGGTCAATCTGACTGCATTACATAGATATCAGGATAGAGTAGCACTGGATAATTCTGGATCAGAAACTGACACTGATAACCTATGTGACAATGGGTTAGCAAGTTTAAATACATTTATCTCCTTATGACACAACCTAAACTCTAACTTCACTGTTCTTGAAGAGAAAATAGGCCTATTCAACAAATATTCTAGAACGAATAATGAACATAAAACCCTGCAACACTGAATGAAATTGTCATACATAGAACTTTTGGAATTTATTCATGCTGGAGGAGATGCAAAAGTTTAGAATTCCTACATACAAACATGCAAAATAGGGAAAGTGTTTATTCTTGCAGTTTGTACCATGGGTCTGTGATTAAAGAAACCAGAAAAAACTTATCTTTGCAGTTGGTTTCTGGGAATGAATACTCAAGGGTCGTAAGTGTAAGTTTCGTGGCTTACGAGGGAAACACATGTGAAGGTTTGATTTCTGTTCTACTTTCAAGAGATTAAAGAATTAACAATACAGTTAGCTTGTAACAGTTGATTAGCCCTGAGCTTTGGGAGTCCCATTGCCTGGAAGGTCATGTAGCGATACTGGTAAGTCGGAGCCCATGTAATAGAAAAGAATGAGTTTGTTTAATCTTGCTTAGTATCTTGTTTAGTATTACCTATCAAAAATGTATATTATTGTGCTAACTTTGATTGCAAGAGGTACTAGAAGTACTGTCCCTCAATTACCACATCCATGAATCATTCACAGAAAATTTACATTTAGGCTCACACGCACATTCTTCTTCTGTGAATCCTGCCTAATTCAATTCTGTTTCTGATCTCTCTCCTCTCAGTAAACACAAGGTAAGTGCTAGTAAGCATAATGAGCCTATGCAGTATTATTAAATTACTGGAAAGTGAATTTGACTACACCATGGTTTATTACTTCACAGCTATATGCCCTCTGACCTTTTCCACTACTCTCTTGAGATAGCCAGTCTGAACCTCGTGCTAGCTGACACTAACCTTGTACTACCTGCCACTGACTTTGGATTATCTA
This sequence comes from Ectobius pallidus, assembly GCA_964059195.1. Lineage (NCBI taxonomy): Eukaryota > Metazoa > Arthropoda > Insecta > Blattodea > Ectobiidae > Ectobius > Ectobius pallidus. Next base: position 41,651,889 of record CAXKWD010000003.1, read on the forward strand.
TTATCACTAACTTTGCACTACCTGCCCCAAACCTTGAGCTGCCTAGCTGAAATCCAAGTAGCCTAAGCCAATCGCTAATATAGCAAGATTATTCCTAAATTTCTAAATGCTTCCTCTTTTCCACTTTCATTTGAACTAACCTCGGGGATTCTTGGGAACTCTGCACTCTGTAATTTCTTTTCTTATTGTTAGAAACACGAAAAATGGTCATATCTGAGGTTATAGCCTAAGTTCTTTAAAACCTATAGAATTCACATAAAAACTCAGTTTGTTCTTAAAATTTTGAGAAATGAAAGAAAAATCATAACCTAAAAATGGCACACAATTTGTACTAATTACATTAGGTGATCAGGTTATCATGACAGAGGGTACGGAATGCAGAATCGATCTTATTGTGAAACAGTGTAGGCAATCTGACGATGTTGATGGTGGTTATGGTGTTGCCACTAGAGCTACCTTCACTAGCTAACCTAACCCGTCACAAACCGAGATTATATTGCAAACCTCGTTTTATCAGTCATTAACCTCGTTCTTCTTCATCCCATGTGTAAAGCTACTAGCAGTATTGTCTGATGCAATCGAAATAAATCGATCATAGACGACCAGTCAGTGTCTTGGAGAAACAATCTACGGGCCACATAACCTGCGCTGCAACATCCAGTGAATTTCATGCAGTGTGAAAGAAGACCCCTAACCTCAAGCTACCTGTCACAACCTCAAGTTACCTGTCACAGACCATATACTACCTCAAGCTACCCGTCACAAACCTCAAGCTACCTGTCACATACTATTATATACTACCTGTCACTAACCTTGCATTGGCTAATTGGCACTTTAGGTCGCCCTTGCACCAAACAATATTTCACAATTATACAAAAAGGCCGTATATATGCCATTTCACATTTCACAATTATAAAAAACAAAACAATATTTCATAATAAAAAAAAGACCCTTGCATCATATATTTCACATAGAGAGTAGGAGTGGGGGACTCAGGGGCAACCTGAAGTTCCATTTTCCCCTTGCATCATCTATCACTAACCTTGCAATACCTGTTGCAAACCTCAAACTATTGCTAACCTTGAACTACCTGTTATTAACCAAGACCTAAATTACCTTGCTGTCAAAAGGACTTTAAACCTCATTACTAGGGTTCGGATGTTTATGACCTAAAAAACTGGAAAATATGACCTTAAATATGCCCTTAAAAATGACTAAATATGACCCAAAAAATCGTAAATATGACCTAATAAAAGAAAGTATTTTCTAATAATAAATGTTCCACTTTTAAACGTTTAATGAAACTAAATTACTACATCGCATGAATGCAATCAGGATCGTGTTTTTAAGAATTTTACATATTATTCACAGTTTTGCTTGTAATGGACATCTAATTTTAAAGCATTTGCTTCTGTATGATTGCTTCACCACTTCAATATAATATTTTGTAGTCCATGCGTGTCCCTATAAAACGTGAAAAATTGCATTAATTTAAAAATTAAATTTCTATTAATTGGGCATAAACAATAAATTAATTAAATAAATTTCAAAGTAGGCTAATACGTACCAGTTTTCAGTCTCCATTTTTGTCTGCATTACACTATACAATCACGTGCATTTTAAGATTATCGAATAGAAATCTTCTCCTGTTGTCACTTAATATCGTCTTAAACCGCGAGAAGCTCCTTTCGACGTTACAGGATGTCACAGGTGCATATTTGAAGAACGTCATTAAATCGTTTTGCAGCCGTCACTTTAATTTCACACACTTTGCAATACAAAATTTTCCCGTCGGTGCAGAAGTGGTTTTCTCCAAACTCCTTAACAAAACTTTTTAGTTTTACACTTTCAGAACACTTATTTTTCGGCATTTTGATGTTACCCGATACCACTGCAAGTGTGAACTGAAAATCTTTTAAAACTGTCTCTATTGAAAGTTGTTAACAACAAGGAGGAAGGCGGTAAAACCCCGTGCATTGTGCTTCAACTACCTGCACTTGTTACTTACTGTCCCTTCACATTCCAGTTACAGTCAAACCAAAATATTAGTAACTCTTTCTCGAAAAAATTTTAACTCTACGATTTAGTGCCTACAGTATACTGTGCAATTGCAGTCTTTTACCGAATTTATTACTGAAATATGACGTTAAATTAAAAAATGACCGAAATATGACCAAAACTATAAAAATGTCCAAAATATGACCTGTGCAATTGTGCTCTTTTACCGAATTTATGACTTAAATATGACATTAAATTAAAAAATGACCGAAATATGACCTAAACTATAAAAATGTCCAAAATATGACTTTATATGCAAAATAAAAACGGTCCAATTAGGATAACAAAAGTGCAATTCGTGTTTAATTTCAGTTTGCGGCAAGATTAGATGTCAGGATAAAAATATGATAACTTATGTCATGAACATCCGAACCCTACTCATTACCTACCTACCTGTCACTAATCTCATGTCACAAACCTCGAACTACCTAACAGTAGGCCTAATCTCAAGATAGAAGTCAACTACATAATGTATGTGAGCATTAAGCACTCAAACATATTCAGTCTTCCTGCGAGAGGAGGGTAGAAGACACCATTTCCATACTATGCATTTATGAACGAGCAGAATACAAAATAATGGACTTTCTTAGCTGCTTATGAGATAAATGCTTGATGTTATACAATATTGCATGTCTTTTAGGAAGCATTTCATAATTTACAGGATTTTGTTTATATTTTAAGTAGAATCTGCTGCGTACAGCCATAAAGAGAAAAAAGTAGGTCTAATTTATGCCGTGCACGAGTCCCCCACTCCAACTCCCTTGACAGGACCCGCCTGGAAAGTAGGGGTTTTGGGTGGGGAGAAACTTAAAATAGTGGAGACATCTAGCGGCGGCATTTGAACTACTAGCAGTGACATTAGCGCCATCTAGTATGCAACTGGTGAAACAAAAAAATTGAAAAATTAAATAATTTATTTCTCCTTTATTCTTTTCCTCTCTTCCATTCCCATCTCCTTCCTCTCACCTCCTCTTCACCCTACCTACCTATCCGAGACCTATTTCTAATCGTAAATTTTGGATCGACCGGTTTTCGAACTCAAGACCCCTTGCTTTGTAGCTAGGAGCCTTAACCATTACACCACGAGTAATGAGCTGTGAAGGAAGCTTTCGTATATTTGAGTTATGATAGAGGGGATTTCATGAGTTTTAACGCAAGAATCGGTTTATATAATCTTGAGATATTTTGTTAGTTATGAAAAGAGCAGTGTTGGTGCAATGGAAATTTCCTGCATCAATTAAGCCATGTTTTATGTTATGGCGTTTTTTTTTATTGTTGTGAAATATATTGTTAATATTGTGAAATAATATTTTGTTTTTATAATTTGTGAAATGTTCTGTTGACATATAACTTAGGCTATACAGCGTTTTTTATAATTGTAAAATATTATGTTTGGTGCAAGGGTCTGTTTTTTAATTGTGAAATTCCGCATTACCGAGCGGATGGCGGGTGCGTAGGAGCAGGCAACGGGTGTGTAGGAGAAGCAGCCAGGCAGGCAGTGAGTGGAAGGGGGACCAGTGTGCAGCATAAAGTACTCTTTCGCCACCATAAAATTCACCGCTCGAAAAGGGTGTCACATGTGATCTGATGAACTATTACTCATTAGGCTACTAATAGGCCAACAGGAAAAAAGGTATTTTATGCCGCACACGAGTTTTCACTCCCACTCCTATAATTGTGAAACATGATTTTTGGTGCAAGGGTATTTTTTTTTATTACGAAATATTTTGTTGTTTATAGTTGTGACATATTATGTTTGGTACAAGGGTCTTTTATTATTCATATTCGCCAGCCAACATAATTTTGATACTTAGTAGTACGGTACTGGTTATTCGTAATATTAGGCTGACAATGTGCACTCAAAAATGTTCTGTCTTCGTGCGAGAGGAGAGAAGGCCTAGTGTAAGTTCTCATCTGTTTCCACAAATTTTGTTTTTTATTTATACCAGTAATGGTATAATTAGTAATTAGTGCACATGCCTAATTAATTTTGAAGTGCCTGCGTTTTAAGAAAAAACAGATTAAACTATTGCTGTTTCAGAAACATATAGACCTAAATAAGTATGCTTTGTGAGAAGCTATGATGTTGTGACCCCTCTTTTACCCAAATATTTCGTTGCATCACAATTAGGCTACCCCTATTGACTTTACATTCAAAATTTATAAATTATTCTGCAATAGAGGCATGTAAGTTGGACAGTAATAGTAAAGGCTTGCCAAAATTGATAGATATATGCATATGCATATATAATATTATCAAAAACTGATAGTTTTCATTAACAAAAGATAGGCTACACAAGGAAACTTCCAGTCACACATATTAATCTCCAAGAAATAAAACTGACATTACCTGCAAACCTAATTTTGATGAGATCCAAAGGATGCAGAATTAATGTTGATGCTACACCACCAGAAATACCAGCAACTAGATGTTCATATTTCACATGACTTAAAACGCTAATTTTATGGCTTGGAGACGAAGCTCCTGTAGCTTTCACTGTCGTCATTTCGTTTTCTTGTTTCGACTTATAATGCTGAACAGAAGAATCATTTTGTTTATTTTTACTTCCCGAATCTCTTGTAAGCTCCAGCTGACACTTTTATCTATCACAATTACCAATTACACCAACTAAAATACACTAGCACAAAAAGCTTATGCAATCCTTTCCATTCGTTTCGCAGCCATTAAACCCATCACCTCGACCGCCATGCCATGAATAGCCATTGTTGCCAACAAAATTCTAAAATATACCATTACTTGATTATCCACAAAAAAACAGTTTGTCCATACGTAACTAAAAATCCCTGGGTTCAAAAACAGTAAAGGGATAACAGTAACAATAAAACCCCTGTACTTTTTAATGGCATAATTAATAAAAATGAAATAGGTGAAGAATCAATTTAAGGATGGGCGTCCCTAAGGTTGCATTATGTACTGCGAAACCACTCATATCCAATGAACTAATTATGTTCTTATATGGGTAATCTAACTGTAGCTCCTCAAAATAGCGGACTACAGTACATTACATTCTTCTCATTCCATGCTAAAAAGCTTGCCAATCACCTTTGGAATTCAGCTTTACCTGGAATAATCAAAATAAATTCCGATTCTTCTTTAGAATAACCAACAACCTTCCAAACCAATCATCCTTAAAATTTGTATTTCTGTTCTATTTCCATGTTCACTACCACCTGGGAAGAATTAAATATATACAGTATAAATGAAAAAATAGAAGAGTATAAAGATAACTGGAAAGCCCACTTAAGTCGTATGAATAACGAAAGGATCCCAGTTCTAGTAAATGCTTATCAGCCTCGAGGAAGAAGAGACGTTGGACGCCCGAGGAAAAGATGGGCATAACATTGTGAAGACGGAACAGGCATTAATGCCTAATCCCTGCAAGGTTGATGATGATGATGATGACTACCACCTGGAATTGACTGTCGTTAAATGCAATTCCAGGCCCTACACTGCTATTTCATTTGCCATCATTATGTCTTCAAAGACAGAAGCTGTGCTTGATCTATGTGAGTCCAAGTGATTTATGCAATTTAGCGCTGATGACTGATATCAGTTTCATGCGCTCAGCAGAATCACTGAGTTCCCAGAGGTTGCTGCACAGATGACAGTGGCTGAAAGCTTTGACCATCAACATATATCTAAAAGACTGAGTTGTGATTGGTAGCTAAATTGTGAAACCCTCCTAATTACTCGATAATTCAATTCTATTCTATACTTCGAATTCACTTTCAACTCATTTTTAAAATGTTGAAGTCCATTAACTACTTCAAAACGAGTTCCTGATCCTCGCTTACTAATGGTGCACTAGCACATAGATGCAGGTTAAATGCTTATGATAAGGAATACATGGATACACAGATGTGATGATGAGCAGGGTCAAGGATTTATGTCGGGCTGCAGTAAACTTTCGCAATTATTAAACACACAAACTTCAGGAGGCAAAGTCTTTCAAAACTGTATTTAAAGTTTCTAATATATATCTACTGTTTTACATGTTTTTAAGAGCAATGGATAGACAGTTTAATTACATTCAAGGCATTTTGAGGTAAATATTGGTATAGTTAGAAGGACTGAAGGGAAAGGGTCACAAGTCCACAGTATAATAAAAATTCATAGCTGATACTTGATATGAATCAATACCTGTAAATTGATATTTTTCAGTCAGAACAAATGCCCACACAAAGATTTTCCCCCTAGTGCTGTTTTCAGTGTATCAGTAACATGATAACATGAATTTAATACATCTCATTGAATGTATAATGTGTAAATTCACATGTTTGTTTCTAAAAAGGGTCTGTACATACAAAAAGATATAATTTTACAATGGAGCAAGATGGAAGATGGTTTGCAAACTGAGCAATTACTCCCACAACATCTGTGGAAGTCTTACAAAGAGATTGTTAAAAAACTATCTAACTAGATTTTCTTCTTTAAGTGCAGTTATGAATGTGGTGATTTTTCTACTTTATGCATAATACTGATCACTGGAAGATACCAATTACTTTGATTACAAAGTGTACAAGAATAGAAATCATCCCATATATTGTATGATAAGAGACATGGCAAATAAATGCCACCATGTCACTAACAGCTTGGGAGAGCCAATACATAAAAATCTTAAATCTAATGCTGGCTTAACCATTTAAATGCTTGAGAATGGACAATGAACAGACCGTACAGAACTGATTATAGACTACAGAGAGATATTTAATAATTCCAAAACCAATGTCTTTACTTTTGTACTTAGGGACCCTCGAAAGTGATTTTCTTTAAAATATCAAATATAAAGGTTTCATGTTCACCAAACTTTCTTATATAGGCTACTATGAACAAAATTAAAACACTGTAACAGGTATCAAGGTAGACTAGTACATGACATAATTAACCAATATTTTACAATCATTTGTAATGATGTCACAATTTTGGACTCAATTCCCAAAAACAATTTAAAATCAATTAAAAACCAATACAAATTATTACAAACAAATGTTCTATTTAGAGTTTCTTTACGCTCATGGCCTTGTGACTGACTACAGATCTGACTACACTTCTCGCCTGGAATCTGAAAGCTTCGTGACCGTTAAAATTTGAACAAGATGTTGACAGTCTACATGCGTGGAGTTCTTAATCCCACCATGAAAATAAGTCCAAGGCTTCATGCTCTTTAGTTAACCACGTGGATACCAGCATGATACCGTCAATGTTTTCATCTCAGCAAGTTTCGCTTGCATGCTTTCAGTTTGAGGGCGAGTACTGTATAGATCCATGGGCCCGGGTTCAATCTCCAGTACCTCCTGACAGAGGCGTAACGAGGGGGGGGGGGGTTTGGGGGTTTGAACCCCCCCCCCCCCATTGATTAAAGAAAGGAAAATTGAATAATTTTTTTAAGTCTGCTTATAAATTACTTAATACGAGTATAAAGCTTGGGAAGCTTAAAACTCGTTATTGTTCATCTTAATTTTTTAAATTTTCCGGGGGAGGGCCCCCGGACCCCCCTCTCCCTGGGCCCCAGACGTTATGACCCCCCCCCATATGGTCGGCCTGGTTACGCCTATGCCTCCTGAGGTAGAGAGGTTTGGAATGGGGTACACTCAGCCTCGTGATTCAAATTGAGGAGCTAAGTAGCAGCTCTGGTCTTGGAAACCACTATTAATGGCCATGGGTGTCAGCATGCTGATCACATGCTCCCCAATACTGGCACCTGCCTATGGTAGATGATGCAGTGGTCAGGTGGTAGACCTAGTCCCTTTAGGGATGTAGCAGATATTGCAATATCTGACAGCACTGCACGAAACTAACTCCTATTGGATTGTGGTTCACAATGTGGGGAAGACACACCCACTTCATGGGTCTACAGATAAAGCTGCCAAACTGTACCTTAAATCAATACTTCTGCCATGCGAGAAATGTTCAGTCACAAGAAATATAACATATTATTTCTTTAAAATTAATCTTATAAGTGAAATACAGTGACAAGCATTATTTTGTGAGTAAATACAATAGTTTTTCATCTCTCTCAAGCTGTTTGTGGAAAAGTAAAGGAAACATATGCTCCTAGGTACATTTCGGTAGGATGAACTGTTTATTAAGGAGTGGTCTTCTTCTGCATCTTATGAGCATAATTACATTTTCCTCTACCCAACCGTGTATTTATAATGAGTCTAGAAATTAAGTTTGGAAGTACTAATGATTGTACTTCTAAAATTTAATTTCTAATTTGGACCAAAGTTTAATTTTATAAATACAGGTCTTGAAAGGAGGCTACTTAGCAACAGTTTTTAAAAACTGTTCAGAATTATCCATAGCATTATTACAAAAGCCCTCTATCTATAGGCTGTAGGAAAATAAGCCTATCAGTTTTAGTGAAGTACATTGGAAAAAAAAAACTGGCTTAAATTATGAATAAAAAATGACAATTTTAAAGTAAACTGGTTCGTCATTTTTGGTCCTCCAAGTTGTAATTTATATCTCAATTAATTATTTTATAAAAGTATTATATCTTTACTCATACTTATGATCCTTTGCTTTACCTTACTTATTTTGTGTTACTGTAATATCAAAGAATACAGAACCAGTATTAATGCAAATTCTAGTAATAGCACATTATTTATTTAACTCTCCCTTTTTGATCACCATAAAACACAATTTATAAAATCATAACATTATGAGTAACAATGTTACTCCCCCAGATGCAGATTCTGAAGACGAACACTCCAAAAGTACTTATGCTCCAGAAAAATGTAAGCCATCTATCTCGGTTGACAGTCAAGTCTAAAATTCTATAAAAACAAACATAGAATTCACAGTTCCATCACTTTTGGTGACATGTTCAAATTTGTAATACATTCCTGACTAAAAATTAGGTCGATTTTGTTTATAGGGTAAAAGCCAGTTCTGGTAAATAGGTATGCCATACTTCAAAAAATTCTTTCAGTAATACATATTTACAAAATAATGATATTTATAATTTTTTAAATAGCATATATATATAATATTTTATAATAAAACTGCTCTACTAGGAAACATGGATATTATATACAGAAATAATGTATTTTTTCTCTCATTTAAATGTAAAAAATTCCTACATTCAACAACATGGCTTCTCAAAATTTAATGGAAGATTTTCTGTAGAAATATGAAAACGAAGCCAGTTTTAGCCACATATTTTACAAATGTTTACATGCATACAGTTGAGTCAATTCTTTTAAAAGTTACCCATTCAATACTGAAACAGGTTTAAGGGAACTGGAGGGGGATATTGGATTTAAAATATTTGGCAACTAACACACAGTTCTCTTTTAAAATTTCTCAAGAGCAGAGAAATTAATTAGTGTCATTTCCACATGCCACTAAGAATATTTTGGCAACAATCTAAAAAAGAAAACAATAACAAAAATCTATTTACAAAAAGACAATTACAACAAATTATCTCATAAAAGTGTAACTGGAAACTTAATTATTCTGTAAGAAGAACTATTACACTAAGACTTCAGCAAGTATTTAACTTCAAAAGGATAAAGCATGTTAGAGCTTCCTATAAATCTGTGAGCAAATTATACTATTCATACATCACCATAACTCAAGCGACCACTTTAAAGCATTCTCCTGTATGCAGTAATCAAAATAAAAGAGCAACTCAAGTGTTAAAAATAGGTTTTGTTATCATCTAAACAATTTATCTTCAACATTCATTCTTAAAGCTGTTATAATATAGAAGATGATATTGGTTGATGAATGGGATTTGTGCTTTTTCTATTGTCAGCCAATTCCAAAGGAATGTTTGCGGTCTGCCCAGCATGAATAACAGAATTATGAATAACAGAATTACAATTTCAAGATAACATTTTATTCTGTGATTCTCTTAATCCAAAGGTTAAATTAAATGCATATTGCAATGAAGTTTATTTCAAGTATATTTTTATTTAATGAAAGTTATTGTCAAGTATTCTTCCTTTGTGTTGTGTGATCATTTGGTAAACTTATGTTTGAACATAATTATATTAGTAAAATATATCTTTTCGAAAGATGCTGATTTGCATTGACAGTCAACAGTATATTTATGTCCCTGTTAGGCAAGTGCTCATTCTTTATGCCAAAATAGGCAAGGATTATTAAGTGATAGCTGTGAGGTTTAAAATTGGACATCCAGGCTTTGATATAATTAGGTGTGTGTGTAAGTAATTCTGGAACCGGGAACAAAGATACAATATGTTCACATGAGGAAGAACGTCCTCATTCCATGGGGACAACAGGGCTTTTACGAAATTTCAATGCTAGAAAAGTCTTGCTAACTAAAAGTAATGATAGTACCTCATAAAATCCCATCCATCTTTTAGCATGCATAAACACCAGTACTGTTAGAGGTTCAGAGAAGAAACATCAAACATCAAACAAGTGCTATGGGTATAAGATTTCCCATCCTTAACTACAGATTTAGTATTGTGCCAATATCTGCCATTCCTTGCAAGCAGTCGTTTATATTTTAATGATTAAAAGTATTGGTATATTAAAGCTGCACAACTGGATTTGTTTCGTTCTAAGGTAATCAGTCTTTGTTTTATTTTCATAAATTAAGATAAAAGATAAATATAATATCCATTCCATTTATATCCAATTTGTTAAAGTACATTACAGCACTCACTCAATTATTTTCATATCACATTAAGTTATCATTCAGATGGAAATAAATTACGTAATTTAAAAATTAGCAACAAAGAATTCATTTTTCAACAGTTTGAAACAAATTAATTCTTCCTGAATCATCATTATTTTCCAGCCCGAAGCATTCCACATAAAATTTAAACTGCAGATTTGTATTTCAGAAAAGAGCTAAAGCTATTTAAAATTCGGAATTCCTCATTATTGAACTGTACATGTAGGTTATTTTCTCTATTAGCCCTTTGTTTTTGTATTACATCTTTATATTACAACTAGTACTTCTGTGAACAAGGAATCAAAAATAAAAATCTACACATGTGCCATTTTCAAGGAACATCTGTACCAAATTGGAAGACAATCTAACAAAATGTTCAGTCATGACTGCGTAACAAACAAATTTACAGACAAACAGACGAAATTCTGAATAGTGGAGTTAAAACAGAACCTCATTTTGCTTGGTCAATAAAGCTGGACCTTGCTTCGCTTGCTCAGTTACCTGGCTGTATTTTTCCCGCTATTCATTAAAATTACATTAAATTTCCAATACAATTCTATTTTGTTTTTTCTCCCCTATACAGGGCATTGAAATGTATACTCAATCATCACAATAATTGTATAGTGTACGGTATGTAAGTTTGCAAAGTTAGATACCAATAACAAAATTCAAAAATGTATTATGAGGCAACATCACATCAGATGTTCTCTCCTTCTTCTAGCAATATAATTTCTAAAAGGTACTGATATTCTGAAATATAATTTTTGATTAAAAAACAAACTTCATTTTAATAAACAGTTATAGGACAAAATGATATCAAATGTAGGAAAATGCAAAACTCATTTTACTAATTTCATAAATAAAATTAACCGAGTATACAGCTCTGATTTTGGCACTGGCATACAGGGCTATGCTTATATGAAGTCACTCTTTCATTAATATTCTGTACACACATTAATGTCTCATGAGGCGTACCAATACTAAGAGAAGTAATAATTTACAGTACAAGAATCACTCATTGAATAAAATAACCTATCACTGGGAAATTTTGCTTTTGTCCTTTTGTTGATGAATTGATAGATGACTCTGAAGTTGGCGCTGAGAGATGAAGCCTGCATCACAGAATTCGCAAACAAATGGCCTTGGTTGAGCATGAGACAAGAGATGCTGAAAAACAAAATATCCACTTTATTATCCAGAATATTTTGTTCAGGAATAAAATATGTTACTCTTTTCCTAGTAAGACAAAATTAATTTACATTTATTTGCACAGTGAAGGCAGAAAGAATAGGTGGGTTTCTGGTTGTGCAGAAGGATTTCCTACTCCACTGTTCTCCTAACTGTTTAAGATCCCTGCTGAAACTTGCTCCTGCTCTACCTTACTCTGTATGAACATCACTTACTGTCAAGTCAAGCGCTTCGTTTCTTCCATGTTTTTCTTCAAGTCAATCTATACATGTATTATTAAAAGAGGAAGAGGGTTTCACAAAGGAGATATACAGGGACAACATTATTGAAAGAGATGTGATAAAGTTAGCTAGTTGTAACAGTTCTGGACAGTGACAATAAAGAAGAATTATGAAATTACTAATGTTGTGATGTACATCTATACGGTACATCTATAACTACATCTGCATTAAGAACTATTTACTTTGGTTATGTTCAGTCTATTCTAAGTTATGGGATTCAGTTTTGGGGAGCCTCGTCTCTAGTAAACAAGATTTTTAAAAGTCAAAAAAAGATCATAAGACTTATGCTTAAAGTTCCCAATGGCACTCCAAGCAGAACATGGTTTGATGAACTTAACATACTACCAGTCCCAAGTCTGTACATCCTGGAATCTACTTGTTTTGTTCATAAAATATACAAGAATTTACAAGGAACTCACAATACCACACATACGAAACTAGATCATCTAATTCTATACATATATATCCACAAAGAACAGCTAAAAACCTTAAAAGTGTAATACATCAAGGTGTAATATTATATAATAAATTCAGTAGAGACATTTCTCACCTAAAGTACAATAGATTTAGAAAGGAAGTGACCAAAAACTTAATGGAACACAAATACTTTTCTGTAGCTGAAGCCATGTGTAGCTAATATTGTAGTTAGAATTAAATGCTTAAATATGTCAAAATTTCAAAGAGAGATGTAAATTATATTACTTATTTATTTAGGGTAGAACTGTATCTGTCTCCTTACCTGTATATTATGTTTGTGTATATTATGTATGTGTATATTATGTATGTGTATGGTCCTGATATAGGTGCTATAATGGGTCTGTATTATATGTTTATTGACGAAGCTAAAAATTTGTAAAATTTATACGGTGAATAAATAAATACAAATACAGTACAAATACACAGCTCTGTTATATCTGACATAATGAACCCATTATTATTTGTTTTACAATTTACAGTCATTTTACAGTAAAATCAGATCTGTGCAAAATGACTAACAACAGATTATCAAATGTATACTGAGAGTATTATTAATACAAGCTATCCGTCTAGTTTCAATTTTTTAAAATTCAAAATATAACAGCAAGTAAAGAAGTTTATTTCACAATTCCTTTAAATGAACTACCAAATTACTAACTTTAATTAAATTATTCTTTTGAAATATTCTGTTAATTTGAAAATAATGTTCCTGATGTAATAACATTAACACTGTATAGCGTTACACTTCCTTGTCACACTATAAGCTACCATGTGTAGTGAAAGTTCATTGAGATGAAGCCGTAAGTACTTGTAGATGGAAAGTAAAGAAAAGGAAAGAAGGATGGTGGTGATTGGAGTTGTGTTGAGAAACCCACCTATTCTTTCTGCCTTGACTACAGTAAAATAATGATTAGGGGGCAGATTTCTATGACATGTCATATTTTTACCTTTTGCATTATTTCAGGTTTCCGACTAATTTAAACCCGATTCCAAGCATCCTGGTGAAAATAGAACGGCTTTTATTGTGCATATAATAACTGCATATTTAGGAAATGTTCAACTATTGTAGCATATTTAGTATGAATATGCGTATTTAGGTCATATTTTTGGCATATTTGTGTGCATATTAAAGAAATTTTGAAGTTTCATATCATATTTTGTAAATTTTGCATTATAATGATACTTTTTGAGAATTTACAGATATTTTAAATAATTGACATTATATTTTAATAAAATGAATTGTAATGGAACTTAAAAAATATATACACAAAGTATAAGTGAAAAAGTCATATTTTAAATTTTATTGGTCATATTTTAATGTTTTTTAGGTCATAAATGCATGCATATATCCAATTTTTTATGTCATAGAAATCCGCCACCTAATAATGATTATCTGTAAAATGCAATTGTATATAACAACTAGTGTTTATATATATAGCAAATTATTTCCTTGTTATTAGGTAACAATGGTACTATATCTTTAATTTATAAATTCTGAATTTCCAAACATATAAATGTCTGGTTCCTATATACCGCATCTCTTCTTATTAGAACATATGGTATTTATTATTGGTATGTGTATGCTTGTTATTATTCATGCATCATATTATGGTATTCATTAACTTATTTCTAGTATTAACCTTCTACTGTGTTTATAATTGCAATACAATTTGAAGCTCAAGCTTTCCTACGCACTGAGGGATTAGTCTGAAAGGGCTTATACACAAAAATGCAAAAACTTATTTATTTATTTAATCTTTCTACCATTTATTTGAGAGGGACATCACTATGCTATAAAGCCACATGGCTAACTAACTCACTCACAGACATGAATGTTTGCACATTTCCAGATGAGCTAGAAACCTGAAATCTGGCAATCTTATAACTTTTAGCTCGCAACCATTGGAAAAGTTCCAGAAAGTTAAAGTGTAACTTTTTACTCCCAAAAAACATTTAAAATAGCAGACACAATTTTAAAGTCTGTGTAGACCTACCACATTTACTCAAATCTAATATGCACGTGTTTTGTCCATTTGTTGTATTCAAAATGGGGTGCTCATAAGATTCAAATGCAAATCCATTCCATAGTTTGGCGGTAACTTTGATCACTTATGTAACAATGCATTTGGCGGTAACTTTGATCACTTATGTAACAATGCATTGCTGTAATTCTCAACTTCGTTACAAATTATCAATGATCTCTTACTGGTACACACAAACACGGGTTGAAGTTAATATTATTCTGACACTCAAGTTTTTAACACCAAGTTTGTTCAAAGGCGGCGGGGTTCAATGCGAAGGTATCTGTTGTATCTGTCATGGCTAACTCACTCACTCACTGACATGAATGTTTGCACATTTCCAGATGACCTAGACATGGTCAGAAGCAGATTGGTGCCTATTAGCTAAAAAGACATATCACTTCCTGTCACTCTCCGTGTGCCCAAGGTGGAGTCAATCCATCCACCTTTCTGAGACCAACAGTTCACTGAAACTGCTGTTTCCTTTACAAAATATTTCAGGGAGTCATTATTAAATGTACTCTCTAACCTTGCATTTTTCATAAACCATGAAGTGCATTCTGTCCAAAGGCAGGTCCAGACTCGGAAAAAAGCCATGGGATGATGACCACAATTCATAAAAGGCTCTTTCATGCAAGGTGACATCATGGAGACTTGCCATTGCCTTTCACGGGATGGGCATGATGGGACAACTCAATACTCAGTCCTAAACCCAGGAAGGAAATTTTCCACTACTGGAAAATCCTTCACCCAGCTGGGAGACAAACCTGAGTCACCAAGGTGGAAAGCAGCCATGCTTTCAAACAATTTTGTAGAAAGCAGGAAAATTAAGAAAGAAAATCCCGGTGTTATAAGAGGAATTGTTATAATTTTGTTCATGGTTTTCAACAAACCAAGAAAAACGTTTTCTATGAAGTAGGCCCACATAATATTTTAGAATGTTCATTCAATATTAAACCAAAGATTCTTTAAGATACTATATGTGCAGAAATAAGAAACTAACGCAGAAAATAAATGTTTCACAACATTTTGCACTATTTCATAAGCCATCATTCATACTGCAGATCAATCTACACAAAACTCCATTGTTCATTAGATTGTTATTAATAATGTTGTGTGTGCCTTCTTAGCTCTGTTATTAGTTAAGCTTTGAGTATTTTTCCAACCGTGTTATTCATTATAGCCTAATGTTAACAACTACACTGCATTACCTCTCTACCATACTGACATTGGATACTATGAAACAATATATTTGTCACAAATGAACAGTCCTTCAAACACTGCTTAGTACTAACAGATTTTAAATTCTTTTTCATTTTAATATGTCGAGATCCTTCTTCATTCTACTACTCCAAAACAAAATATTATCATCTTTACGTTGCTGAAGATTTACTTAGAAGTTTGAATATAATGCAGGCAGCTATAATTTCACAGTAGAATACCACTAATCATTCAAATAAAGTTTTTTTACTGTTACATTTTTAAAATAATATTGAGTAAATATTTAATAAGTTAACGGGATAATAATGACAACTGTGAAGTATTCCTCAAGGGGACTGCATGCTTATTTTATTCATTTTTCATAATTAATTATCAGATAAAAAAAATTGAACATACTTTTTGAAGAGATTCCTGGTCTGATTGCACTTTTCCACAGAGATCACAGCTGATCTTGGTCTGTTGTCCATCCAGAATGAATGTCCCTTCCTGTTCTTCATCCGGTGGTTTCCTGTTATCTACAGTTTTCAAAATCCTCTCCCGTTCATAAGACTGTCTCGTATCAATCAGTTGGCTTTTGGCACTGCCAGCTAATGTGTGTTGTAAGGAGTTATTGGAACTCGATACCTTTAGATTAATTCTACTTACACTCGCTTCAGATTGAACATTCGAACCACTGAATAAAACACTTGCCCCTGACACCTGTTCTGGAACACAGATTTTTTTTGTACCATCGTTTGGTGCTTTTTCAGATAGTCTATGCTGCATACTGATGCAACTATTACTGTTAGTGTTATTGTCTTCCAGTCTTGAATCTTTTACTGTTTCAGCTGAACTTACACCCTGAAGGTTTCCACTACACTCGTTTCTCCTAACACTATCTCCAAACCCCATTCTGTATCTATAGTCTGAGGACATATTCATTGTAGTACTGTTATCCCCTTTCTTACTAAAATCCATTATATTTACACTCTCATAGGCTTCAAGCGAACTTTTTGCTGCTGAATTTGGCACTTGATAATCCATAGTAGGTCTCTTGGCAACTGGACCAAGAAAGCTTAAATTTTGAACATCCTTAGAGGTTTCTGTCGAGAACCTTTTACGAAACTGACTTAGATAACTAACATTTGCATTTGCTGGCACTTTAGAAGATCTGCTTGAAACGGCACTGGCAGGTGAATCTTGATTCATATCAGTGCTGGAGTCATGTTCAACAAAACAATGAACCTGAAGAGTTCCAAGACTACTGAACACCTGCTGGCAGATCGAACAGCTCAATGTGGGGGTCTGTCCACCATCCTGGCATATCAAACACAAATAAACACTTCAGTCCAAGACACTTTTATGTTATTCACATGTTCATTAATAATATTATGCACTGTATCAGTTGTATTAAGTCTAACTGTAAAGGTGAAATTAAGAAACCTCTGTTGGAGGTTAATTATCGAAGAAGCTTCTTCAGTACCTCATTATTCATTCTTTTAGAATTAATAGTATGTGCTAATTTAAGTAGATCACTGATATTCTCCATACCAGGAATCAGTTAAAGGAACTCTCTCATCCAGTGAGGAAATTCCTTAAAGAGAGAAGTACAGTAAGCTGCTCTGACTAAACTAAACTCTGGTGCTACTTGTGGACAGGATCTACCATCCAATCACTGCATCATCACCGTGGGCCAGGTGTGGATTCAGAACTTATTGAGGGGGGGCTGACATAAAGCAATGAATGACGGTGAGGTGGGAATGGAAATCTTTTAAATATGAAATAAAAACTGATGAGTTTTTAGATTCTCTAATGATTACTCGAAATTTCTCAGCAAACTAAAACTCTTCTTACCCAGAGTTTAAGTTCGAGAAATATGTCAGTTTACATATTACATATAAATATCAAAATCATTAATCAAATATCAAACTTTTTGCCTTTATCTTTAAGTACTGGAAGTCCGCTGCCATGGGTGTATAGGTAGCATACTTGCCTTCCACCCTCGTGGTCCGGGTTCGATTCCCGGTCGGGTAGTGGATTTTTCAGTAACAGAAAATCCCTGGGTTCAGGACTGGACATCACCCAAGAAAATTATAAGCTATATTAAAAAGCCTTAAATTAAAGTGGTGCTAGAATAGGGTATAGGGTATTCACAATAGATCTATTTCGCAGTGTTGAGGGCTTACACTACCTCTTATTAATCTAATCTAATCTAAGTATGGAATAGTTCACAAGAAATCACTGGATCATTTATAATAATAATTAAAGGTAACGAACTCGAATAGCTGCTGACTTGTGAGATATCATGGCTAGTCTGTGCATTTGACACAAGGCGTCTAAAATAAAAACACTACTGAACTTGTATTTTACAATCGTGAGGTTAAAATAGGGCGAGTACATGATTTTTTTTTTTATGTTATGTTTTTGAATGTTATTTTGTTAGGTAGGCCTAATTATTTTCAACAAATAAAAAAGTTACAAAAAGCCTGGGGGAGGGGTCACAGACATCACCATGGGCAGATGACAGGTTTGGGAGCATGTGGTGAGTATGGCAAACCCACTGCTGTTATTGATGGCTTTTATGACCAGAGTCGCTACTTCTTTATGAAGTAGCTCCTTAGTTGTCATCACGAAGCTGATTGCACCCTATCCCAGACTTCCTTGTCACAGAAAATCTAAGGAGGTACTGGAGATCCAACTTAGACCAGAAGATCCATGGTCAGCAATACTAACCACCAGACCAAAAGCTCCAACTAAATATGAATATAACATTCAGCTATCTACTGCATCATATTTCAAGATGTCTGCCAACTTTTCGAAAATCTTGCCATGGTCTTTATCAAGGCTACTACAGTAGTTCTCTACATGACTAATTCTGTGTCTTATGATATAGGACTACTGTCAGTATAAAATTAAACTATGTAAATCTTATTTACTTGTGGAGAAAAATTGAACATTTCTCAACTCAGAGCTACAAGCATTTTTCATTAATCTATTGGAGAATATTACACTTCATTGTGAAGGAATCTTTCCTTAATTGTTCCGTTTCATTATTTCTGCACAAAGAAATTAATCCGAAAACATTACAAAATGTACTATGCTACAAGATTTACTGCTCAGAGCTTAAACCACAGAGAGATAGAGTGAAACTGGATATGAAGTATGGCATACTGAATATGAAAGAATTTCTAACTACCGTATTTTACGGACCATAAGACGCTCAGGACTATCAGACGCACCTTAATTTTCGGATGGAAATTTAAAGAAAAAGAAATTTAATGTGATTCTAAAGGAAACATTTTAAAGGGAATACTATACTTCATTGCATACACAATGGAATCAGTGAAGGTCACTTCTAACTTAAAATCTGCATTGTACGAAAATCTCTTCCGTACAGGTGACATCACATAAATTTTAACAACTGAACTGATTTCTCATGAAATAATGAAAATACTTTTACACCCTCAAACCCTCAATTCAGCATACAGTAAGAGTAACGGGACAAGGCTGTTTAGAGGTCATTGCATTAATTTAAACTACCCGGCGAAGACACTCCTTATGTATAAAAGAACTCAACATTCCATTCTTTTCGTATTGTATACCTTGCTTCCAGCTACCCTCATTTTATGATTGTGACAAGTGCAGTGATGTACAGTCTGTGCTAAAATTTGTAACTATATTATCGTTTACAACACCTTGTGTATAACTATGGTATTCCAGCAATATTTACCACAATTTTAATTTGTTTAGTGTAATTCGGACTATTAGACGCACCCAACATTTAAGGTGCTGTTTTCAAGATAAAAAAGTGCGTCTTTTGGTCCATAAAGTACAGAATGTATTTACTCCTCTCATGTTCCTATAAGAAGACATCCAGAGACTAATGACTATTGCAAAGCAAGTTTGAAGGGGTGACTTTAAAGGTATGTCTGACTGGCTGACACTAACTACTAATTTATTCAAAACTAACAAACTTATATTAAATACATATATTCTATTTTTGTTACGAGGAAAGGATACCTTACACTCAGTTAACAAAAATGCCAGCAGGAAATTAGGAAATAACAATATAATAACTTCATTCTTCATCAATCACCCAGCTGGCTCAACCAGAAGCATACCCTCTGCATTCAAAGTAAGTAGTCAAAATAAAAGTGGGGGGGGAACTTACACTCCTACCATCTGCTCCAATGCTTATGCTTCAGTCTTCTGCCCCAAAAAAGTTTTATTTATACAGCCCAGTGTAAGTCAAGGAATAAAATTTATGTGTCAAATGTAGTACAAAATAACTTTCATGCTTTCAACTCCACAATACATTACAGTGCATAAATCTCTTAAGTATGGATGTTTATGAGTGTCTGTTTCAATCACTATCCTACATCTAGTACCCATTACCTACCTATTATACACACATTCCATATCCTGCCCTTTCATTTGAATATTTCAAAATTTTAAAATGGTCCCTCACATCCAAAAGAAAAAAAAGTGTGCTTGGAACGCCATGCAACAGAAGTGAAACTTGTTTAAATTTTTTTAT
Source organism: Ectobius pallidus (assembly GCA_964059195.1). Lineage (NCBI taxonomy): Eukaryota > Metazoa > Arthropoda > Insecta > Blattodea > Ectobiidae > Ectobius > Ectobius pallidus. Next base: position 41,672,326 of record CAXKWD010000003.1, read on the forward strand.
TTTTCAATTTTGGATTATTGGATTTTTTCAATTATGGATTGTTGGACTTTTATAATATTGGATTTTTGGACTTTTTAAATTTTGGATTTTTTTAAATTTTTGATCAATTAATTTTTTTTTAATTTTGGATTTTGTAAATTTTGGATCTTTGATTTTTTTATTTTTTGGATTTCCTGATTTTGGATTTTTTAGATTTTTAAATTTTGGAATTCCATATTTTAATTTTTTGATTTTTTTAATTTTGGATCTTTGAATTCTTTTATTTTTTGGATTATTTAATTTTGGATTTTGGATTATTAAATTTTGGATTTTTAATTTTTGGATTTTTTAATTTTGGCTTTTTTATTTTTAAAATTTTTATTTTTGGATTTTTAGATTTATTAATTTTGGATTTTTTATTTTTAGATAATCCTAATCATTGAGCTGATTGTTTTCTGTGCAGTCCATTCCGTCACAGCCCCACTAATTTTGTGCATAACAATTTTGTGACGATTTTCTTCGTAACGCAAGTTTGGGTTAGCTCTCGATTTACTCCTAGCATGGCTAAAGAAGTTTCACTTCAAAAAATAGTTGCCATTACTTAGACCCTATCCCTCGTAGAAGGAAGTTAACACTAAAATCAATTGATTTTTTCACCAAAAATCAGGCTCCTAGACAATCCACATAAAGAGGCAAACCAATACTCACATTATCTCCATCAGACGTATCCTCATAGTCTGCTTCCTCCATCCACGAAACCCCTGCACCACCTTGTTGTACTTCATGATCTTTACTAATACTTTTAGTCCTCTGTCTTGAATACACAGTTGCTTCATGATTAGCTTCTGACACAGGCTCTGCACTGTTTGGTTCACTCTGATAGTTAATACTATACTGATGTTTGGCAGCATGCTGCATTTTGTTTGTTCCGTTATTCCATTCACTAGATTTATCACCTGTATCACGTTGGTAGCTTCCTGTGAAATGTTTTGAAGAATTCTGGCTGGATTCTCTGTTGTCTGGAGATGTGTAGAGCATTGATGGACTTTGTCGTAACACCCCTTCCCTCCTTTGCTGGGCTACATCTCCTTTACTCAGCATTTCACCACTGAAATCAATTAATGCCTAAAGATCCTTCTAACACATTTAAATTAAATAGTAATAAAATATGAAATGTTTTAAAAGGGATAGCTACAGCTTAAGAATGTTAAAAAGTTGACATATCAAAATAATTTTTAAATTATGCAGCAACTTTCAAGTTCCTTTTGGGGCAACTTAAAAAAATGAACTTTACTTTAAAGTTATTACAGTAAAAAAAAAAAAAAAAAAAAAAAAGATAATAATAATTAAAATAATAATAATAATAATAATAATAATAATAATAATAATAATAATAATAGTAATAATAATAATAATAATAATAATAATAATAATAATAATAATAATAAAATCTGCACTTTGCTGTTAGTAACTATCAGCCACCTGTGTAATTTATCCCTTTCACTGCTAATATATTATTTACTGAGCAAACTGGTGGTGCTGATTTAATTTGCAAAATTTCTATTCTAATCATAAACAGATAAACAATTGCAACAATTCGAATCAAAAGCACAGCACTTATTTCTTGAAGTTTAGACTGATTTATGCAACCCTAGGATAGCTCACATGATGCCACAACACAGCAGCATTATAATGCATTTTAATGCATGGTGCGCAATACAACGCCTGAAATATTTAGCTACAGATGGCAGCTCAAGGTAGAGAAGAGGAAACTAATGGTATCACGATGTAGAGAACAGATGACATTATTTTTTTTATTTCTAATGGCAGGTTTACATGAAAAGATATCATTAACCTCTGCAACCCAAGAAAAAATAAATAAATAACATAACATAACATAATGCTTACAAAATACAATAAAAATACAATATTAGAGTGTTCCGCTTTTGAGGGTTATACAGAATGTTATACAGTTGACATTTTTCTTCTTGCTTCCCAATACCGGTCCCATTCTGTTGTGCTTGAAAGGGCATTATATGCTCAGACATTTTGAATTGCTCTCATAGAGAATTTCTTTTGTCTATAGGCATGCAAAGTGTTGCATTGTATATATTCGTCTAGACCACAGCGGCAGTGATGCATGCTGATGCATATATACAAATGTAACACTGAAAGGGTTAACTTTACATGTTTAATACTTTTTTGGGGGGAGCAAACTAATTTTTTTAATACCATTCCTCTGATAATTCAGAAGCTACTGAATGAAATGTTATGAATTATTTTATGCAAGTTATTACAAATTATATAATTTACAAAATTGACCAGAACCATGTCTCTCTTTTAAATATTTTGCATAAAAATAATTTAGGAATCAAAATATCTTGAAAATCTGTTACATAAATTTAAATGTGAATTAAAAACATTATCTATTTGATTACAAACTTGGTGTGGGTTTTTATTTATCTATCTTTTAGGTTTTAAAATTGAAATAGCTCCATACATACTGTGCAAAACCATCTTTATTCTTGAATTTTTTGTTTGTTTCTCAAAATGAATTATTATTGTCTAGATGTAATAACTAGTATTCAGTTCCTTCACAATGCAGTTCTGATGTAAGGTAAGCACGAATGAATCTCTTGAAATACTGTTCTGACTTTTTTACAGGATGCAAATCATCTACAAATTTCTTAAGAAGAAGAAAAGAATATATATCACAAACATTAATTAATATTCTTTCCAATGTTATGATGGCTTTCTTTAGATACACTTAACTTTTTGTGGTACAGTGCCACCCTCGCACTGCACCAATAAATGGAAGTGAACGAATCTTCTTCCATATAAAATACATAAGAAACCTCCTTACTGTGCCAATTCATTTAGTGCCAGTGAATATAAGATAAGATTTATACAAAATATAGCTTGCAGTGATTTCTTTTCAGTTGCAGAATTCTTTTAAAACTGGCAAGAATGTTAGGAAGATTATAAGAAACATTGTACTGTGATTCCAATAAGTGAGTGTATAGTACGGTGGAATGTTAAGAAGTTGGACAGACAGCTTGCGTGAAGGTGGAGCAGGTAAAAAGACATTTCAAACTTTCACTTCTTCAGTTTCCATTCAGGTGATAAACACTACACTACAGTTACTTGTAAGATTGTTAAAATGAAGAGAGCTGTTGTTACATTTCAAGAGATACGAGACGTTTGTAAATACAGCGAAAGATTTCCAAAGTCTAGCCAGAAAGCTATAGAATCACATTTTTCATTATTAAAGGAACTGGTATATTGTGACGGGCTTTTCTTACTTTATGCTATAAAGTTCCTTAACTTCTTGGATTAAATCTTCGCCAAAATTCTGTGACGACTAATATGTGATTATTCTTAATCGTAGTATATAAGTTTACTGAACTCCTACAAAACAAGGTCACTCATGCACCTGTCGTGTCATCATAACACTGCCTGCATAGTCCACATTCCAACGTTCAGTACAACTACCTTTGACACCGGGTGATTGCAAACTTCCTACTCTCAGTCTACTTTCTCTCTCTTTTAACAATTTACCCAGTCTTGATAATATTGATGAAAATTTATATTAACGGGCGCCATCATCAATACGCTTCCTCTTTTCTTTTTGTTATGTATCAGCCCAGACACAAATTAAATTATAGATACACAGGCTATGTACCTACATGCCCCTCGACTAGCTTTTAAGTTAACAGTGGAGACGGGAGTTGGGTTCGGATTTACCTTTCGTTTTATTTTTTTTATTCTGCTTCTTCTTTTTCTCCTTTTTTCAATACTCACTACCAAAGTATGTAACTTAGCACAAAAAACCAGCTACTCTCAAACCACTACAAGGATAAGGGTCAAAAATCTGAACTTCACGTTAATTTACTTTGCATAACAATAACCATAATTTATTTAATATATTATTTTCTTTCTTTTTTCAACAATAACAATCTTATATACAATAAATTACATTTACACTACATTAACCATTCAACATTTTTATTGGTAGGATAATATTTGATTATTCAAGGTTAGTATACCCAATTTTAACTATATAAGTACGTTCTCTGTTCAACAATAACAAATCTTTAATTAATTACTTTAATTTTCTTTCTTTTTTTTTTTCAGGTATCTACTAGAACGTCTTGTATTGTTCTTCTAATTTACTACTGACTTGTGTAGTCATTTACATTTGCAACTTCAGGATAGTTCAATATATATACTATACTGGGTGTTTTTTTTTCTTCTCTTGAATAAATAAAGGTTTTCAATTCATAATCCAGTCCTTACTCTATAGATTACACTCAATAATCCCACCTATGTCTCCTATATTAGTCTATTTGTCAGCTTAATCCATGAAGAATTGTATTTAAAGATAGATAGAAAAGACAGTCTCATGAAGAAAGAAATAGAAGTTTAGGCCTATACCCACAGAGTGACTGTGGCGATAGACCACCGATACAGGAGCGACGTCTAGATCTTGAGTTACAAACAATCTGACTCCTCTCCTGCAACCGGGAAAATATTAATGGGCCGCAAACAAAAATACAATTTTGTAAATCGACGTCAGAGGTCCCTGACACTCTCTCCTAGAGGCACGTGGGGCCGTTGTTCGCCTCCAACATCGATGGCTTTCACAATCTATTTCCTTCCTTTATATGTTACTGGTATAGGCCTTGCCTACTACCAGATTTTATTTGTTTGATTCGGGATACTTCCGGCGTTCCCTCACCTCACCCTTACAATCTCTAGTACTTGCTAATAAACTACTTATCATCAGTACACTACTCGCAATTTCCTATTCTCCTCTTTCTAACCTAACCAATCATTTGTTGTTATCTTTCAACTCACTCTCCTCTTTCTAACCTGACCAGTCATCAGCTATTATCTTTTAACCCCTTTCTTTCTTTAAGTAGAGTTCCCTTCAGCTTATACCATTGATTTAATTCACTCGGTGGTTATTCTAGTTTTCCTACTTCTTACGTTACTACTCTTTAGCATGGGCACCCAATCTTCTTTTGTCTCTAAATTCCCTAGAATTCTAACTGAAACTAATTCACGCCCAGATTAGTAAGCTTCTCTATAACCCCTTTAGTGACTTCTACTTCTACCCTAACATGTAAATTTTCCAATGGTACACACCTAATGCACTACCACTCGTAGGCCTTCTTTTGCCCTTCAATCTTTCCACTTCTTATCCCCCTCTACCATATTCCATACACCTTCGCTTGTAGATAAATCTCTATAAAAAACATAACTTAACATTACAGGCCAGCATGAAATCTATTTATAGATAGTCACCCGTCACCTGAAAGAAACCCAAGAGGGAGAGGCCCTCGTAAGAAGTACTAAGCATGCCCCTTAATTACCTTTCTTCCTTACTCCCCTCGCGTCCTGTCTCAAAAATAACAAAGTTTATATGAGCATCACCAATTGCCCCTAGCTATGTATTCATTCGTGGGACAATTACCCAAAAAAACTTAAAGTGAAGAGATATATCTGTGGCATTCAGTTGTTAGGCTCTAGACTGCTCTTTTATAATTAATTTAGACCAGAAATAGAAAATAGTTGGATTACTGGATTTCATCACTTTACTTCTAGAATTCTCACTTCTATGTTTCTATTCTATTCTATTCTATTATTCCATACGGTGTCTAATCGCCATACAAGACTTAGAAACCATCCTTAAAAAAAAGGATATCTCAATTTTCTCACTCCCCAAACAATAAGAAAAAAAAGTCTAGACGCTTATACTCAACCAGTGATGTCCAACTTATCCTCCGATCCTGAGTTGTCTTCCATTACTTCCTGATGTCCATATCTGCTCTTATTCAGAGCGAGCAGTCACGACTCACTCTCACAGCTGATGTTCGCTGTAGCGGTGTCTCGTACTGGCCGACTTGGTGTATTCTTCTGATTAATGACTATCTCCATATAGCCGTGTCAAGGAAGTTCACAACCAGAATTTCCTTTGGATGAAAGTCTGACACACCATTATGCCAGAACGCCTCTACCGCTGTCACACATCCCAATCTCGTCTTCTCCCTTCTGCCTTTTCAACTTCTCTGTCTCGTGGTCAGGCACGTACTACTAACCGTCTTTCAGGTTCCGCACGTCTGCCTCGTCGATTCACCGTCGACGCATGCGCACCTCTCCTTTTCTGTAATTCAAATAAAATTCAGGGCAGTATCGATAATCATAAAAATGTTCAATATCGATTAGTTGCGGTCCCCCAACCCTTCCTTTGTTTAGGAATGGTCTCCTATCGTTGATTATGCACGTCGCTATTTGCGTCGTTACATTCTTCCCTCACTCACCATAAAAAAAATAATGTTGACACAGGTCACATTCATTTTTTTTTTTTTTTTTTTTTTTTTTTTTTTTTTTTTTTTGTGCGTGTCTCTTTTACCAGCCTTAAAGAATGTTTATCCAGGAACAAAGGGTTTCAAGTCTTTGACGTGCCACTTCCCCAACTTTTTACCAAAACGGTTTGTCAGTTCGTAGCTATTTTCACTGAACTTTTTCTTTATAATATAGGGCCCGACAAACTTTGCACTTAAACCTGCTGTATAAGCTTGTGAGGCATCACTTAATTTAAAGTTTCTTCTTAACACTAGATCTCCTGGACGAAATCTCACCTCTCTCCTCCGAAGATTATAATAATGACTCGAATTCTTATAGGCGGTTTCTAAGTTATGTCTAACCATTAAACGTACCGTTTTCAATTTATTGAGTCTCTCCACCCAAATTTTTGGAATTTCTTTATGAATCGGTTGGTTTTCCACCCTTTCAATCCTACTGATAATTTCAGGCTCCTTCCCATAATTTAGCATATAAGGAGTGCATCCAGTGGAACTATGCTTAGCCGTATTTATAGCAAAATTAAATTCTCTCAAATACACATCCCAAACTGTTTGATCCTTTTGAATATAACTAGAAATCATTGTTTTCAATACTCTATTGACTCTTTCTACTGGATTTCCTTGTGGCGAATATACAGGTAAATAACAAGGAGTTATATTAAAAGCTTTAGCTATCTCTCGCATTAATTTACTAGTATATTGCGGTCCATTATCCATCAGCAAATATCCCGGAATTCCCCATTTAAGGATAATCAATTCATAAAATGCTTCCGTAACTGCTCTACTGGTTGCTTTCCTTAACGCTTTACATTCTACATATTTGGTAAAGGTGTCCTGAAATACTACAATGTATCGGTTCCCTTTTTTGGAACGTGGGTAAGGTCCCAACAAATCAGTAGCTACAGTCATCCAAGGTTTCTCTTTCTGGTAAAAATGCATTGGTCCTGCTTGAGCCGTCTGTAACACTTTCTGTCTCTGACATATTTCACAAGCAGTAACATACTTAGCAACATCTCTAAACATTCCCGGCCAATAATACTTGTTTGCTATTCTAAAGAAAGTTTTAGCTATCCCCATATGTCCTGCAGTAGGTGCATCATGACATTCCTGTAATACTTTAATCCTATAATCTTGCGGAATAACTAATTTCCACCTATTCACTGTTCCCTCTAAAGTTTGTTCTAACTGATCTAATCTTAAATGGTACAACTTCTCATCTACGACCTTCCAATCTGGCCAAAATTTAGGTTTACTTTGTACTTGCTCCTTCCGCTTAATATACCAAGCATCTTGTATATTTTCCCATTCCACTACTTCAGAGTTATCAGTCAACAAGAGGCAAAATTCTTCCTCTACCGTTTTCTCTTGAACTTTCCCTTCGTGTATTCTAGATAAAGCATCCGGAACTTTTTGTAATCTACCAGGCCTATGTATTACTTCAAAATCATACTCCTGGAGCAATAAACTCCACCTAGCTAATCGTCCAGTCGGATTCTGTAATGTATTTAACCATTTCAGAGCAAAGTGATCAGTATATACGTTAAAATGATAACCTTCCAAATAAGGACGAAACTTTTGAACTGCCCACAATATAGCTAACAATTCCTTCTCAACTATTGCCCACTTTTGCTCACCTACCGTTAAAGTTCTACTAGCATAAGCTATTACTTTTTCCTCTCCTTCCTCTCCTGTCTGAATTAATGCTGCTCCTAGTCCTGAAAAACTAGCGTCGGTCTGTAACACTAGGGGTTTAGTATAATCTGGACAAGTTAATATAGGACTACTAGATAATTTCGATTTTAATTCATCAAAAGATTCCTGACATTCCTTAGTCCAACGCCATTTCTGATTCTTTTTCAGAAGTGCAGTGAGGGGCTTTACAACTTCAGAAAAAAATGGAATGAATCGTCGGTACCAAGAAGCCAATCCTAAAAATGCTCGTACTTCCTTGACTTTTGTAGGGGCTGGATACTCAAGGATACACGAGATTTTATCTGAATCTACAGCAATTCCTAATGGAGTAATGATATGACCCAAATATTTTAATTCACTTCTGCAAAATTTTGATTTTTCCCTATTAATTTTCAGGTTAGCTTTTCTTAATTTCTCTAAAACTTTTTCTAACAAGGACAAATGTTCTTCAAATGTCTCGCTAATAAGTACTATATCATCCAAATAACAAAAGCATTTCTCTCCTATCTCTTCTCTTAATATAGTATCAACTAATCTTTGAAACGAGGCTGGTGCGTTATGGATTCCAAAAGGCATAACTCGAAACTGATACAATCCTCTACCAGGTACGGTAAATGCTGTTTTTTCTTTACTTGCTTCATCTAATGGAACTTGCCAATACCCATTTTTCAAATCTATTGTACTGATATACCTAGCATGTCGTAATTTACTCAACACATGTTCAATGTATGGCAAAGGATAACTATCTCTTTTAGTACAATTGTTTACTTTTCTGAAATCTACGCAGAACCTCCATGTTCTATCTGGTTTCTTTACCATAACTACCGGAGACGACCAAGGAGAATTTGAAGGCTCTATAACTTTTTCCAATAACATTTTATCTATTTCCGCGTGTATAACTTTTTCCAAAATGGGTGATACTGGATAATATCTTTGTTTTATAGGTTTTGCATCGCCTGTATCAATAACATGAGAAATCAGATCGGTAAGTCCAGTACACTGATCAAATTTCTGTAACTGATTTTCCAAAAACATATTCAATCTGTCCCTTTCCTGAGGTGTAGGTAAGGTAAGAATATTATGTAGTTGATCTTCTTCTTTTAAATCTATAGCCTTAACAAATTGAAAAATTTTTGCTGGTTCATCTTTGAAATACCAAGTCCCATCTTGCAAATCTACTACTAACCCAATTAGTTTCAAAACGTCCATGCCCAGAATCATATCTACTGCTAAATTTGGCATAATTTTACATTTTATCTGAAAGATCCTGTCCTGCAATTTCATCTCAAAAGTTCTCTCTCCTGTTATAGAACTATAAGTTTTATCTGCTAATTGCACCACCCTAACTTCAGATTCTTCTACTGCTAAATCTAACATTTTACATAAAAAGTCACCTTTCTCTCCCACATAAGTTTTATCTGAACCGGAATCTATTAAAGCAATAAATGTAATATCCTCCAGCAAAATTTCAACAAAACATCTATCTCCATTAACTAAATCTGTAGGATTTATATTTAACATCACACAAGCCTGATTTTTAGTTAATTGTCATAAAGAATTTGTAGGCCTAACTTTTCTTTCTTGGGGCATCCTACAATCAATAGACCTATGTCCAAGCTTATTACAATTATAACATTTAATCGTAGCGCGTGGAGTAACTCTACGAGGTGCTTTACACTCGAACTGCCTATGTCCTGTTTTATCACAATTCCAACATCGCTGATTATTTGAAAAACGCAAAGTGGTGTTTTTACCATTATCCCTCGACTCATCCTGTCTCTCTTTATTTTCTATTACTTTAACCATTCTAGAATCATTTACAGGACTTGAATTCCGTTCCTTATCCCACGTCTTTGCAGAAAAACTAACATTGGGTTTCTTTTGTAACTCGGACGATGGAAGTTCCTGTTTTCCCTGAATTCCTAGCGCTGTATGAACTGAAGGTATAACAACTTGTCTCTGAGGTTTATAAGCCGTTTCTTTAATTGTAGCTCTAACCTGCGTTGGAGGAGGAATATATCTCTCAGAATCTAACAATATTTGTTCATACTGTCTACCTACACGTATTAAATCTGTTATAGTTTGAATCTCTGCAGGTCTAAGGTACAATTTTACATCAGGACGCAAATTTTTGATAACAGTCTTCATCATTTGTTGAGGACTCATTGGAGTACTCAGCCTCCTCATTAACGTTTGAATAGCATTGACATAATCAAAAATCGATTCTTTAGGACCTTGCGTTCTCTGTCTAATCTCATCCAAAAGCGAGTCTTCCTCATCAATAGGCAAATAATATTCTCTAAATTCTTTCAAAAAAGCTTCCCATGTAGGCCAATCTGTTAATCTGTTCCTGTACCAAAGTAAAGCTGAATCTTGTAAAATTTCGGGTAATACTGACAATAACTCTACACCCTGTAACTTAGAACTTTGTTTTAAATCTTCCAATCTCTCCAAAAATAAATAAATACTATCCCCAGGTTTGAATTTAATGTTCCATTTACGAACCAGATCCAAAGTATTTGGTTTATGTGGCTCTAACTGAATTGTAAACGATGGTACTACTGGTACAACTTCTTCTGAATCAGCTACCGCCATGGCCTTCCTACGCATTAACTTAACCCATGTATACACTACATCTCCATATGAATCTTGTGGAATCGTTATATTATGTTCAACTAAATCTTCTTCCAAAACTTCCTGACTCAGAGCAAAAGCCGTAATTAACACTTGAAATGACTGAGGGTTCTTACGGGCATAATCTAACAAGCGTTGTCTTAACTCATCCCTTGTACCTGTGGTCGGTAACTTTACTCTATCACATTCTGCCTCTAAATCCGCCTTCCTCAACTTCCTAATAGCTTGGGTTAGCTCAGCTGCTCTTATTTGTGCATACGGATCAACATAAGTAGCCATATTTATATATTAACAATACCACTGGAAAAAAAGATTAGAACACACAATAGTTCAGTCGTCTGTCTTAGTCATCTATAGAAGTCCTTACTTGTCAATAGTCATTATTCTTTTCCCAAAAATATGTTATTATTATTATTATTATTATTTGTTTTTGAGAATAAATTTCAGTTATACTAACCTAACTCCCAAAATTCTTTTAACCCTATCTCGCCTCACGTTAGGATATCAAACTATCACTGCCTCACGCTATGGGCTATCATAATATGGAACTTCAACTGAATAAAGGTTTCTTTTTTTTTTTTTTTAACAATTTTAACTAAATTAAGTTGCAACAATTAGCAATACTGTTTTGTTTTAACACTACTCAGCCCACGATATGGGCGCCAAAATTTAGAAGGGGACTTCACGTTATTTTGGTCATAAATTAACAAACTATCGGCCCACACGTTACAAATTAACAAACTATCGCCCCACACGTTACAAATTAACAAACTATCGCCCCACACGTTACAAATTAACAAACTATCGCCCCACACGTTACAAATTAACAAACTATCGCCCCACGGTATGGGCGCCAAACTTTGTGACGGGCTTTTCTTACTTTATGCTATAAAGTTCCTTAACTTCTTGGATTAAATCTTCGCCAAAATTCTGTGACGACTAATATGTGATTATTCTTAATCGTAGTATATAAGTTTACTGAACTCCTACAAAACAAGGTCACTCATGCACCTGTCGTGTCATCATAACACTGCCTGCATAGTCCACATTCCAACGTTCAGTACAACTACCTTTGACACCGGGTGATTGCAAACTTCCTACTCTCAGTCTACTTTCTCTCTCTTTTAACAATTTACCCAGTCTTGATAATATTGATGAAAATTTATATTAACGGGCGCCATCATCAATACGCTTCCTCTTTTCTTTTTGTTATGTATCAGCCCAGACACAAATTAAATTATAGATACACAGGCTATGTACCTACATGCCCCTCGACTAGCTTTTAAGTTAACAGTGGAGACGGGAGTTGGGTTCGGATTTACCTTTCGTTTTATTTTTTTTATTCTGCTTCTTCTTTTTCTCCTTTTTTCAATACTCACTACCAAAGTATGTAACTTAGCACAAAAAACCAGCTACTCTCAAACCACTACAAGGATAAGGGTCAAAAATCTGAACTTCACGTTAATTTACTTTGCATAACAATAACCATAATTTATTTAATATATTATTTTCTTTCTTTTTTCAACAATAACAATCTTATATACAATAAATTACATTTACACTACATTAACCATTCAACATTTTTATTGGTAGGATAATATTTGATTATTCAAGGTTAGTATACCCAATTTTAACTATATAAGTACGTTCTCTGTTCAACAATAACAAATCTTTAATTAATTACTTTAATTTTCTTTCTTTTTTTTTTTCAGGTATCTACTAGAACGTCTTGTATTGTTCTTCTAATTTACTACTGACTTGTGTAGTCATTTACATTTGCAACTTCAGGATAGTTCAATATATATACTATACTGGGTGTTTTTTTTTCTTCTCTTGAATAAATAAAGGTTTTCAATTCATAATCCAGTCCTTACTCTATAGATTACACTCAATAATCCCACCTATGTCTCCTATATTAGTCTATTTGTCAGCTTAATCCATGAAGAATTGTATTTAAAGATAGATAGAAAAGACAGTCTCATGAAGAAAGAAATAGAAGTTTAGGCCTATACCCACAGAGTGACTGTGGCGATAGACCACCGATACAGGAGCGACGTCTAGATCTTGAGTTACAAACAATCTGACTCCTCTCCTGCAACCGGGAAAATATTAATGGGCCGCAAACAAAAATACAATTTTGTAAATCGACGTCAGAGGTCCCTGACACTCTCTCCTAGAGGCACGTGGGGCCGTTGTTCGCCTCCAACATCGATGGCTTTCACAATCTATTTCCTTCCTTTATATGTTACTGGTATAGGCCTTGCCTACTACCAGATTTTATTTGTTTGATTCGGGATACTTCCGGCGTTCCCTCACCTCACCCTTACAATCTCTAGTACTTGCTAATAAACTACTTATCATCAGTACACTACTCGCAATTTCCTATTCTCCTCTTTCTAACCTAACCAATCATTTGTTGTTATCTTTCAACTCACTCTCCTCTTTCTAACCTGACCAGTCATCAGCTATTATCTTTTAACCCCTTTCTTTCTTTAAGTAGAGTTCCCTTCAGCTTATACCATTGATTTAATTCACTCGGTGGTTATTCTAGTTTTCCTACTTCTTACGTTACTACTCTTTAGCATGGGCACCCAATCTTCTTTTGTCTCTAAATTCCCTAGAATTCTAACTGAAACTAATTCACGCCCAGATTAGTAAGCTTCTCTATAACCCCTTTAGTGACTTCTACTTCTACCCTAACATGTAAATTTTCCAATGGTACACACCTAATGCACTACCACTCGTAGGCCTTCTTTTGCCCTTCAATCTTTCCACTTCTTATCCCCCTCTACCATATTCCATACACCTTCGCTTGTAGATAAATCTCTATAAAAAACATAACTTAACATTACAGGCCAGCATGAAATCTATTTATAGATAGTCACCCGTCACCTGAAAGAAACCCAAGAGGGAGAGGCCCTCGTAAGAAGTACTAAGCATGCCCCTTAATTACCTTTCTTCCTTACTCCCCTCGCGTCCTGTCTCAAAAATAACAAAGTTTATATGAGCATCACCAATTGCCCCTAGCTATGTATTCATTCGTGGGACAATTACCCAAAAAAACTTAAAGTGAAGAGATATATCTGTGGCATTCAGTTGTTAGGCTCTAGACTGCTCTTTTATAATTAATTTAGACCAGAAATAGAAAATAGTTGGATTACTGGATTTCATCACTTTACTTCTAGAATTCTCACTTCTATGTTTCTATTCTATTCTATTCTATTATTCCATACGGTGTCTAATCGCCATACAAGACTTAGAAACCATCCTTAAAAAAAAGGATATCTCAATTTTCTCACTCCCCAAACAATAAGAAAAAAAAGTCTAGACGCTTATACTCAACCAGTGATGTCCAACTTATCCTCCGATCCTGAGTTGTCTTCCATTACTTCCTGATGTCCATATCTGCTCTTATTCAGAGCGAGCAGTCACGACTCACTCTCACAGCTGATGTTCGCTGTAGCGGTGTCTCGTACTGGCCGACTTGGTGTATTCTTCTGATTAATGACTATCTCCATATAGCCGTGTCAAGGAAGTTCACAACCAGAATTTCCTTTGGATGAAAGTCTGACACACCATTATGCCAGAACGCCTCTACCGCTGTCACACATCCCAATCTCGTCTTCTCCCTTCTGCCTTTTCAACTTCTCTGTCTCGTGGTCAGGCACGTACTACTAACCGTCTTTCAGGTTCCGCACGTCTGCCTCGTCGATTCACCGTCGACGCATGCGCACCTCTCCTTTTCTGTAATTCAAATAAAATTCAGGGCAGTATCGATAATCATAAAAATGTTCAATATCGATTAGTTGCGGTCCCCCAACCCTTCCTTTGTTTAGGAATGGTCTCCTATCGTTGATTATGCACGTCGCTATTTGCGTCGTTACAATATATAGTTAAAATGAAATGGGGAAAAACAAATTACCTGCTTAGGGGAAATTGGGTAGAAATGGTAAACAGATATACTTACAAAAGGTAAACATTTATTAGTATTATAATTGCATGTGAAACACTATTCAAAACAACTAACACAGTTGCAATAGATAGAGTACTCAAGGTAGAAAGGAGAATAGTAAGAACCTGTTTAAACAAAAATTACCAAGTAAATGGAGTCTGGAGACTAGCTTCTAATGAAACAGTATATAAAGAAATAGAACCAGTGACAAGTACAATGAAAAAAAACTAATATTATTTTTGGGTCATATTTTACGGTCACCAGAAAATAGAATTAGCAGAAAAATAATAGAAAAATTATGGAAGAGTAAGAGTAAGAAAAATATAAGATGGATTACAGAACTTAAGGAAGATATGGCAGAGCTATGTATTACAGTAGAGGATTTAATATACAAGACAGACACACTCAAGATATTGAAAGACAAACATACTACTCTACAGATGAAAATCAACAAACAGAGAATAGGAATAGTAGTTCCAGAAGCAGAAAGAAAATTGCGGTCAGAAAGGATGAAGAAGTACTGGGCTGACAAAAAAAAGAAAAACCTCAACCAGAAACCTGACTAAAGTGGTCCTATGAAGGCCAAAAAATTAAAATTAATTTAATTAATTAATTAGTACTGTGCCACTAAATGTTAGAGAATGGAGTGGCATTAGATCGAGGATTGACTGTATTAGGTACAGACAGTGAGAGCAAGTATTGATTCTCCAGCTTCAATGATGATATAGTTATGGAAAGATATTTAAAAATACAATTCTAAGCAAATAACATTTAAATTAAAGTAAATATAGGCATGCAGATGGAAACGGTAATGCCTTACCTTTCTACTAGAGGGTTGTCAAGGCTTACCATCTGTCATACATCTTCCATGAAAAACAGGCATAACTAAATTGGTCCTCAGTAAATGCAACCTCCACAAAGGAGGCCCTATGCTCTATGCTCAAATAAAAACTTCTGAAGATTTGACATTCTGAGCCAGATTTTCGTGATACTTACAAGAAACATACCAAGACTGTTGGTATTAATAAATAATAAAGCTTAGAATTTCACATGAAAATGTATTACCTGTATGATCCTTCTTCCATTTTCTCCTGTTCATAATGTGGATTCTTAAAAGCAGTATCCATATTAGAACTCACAGTCTTCTGACCAGCAGTAACTGGGACATCAACTGACATTTCCCCTCCTCTAGGTGGTGGAGAATGACACCCAATCAATGGTTCCCCTTCATCCGATGATGTTTCACCCCCACTCATATGTGGGAGAGGATGTGGAGGCATCATTTCACCTCTTTCTCCATCCCACTGACTAAGTTTAGAGGGATCTTTTTCGTACAACTTCTGAGCAAGAACCTAAAACATTATGAGAAAATTAATTTTCTTACAAATAAAGTAGAAAACCTCACCTTGCTACAGTATTTAAACTTTTAACCTTTTCACTGCTACTAATGCTTAAATGCATCACTTTGAACAATTGCTTGAAGTAGAGGTATGAGACTAATAAAATAGTGCTTTATGTAAAATGTGAGGATTTTTTCCCCAAGAGTTACATTCATTATTTATGGAAGCCAGTTATTCAACTGAAATTTTTTTCACTGGTTTCAAACTTAGAAACCATTGATAGTTTCACTTGGTGATTGCTTATATAACCATAAGAATTCAGTTAATAAAAGGTTAAAGACCCTGCAGGGAAACTATTTACCAACATTTCAAACTAAGCTGTACATAATTTTTCCTCCTCAAAATTTGAAACTAGTGAATGTTTACATTCCTCAAAATGTAGAACATACCAGATTTTGAGGAACACCCCCACACACTAGTCATAAGATTAAAATGTAGGGCATGTACGGGATTTTCTGGATACCTGGTATCCCTTATTAGAGAGCTACTCAGGTGATATGAACTTGAGCAGATATGAGTAATGACCAGGGCCAGATTTTTTGGTGTTTTTTTCCTTCAAAAATTTTGTTAAAAATACATAAAATGTATTCAATTTATAGTTGAAGATATGGTAGAAATTTCGTGAAAAATTTCTAATATCATAGGCCAACTCGTATGCTTCTTAAACTACCAGCATTCTTATAAATTAACATTTATTTAATTTATGTAGAAAACGTTGAGGGCAAAAGAAAATTGCTTCTCATTTATTTTATTATTGTAGATAGTACCTTAAGGTAAGAACTTCAAAACGAAATTATTTTTAATGGAAGGTTCCAAAAGCTCAGGAAAACCCTGTTGGGCTAATACACCTTTCCAAATGAATTCTCATTCCTGTACAGCCAACATCTTCAAAATGAATACATTTTCTTAAAAATCCATTTTTTTTTATTTATTTTTTTTAAATCATGAAAATGAGGTTTCCCCCCCCCCCCCAGAAATTGTCAATTTTTTAAAAATATTTGCTACAAAATTATAGCCATGTATCAGTTACATTTGTGATAGATCGTGCATGTACTTCTTGCTGCAAATCTTCGTTACAATTCGCATTTATTGTTAATAATATAATTTAAAGAAATAAAAATAAGTAAATTAAAAAAACCGGCCCTGGTAATGACTATTCTAAATGGCCATGACTCAGGTTTTAGGGTGTACAACATTTATATGTATGACGCTGTACCTGAAGACTCTCCAATGAGTTATCACAATCTGTGGTATCAATTTCATTGAGACTGATGCCTTCTCGCTCCATCTCTGCATAAGTGCCAAATGGAAGCTTGCCCACACACTCCAGCTTCATGATGTGCATCTTGGAACGAAGGTGTTTTGCTAGATGTCCATGAATGCGGAATGCAATCTTACAATCATCACACTTGAATGGCCGTGGATTGGTCGTGGTTGGAGTCCCAAATGTTGAATTCATACTCACCTAAAAATTAAGAAAAAGTTTTTGCAAAAAAACAAAATTGCATGGCAGGTTATTCTACAAGTGTCTCGGTTTGAGAAGAAAACATTATAATCCCTACTTATTTGGTTTCGCAAGTTATTTTTAAAATTTTAAATATGTATCTCCAAGAAAATAATTTATTTTTAATCACTTAAAAGTTTAGTAAGTGAGAATAATATAGAACACTTACTTTATTTTGATGACTAACGGAACGTTCATGTTTTTGAAGATGGCCTTTAGTTCGGAAAGAAACAGCACATGACTCACAGCGAAAAGGTCGCTCAAAGTAGTGAATATTTACATGAAGACGAAGCTGGCTGGGTTTTGAAAATATTTTGTTGCATATCACACAAATGCTGCGACCATCCTCAGTCATACTGAAAATAATACACTATGTTATAGAACATAGACTTATATATACAGGTGAAGGAAAGTATAGATCTCTTTATACAGGTCTACCATATAGGTAGAGAAGATAATCAGTAGGGTTCAGACGTTTATGACCTAAATCATTTGTTAATCACTGTTGTGAAGAAACGTTATACATATATAAAATAAATGATGATGATGATGATGATGAAGTGTTCGGCCCAGAGGCCGGTCCTGCCCTAGGACAGAGCTGTGGGGGGGAGGCCCAGGGCCCAACAGACGGACACTAGGCTGGATGATACCATGTAGGGTGGTCAGTTCCTTTTGCGGGATGGGAATGAGGACACAACACTCAGTCCTGACCCAGGAAGGAAACTTTACATCTCTGTAAAATCCCCGACCCAGCCAGGAATCGAACCCAGGACACCCAGAGAAAGGTCACTGTACCCACAACTTTTTATTTTACTTGTGTTTCAAATTATATACAGAATCACCTCCTTTTGAGTTAACTGTCTTCAATCAATATTGCACAAAATAATAAGTATTTTAATTTTGTTTTTGAAGTTATTTATTTTACTGTAATATTTTAAGAAATTAGTATAGGTTCAACATAACCAAAATGAGAGTAGCAAAATTCAAAAAAGAGAAGTACAACAATTTGAGCAACATGTTGTAAAATTAATGGAAAAAATTAAATGTAGGCTTTCCTCATTTAGTCATTTCATCTAGTGGGTTCAACGAACCCCCCTACAGAGTTCAAGATAAAAAAAGAAATAGGGACTCATATTTAATGCTAATACATACAAATACATACTAATATATATTAACTAAACCCACTGTATATTAGCAACATATTCCAAAGGTCACAAAATCAGTTTAAAATGAATAGGCCTAGCAAAACAAAATATGCACTTTCCTCGCTCAGTTATTTCATCTAGTGGGTTCGATAATACCCTCCCTTCACCCTTCCGATTCCATGTGACAGAAAAATGACCAACTAGTCCTAGGATTAATAGATTCAAAAGTGCTTTCTCCTATGATCTTACACTCTACATTCACTACATAAGTCAAAATCTTGAAGTTTTAAAGATGTCTTGTGACAGAATTTTTAAGGCACACATTGCATGGTAATATATTTAAAGGAAAGAAAATATAATACCACAAAAGCTGAGAATGGCATAAAATATAAACATCCCTTTATTTGTAGTCAGTCATCCTTCTACTTACCTAACATAGCTTGGTGAGGGTCCACTTGAGGGAGGCAAAAATTCTGCTTTGGGCTTCGCGGGTGATGAAGTTCTGTTTATGCCTGTACCACTACTTGAAGTAGGAGGTGATGCTGGTGGGTGCCCTGTGAAACCAATACCGCAAACAACAACATTTCTCACAATGCTGTTGCTGCTCATCGGAACCAGGTTCAACTTGGAAGTCACGATCTCTGCTGAAGAAGATTGTGAATTCAAGACCTTCTCAGAGGGTAGCAAATTCTTCTCACTCTCACTAGCTAAAGTTTCAGAGGGTTCTTGAGCACCTGATTTCTCTGGTACACTGGACTCTGCTTCACTGATTCTTATATTGAAGTTCTGGTTTTTAGTTGGTGGAGGTTCAACCGTAAGCTGAGGAACTTTCAGACCTGCATGGGGAGACGCCTCTTTTTCACGAGATTTCTGAAACGGCAAAGCTCTGGACACAGTACTCATCTCCTGTGGGCATGTTGGTGCTGTTGTAGCCGTGCTTGCTGTTGTGTAACCCTGATGATTATGATGGAATTGATGTTGTTTCATGCGTACATCTTGCAGAGCCCGTTCTGTGAGGTAAGCTTGCAGCATCGTAGTTTCTGCAGGATCTGGAGGCTTATGAACAAGCATGGTTGTCGAGACTGGGAACCGCTCAACAGAACTACAGATCGAGGCTAAAAGAGTGGCGGGTTCTGATACAGGAGTTAGGATGTCAGATATAGGTGTGGTTGGAGTCCTAGCACCATTTGTTGGGAAAGACTGAGTGGAAAAAGGAAACATTGATCCAGAAAGTTTTCTAGAAGGAGTTGTTTGTGTTTTGTTGCTGAGATCCATTGGTTGCAATGTGGCAGAAGAAGTATTTTCTGAGATTTCAGTGTCATTCTTGCTCATGTCTACTTGCATTTTCCCCTTGCTTGAGGTAGTGCTTCTCTCGCTGTCTTCATCATCACTGTATGTTTCACTAGAGTTATCCCTGTCCATATCAGAGTCAGATCCACCATCCACTGAAGATCCCACAGATTTAGCATACGAGACTGGTATGCTTGTTGCTATAGTAGGAGTACGGCAAGATGGAAAGTAATATCTGTTTGCATCACCCTGCTGAGGTGGAATCAATACAAGTGTAGGAGCGTTACCTCTTCTTCTTATGGTGCTGGATCCACCACGACCATCCTCCTCTTTCAATTTCTCCTCCCCACCACTCCTGAGCTCAAGGGCCAGCCCAGTGTTTCTGGAGACTTTCTCTCTCTCAGTCTGAGCACTCACAGCTGTAAGAGTAGGTGTTTGAGGGGTGTTGAAAGCGTTTCCATGGCTGTTTGGTCCAGGAATAGGGAGTGTCAAATTGTAGGGGTAGGTATTGGGGCGGCCAGAAGTTGAAGAAATGGGAATGAGCCCAGCTGAGACATACTGACTTGATGTTGAATTCACCCGTGATTCTGACAAGCTAAGGAGACTACACGCTGCTTCACGTTCTAATTTTCCCTTACTATTGTTCTCATCACCATCTGTAAAAGAAAGGAAATAATTCACTGAATGATAAGTTAAATAAATGGAAAATAAAAACATCCTTTTCATTTTATTATTTGTAATGAATTACCATTTTGTGTATGCTCTTCTTCTTCCTCCTCCTCTTCATCTTCTTCATCATCCTCCTCTTCTTCGTTATCATCAGTGTCTGATTCTCCATCACCATGTCGAGAGGCACGTAATGCTTGCTGCAAAGATAATATTAACTCTGTTCAGAATGGCACAGTATCCACTACTCATGTGGATCACACAGGAAGAAAAGAATTTGGTCTTTTTTTTTTTTTTTTTTTTTGTCAAAACAGTCCCTTGGGAAGTCATTCTGTTGATGCCATTAGCAACAATTCTGATAGCTTGTAACATGAAGTTTTTAACAATAGAGTCATATTCTAAATGCTAATCTTTGAAACTACTTCACTGTACTCAGTGCATAAAATATTGCATTATCATTATAATTGATAAGTAATACATTTCCAATATATATACAGGGTGAAATTAGTATAACTGTACAGATTTTAACAGCTTATTCCTTCTGTAAATCAAACAAAACAAAAAATAAAATTTTTGTCCTGAGTACTTTTCTCATAAAAAAAAGTTTGTGCTTTACACGTTAAGTATTATCCATACTGTTCAATATATACTCTCTCTCTCACATCAGCTGAGGAAAGAATAAGGAATAAATTTTCCCTTTGTGGTTTTTCAATATAGTTGACACTTTTCATGCAAATTAAATAAATGCAAAATATTTTTTACATTTGTTTTAAAGTTATCTACTTCTTTCTTTAAACTACACAGTCCTGCTACTTTCACTCTGTATAATGATGGCCCAATTTCATTCGGCAACAAGTAAAGTTATCAGATAATAGCTGATCAAGTTTTTGCCCATTCATAATTTGCAACAACTGAAAAAGGCCATAGAGAAAAAACTCAACTTTCACCAGTTCATTTAACACGAGACCATCTGGAATTTCTATTCCAAATAACAACAAAATTTATTCTCGCGCTCCTAACTCAGCTATTGATTTGGTGAATGATGTCCTCATTTTATATTCCTGAATTATGGCATCACTATGAATACTAGTTTTATTTTTGGGATGTAATGGATATTGTGGTTGACTTAATTGAACGTTTAATGAATTTGTGAAACCAAATCAAATAAGCTGTACTGAATCATTTTATACCTTATGCTTCTAAATATACGTACCTGTCTAGCAAGACATTCTTCATCTATGTAACTATCGTCCACTACGGTTGGCACTGGATCTATCCCCATTTCCATACACTTCTTATAGTGAGCTTTAGATTTCATATGCTTAGTCAGGTTGCCTTTTGTTTTGAAACTGAAAAATTAATGGAATGATAATTCTTTCACACTGGCTACACTGGAAAGGTAGAGTCAGATTGAAAAATTCAATGTCATAGCTGGGATTTAAACCACAGATCTTCCCATGCTGCTGCTCTGCTACTTGAACTACCATGGTAATGTGCTAGTACAACATGAAATTCTCCAACTGACTCACACTCCTTTCCTAGAAAATTAATGTGTAAACTATTATCACAATCATGGTGCAGAGAGACATTAGTATATGATTATCATTTCATATCTCTTTTGTTGTTTTTAAACTTTGGATTACCAAAAGATACTAAGTGAACAACACATATCACTATTTGTGAACAGAAGAAAACAATCAAACACCTCAAATACTTTAAGAGTTTAGACTACTGACTGTATCACAACAGATAACTTTTCATAAGCTGTAATTGGGCCTAATGCCTTTTGACTCAAAATCAAACCCCCATCAAGATGTTCCAATGACTTACTGTTTCTCAGAAGAGATGTACAGAATGACCCATCCTTACCTGAAATTACAATGTTTGCATGTAAATGGTCGAACATCAGTGTGCGTCCGAATGTGCTTCTTCAGCATTGATGGCTTTTTACATCGAATTCCACATTCTTCACATACATAACGACCACGCCCTAAAATAAAAAATAATTAGGCTATTTTATTACAATGGTATACATCATTTTCCTCCACCATTACAAAAAAATATGCATAACAATCTTTGGCATACTGAGTTCATACTGAAATATATTAGTTCTTCAAGTGATATCATTCTGCACCTAGTTCCTAAAAAAGTAAGTGTTGAAAAACGTGAAAAGGGCTGTAGGTCTAGCGAATAAGGTACCTGACTTTTGTTCTGGTGGTTTGGGATTCTAATCCTGCCAACTTGGGTGTACTTCTGGTGGTGAATTCATGAAACACTGATGAGGTATATTAAGATGTTGGTAATTCTAATGCCCAAATAACTGAAGAAAAATAAACTTCTTGAATAAGGTTCATAATTCCAATAAATATTATAATGTGTCATAAACATGAACTTTAATCAGGCATATTTTGATATTTTGTTCTTCTAATCATCATAAGCAAGATTATGACTTACGAGATTCATCCAGAAAGAAAATTCTGATCACCAATAAAGAAAACCATAACATCAATAAGTAAAAATATTTATTGCAATATTTACAGAGATTCATTTAGCTACTTCTCTAAATAGTCGCTACCATCATATATGCACTTTTCGTAGCAGTGAACCAACAATTGTATGTCCATGTCACAGGATTCTGCCACCTAAGTCTGGAGCCATGAAATCACTGCCATCTGTACCTCAGCATCATTGTGGAAACATTTTCCTGCCAAAGTGCTTCATGAGACAAAACAGATGGAAGTCACTTTGGTGATATTTACAAAAAATATTGGACGCTATTAGAACTTACTTTCTGGATAAACCTCGTTCAATACAGATATATGAATGGTTTTTCAATTCAATTTATTTTACCTGGTGTAGTTAGAGCTATACCGCTCTTTGTTTCACAACACCAGGGATAGTATGATTACATAACAACACACTTGCAATAAATTAAATTAAGAGTATAATACAATACATTAATTTACATATATATTACAGATGAGAGAGAATGGGAAGAGATAATTCAGTGACAAGATATATGTAAGGAAGTGAGAAATGAGATCATTCATGTAAGGTTGAAACATTCATCAAGATGGTATAGTGGTCTATCCAAAAGATATTTTTTAAATTCTTTTTTGAAAATGTTCCCTTGAGCCTCTTTTAGTACTGTAGGCAGTGCATTAAACAACTTTATTCCTATTACTCTAGGATCTTTTTTCCATAAATTTCTTAGTATATCAGAGTTGAAAGATGTCGTTTTTATTTCTTGTGTACAAAACTCTGTAAATACAGTGATATTACAGTGGTGAATTTAGTTCAGTAAATAGTGTAAATCAGAGATGTACCTAAATGCAACTTATGCTTATCTACCTTTTATAACAAAGGAAACATTTATGGTTTGTTATTACCCTAATTGTAACACTATAGAACTTTGTAAGCACTGATGTGTCCATATGACCTTTAGTGCTCTTATTAAATACCTACCTTTAAGGAAGAAAATCTATGATATATAGGGCCTATATTATAAGTTGCATCCTTGGGAGCAGTGTTTTCACTCTCTGCTATGAAGCTCACATTAGCGACACTCGATGCACACATGGCTTCTCTGCTTTAACTGTATAGAAAATATTACATATAATCTTACCTTATAACATATGTTGAAAGTGTTGTCCTTCCTGGGTTATACAGGCATTGTATCTGGAAACCACATTCTGACTAACGCAAGTGAGTTCTTCCACCATAATGTTTCTAATTTCATTTGTAATGTTTTCTTTCAGTTCCTCCAATGTGTGAGGATTTGTTTGATAAACTTTATCTTTCAGGTTACCCACAAGTAGAAATCACACTATTAGGTCTGGGGAGTGTGGTGGAAAGAGACCAGCACTGATCTCTCTGTCTGCAAACACTTCCAAGATTTCCATAATAAGATATAAAATGCTTTGTCCAAAACTTTCCACTAAAACTCAATTAAAACTCTATATAAAATTTATATTAAAACACTATTCACTTAGTGGTAAAAACTTTTAAAAAATGGTTAAAAACCTTTCACTGACATTTCAGCCTGTCACCTCCAGGCCTTTTTCAATTAGACTGAATGCCGTGATCACTTCGGCTTCCACTGGGCATGATACTCAACCGTTGTTGTTGTTGTTGATCGTTGTTCTCCTGTTCCTCAAAAACACAATCCCTATATCTGTTATTATCGAGAGCGGGGAAGCATGTCTAAATAATTATGAGGGTGATTTGGGAGATCAATGGATAAACATCATAAAGAATTTACAAAAGAAGAGACCCATACCTAAGCTACCCAATATTTCCCCTGGAAGAGAAATCAACTTCAATATACCTAAGGAATGGATACTGGAACATCGAAGGGACAACAGATATAGGGATCGTGTTTTTGAGGAACAGGAGAACAACGATCAACAACAACAACAACGGTTGGGTAGCATGCCCAGTGGAAGCCGAAGTGATCACGGCATTCAGTCTAATTGAAAAAGGCCTGGAGGTGACAGGCTGAAACGTCAGTGAAAGGTTTTTAACCATTTTTTAAAAGTTTTTACCACTAAGTGAATAGTGTTTTAATATAAATTTTATATAGAGTTTTACTTCCAAGATTTTAAGAAGGGAGACTTCCGTTGTATGAGCGGTGGCCAAATCTTGTTGAAACCACCTGTATGCTTTTTCTTCTTCTGTCAAATGATGGAAGAATGGCAACAAAATATCATCTTGGTACATCTCTGAATTCACATTGAGCCCCCTTCACAATCGCAGATTCAATTTATGGTTCTACCTTCATTATAGCTACAGGATTACATGGAGTATGGGGTTATTGTTGATCGCAGCAATAAATATTAATAATTTAAGAAATTTTAATTTAGTAATTGTTGAATGTGAAGGCCAAACTGGATGCACAATGCTACCCACTGAAGCAAGTCGCATAGCCCACTTTAAAAACCCCACTTGAGCAGTTGCAACTTATAATGTAGGCCCTGTAGATCTGTAACTAAAGACAGGATATCCAGGCACTTACAACTTAATCCCTCTGTGCATAAAAAAATTACATCTAATTATGTGTCTCTATGGACACACTTGCCTCAGCCTTCATAGTTTTTATTTATACAATTATTTCTCCTCTTTATTTTGATTGCAACAACCCACCCAAGTTAAATTTCTGCATGTTTTTAATAAATAGGGCTACAATCTCTGAACATAAAAGTGTAGCTATTATAATATGCTTCAAGAAAAAAATAAAAAATAATAATGGCAATAAATAGTAGGTTTGTTCCAGTAGACAAATTGCGATTGTTTGAGGATTTGTTACACTGCGCTCATAATGTAATAACACTTACTTAATGGACTCTAATAACAGTTCCATCAACAATTTGTGTCCATATACTATACCATGGGTGATATTGATTCATAACTAAAGCAAACATGAATTATATGTTTAAGTAATATACTAGGTTATTACTACTGCCAATCAACTAGATAAGGGTAATAATGTTGCTAATATATATACAGAAGCATATCAGTCATAATTTCATGTCACAAGCCATGGCTTTTTTGGTTATAAACATCTGAAGTTCAATGGGGAATGGTATCATGCAGGAAATGTCCACTATTAACGTTACTGTGCATGGCTTTGTTAAGTAATTCATGCTACAACCTGCTGAATTTTAAACTGCTGAGAAACCTTGCTGGAATGTACAAACAATCAGAAAGAATTATGGATTCATGTTACTGGATCATCTGTTATCGGATAAATTCACAATGTGAGCATGCGTCCAGTGTGTGAGGACTGTTTCTGAATATTACTGGAACAAATCTAGTGATAATACACAAGGCATATCACTCACCTCTTCCCCTAACATAGATATACTCTTCATTAGATTCAAACCCACCATCAAAAATCTTGACTCTGCGAGGAGGCGGTTCACTCGTCCCTGCTGTATTCTGAAAAATATATAACATTACAAATTTAAAAATTGAACATTCTTCAATTTTAGTTTCCCTGCATCAGATTTTATGACCCTTTTACTTTAAAAAAGTAAAACAAATATGGCCATTCTTCATAAACGAATGTGAACCTTTGGTTGCACAAAACCTTTCGAATATTTAATGTAGACACTTTATGATGATTAGAGAAATTTCACTTAAACATAAAATCATATGACCCACAAATAATTTAAGAACATAAAAGTACTGTATAAAAAGGCCTACATTATTTTCCATTATATCAGAAGTTTGTTTTATAGCAGGTTGGAAAGAATATTAAAATTTGACTAAAACTGAGTAAATTATTTCCATATACAGTGAAATCCCCGTACAACGATTACCGAAATAACGATAATACTCTTTATAACGTTAAAATATTTTGGTCCCGGCATTCTATCCATTAAAATAATGTAAAATTCCCCTCGGTTTTACGATACTCTTAATAACGATAAACCTCTCCATTATGATTACATTTAGAATCCCCGTAAAATACATTTTCCTCGGTACAAGGATAAAATAGATCGTGAAAGTACAAATCATGAACTCCCGGAGCTAACGGAAGAAAACATTGAGGAAATCCAAAACAAGCAGGCGGAAGATGAAGAAGAGGAGGTAGATCAAAGTGTGCATCTACCAACCTTAACCGCATTCGAAGCCATTGCTTCTATGTATGTGTTCCGTGCTTGCGTGGCTCTGCAGAATTTTCTGTCGAGTGTTCCATCGGTGCCAGAATGTCATTTAGTGAACCTCGAATCGACTAAGGGCATTGTGAGTATCCCTGTTCATATAAAAAGCTAAACAGACTGTCATTTCTGACTTTTACAAACAGGGGCAAAAATGAGTCATCCTGTTCATGGTGCTGTGCTATAACGCAATGTAGTAAAATGTGTTTGCTCATATTGTAATAATTTAAGGGTGGAGTGAATACAGTACAGTATAGCAGTTCTTGTGATAAACTTCTTTATTTCTCTAAATACTTAAAGAATTTCAGCTATTGAAATTGTTTCCTATATACTACCAAAATTTGAACACTTTTTTTAAAATTCTCGATATAACAATATATCTCTCTACAACAATATATTTTTCTGGTCCCTGTGAAATCGTTGTATCGAGATTTCACTGTATATCTATTTTTTCCCCCTTCTTTCTTTAAGACAACACCTGAATAAGCACAAGCTCGTAGCCAGGGGAAGTTCAGAAATGGTTATAAATGCATAACATAAAAATACAAACTATAAAACTAAACTTCATGGTGCTACATCCCTTGAGGGACTAGGCCTACCATCCAACCTCTACATCATCTACCATACAAAGATAGCAGGATTGGGGGCACATGGTAAGCATGCCAACACCCACAGTTGGTTTCCATGACTTCTCAATCAAGTAGTTCCTCAGTTTGTATCACGAAGCTGAGTGCAACCCATTGTTGTTTTTACTTTATTTATATTTATCAGACATGTTTGTATTGTATGGACTTTCTGTACAGCGGTGTTCAAACTAGAAGGGTTATATATTACAAAAAAACTATACAATAAATGGAAGTAGGCTTCAATGATCTGTGTATTCTCACAAGATCTTTGAGTTGTACCCCCTGGCTACATTATTCATTACATTATGTATGATAAGTCATCATAATGGCTTAAACTTAAAAGTTAGAAGCATGACTGTTATGAAAGCTCAACGTTGTGACAGTAACATAAAACGCTGTCAGTGTTTCAATGAATGTATTATTTACCTCTGCTCCTTCTGATTTAGGCACAGAGTCTTTTGGTGTGTCTGCAGCTGCCATGTTTGTGTCAGTTTTCTTTTCCATGTTTTTCAGCTTTTCAAGATTCTGAGCTCTATTCTTTTCTATCCAATAAGACGAATGTGTCAGTACCATGGGCTTGTTTTCTGTAGGTTTTGCTATGCAGTATGTAGCAGGTCGATGTCTAGAATCATACAAGGCCATTGCATGACCAGGATCCAGTCCAAAAGGGTTAGGATCTGCTTCCAGACAAACCTGAAATGTATAAAATATTACAATAAATAAACCTTACTCGGCTACATCAAATTTTCCTGTAAAACAGTCACACCTCCATATAATGATATTTGTGAGCCCTAGCAGATCGTGTTGTAACACAAAGGTTATTCAGTGGCGACTCCTGGTTTTTTAGTTGTGTAGGATGGTGTGGAGAGAGCGAATTAACCCATTCACTGCTATTGACGTACATATGCGTCGCCGTAAAAATGCATAAAGGCTGAGATGTAAATTTAATACAATAATGCTTTATCGTAAAATATGAAAATATTTAACCATGTATGAAAACTGTCGTTTACGGAAATCAGCTATTCCGCTATAATTTTCGTAGTTGATATCAAACTTGATATTACTCCAGGAATACTTATATTGAAATATAAACAGCACTGTACAGTTTAATAATAGCTAGGCCTATAATATATACCAAGAAATTAAATAAATAAATAAATAAATAAATATTAATAAAAATATGATCACTCCCCTCTTAGAAAACAAGCTATCGAACGTGAGGAAGGACTGTACTGTAAGACGTCCTCAACTTCCTCCATATGAAACTGAATTCTCACCGCCTTTTCTCTTCCCCGCCTCCCCCTTCACTTGCCAGAGCTTTAACAACGGCATGGATACACTGAGGACATCCTCTCAAATACCAACCTGCTCAAAACAGAACCGCTAACTTCCTTCCCGAGTGCTCTACAGTAACGCTGTTTTGTCATTTTATTGTTTTAATTTTGACAATGAATGCTAGTAAACATTTATGTAGATGAATTATGAAGTGTAGGATGATCCTCACATCCTATATGGAATAATCACCACTGGGGTTATTGTTATATTCAGAGACTGTAATGTATCACATATTAGTAAGACTGCATGCAGAATATCATGTGTTAATTTATGGAACAAGATGCTAAAACAATTGACCACAAATCAAATCATTTAAGAGCGCTAATTTTTATTTTCAAACTTACTGATTTCCAACAAATATGAGATGAACTTCCATTTTTGGTTTTACCGTTACATAGAAGCTAGGCCTGCTAGCTTATTCATCCCTCTCGTAGTCATTCAAAGAACTCCACTCTCTTTTGTTACTAAATAAAGAAGTTTGAACCAAAATAATAAATTAATTTTCCTGGAAATTCCGTGGAATTATTTTCATGATGATAACACATAGCTGCTCTTTAGACATACCATTAAGTATGGCACATACTGTACAATCCGACCTCAAAATTCAATATAAACTGAAAATAAACTGTATAATTTATAAGAAAAATGTTTAAGAAGTGACTTATTAGGAACCTGGAGAGGGAAAACACGCAAAAATGCAATATTAGGTTCTAACATGAATATAGGCTATTTTAGGTCCTATAAACGCATTTGT
The DNA here is from genome assembly GCA_964059195.1 of Ectobius pallidus. NCBI lineage: Eukaryota > Metazoa > Arthropoda > Insecta > Blattodea > Ectobiidae > Ectobius > Ectobius pallidus. The sequence continues at coordinate 41,702,333 of CAXKWD010000003.1, forward strand.
TTCAGGCATAGGCAGCTATGAAACAAGTATATAAAAGTTTTCGTATAAGTATCTCAAAAAGGATTAAAATCTGAAGTCTACTTATAATACAACATTGGCAAACTCACCTTCCAGTTAGAATACATTGACAGCTTGGAATGTTCAGGACTCTGAAGCACGTACATGGGTTGAGGCCTGTTCAATGTACAGTAGTAAGCTCTAGTCGAACACTTGAGGCCCAGATATGTATAGGCATGTCCGTTTAGGTAGAGCTGCCCATATGACTTCCTAGGACGAGGAGTTTCAGGACTGACAAGTGATAACACAGTTCCTGTAGGGGTCAGCCCTGTTCCATGGTGTTTCTTAGGGATAAACGTTCCTGGCTTGAGAGGCAATGTAGTTGGCCTAAGGAAATTTGGCCTGTTCCCACTGCTGCTTCCTTTGGTCTTGGATTCATCACTATTTTCATTGGTATTTTCAGTCTTTTTGCCTCTTTCTTCATTATTCTCCTTACTGGATTTATCATCTTTCTCATTGCTCTCTTCTTTTGTAGACAGTACTGGTAGGATATTGGGACGTGTTCCTTTTGAATTCTTTCTTAGAGGAGGAGTATATGAAGAGGAGGTGTGTTGTACATGACTCTCAAAGGATGAGACTCGATCAGAAGGATGATCTATCTCTGAAGTAGCAGCATCAACCTTTATGCTAGGTATTAAAGTTGGAGTTTTAGGAATTTTCAGCAATGTATGTGCAGCTTTGGAAGTTGTATTTTTTGGAGTGTTGTCTTTCTGAGAATGACTAGATGAATATGAACCAACTGAGCTTACAATTGAGCTTGCAGATGTGGAGATGGTATTAGATGCCTTTGGAGATTTTGATAAAGTTAATGTCTGCTCAGTTCTTTTGCCTGGATCAGTCACTTTTAGTGGCTGACAATGCTCCCTGGAAGGGCTTGCTAGATCAAGTGGTTTTGGTGATGGTTCTTTTCTTAACCCAGCAGTTAATGGTGCAGTTGCAAGAAGAGTATCAGGTCCTGGTATTCCTGGAACATATGGGATTGCCTTTCCACCATAAACAATTGTTCCGACACCAACCATAGGATATGGTGATGGAAGAGCTGTGTCTCTTGGGATAGGGGAAGAACTCATCCCAACTGGGCTTTTCTTTTCCTTTGTTGGAGGCTGTGGCAAATTCAATGTCTGGAGGACATGCGGAGTTGGATGGACCAATCCTGTATGAGGTGGAAGTGTTAAAGGGTTGAAAGCTGTTATGCTTGTGAGAGGATTGAATAGTGTACCATCTGAAAGAAGTGATGCAAAAGGCATAAAAGGCATATGATGTCCTAAATTTGGAGCTGGTATCCCTGGTACTGCCAAGTTTGGTGTGGTAATATTTGGCATTATTGGTACAAGAAGCTTGCTTGTATCAGGAAAAGAATTGGTAATTGTAGTTGTATTTGAAGTTAATAGCATTGCAGTGCTGTATGGTGATGAAGCTGGGGGACCATGTAACATTGTACCACCTCCGCTGATGACTTTTTGTTTTGGTAAAGGTGACAGTGCATTCTTTGGGCTGGGAGTTGTTACTGTACTGCTGGAAGATTTTGGTGGCTTTATAAGAGCACTGGAAACTTCACCGGAGTTACTGGATGTTTTTTGTGGTACCTGGACTATAGTTCCACCAGAATTTATATCACACCTTGCAATAGTGACAACTATTTGAGGAGAAACGTTACCTGCCGCACCATCATTGTCCGAATCAGAGGTTCCTCCTCTACCACCTGCAGAAGACATCATTACCCCGCCAGGATGAAGATGGTTGGGAAGGTTAAGAATTAGATCTCCACCTGCAGAAGCACCCATATTTTTATTTCCTCTAGAAGATGGTTCAATTCTCATTGTTTTTGTCTCGCCAGCTCCATCTAGAATCTGGACTTCGCCACCAAACATTTGAAGTGATGTTGAACGCATTGGACATTTGGATAACTCTTCTAAAGACCTCAATGTGGTAGTGGAGGGAGACATAATACCAGAAAGAGGTGTAGTTGACAAAGGTCTTATATCAGGTGAAGATGTAGTGGAACTGGTATCTCTTGAAAGTTCTGAATCAAGCCGTCTCTTTTTTGGAACAGGACCTTTACGATGTAGATCATCTGGTATATCCTCATCCATTTCATCTCTTTTCTTCTGTTGAGGAAGGTTCAATTGATGATAGCTTTCTACAAGGGGAGTAGTACCTAAAAGTGGACCAGGTGATGGAAATGGAGGAACTGTTAATGTAGATTTTCCTTCTCTTGCTGGAGGTGTTAATGGTGATGTTTTAAAGTCTTGTTTACCAATTTTAGGAGATCCTTTTAGAACATTCAATGGCTGTAATCCCCTAATAGTTGAAGACTTTGCTGATGATCCCATTCCACTAACACTGTCATCTCCACTTCCTACATGTTGTGGATTGTAATCAATATTCTGGGATGAATTTGATCCATATTTCAAAGCAGGATTTGGACTGTGCAGAGGTGATGCACTATTTAAACTTCTTGAGCTGCTATCTCCTTTACAATAATACCTTTGATGTATATCTAAGTTCTGTGCATTTCTGAAGGGTGTATCACATAAAGAACATACATACTGGGAATTTTCTACATAAATATCCTCCTCGGGATTGTGAGCATTTGAAATAAATGTAAAACTATTTGGCGGTACAGTGGAAGAATCAACATTTGAAATAATTTCAGCCGTTCCTGGACCAAAAACTGCTCCTGATGTGGTCAATCCTGCTGAAGCTCTTGCTTTCAAAAGGAGGTCTTTAATAATAGAACCTTCAGGATTCTGAGGATGGTATAACAGTTTTTCATTAGTATGATTTTTTCGTGCTTCTATGTCTAACCTTGCAAGTTTTGAATTTGATTGTTCTCTACTGTACATACTGTCAGTTGCTGAAAGAAGAGTGCTTTTTAGACCAGCTGTTGTTGCCACAGAACTTCTGCTAGCAGCAAGAGTTGAAAATCCTTCTGAATAGCATCTTTTACGATGAAGTACAGCATTAGGGTCCTCAGAATTTAGCTTGTTATTTGTATGTTGAGATGTTGTAAGATTCAGAGGTTGCTGATACACTGAAGGAGGTTCAGGAGTTGTTGAAACAGCAGACAATGGACTGTCAGGAGGTCTAGGGGAAAGTGAAGATGTTTCATGGCGAGGTGGTCTTAAGAGTGCCAGCGCAAGTCTTGACTGAGCTGACTGCTGAGAAGGAAACTTCAGTCTGTCTAAATCAGAACCTGCAGGTTCATTGAGAGACATTGTACGCTGAACATGCCTCTTAGGCCAGTGTGATGTTACATCAGGTCCTGGAGAAGAGAGAGGTGACAACGGGCTAGCTGGAGAACCTTCTCTCAATTGTTCTCTACTACTCTGTCTCTGAAAAAATTTCTTGTTCCAATAAGGATCTACAGTTTCTACAATTGCCCGGTTCTCGTTAATAATCTTACTGATGTGTTGTTGAAGGAATTCAGGACTAGGTGGCGACGGATTCTTAGCTATGGAGACAGGTGTTGGCGTTGTAGTGAACTGTGAAGAAGGTACAGACCAAGTCTTCTGAAATAGAGCTGGAGACTTCACTGAGGGATTGGGACTTGTTTTTACTTTTGCTGTGACTACATTGTCTGATGTCTCATCTGGTTGCAGTTCTTCTTTCGCTTCCTCTTTGTAAAGAGCAACTCTAAATTTTGGTTTGTAAATTTGTCTTGGTTTGTCATGGTTATTGTTATTAGTTTCACTGGTAACCACAACTGATGATGGTGATGATGTAGCTGGAGTTGTAATTGAGGCTGTGTTTGTCATTACAGTCGTCGTAGCTGTCATGAAGCTGGATGCAGTAGGATAAACAGTTGTAACTGTTGAAGAAGTAAGGCTAGATGTTGGGGGTGGGGTAGTGGTATTCTGATTTTCATCTTCATCATCTTCAATCTCTGAAGATTCAGCAGTTCCTATATTTATACCTTCTTCTTCCATTTTAAGAGCATGTGCCCTGGATCGGCGATGTTTGTATAAATTACTTTTTGTTTTAAAGGCAAATCCACATGGTAGGCAGGGATAAGGTCTCTCGTTTGTATGGGCACGGATATGCTTTTGAAGTACACTAGGTTTGGCGCAAGGTAATTTACAATATGGACACACATAACGTCCCTGTTGAGGCACTGATGAAGATGATGACGATGAAGACGATGATGATGATGAACTACTTGACGGAACTGAATGAGGAAGAGGTACTGGAGGAACTGATGACAAAACTGAAGGAGAGGCACCTCTTGATTCTATTACGGAGGAAGATTCATGACCACCTTTGCCCCTCACACCTTCTGAAACAAACATCCAAAATGATTGGATCTACAATATAAATCTTACTCCACAATTATCAGGGCCCAAATTTTGATGACCTAAAAATGCTTAAAAAATGAGCCATAAGATGACAGTAAAAATACAAAAAAGTGACCCAAAAAAAAAATTATGGAAATGATAGTTTATCCATCAGATTTGTGTCCATTCTATATTTATATTGTAGATCCAATTATAGGCTCGTAATTAGTACAAATGGTTAAATGCAAACAGCACTGTATTGATGTCCTATTGTATCTAAATAAAAATTGTAACAAGATCTATTTATTTGTGTTTATTAATAGTTTCGTTAATATTCAATGTAAGTAAATGCTCAAAAACTATTTATAATGCGAGAAACAACACAAAATAAAGACCTCATATTTTCTTAAAAATCTAAAAGTATGAAATGTGGGAAAAAATTACCAAATAATGACATTATAGTCTAAAAATGATCAAAAAATGAAAATGGGAAAAATGACGAAAAAATTACCCTAAAAATTACCATTCTTATAATCTAGGAGTCATGATCAGAATATCTGATGTTCCAGTTAAAAGATCCGGCCTTGATAATTATGTTTATACTACTCACTATAAAATTACATAAAATTATGTGACACAAAATAAATACCTTCAAAAAGGTAGATCACTGATGATCTGGTCTCAAAAGACTCAATTTTTTTTCATATTGAAGCAACACAAATGTTCAGCAAACTTGTGACACAACAAAAAAAATCATCAATACTAATCCCCAGCATCTTCAATAGAAATAGATAATTCAAGAAAGCAGCTTTGAAATCTTGCATTTATAAGACATAACAAAACTAAATTACCTGTGATACCATTGACTAACACGTCTTTGGAATCATCGTTGGCAGTTTCTTGGTAAGATGAAGGAGCTGAATCTGAAGGTAAGGTGGTCGCCATTTTCTTAAATTTTTTATGCAGGTACTTGCTGTTGTTGAGATCACAAGGGAATGAGGTGGCATCAATTGATTTTGTAGCATTGGTGGATGAGTAGCTGTCTTCAGTCTGTGTTCCATCGCCTCCCATAATTTTACCACCACCTGGATCCTCTGTAAGTAAACCAAAGTGTACATATATTTAACCTGGTGAAATTAATAAGTTTTCAACTTTTTCAGGTTATGCCAGGCATAAATAAGGTATGTAACCTCATTTGCACATCCATTACCGGACCTATTTGAAAAATTTGAGAGAGAATTATCACCATTTCTACAATTTTCAAATATTATGTTTTGTCATATGTCTTTCTGTCTGTCTGTTTGTCAGTCAGTCATAGTCTAATCCATTCCTGAACATATGAACCAAATTACCAATTAAATTAAAATTAATATCAGCATAATGGAAATATAATGTAATATAATGTATAATGTACAGTGTGTCCCACGCAAGAGTTGGCCAATGACGCGGGTTCCTGCGGCGCGGCGGGCACAGCACCAACTCCCGAGCGATCGGGTGAAATATCTACGCTAATGAAGCCGCGATCGGTGTTATGATTCAGGTTCTCACATTTACAGTTGGAATTACAATGAAAATAACCACGTACCTCATCATAAGAGATGTTGGAAATGTCCTCCTCTTGCATCCACACTACGCTTACGGCACTTGTATCGCAATATATTATATTTAACTTGGTAGAGATAAGACCATCAGGTCTTCTCTTCCCCTCTACCAGGATTCCAGAACTACAATTACAATATAACTATAAAAATACAAGAAAAATACAGTAGGAAAAAATAAAAAGTACTAGCATTAAATATATTGAAGGATGATAATAATAATAATAATAATTATAATAATAATAACAACAATAATAATAATGCTAAATAATTATAATTATAGTAAAACAAAATACAATAATATAAAATCATAAAAAGAAATCTTCCACCTTATAACTTTCTATGTACAGCGGGCTTTATTCGCGTAGATATTTCACCCGTTTCCTTTTTAATGTACGGGAAGTTGACCTATACACTTTATTTTTCAAGTTTCTCCATAAATAATATTCACATACTGTTGAAGAACTTAAAGACAATAACACATAGGCCTATCACAAGAGAAATGAACTCTATCTCGGAAGCTGAACTTATGCGCGTGAAAGAAAATTTCCTAAAATGGTGTCAGTGTTGTGTGGATGCGAGAGGAGAACATTTCTAACATCTCTTGTGATGAGGTACGTGTTTATTTTCATTGTAATTTTAACTGTAAATGTGAGAACCTGAATCAAAACACCGATCGCGGCTTCATTAGCGTAGATATTTCACCCGATCGCTCGGGAGTTGGAGCTGTGCCCGCCGCGCCGCAGGAACCCGCGTCATTGGCCAACTCTTGCGTGGGACACACTGTAATATAATATAATGGTCCGCCTACATGGTCTAGTTGTTACCATTGCTTTTATGGTTACTGTTCTTTCTACGGATCCGCAGGTCTGAGTTCGATCCCTGGTACCTCCTTGGACTTCCTTCAGTTCAAGAGGAGAACCAAAAAGTTACTTGGTAAAGAAGTAGCGGCTCCAATCACGAAGTCCATCAATAACGACCCTGGGAGATGGCATGCTGACCACATGCCTCCAAAGCTCCCATGGTAGATGATGAAATGAAAGGATTGATAAGCCTTATCCCACAGAGGATGCAAATTTTTATTTGTTTCAATGGTCTAGTCTAGAAATCTTGCATGTTACTGTTTTTGCCTGATATTCTAGGTGCTATAAAAAATGTACTCTTTTTTCATGTATGTATGTAATACTCATATTAAATTATGTATATAGACCATTCCATAACATGAAAGCCTCGACTCACTCCATTGCCCGAGGCCTGGTTAAGGGTCGCTTATTGTTCGGTAATTCCAAAGGCAGTGTATTTAGAATGTAAACATTCTTCTGATGTGTCGCCAATGACCATTTTTACACCTGGGTCGGAAAAAAATTATTGTTATACACTAACCCAGCGGGTACAACTATTCAACACAATACATGACACTGGACTGAACAATCTTTAGAAAAGACAAAAACCTGTCAGTATCGATTCTAGGCCTTTAATAAGGGTAGCCTATTGTTCAATAATCTTTAGAGTTAAGTAGCAGGAGGGAAGCGTTATCTGGGTAGCTCCAAGAGCTGAGGCTTTCATGTATTGGAGAGTCTGTAACTTCCATTTGTTTCGTCTTAATTTCTTCCACATTCCTAATGTAAACATATTTGTAAAATGGAGTACTGTTTTAGTAATTTTGAATTTCCTACTTTGAAATTATTTTTCTAAAAACTGTTTACCTGTTTTGGTTATGAATTTAATTTGTGTGTGTTGTAAATTTATTTAAACTTGATTTGATTTGATATATATAGACAAATTGGGAGTTCTATTTATTGTACAGTTGTTACAGCCTCTTCACTCTTTCTTTTAAATGACGGAAACCGGTACAACTGCGAAGACCAGGCCTAGTTAAAAAACATAAATAATAATAACAATAATAACAGCGATAGTAATCACTAGGGTTTGGATGTTTATGACCTAAAAAGTGCAAGATATGAAAGCAAATATGCCCTTTAAAAGGACTAAATATGATGCAAAAATCATAAATATGACCTCATAAAAGAACATTTTTATAAAAATAAATTTCCCAATTTAATGACACTAAACTATTACATTATATGAATTCAATCAGATAATCACTTTTTAGCAATTTTACACATGATTTACAGTTTTACTTGCAAAGAACTTCTAATCTGTTAATGTTTCCAGATATCACTGCAAATGTCAACAGAGAAAATATTTTTAAAACATGTCTATTGGAAGTTGTTAACAACAAGAAGGAAGAAGTAATTGTGCTATTACTTGTTACTGTCCCTTCACATTTCAGTTACAGTAAAACCAAAATATTCGTGGCTCTTCCTCGGAAAAAAATTAAGTCGACAATTTAGTGCATATACTGCATAACTGCGCTCGTTTACAGAATTTATAACTGAAATACTACGTTAAATTACAAATGTGACCATAAAAAAGACCAAAATATGACTTTATATGCAAAATAAAAATGGTCTGATTAAGATGAAAAATGTGCAAATCGTGTTTAATTTGTGTTTGCGGCGAGAATGGAGGTCAGAATTTTAAAAAAGTGTGCATGGAACGCCACGTGACAGAAGTGAAACTTGTTTTGATTTTTGGATTTTTCAATTTTGGATTATTGGATTTTTTAAATTTTGGATTGTTGGACTTTTTAATATTGGGTTTTGGACTTTTTTATTTTTTTTCAATTCAATTTTTTTAATTTTAGACTTTTTATTATTAAATTTTGACATTTAATTTTTAAATTTTTGGGCTTTTGAATTTTGGATCTTTGAATTTTTTAATTTTGGATCTTTTAATTTTGGATCTTTGAATTTTATGATTTTTTAATTTTCGATTTTTTTAATTTTGGATTTTTTTAATTTAGGATTTTTAATTTTTTAATTTTGAGTTTTTTGATTTTTTAAACTTTGGATAAGCTTAATCATTGAGTTGATTGTTTTCTGTGCAGTCCGTTCCGTCACACCTCACTAATTTCGTGACGATTTTGAGCGTTACATTAATTTCGTGACGATTTTTGAGCGTTACACAAGCTCTCGATTTATTTATACCCCTACCGCGGCTAAAGAAGTTTCACTTCAAAAAAAAAAAAGACATGTCATAAACATCCTAACCCTAGCAATTACAATAACAATATTAATAAAAAAAATTTACTATTTATGTGTTGATCTACCATACAACCCATTGCATCCGAGACTACGGAGCATAAAACCAGTCGGCGAGACTGAACTGATTGAGTGAATTTCAAGAAAAGAAATGAAAATGTTATGTGGAATGACTGCTGCATACTGGTTGCAGGATTCTGGGAACTTAACAGATTAACCTGAGAACTGGTTTGCCCCTCAAACATTACAACATTTCTCAGAAGAAGCTTCCACTAATGTTAAGAACCACTTAAGACAGAACTACCGGAGTAATGATATTGCATTTCGTCTGCATGCCTTCCTCTGTTGATAAGTTAATCCATTCAACAATTAGTTACACTTATCTATAACGAAAAAGGATGTTAAATAGACGAAATGATCAAATTTATTGCTTTCTTATGTGCAGTTATCTGTAAAGATTTAAACAATTAATTACATTAACGATTAACTTTTGGATAATTTATCGCTGTGGTTTTCAATCTGTGGCCCGCGGTTCTCTGGGAATGTTGAAAGGGATCCGCGAAGAATTATGGTTTAACTTATCATATGCGCTACCTTACTTACCAACTCAATGGCAACAGACAATTCCTCAGCAAGCTAAAGGAATATTATCTATTTTATGGAACCCGAAGGTTCATTGCCGCGTATACCTGAGCTCGCCATTCAACCCTTCGGGTCTCCCAGTTAATACTTTTGAGATATGTCTTTCCTCCCCCATGCGCGCAACATGTCCAGCCCATTTCATCCTCGTTATTTAATTACCCTTACTATATCTGGGGAAGAGTACAGTATTCGCTACTTCTCAAAATTATCATAAATGCTCTCCACATTACCAGCAATGTTTAACTCATTCCCAAACATGAAAGCTGCGGCTCACTCTACCGCCACAGGCCCGGAGTTGTCTTTGATTTTACAATGTGTCCCCTTCCAGTGGGGGTCGCTCATTGTTTGCCAATCCCAGAGTCAGTTAATTTAGAGAGCACACTTTCTTCATATGTGGTGCCGATGATCGTTTTTACACCATGGCAGGAGAAAAAGGATATATTATACACTAACAACGCGGGAGCAACTATTCAACACGATCAATGGCACTGGACTGAACAATCCCCAGAAAAGTAGGAAACTTGACATTATTGCTTCTAGGCCTTTAATAAGGGTCTCCTATTGCTCAGTAATCTCTACAGCAGCGTTTCTCAACCTTTTTGAACCCGAGGACCTCTAAAATGTCTAAATTTTTTTATGGACCCCTAATTTTATATCCCATTTTTAAAAGTAGGCTATATGTAGGCCTATATTCTTAATAGGGGTACGCCGTAGCGTAGTGGCTGAGGCGCTGCGCTACAAACCGGAAGGTCGCGGGTTCGATCCCCGATGAGGTCATTGGAGTTTATCAATTGGCCTAATCCTTCTGGTGGCACTATGGCCCTGGGGTCGACTCAGCCTCTAACATAAATGAGTACCGGAAGCATTCCTGGGGGTAAAGGCGGCCAGTGCGTAAGGCTGAAAACCTTACCACCTTCATGTGCCGATTGTCAAAAAATCTGGGAGCCTCATCCTCCCGGAACCCTCTGGGACTCCATGGCCTGTAATAGGGAACACTTTACTTTATATTCTTAATATTTGGGGTATTAATTATAAGTCATTATAACGAAATAAATTCAAATACATTTTTTTATTCAACGGAAACACAGTCATTGAATTGGAAGTAAACTATTGACAGTTTAATATTTATTACCAATTTGATAATATAATTAGGAATTATGTTATTGCTCACTTTTAATGAGACGGTTGAGCTTGTCGCCTCTTTCAGAGTTCCTGGATATCTGGCTCAATATTAGTCAAATTTAGTCGAAGATCAGCAGATACATTAAGGTCATCTTAATTATGTCTGCGGACCATCTGCACCATCTTCGCGGACCACCAGTGGTCCGCGGACCATAGGTTGAGAAACGCTGCTCTACAGTAATGAAGCAGGGGGGAGTTTTATCTGGGAAGTTCCAAGAATGGAGGTTTTCGTGTAATGGAGTAAACCATGCTAGTAACCATGATAGCTGGACGCAGGCATAGAGCAGTGACGTTCCAGGCCCCTTATTGTAAATGGCCTTGCTTCCATTCCAAACCACCCCCAGCATTCGTTTTTAGCAATAAAAGATGGAATGGAAGTTTTCATTATTATGTTCATGATTTGGTGTTCGTGAGCTTCCAAATGATTCTTGGAATTCTTAGAATCCGACTCGAGAAGTTAAACCTAGTGATATTTTCGTCCACATAATTTAAGAAACCATATTTTCACCATTGAAAGTAAACTGTTTCCAGTATCACATTATAAAATATATACAAAATTGACCTAATATTGTTTATCATGCACAAAATTAAAATGTAGTGGCCTATTATTTATGTTTTGATCTGTTCCCTTCATTGTGTAATTAACATATTGTATGTGTTTCTTTCTTTCTTCTTTATTTTTTTGTTTTTAGCTGTAGTATTAGTTGAAATATGTTTAGTATTACATTAAACATATAATATTTGTGTTGTAACACTGGTGTAATTAGTAAAAAAGAATGTTGCAATTGGGCAATGAGCCTGTTACATTCTCAACAAAATTAATATTAATAAATAAATAAATGATTCTAATTATGGAAATATTTTATAATGGTTCTCAAAACAAAAGAAGTACTTCGAGGGATCGTGGTATTTAAAAAAACTCGGAATCCACTAATCTACTCTACAGTGCAAAATTGCCAATTGCCTAATAAAGCAATTCGGATTCAAAACAAATTAGTATTTTGCAATATAAGAATGGGAAGTATATTTTAGAAGATTCGAGGAAAAATTAGATAAAAACCCCAGACTAATTAGAATATTCTGTTACATACTTCACACATGTATTGCATACTAATTTCTACACGATAGGAAAAAATACATGAAAATTATTAAATACATAGCTGTTCGTTAGCATTCTTAAGGAACAAGGCAAAATAACTAATAAATTACCCTACTCGCAGGCTTTCTTTATCATGAAAATTTTTTGAGTAATAGCCATAACTCGCACTCATTTAAAATCTGTGATCTCTGGTGGGTTGACTACAATGTATGACTGAATTTCTAAATCGTGATACTTCCGGTTTGATTTTGTTTTATCGTTAATGCTGGCTTACTGAATCGCATCCGTTACTTCTTTATCAAATAGCTCCTCAATTTGTATCATGAGGGTGAGTGCACCCCGTTCCAGACTCCCCCTACCTCATACAAACCCGAGGAATTGCCGGGGATTGAACCCAGACCTGCGATTCACAGTCAGCAATGCTAACCACTAAATCACGCAAGCTGTCAGAAAGTGATAACCTGACAATAAAGTTTACTAATGAAAAAAAGAACATCTGAAAGCTAACACAAAAATAAAACCATTGTAAGAAATTAACATAATAATAAATAAATGAAAATAAAATTTAAAAAGTTCTAACAAAAACGCCTGAAATGGGAAAGAGTTAAAACGCAATTTGTTGAGGCAACTTCTCCGACACAGAGGTACTGCACGTAGCCTAGTTATACAGCTGCAGGCGTACAGTGCTTCCGGCAACTCTCCTGCACGATGCAAATGGGGAATTGGCCAGATAACGTTCGTTTCCAATGGCAGGCCTGGTCCCTGAAGGGATGTAGCTCTTTGGAGTATAGTTTAGTTTTAGTACGCAATATTCTCTTAGCAAAAATGTTTTCATAGTGTTAACGTTAAAAACATTATAACCTTAGAATAAATACTTTTCGTTTACGGATTTTTTCTGGTATGGATTTCTATTAACAATTAAAAAATGTTGAGGCACACTGTAACACTGCCCGTACCTAAGGCACTGTTAGATGAAGTATTGTTTCCGATCCCCAAATTCGAAGTTGTTTTTAACATAAATACACGCTTTGAGCTCCCTTGGATCCAAAAATACCATTTTCAGAAACATATCTGTGTGCATGTCTGTGAACAGCCTAGCTTCAGAACGGAAAATCGTAAAAAAAAATTGTATTTTTTTGAGGATGTGACACGAAGATTGGTGACAACTTTCTCTTATTTTTAAGGCAAAGAAAGTTACGATAGTGTATTAATCAGGTTTTATTTGGGTTATGTATCCTTCGGGGATGCGATTATCTTCATTTTTACAACCAAGTTACACGAGGAGAATGTCATAAATAACATATTATACTAAGAGGCTAACTTTTATTTGGACAGAGGAAGTTATGTGAGTTACGCATCAGATCTTTATTTATATTTGTTCCTTAAACATAATATTGCGGTGAATTAACATTAATATTCATGATGAATGAATGTTTTCTCAAATTTCTGCCAATGACTGTACGTAGTAATGGGATACTGTTGATAAAATGCCAGGAAACGATAAAAATATTTTTCGAAGGGAAGTACTACGAACTTAAATAAATTTGACATATTAGTTGCGTTAGTAATAGTACTCTTTCTCGGCTGCAAGTCAATTAATAAGGATTTATATAGCACAATAAAATAAACTATACCAAATAAAAATAGCCAGTTATTGCTGTTATTCCATCCAAGAATTACATTTATTTTATATATTGAGCTGAAGGAGGTAAAATCGGCAGAAATGTGGAAATGTTCTTCGTGAACAAAAACTTCCGTAAAGGTAATAAAACAAAAAGAAGAAGAAGAGTGCGTCATGCATAGGTGCAGTTAGGCAAGTGGAGTGGATAATTAATTATCTGATGTCACACGGTAGTTATGTGTGCTGTCAAGGATTCCTGCTTGCGTCATGCCACTTCTTAATGCCACGGGCTCACAGTTCGTCAGTGTATGTATGAGTCTGCACGCTATGTAAAACAATAAATTAATTATAAATACAGTTTTTTTTACAAAAATGAGGAACTAACTTACTTAACCTAATCCATACTTCCGCGTTGCTGGAAAGAAAACTCGTAAAATGTGTGCTTTATTTTAATACATGTTGCACGCATGGGGGAGGAAAGACATATCTCAAAAGTATTGAATGGGAGACCCGAAGGGAAAAGACCACTTGGAAATCCTAGACGCAGGCGGGAGGACAATATTAGGATATATTTAAGGGAAGTAGAGGGGTAGCGTAGTGGTTGAGGCGCTGCGATACAAACCGGAAGGTCGCGGGTTCGATTCCCGATGGGGTCGTTGAAATTTTTCAATTGGCTTAATCCTCCTGGTGGCACTATGGCCCTGGGGTCGACTCAGCCTCCAACAGAAATGAGTACCAGGAGCAATCCTGGGGATAAGGCTGACAACCTTACCACCTTCATGTGCCGAATGTCCAAAATCTGGGAGCCTCAACCTCCTAGAAGCCTCTGAGCCTCCATGGCCTGTATAGGAAACACTTTACTTTTAGGATTTGCGAGGGATGGTTGGACGAAATTAGCACAGCATAGGATTGAATGGTGGGCTCAGATAAGGCGGCAATGAATTTTCGGGTTCCATAAAATATATAATATTCCTTTAGCTTGCTTAGGAATTGTCTGTTGCCATTGAGTAAGTAAGGAAGGAAGGAAGTGCTTTATTTTAATTAATATCTTTGTGAAACATCGCTAAAACAATTTTTTATTTTATTTATCACATCACATTATTTATATGGTTAGCTACAAACATTATAACATCTTAAATATGGTCCTTGTTTGACCACTCCACATTGATAGCTAGATAGTATTTATTTATGCTTCGCGGGAAAGGTTTATCTCATCAGTGAAGACAGAATTTCCATGCAAATGCATGTTTTTATATAAGCTCGTTATAGTTCTCAAACTTGCTAAATATCCATTTCATGGCTCACTGATTCCAAATAAGTAGGCCTATATGTTTTCTGTGCATAGGCCTAATTGCATGTTTTGGCCTTTTTAAGGATAATTTCATGCATATTTTGGGTTTTTAGGTTTAATAAAGAATATTTTGAATCTTGCTTATTATGTACATTTTTCTAGTTTGAGTGCATATTTTATATTAAATAGCATAATACTGCATTTAGGATCTACGCCTACAATGTATGGGGAAATGGGTATAATAGCTAAAGATGAAGACAAAGTCGTTAATGGAAAACATGATTACGAATTTGTGTTCCATAAAAAAGTAATTTGTCGTGAAAATATTGAATGCAAAGAATTCGGTCTCACTTTGTCTCAAATATAATTTAAGTTTGTTCCTGTCATTTCAGGTGACATAGAAAGAGCATTTTGTGCGTTCAAAAACATTTTGAGAGATAAACGCATGAACTTTTGAAAATTTGGCTATTAGTAGTATATTGGGCCAGTCAGGCTGAGGAGTACAGGGCTATCGTGTTTTGGAATAAACTATATCTGGAGGGCCATATGGACATGAAACATCACCAAACAAAACACAAATGGCTTAAAAGCTGGTCGTTCGTGACACACCTGAGTCTGATCAACATGGAGTATAGGACGGGCTACTTTGTCACTTTCTCGATTAAATTTTCAAGCAGATCTCTTCAGAACTTTGGGCGTTTGGCAAAGATAGAATGGACTTATATATTCAAGAAAAGCCATTTTAGAAAACAGGTGACGTAAAAGTTAAAGAAAAAGAAAAAAATTCTTGTGGAGCAAAATTGCTTGGCTTCAAAACTCAGAATTTCACAGAAAAATTAACTGCAACTGGTTTCCGTATATTGCGATTTATGGCTTTCTGAGGAACAGCAAACTAAAAAAGGTAATTCTACCATCTATACCTAACCTCAAATACAAACATGGATAACCTGAAGTGCTGCCTGAAATCAATTTCGAGGTATTTGAATTTGGAAACAAAATTAATTCTTTTATATGGAACTTGCTTCTTTTTTCTCGTAGTGAAGCAAAATCAACTCATCACTTTAATTTTCGGAGGACTAATACATTGATGAAGAGCAGTTCATTATCTTTCGCATGAAAAAACTCGATGTGTTATGCCAGTGGTAATTCTCGTCTGCTCCTCCGTGTCTGTCATCTAAGAAACACCATACCTTAAGTTCAATTAGTCTGATGCCAATCGTTGACTTTCATCGCAGAAATACCGTGAATTTAAAAACAGCCTGATGCTTCACAGGTGAATCTTCCGTTGACTATACAATTTTTTTCTGTTACAAGAAACATAAGATTGCAAGACAGAAAACAAAAATCGCTCAATAAGAAACATAATATCTAACTAAGGTTAGGATAAAAATGTGAGTGAAATACAGTATTTGGAGGATTCTTACCGTTGTTATCAGCTGCCTTCTTCTTGGACTGTGCTTCATCTTTGTTGTGAGCTGTTTCTGTAAAAAAGAAAACATTAGACCAAAATTAGCTATGTGCCTAAAACACAACACTATCGGGTTGTTTAACTAAATCACTCATTCTTTTCAATGCTGTGATTCAAAATTTCATAAGCTTTTTGGTTTGTACAATGTCTTATGACCAAATTTAAACTAGGACTGTAAATTTTTTGTATTCTTTTAACATTCTCGAATTTGTTGTAGGCCTATGGGAATCGTCATCATCTACGTAATAAATACCAATATAGAAAAATAACAATTTTAGACTGTGAAATCCTTTGATGGTTGTAATGAAAATGTCGAAAGGAATTGCACAAATTTAAAAAATGTTTTAATAATCCGATAGTCCTCATCAGTAGGCCTATATATATTTCAACATAATTTTAAATAATTCTTTTACAACCTTTACTATTATATTCTACACTACAGATATTTCTTTTTATACGGAGACATTTCCAGTGAACTGGGAAATTTTCTCGGGTTTCAATATTTTAAAAATTGCTTGGAAAATAGGTGGGTTACATGTTTATCTGGGACGAATTATACATTTCCAGATTCATAGGAAGTAAACTTAAGAGAAAGTACACGAAGAGAACTGAAATCAGTGTTTAAGTCTGGATGGCAGGAAACGGCCCGACTGGCTTGAAGTAAGTCTTCAACTCACCATGACATTCTGAGAAGCAAGGCCGAAGAAGGTTATCGCTCCGAGACACCGAGCAGCTTTCATGCCGGACTTCACCTGTTGCGCTTATACACTGCAAGTGAGTTATTCACTTCTCACGTGCACTTTGCTTTTACACGCAAATTATACAGCAACACCAAATGAATGAGTCCATTGGCTATCCACTGTGAACTCAATTTTAACCAGCAAAGGCCGGTTTGATTGGGAAACTTAAAAAGCTTATAGAAAGATGTATTATTTTAAATGAATCTTACTTCTAAATTTGCTAGTCATAATACAGTACAAGTTATTTACATATGTAACTTATTTACTGAACCATGAAATTTGTTGTATCAGAATTATTTTTACTAAAGTAATAAACGAATAAAAGGAGCAACATTATGAGCTCACAGTCTCTCTCGAAAACCTATGCCCCTATGTTGGGGCGAAGGGCCTCCAAGTGGAGATTTCTATTTACCGATGTGAATTTTGTTACGCTTATTTTCGTAGAGAGGGCAGAGAAACAGGTGGTAAGCCCATCGCCCCTTAACCCCCTCCGGAAACTAAGGTATTACTTGAACGTGAAATTGGACGTGAAAGGCCCGAGAAATTTTGTCCAGAGGCTCTAATTTAGGCTTGGAGTTCTTTTACGTGCCGTAAATCTACGACACGGGCCCCCCAGTTTGACGTCCCTCCCGGAGGACTCCGTGCACAGAATTTTTACGTCCTGAAAAGCCCATCGACTGCGGCCGGGTATGATATCGCGACCTTCGGATCTAGAGGCGGCAACACGATACCTCTAGACCACCGCAGCCGACATGAGCCTACAGTACTTTACATCATATATGCAATTCTAGGCAAAAAAGGTCGTCATAACATGAAACATTCTGAAATTATTCTCGTTCTGTGACGGTACTAAGCCTATAAGTTTGTAATTTCCATATTTTGTGTTAGGATTAAACTATAATTTCACAGACAGTATTTATACCGTGTCTTACCTCTAAACAAGCAATGAAGTTGTCCTCAGCTTGGACACCTGAGCATTCCTGCTTTCAAAACATGAATGCTCATCTCACTGCACCGCCCGAAGCGCGGGATGTTTCTGAGGAATGGTTTTACAATGAGTCCCCTTCTAATGAGGGTCGCTCTTTGTTAGCTAATCTCAGAATCAGTGCATTTAGAGTATACTTATACACTTTCTTTTGATGTGGTACGACGGTCATTTTTACACCTGGATCGGGATAAATATTATACACTAATATTGTGGGTGTCACTTCATAACAGGGTTGCCAGATCAGAAACGTAGAACAGTCGTACCAATATCCGAAAATAGTCGTATGCTAGTTAAAACTGTCGTATACTTTGTGATTTTTCAGTGTAATGAACGGATTGCATTAATAATAATGATACTAATTAATAATCGGTTTTATGCACCTTACATATGTCATGTAATTCATAATAAATCATCTTATTTGTAAATGATTAGGAGTGTTTCATTACCATTCGATGTGCTAAAATTTGATAAAATACAATAAAATTAAATAAACAGTAGGCCTAGTTGCCACAGTGTTGTAATTATTGCAAAAGGACTGCTTTCCAATCATTTTTATTTTAGCAACATGCTTACGACAAAAACCATGAGAAAACAACAAGCTGGATACATATCAAAATTTAAATTTCGTCAGTAGATTAAAAAGATATAAAACGCTATGTTAAAAATAGTCGTACAAATAGGCTACGACTCATGATTGCGAAGTACGTCGTACAAATCTATGAAATAGTCATATGTGTATGACTATAGTCGTACGTATGGCAACCCTGCTTCACAAAGACTTCATTTCCAAGAACTGTCTCTACCTGCTGCCACCCTAATCCTCTTCGACCTAATCCTAATCGACTTCACTTATGAAGCTGTGAATGACCGCGGCAACACTAAGGAAATCCACGCGACTACAAGAGCCCCTGTTCTTTGTCGGTGTCGGGGCAGATTTTCGGATTAGGTAACAATGCTATTATATTCTTTTGTAGATAAACGATGGTTTGGGACGAGGTCAACTTAAAATGGCACGAACAATACAGTGGATGCAATTATTCAAGACGATACACGACAATGGACTGAACAATCTGCAGAAAAGACAGAAACCTGGCAATGTTGTTTATAGGCATTCAATGAGGATCGCCTATTGTTCAGTAATTTCCACAGTTATGTAGCAGGGGGGAGTTTTATCTGGGTATCTCCAAGAACTGAGGGTTTCATGTTTTGTAAAATACCATAATACGCTTCTTAAATGCTTAATTTGCACTAAAAAAGTAGCTGCGTTTATATTAAGACAAGAAGACTTCTGACAGTTCAACCACGTGTTTTTCTTACCATTCTCTTGCCCGCCTTAACCTGGGATCGGCCAGAGGCTGCCAGAAGAAACTGGTTTATTTCATATATATCTTCCATCACTATCAACACAAGTAGTCCAGTCATTTGGTGCTCAAAAATGGGGTTACCTGGAAAGTTTTCCGGTAGTTTTGAAAAATGGTGATTTCATAGATTCCGACATGCTCTTTTCGAATTTTTACTTTGCTACCTCGTATCTTTGCCGCTCGCGCCGCCATATTGGAAAAATGGCGCGCAAAAACAGTTTTTTCACAATATCTCCTTTACGGCTCATTTTACGATGAAAATAGTTATGTAATAAATTAAACTAGAGAAAATTTCCTATAATTTATGTCATAACGATTTTTTTGTAAAATGGATAGTTTCAGCGTACGAGCGCCGCAAAGTCTACTCCGACACGCGTTTTGGCCAAAGCCACGGAAGATGCGGATACGCTAATAACAATCAATACGGCAATCAACACTTCATCTACATTTGATTCCGTAATAGTTGTCGACAAAGATGTAGATCTTCTTATTCTTTTGACGGCTCTATCTACGCGTTCAGAGACGCACACACATATATATATATATATATTCTCAAACCAGGAAAAGGGAAAATTACGCAACGAATATATTCAACAAAAAGTATCGTAGATAAAACAGCCGCAGATAACATAATATTATTTCTGCACGCCTTCAGTGGCTGTGATACAACATCAGCGCTCTTTAAACAAAGAAAAATAAAATGTGCTAATGTATTTAAAAAAAAAAAACAGAATTAAACGAGCTTGCCCAGGTATTCAAAAACCAAAATGCAGATCCAAAGATCATTGCTGAAGCTTCCTCCTTGCATTGTATGGTTACAGTGCCGTGAAAAGTGTGTCGTTAAACAACTATAGATATACATGCTTCACAAAATCAGCATATGAAAATAAATTTAATATTGCATCGCTGCCACCGACGGAAGCAGTAGCACGACAACATTCGTTCCAAACCTATCACCAGGTTCAGCAGTTGTATGGAGTTGAATATATTCGTTGCGAAATTTTTCCTATTCCTGGTTTGAGATTATATAGGCTATGTTTGAACGCGTAGATAGAGCCGTCAAAAGAATAAGAAGATCTACATCTTCGCCGACAACTATTACGAAATCAGATGTAGATGAAATGCTGATTGCCGTATTGATTATATCAGCCTAGAAAAAAGACGAAAATTTCTGCGGGAAAAACGAAAATAGGTGTGTTTGATTAAATTCGCTGTGCTAAATTCGAAAATGCATTCCGTTTTTCTCTATCACATCTGGTTAATTGACATTTGTGAAAAATATTATTTTGACATCTTCTATAGTAAAATAACTGTATGCAGCTTTGATGCTGGATTTTGAAACTTTTTCCTTTGCGGTAAGTGGTGTGATAGGTGATCTTAACAAATTTTGGGTCACTGAACATGAATCCGTTGACCGTTTCTACGTAACATGTCAAATTTTCTTGCAATAGGTACTTCACAACGAGAGATATAAGTTATTGCTTAGACTAGCTTACAGGATAAAAAAAATACTTAAAAATTAGGATAATTTTGATAATAGTTTTCGGGGAAAAATCAAATAATATTTTCAAACAGTCCAAGACGTATGTATTCCAGTACTTTTTGTGAGTGCAGGCGAAATAAATTTATTTTTGCCAAATCATCTGATGCCGTACAAAAGCTCAGTGACAAAAAAAATCGAAGTTTGTTTGGAGGGGGAAATATTAAGGATTTGAACTTTTGGGAATTTTTACATTGGTTATAAGCTAAAATCTATAAAATATATTTTAGTTGAGCAAATGGTATCTTATTTATCTTATTACATTGATCGAGCTGAACGGTTTTGAACATGTATTTTAATAAATCTAAAATCTATAAGTTAGCCAAATTTCAAGTTTCTAGCTCATCTGGAAGTGAATGAACATCAATGTTAATAAGTGGAAGATTAGACTGTCGTAGATGTGAATGATGTCACGGCTATCCAGCAAGTTTTTCTATACTTATGGGGCAGCTAGAAACACTAAATTTAGCACGCTTATGTGCCCAAATTCCTACCAAATTGTATGATTCTATCTTTCATACCATGTGTGCCAATATTACATAATGTGAGAAAAATATACAGAATTTATTTAAAATAAAAAAATCTAACTCAATCTAAGGGATAACCGATGAAGGTACGTCAAAAAGTCATAAAACCAAACTTGTAGATCTCTGAAAATCCGTTACTGCTTCTGCAACAGGTTTTTTATACGACTTACCGTTTAGCTACTATAAGCCCCCAAAAGTCTACACAGACCTTAAAATTGCGTCCGCCATAACAGCAAACACGAAAACTAGATGTGAAACAACAAAAATAATGACATTTTTTAAATCAGGAGACCTTATTTAGTTAAAATCGCTCATTAAATGCTTTACCGCAAAATGATGGAGGTAGTGGCGTATCCGCATCTTCCATGGCTTTGGCCACAACGCGTGTCGGAGTAGACTTCGCGGCGCTCGTACGCTGAAACTATTCATTTTACAAAAAAATCGTTACTGCATAAATTATAGGATATTTTCTCTAGTTTAATTTATTACATAACTATTTTCATCTTAAAATGAGTCGGAAAGGAAATATTGTGAAAAAACTGTTTTTGCGCGCCATTTTTCCAATATGGAGGCGCGAGCGGCAAAGATACGAGGTAGCAAAGTGAAAATTCGAAAAGAGCACGTCGAAATATATAAAATCACAAATTTTCAAAACTCCCGGAAAACTTTCCAGGTAAAACTACCAAACGACTGGACTAAAGGGTTTGCAGAGTGTTGTAGCATTGCCACAATAACGCTTTGTTATTCGTCTTTACGTAGGCCCACCTCATTTCATTATTGTGATATATCACCTTTTTTAAAAAAATCTGCTTATAAATTACTTAATATGAGCATAAAGCGTGGGAAGCTTAAAACTCGTTATTGTGCATCTTAATTTTTTAAATTTTCCGGGGGAGGACCCCGAACCCCCCTCTCCCCCAGACGTTATAACCTCCCCCTATGGTCGGCCTGGTTACGCCAATGTGTAGGCCTAATAATAATTACCTACTTCTAAATGTCCCTTATTAATATTGTATGTATGTATGTATGTATGTATGTACTGTCCTATATCCCCAATGTCGGGGCGTAGGGCCTCCAATTGGAGGTTGCTGATACCTATGTGAATTTTGTTACGCTTATTTTCCGAGAGAGGGCAGAGGGACAGGTGGTAAGCCCATCGCCTCACAACCCCCCCCCCAGGAAACTAAGTTATTACTTGGACGTGAAATGGCCGGGAAATTTTGTCCAGAGGCTCTAATTTAGGCTTGGAGTTCTTTAACGTGCCGTAAATCTACGACACGGAACCCCCAGCTTAAAGTCCTTCCCAGAGGACTCCGTGCCCGGATTTTTACGTCCGGAAAAATCCATCGACCGCGGCCGGGTTTGATCCCGCGACCTGCGGATCTAGAGGCGGGCACGCTACCCCTAGACCACCTTATTATTATTATTAGCATTTATAAATTATTAATTCTTCATATTGATAATCCCTGTCATGTAAGAAATGAACAGTGAGCTCTCCCTCACCCTCAAAGTTCTAAAGCAGCCTTTTAACCTGGTCTCCACCACGTGCTTTGCTCGAAATGTCAGAAATCGATCCTTTGCTTGTGGCGACTCTAGACTGGGTTCTCTCGAGGCGGATGAATGCACAGTGAAAGGAACATGGAATCATCTGCAAACAATGCCGGTGGTGCAGCCTGCTTGCCGACAAGCGATCTCTGTTTCCGGCTACTCTCCGCCAACTCCTTGCTCCCACCCACCGTTTCCTTGGAACTGCCGACCAGTTTCACAATAGCCACACCAAAAGCTACCTCCCTCTACACAGTTTACCAGTCATGGACACTTTACCTCATCATGACTGCATTCTAAATATAAATTCACATTCCTGGGAGTTCCTGGAACGTATTCATGACTTCCCACTCAAAATAACATACCGTATTTTACGGACCATAAGACGCACTTTTTTTACCTTGAAAACAGAGCCTTATAAGTTGGATGCGTCTAATGGTCCGAAGAACACAAAAAATTAATATTATGGGAAATCAGTTCGGTAGTTAAAATTTACTCGATGCCACCTGAACAGAAGAAATTTTCGTACAACGCAGGTTTTACTGTAAGTTAGAAGTGATTTACACTGATTCCATTGTACAAGGTTATAATTTATTTAAGTTATGCAATGAAGTATATGAAGGGGCTAGTTCCATAAGGGCGTAAGGCACAACAGGAAAGTTGTGAGAAATCTTAATGTTTCTAAGCAATGCTACCACTTAGAAAGCACATGTCTTTTCTTATGACTGAGCAGAGGTTTAAGGCACAAGTATAAATTGTTCACTGAGTATTTAAGATATATGAGGAGAAGGCATAAATGCTAAAAGCTCAGAATTCAAGATGTGCCTTACGCCCTTATGGAACTAGCCCCTTCATATTATTCCCTTTAAAATTTGCCGTTTAGAATCACACTAAATTTATTTTCCTTTAAATGCCCATCCTAAAATCAAGGTGCGTCTTATGGTCCGGAGCGTCTTACAGTCCGTAAAATACGGTAATCCTTATCCATATGTTCACAGGCTACTTGAATAGGCTGGAATGAGAGATGAAAAATTACGAAAAATTGCGAACTACCCACAATACACCACGGATATCATTCATAGAGAAGTACTGGCACTCCATTCCGATCTTCAAATCGGATGTTAATTTTTCACCGAAAATATAATACGGAAA
Organism: Ectobius pallidus; assembly: GCA_964059195.1. NCBI lineage: Eukaryota > Metazoa > Arthropoda > Insecta > Blattodea > Ectobiidae > Ectobius > Ectobius pallidus. Next base: position 41,726,522 of record CAXKWD010000003.1, read on the forward strand.
AATGTGTGCATGTATAGTAGTGATCCACGTTAAGACGACTTCTTCCCATACCATCGTTTTTCTACAATAGCATTGTTTCCTATACTGAAAATCTATACTGATTATGTACAAGTTTTCGGGGAACCTCTGCGGTTTCCTCATAGTGCGGCTATTTCTATTCTTTTTTAGTTCTGAATTGAACTAGTTACTGTAGACAGTAGTAATCACAACACAGCTGGAGATCATTTTTAATAATAATAATAATAATAATAATAATTATCTCGTTTAACAGTACAAACTGTAATAGACAGTGTCAGTCGTATTATATAAATGCGCAATGTTATAAATAGGGTTCTGATGTTTATGATCGAAAAAAGTGGAAAATATGACTGCAAATATGACCTTAAAAATAACTAAATATGACCCAAAACTCTTAAATATGACCTCACAAAAGAACCTATTTTCTAAAAAGAAGTTGCAATTTAAAACGTTTAATGACACTAAATTATTACATCACATTAATTCAATCAGATTATAATAACTTTCTAACAAAATATTACGAGTATTTGGAGCCGATGAAGCAAGCAAACAGGAGAAATTTCTTTTTAAATAGAATTTTATTACAAGTAAAACTGTGAATCATCAAAATTGTTAAAAAGTGATTATCCGATTGAATTCATGTGATGTAAGAATCTAGTGTCTTTAAACGTTTTAAAATGGAACATTTATTTTTGAAAATACTTATTAGGACATAATTATTTAGGATTGAGTCGTATTTAGTCAATTTTAAGGGCATATTTGCAGTCATATTTTTCATTTTTTTTTAGGTCATAAACATCCGAACCCTAGTCATAACGATCACAACACAGAGCAAGAATTTCTTGCAATCAATACGAAATCCTTTCTACGAGTAGATAACAGGTATACCTGGAAAATCCGTGATAACGTATCGTATAAACATATGAATGTGCTGCAGTCTAGACTAACTGACAGGGGTAACGCTGGAATGGTAAATGCTGGAATGAAGTAAATATTAGCTGGACTCCGCTCCCAGTAGCTCCTGCATCATTTTCCAAGAACTCTCGCTTTTGCTATGCAGCAAAACATAATTCCGCGAATTTACTGAGCAGATAGCCGTACACAGGATGTCCGTGAACACACTCACCCATGGAATATCAACCAGAGAGTCGCGTCTAACAGTCAGGCATAATATTTTTCATTAAATCTACTTGATATTATTACTATTATCATTATTATAATACCAGATATCATTATTATTATTATCTTAACTGTAACTGCTGTTAAATAGCAGCAGAATATCAAAGTAAAATGACCATACATGATATTTTCTATCCCACAAATAATACCCTCAAAATGATTAGTTTTTCTTCTCGAAGAATAAATAATTGAAGTTGCCTGACCAACTGCAGCAATTATCCTTATTTTATTGCTATTGTTGATTTTCTACATTAGGAAACTCGGTAAATTATATATTGGAATAGGGTAGCCCACCTGAGGCAAAGCGCTATAAACCGGAAGGTCGTGGGTTCGATCCCTGATGAGGTCGCCGGGATTTTTCAGTTGGCCTAATCCTTCTGGTGGCAGAAGAAGGTTGTTAAATGTATAACTGGTATTAGCCCAAGACAATCTTGTAGAGAACATTTTAAGAAATGAAAGATAATTCCTCTACCTCCTATATATATATATATAATACTGGAGTCTCTTTTATATATAAGAAAATATTTTATATTTTAACCTAAGATCTGATGTACATATATATAGCACAAGACAAAAAAGTCTTATGGATGAAGATTTTACTAAATTGACTAAAGTAAAGAATAGTTTTAAATACGTAGGCATGGAACTTTTAATATGCTTCCACCAAATTCACAAACAAGCCTCCACAAATTCAAATCAGTTCTCAAGAATGGCTTACTATGCATGCATTTTATAGCACGAGCTTGAAACTTGTAAAGTTGTTATACTATATTTTAGTCTTAGTTGTTGATTGATTGTTATTCACACTGTCTATTGCTGATTATTCTGCTTAATGGCAAATAAAGAATATGATTATGATTATGAAGAGAAATTTTGTTTCACGGAAGTTTATCGACTTTAAAACTACCTAAACCAGAAGTAATCGGCCCAACCTTAACATAAGAATAAAGTCCTTTCCCAAGTCATGCAAATAGCATCACTAATTGTTGCGCTGACCCCTTCAATTTTATTATCAATTAATTTTATTAACAGATGTGGCCAACAGATTTAAACCTAAATCTATAAAATTTTGGGCACTTTACAATTTTTGCATATCTCTTTCAATGCTTGAGAAGGAAGTTATCAAGGAATACATACGGTACAGATTACTTAGATATTAACATTTCAAAATTTGCTCTTGAAAATATGAACGGCTAGGTATAAATGTTAAACTACTGCACTAAAATAAGGCATTAGCAAATAAACTGTACATATTGACATTCTCCGCTTCCTAAGGTCTGATTGAAAACGCATTGGCATAGGTGCAGAGTATTGGATACATCCTATACATTTTTATTTACTTTAATCACTCGCCGAAGCTGTGACGAAGGGGTGAGGGACGAGACAGCAGCAGACAGAGATAGCGATGTTGTCATGGCTACGCGAAAGCATCACCACTGACATCAGTCCGACTTAACAAGCCAGATTAGATAGTATCGTTCATAACAATATGGGGGAGGGGGGAAAGAAACACATTCTCTTCTTGGGATTAATATGACTACATCATAGCTTACAGAAGCCAAAACTTTCGTAAATTTTCATTTGAAATTACGAGATTGTGTGGGGAAAGTCAGTTCGCATTACATTTTTATTCGAATTTGAAAAAAAGAAAAAATTAATTTTGTTGAGTGAGTTTTATAGTTGTCAATTTTTCACAACAGATGCTTCAATAAAGATTATGTACATGTGATAGGTTCAATGTGTCACGAGTAACTTCGGCAGGCCCGTATCAAGCAATATAGGGAATTTTATTCTTGCTTGAAAATTATTTATTAATTTTTTTTTAATGTAAAATTTTTGTGCATTATTATTGGATATTCTTAATGATTATTTCTGGACGGATATTGGATAGGAAACGCCAGTTCCTCTAAAATATTTATATCCAACTTAAAGCTAAGAACAGGGCATTAGAAGCTTTAAATTTATAAAGCCTTGCAATTTGTGAAAATTAAAGACATTCTAGAAATGGTCGGAAAAATAGCAGAAGACGACAATTTAAAAAGCGCAAAAAACAAACAAAATGCCATAATTTAACGTGGTATTCAGTTGTTTCAGCTGATGCGAATATGTAGGTCTATTATTCGTCATGCAAGATGTTTATACGAACGATGGTTGGCTTATAACTACCTTTCAGATAATTTTTACGAAAAAAAGTTTCAAAGAAAACTTTTAGCTCTTAGTATAAGCACCTCGTGCACAAAATTGTAACAAAATCATTGGAGTCGTTTTCGAGGAAATTATAATAAATGAAATTATCTTAATGTAAAAAGGTACGGTGTTGAAAGTAAGATAACGTTCATCACAGCTCTTCGTGTCAAATCTCCAAAATATACTTAATCCAAAATATATAAAAAATTCTTTTACAGTACCGGTGTATGATTTTTGTTCTCCGGCTAAGCTGTTGACAAACGCACACACACATATAGGCATCGAATTTCAAGGTCGAATATAACACTTTCTCTAAAAATTATAGTAGGCCTACATATGGTACGGTTAGAGAAAATAAAAACTTTTAAATAACAGTTAAGTAAACAACTCAAGTTTAAAGAAAATCATATGCGGTATTCTGAAATCCCCAAATATCTAAAACTTTCATTTTCTGAGCTAGTTTGATCTTACATAGCTATGGACGCATTCGTCTTTACAACTGTATCATAGTTGCATTTTCGTATAATAAAGTTACCATTGTTAAATGATGATGACGGTGATAGTATTAATAATTATTTTAGTAATAATATTCAATAATAACTAGGGTTCGGATGTTTATGATGTCATATTTTTGTCCTGATCTTCATTATCGCCGTAAACACAAATTAAACATGAATTGCATGCTTGTTTTCCTAATTGAACCTTTTTTTTATTTTGTATATAATGTCATATTTTGGTCATTTTAAGTTCTTTGTCATATTTTCGTAATATTTGTAATTTAACGTCATATTTCAGTTACAAATTCGGTAAAGGAGCACAATTATACAGTATATTCACTAAATGGTCGAGTTAAATTTTAATTTTTTGTACTAATTTAATCTTAATATTAATGCAATTATTCGTATTTTAAAGGGGCAAGCATGGTCTACAAAAAAAATTTGGAGCTGATGAAGCGAGCACACAGGAACAAATTTCTTGAAAACTAGAAGTTCTTTATAAGTAAAACTGTAAACCACCTGTAAAACTGTTAAAAAGCGATTATCTGATTCAATTCATGTGATGTAATAATTTAGTGTCATTAAACGTTTTCAACTGGAACATTTATTTTTTGTAAAACAGGTTCTTTTATTAGGTCATATTTAGGATTTTTGGGTCATATTTTGTCATTTTAAGGGCATATTTACTGTCATATTTTCCACCTTTTTAGGTCATAAACATCCGAACATGGGATTATTCAAGGCCAAACAGCCTTTCATATGCATAGGTTTATTATTAAACCAAAGAAACTAGTAATGACCAGGGCCCGGATTCTGATTACCTAAAATTGTTTAAAAAATGACCTATAAAATGACCCTAATTTTAAAAGAAAATGACTTAATAATTACAAAGAATTACCTAAAAACTCATATTTTATTTATAAAAATTATTATTGTGCACACAAAGGTATAGACTAATTTGTACATAATTCTAAAAACTGTAAATGTAGAAAGGATATCGTGAGTGTAAAAGCTTTGTTCTTGAATTATAACATTTGAGAAGAAAATTAAGAAAATTTTTTTTAAAGTAGATTCTACAACAATGTTGCATTATAGTAATCTAGTCATATATTTAAAGTAAATGCATAAAAATGACAAAATAAGGAAGCAAATGACACAAAAATGACAGAATAATGACCTAAAAGTGAAATAAATGTCCTAAAAATATAAAATTCCATAAAATGACAAAAAATAACCTAATAAAAATGCATTTCTATAATCTAGAGGCCATGATTAGGATTTATCTACAAGTTGGCAATGTCTAGGCAGCATCAATAAAAAGATGACATGTCATTAGAATCCGGGCCCTGGTAATGACTAATGAGTGACCGAGCATCCCAAAGCCTACCGAAAGGACTACTGATGTAGATTTGCATTCATGCTTTCATATAGGCCTATTAGTGTTGGCATTGCATGATAATATTTCAGGTTTAACATTCTCTGGCACCGGGACCCGAACCCGGGACCTTTAGTCGAATCACCAAATAAACCTCGAAGATCCAAACAGTAGCCTATGGAAAATTTGTAAGGTGTTCATTATTGGATATACACATGGACGGAATGGAAGGCATGTTCCTTGTATGGTGAAATCATTAGCTAACTGAATTGCTCGCTTCATTTTCACAATTATTTACCTGCACAACAGTCATTACATACGCCAGTAAAATTAATTACATGTCCGTAAATCAACTTCACACAGAAACACGTACCTGTCTGTCACAGTGTTGAGATACGTATATACATGTATATATCCTTGGTACGTTCTATTTCTTGTTTCTGCAAAAATGTTGTGAATGCCTTGAATTATTTGTCATGTACACTCCTTTAGCCTACAACTTACTACAAGATTTTGCTCGAGACATTGATATCAAACAAATTACCCTCGGCAGATAATTTATGCAAAGAGTAAACTACTGTTTTCCACTTAGGGCTGTGTTCACCAACGTCGATATAATCTGTCTGATCCTGGTATTTGGACTGAAAAGCTGCGATATTGTCCGTTTTGCGTTTGACCAGCTACAGTAACTTGGTTTTTCGATAATATCCAAGCTAATGCTTTACCGGTGAAATATCGGCCAGCAAAACAGGATAAACAAAGCTAACTGCGACATCAAGATGGCGCGTAGGCGATTGGAACTTCTGATCAACATGAGAGATGATCACAGCGACGAAGAATATGAAGCAGAACACAGAATAAGATACCCCAATGGATAAAGGAACGGACGTTGTACTTGGACATGTATGACTACATTAATTTCTGCACAACATGCAAGATGGCGTTGGTTCTCTTATGAAAAATTTATGGGTCAGACAAGTAGTAGACAAAAACCAAGCTTCTGAAAACTAAGGTGACAAACTATGTGGTGAAACCCGAAAGGTTTACTATTTGACATAATGGAATAATCGTAGTTTTTATTATCCACGATACCGAAAAACTTTATCCGTGTTGAACACATCCCTTAATATCGTATAAGGAAACTAGCTTAAAAGGCCCGGCGTCGCCCGGGTGTTGTATTTTGTAATTAGAAATTAACGTATGAAGGACTTTTGATTTTAAAATTCTAGATCCTTATTGTTATTAAAATTATTTTCTTGTTATCTTTATCATTGCAGTACTGAACGTCAACACACATTATTATTATCTTCATTATTATTATTATTATTATTATTATTATTATTATTATCATCATCATCAGTTATTACTACTATTATTAGGGGATGCGTTCGCTCCTCTCATGCAGCTGGCCCGGGTTCGATTCCTGGTCGGGACAAGTTACCTAGCTGGGGTTTTTCCTCACCTGTGAGACATGTCGGGTAACTTTAGGCCCTTGTGGTCCCCAGACCATCTGGCCGTCATTATCATCTTCATCCCATCCTCGCCTTGTTTGGAGTGAGTGTGTGTGTGAATGGGTGTCTCGTTCTATGTGTTCGTGTTGTCTCGGAGGTGGCCCCGGCATTGGGGGAGGCCCTCCATGTCTTTGTCTGGTCAAAAAAGCATGTATGTGATCCATAGATAATCCCTCTCCCGACAGGTCGCGGCCCTGTAAGGCCCGGGCGGCTTGGGTCGCTTAAATCCTAAAAGGAAGAGGTACAACTAAGATAACGAAAGAAAGAAAGATTACTACTACTATTATTACTAGGCCTAAATAACTATCATGACCACTATTGTATCACTTTTAATTACCGTAGTATACCCACAGGCTATCAAGTATTTTTAACTATCAATTATTTGTAAATAGTTCATCCATGCATCTGCTGCAAGGAGGTTACGTAAAATGTACATAACATAATTATTTTGTTATAAAATTACAATCCTAAAAGGCTCCAGCACAAAATAGGGTTAAATAAATGAATACTCGATGATGATGATGATGATGATGATAGTAATATTAATAATAATATTAATAATAGTAATAATAAAAACTGGACAGTTTCGTTGCTGTGCCATAAATAGGCTATGATGGTGATGAGTGTTCTGCCCGAAGGCAGGTCCAGACCCGGGACGAAGCCGTGGGGTGATGACCACGACTCGTCCGAGGTAATTCAGGCAAGGGTGATACCGCGGAGATTTGCCATTGCCTCTCGCGGGATGGGAATGAAAGGACACAACACAACACCCAGTCCTGAACCCAGGAAGGAAATTTTTCACTGCTGAAAAATCCCCGACCCGGAAATAGGCTATAACAGCAAATTAAGTGATCCGCAGCATAATATGATGAATGAATGGGGTTTGTAAGGAGTGTTAGGTATGAAAGGAGAAAATCCATTTCCCACGTTAACCTTGTTATCTTCTGATTCCAATAATGTACAATAGCTAGTGTCAGTGCTCACCTCATATGTCGCTTTGCCAAGGTCTGTCTCTATCACGAGGTGACATTGACGTCATGGGTGACGACTCACAGAGGAATACCACGGTCTCTTTCTACACACATCTCGCAAACTACTTCTACAATTCTTGAGCTCAGTTATACCTTACTTAACAACTAGCAAAAGTATCCATCGATCTTACGAGTTCGAGATGTGTTTTTACATAAGGACTACATAGTGGGAAAGATCAATGGAGCTCTCCTAAATTATCTGAAAGGATCTCGTAGAATTTTTTAATTAAATAATATTTGCCTGTGCCAGTTAAGCTGAATATATACTGTAGTAAAACTAAACTAAACTCCGTGGCGCTACATCCCCGAAGGAACAAGGCCTACCACCCGACCGCTGCGTCATCTACCATAGGCAGATGGCAGGATTGGGGGCATGTGGTCAGCATGCCGACACCCACGGTCGTTAATGGTGGTTTCCATGACCGGAGCCGCTACTTCTCTATCAAGTAGCTCCTCAATTTGAATCACGAGGCTGAGTGCACCCCTACCAGACCTCCCTACCTCATAAAATTCCGAGGAGGTACCGGGAATCGAACCCGGGCCGACGGATCCGTAGTCAGCGACGCTAACCACAAGACCACGCCGGCGGTCATATACTGTAGTACTTTTCTCAAAAAAGGCTCCTAAGCTAGAACATCGATTTACTTGCGTATTAGGGTATCCGTAATATAATTTTTTCACACCAGGGAGGAAATAATAAGGAATACATTTTACCCTTGCTGTCTTTTTTTTTTAACAATGTTAGCAGACTTCGTGCAAATTAAATACAGACCCGTAGTGGTTTACATGCTCCACGAAACATGGAAACGTCAAGACCAGAGTATCCGTCATGCAGTTTTTTCATGCCAGTGAGAAAACGGTCATTGCCACCAAAAGAACGATCTGGCTGGGCGCTGTTGTCATTCTGTGAGGGGACTACTGACTTAATTGAACCGTAGACTTAATCACAAAAGCAAAGTTGTTTTACGTTTATATTAATGTTATCTATTGCAGTCTTTATTGTGCACGGTTACACTACTTATGTATGTATGTCAGTTGGTATAAAGAAAATCAGTGGTATTAACCTAGTTTTAAAGTTTATTGGTTTATAACTGAAATTCAGCTGATTGGACTAGAGCAGCGTTTCTCAACCTATGGTCCGCGGACCACCAGTGGTCCGCGAAGATGGTGCAAATGGTCCGCAGACATAATTAAGATGGCTTAATGTATCTGCTGATCTTCGACTAAATTTGACTAATGTTGAGCCAGATATCCAGGAACTCTGCAAGAGGCGACAAGCTCAACAGTCTCATTAAAAGTAATAACATAATTCCTAATTATATTATCAAATTGGTAATAAATATTTAACTGTCAATAGTTTATTTCCAATTCAATAAATGTGTTTCCGTTGAATTAAAAAATGTATTTAGATTTATTTCGTTATAATGACCTATAATTAATACCCCAAATATTAAGAATATAGGCCAACATATATCCTACTTTTAAAAATGGGAGGTTTAATTAGGGGTCCGTAAATTTTTTTTAAACATTTTAGAGGTCCTAGGGGTCAAAAAGGTTGAGAAACGCTGGACTAGAGGCAGCTGATTGCAGAGTATAACGGCTCACGGATGCCGTCATATTCTGATAGATGTGACAATGTTCTAAGAGCCCCGTGATCGGGCTGCAACTTCTGTGACTTGAATGTGTTGCGGAATACGTGTAACTTCTTCAAGGCGTTATGTTCGTTAAATGCGAGACGCGTCCATAAAGTAACTTTCCCCGGGGCCATTTACAGAAACTAAACACAATGCCATGGGAATATTTAATGCAAGAGATATAGCAAGTGTTCAGCTATTTTTCAACGCATTTGCCACCGGAATTGAGACATTTGTCATACCGTGGCACCAACTTTTGAATGCCTGAGTCATAGAAGTCTGCCGCCTGGGATTAGGATGCAGATTTTTTGATTAGGGAACATGGGCGTCCGCAGAAATTTTGTCAACGTGGGTCAATAAACAAATTACTGCTACCTCCAACGTCACTTTGCTGCTGCTGCTACTACTTGCTGCTGCTACTACTACTACTACTACTACTACTACTACTACTACTACTACTACTACTACTACTACTACTACTACTACTACTACTAATAATAATAATAATAATAATAATAATAATATTACTACAAGTACTTTATGATTATTATTATTATTATTATTATTATTATTATTATTATTATTATTATTACTTTTAATATTATTATTATACTATTATTATTACTTTTAATATTATTATATTATTATTACCGGTACTTTTAATATTACTAGGCCTATTATATAATCAACATCCTTGATTTACTGTAGCTGGTCCTATGACTGTGCAAGAAAGAAAACATCTGATGTATATACACTCACATGACTTTTTCTACAATTTCACCGGTATTATTCATATAAAATGCATTGCCCTACCTTCATTACAATAAAACGTTTGGCAATAAATGAATTCAAGTTAAGTGGAAGTAATTATTCCTACTTACTCATATCTAAGGTAGTGAGCTGTTACACTCGTTTTTGTCCAAACAGCTCCAACTACAGTATGTGGACACTTAAGCCTCTCTTCAAATTAATTGCTTATGGCCATTTAGTTTAAAGCAGCGTTTCTCAATCTATGGTCAGCGGACCACTGGTGGTCCGCGAAGATGGTGCAGATGGTCCGCAGACATAATTAAAAAACATCATAAAGCAAGTGGAAAGTAAAGAAGTACAATTTTTCACATATTTCGTTATAATGACCTATAATTAATACCCCAAATATTAAGAATATAGGCCTTCTTTTAAAAATGGGATGTAAAATTAGGGGTCCGTAAAAATGTTTGCACACTTTACAGGTCCTCGGGTTCAAAAAGGTTGAGGAACGCTGGTTTAGAGGATTATGTGTAAATAAAATTTCCAGAGGGGGGCAATGGCCTACCCTGCCCCCCCCCCTTCCAGACGGCCATGTTAGGGAACAATACTAATATATTATTTTGTACATAGACGATGGTTTGGGACGAGGTCTTCTTAAAATGCCACGAACAGTATTGCTCGCGAGATAACTGTCATTAAAAACATGTCTGAATTTATGAAAAGGTGATAACATAAATTCCAAAGAATTTATTGGTTAATTATTATTATAGTCAATTGGTAATAAAACAGAGTTATATCGCGCATTAATCAAATATCATTACTTTCACTGGCAAGTAGTCAGTCTGTATAAGGACAAACAAGTTAGTGTCACTGAATAGTAACGATAAAATTACAGTATGCTGTAAAAACATGCTGAATTGTAAATATGTGTCGTCACCTTGATCCCAGTGTCTCGGGGCGTTGTAATTCCGAGAAACAGCAAGGAGCGGGATTCTAGAAACCACTCTATTTTAAACTTCGCAAAGCAATCTGTTTACACAACAGTTAGAGGCAAAGAAAAAAGTTATTATATTGGATAACGTGAGTTTGAATACAGATCTGATTCACACTGGCATTAGGTAATTAGAATCTAGGAATAGCAATTAATTGGCAATAGATAGCTTTCTTTTGGTGGATGGAAAGAAGAAATTCCTGAGCTCGATTGATGGTCGCATTCCTTATTCATAAATTATTATACCACGGAGGATGAAATGGGCTGGACATGTTGCGGCCAACGGGGAGGAAAAACGTATCTAAAAAATATTGACTGTGAGAACCGAAGAGAAAATACCACTTGGAAATCCTGGACGTAGGTAGGAGGACAATATTAGAGGATATACTGTTCGTGCCATTTTAAGATGACCTCGTCCCAAACCATCGTCTACTTATGCAGTAGAGTCCCGCTATTACGAAAATTCGCCTATTCTGAACAGAGGACAGAAAAAAAAACTACTTTTTTAAACTTATAAACAGGCCAAATTAAAAAGACGTTCATGAAAAAACGTACATTTATTGTTATACAAAGAAGTTAAAAAGAGACATACCTAGAGCCCAAGCTTGATGAAAATGCCTGAAACCAAATTGGAATGAAAGCTGGTTACTTAGAGCACATGTCGGCTCCATTTATACAATTCCCCGCACTTTATTTACGCCTTAACAAGTCAATATGTTGATATTATTAATGAAATACGCCTATTCCGAATTCCCGCTAAACCGAATAGTGTTCGGTCCCAATTAGTTCGGAATAGCGGGACTCTACTGTAATAGCATTGTTCCATAATCCGAAAATCTGCGCCGACACCGACAAAGAACAGGTGCTCGTGTAGTCGCGTGAGTTTTCCCAGTGTTGCCGCTGTCATTCACCACTTCTCAAGTGAAGTGAACGTGCTGTGGCACGAATTTGGCAACATTGTACTGGTCTGCAGACAAGTGTGAATACGCCTACCTTTACATTCACTGATTGACAGGTCGAAAAGGATTAGGGTGGCAGAAAATAGAGGCAGTTCTTGGGAAAAAGCTCTTTAAGAAGTGGCACCCACAATAGTAGGGAAGTAGGATTTACGAGAGACGGTTGAAGTTAGCACATAATAGGGTTGAATGGCGGGCTCATGTAAGAGCAGCAATGAACCCCCGGGTTCTATAAAATGTATAATATTCCTTTAGTTTGCTTTGGAATTGTCTATTGCCACTGGTAACTATGTACGTATTGATCTTGATCATACATCTAACAACGCTGCCCTCCCGCGAGAAAGGGATGATATAGGGAATCCATTCGCGGAACTAATAAAAAATACTGATGTTTTGAAGTCACCATTTAAGGATTAAGCTAAGTAACTCACCGGTATTCAAGAAGTGAAGAATTTACACCGCGGCAACAATCTCTCTGAACAATAAAATAACTTCTTTCATGCTGTTCTAAAAAAATCATACTGAATCAGTACCAGGCTCCAGTGGCCTACAACTAAATACAATGCTGTGAATGAATGAGGATGGACCAAACTGCTTTACTTCCTCATCGATAATGCAAAGTGCATTATGCTGCACTGCATGGTTAACCAACAGTGTGCTTTTTACGACGCAACAAGTAATGCATACAAACTAATGCGCTTCCAGTATGCCACACAAAACGATATGCAGCGTCATGGTTTTAGCGCCTAGCAGTGTGTTTACTTAGCAAACTCGTAGGATTTCCTCTTCAAGCAAGCTATCTTCGCATTCGTCATTATGTAAGCATTTCCCAGAACGAGTTTCTGCATTCCCGGTACATATGAAGCGAAACTCGCAGGGAGAAGTGCTATACGTAACGCCAGATTGTTATAAAACGTGCAACAGACGGGGGCGTAGACCCCCCCTCTCTTCTCCTACCCAGAAGTTGCAAGAGATGCTGATAGCGATGACGACGACCTTCGTCCCCCATCACACCATACCTCCCTCCCCTGACGCGGCGCTTCCCCTCGATAATCGCGGTTTCTGCCACCAGCTGTCGCCACTTGCATTATATCACCAACATGGCAACCTTCATCATAACCTACGTGATCTAAATTAATCGCTCTTCAATTACACAGTTCCTTATGCTACACACTCACGACTGATGCAAGTCTACAAAAACACATGGAGCGATTTATGTTCATTGTTATTTAAAATTTACGAGCTGTCGGAGCTCTAATGAATAATAATTACTTCGTGAAATCTGCAAACTTATATTTAAATAATTATATACAATATAACTATGCAGTCTTTTATATAACGTTTCAAATATTTTTTGTTTAAAATAATTAATAGACAAATTCATTTGTGATTCACTTAGGAAAACTTGTGTGAAATTTGGATAAAATTGTACTTTCACTGCTTTTGTTTCGTCACTGTTATGCCAGAACCACGAATTTGCAAAAATTCAGATTTTGACTTCAGAGGCATTGCTGGCCTCTGTTTACATTAACTTTGTTCTACAGGAACCACAAACATTGTATTTTCTTTCCTTGGTGAGTAATAGTTAGTTCCATTTCCATGAAAGTACAAGTTCTGCCATAGTTTTTATGATACAATAACAAATGTGACCCATTCATTATTTTTAATTTTTGCACATTCGTGGTTCTGGCATAACAGTGACGTTATGACCAAATTCATCATTTTCTACAGATAAATTTTATGTCAGAAGCTGATAGGCTATGTAAAAAAAAAAATCATGTTTTGCCATCTTATAAAATGTACACAGGCCTAATAGCATATGCCTTAACACCATACACATACTGTAGGCATTTTAATTTTTTATCAGTAAATTAAAAGGACAGTAACATGGCTTCTCAAAGATGTCCAGGTCGCCCCCATGTCCGATTAAGTAACCTTCCACCATGGGAGCGCGGGACAGAATCCTGGTCGATCCATGTGAAATTAATAGTGTACAAAATGTGACCGGGCATGTTTTTTCCGGGTGTTTATATTTCCCCTGCCATTCATTTTCTCATATTGCATCATAATCAAGGATGGTAGATTTGGAGGAATTTAAGGTATCACGAGGCTGAGTGCATCCCGTTCCAGAAAAATCCAAGGAGGTACCGGAGATGGAACCCGGGCCTGCGGATCCGTAGCCAGCGACGCAAACCACAGGGCCACCTAGACGGTCGGATCTTCTTCTTCTAAACAAATTAATTGATGTACTCAAAGCCCAATAGGCCTACATACGATTGGACTATCTAGTTGCACTCTATAATTGATTAGCTTCATATTTCAAGTGGATCAAGTGGATCAAATGTTTAGACAAAGTCCGCCTATATAGGCCTACCACTATTATATTTAAAAAAACAACAGCTGAAGCTGAAGTTAACTGGTCTCTCATATCTCCTGTAGGCTTCAGGTGTTGTTTTTTAAATATAATAGTGGTATATAGGCAGACTTTGTCTAAACATCTGATCTAGTTGCACTCTGCTGCCACCTGGAGATAAAATTCTATTGTCGGGAAGGCTTATTTACAATAAAACCGAAGTTTCCGAATAATTGCAATAATTACTTTATATTGAAAAATTAACTTACAATTGAGTGGCTTGTATTTCATTCATAACGCTTAAGAGTATCAAGGGCCAGCAGTCATATTCGTTAATAATTTTCAAATACAGAATATTTTGAAAATTTATTTGAGACAAGTTGGGTTCCCCGAAAAGCACCCCGTGGGGTCTGCGGGGGTTCTTATTGTAGCCACTGGTATTAGAATGATGACCGGTATTTAATTTATATTAGAAAATGGAAAACAAAACATAACGCAAAGAATCTAGCATAAGACAGATAAACATGACTGCAAATACGGTAAAACAAAGGAACGATGATAAATATTCAGAATCTTGAAGATAAGCGTTTAATGCATGAGAAGTATGAAGCCTTGTATTGGATATGATGGCGCCGCGTCTTTGTAGTGCCAGGGGCAGAGACATTCCAGGGGGATATCCCTCCCGTGAGGCGGATTTCCCTTTAGGCACAGGGCCAGATTTTGATGGGCGCCTCAGTTTGGCACTGTAATACGTCACTGTCAAACTGCTACTTGCGACATAAGTGCTCTTTCAGACTGCCGACGCCACTCCCCCGTGCTCTACACTTTAATTCCGGGTAAATATATAGAACTATCAAAAGTGTTCTTGCTGTATCTGTACACTACACTGATATCAAACGTGTTTCAATTATTATTAATAGGGGCCCTAAAGTCAATACTGTATCAGAAGACGAAATAGACTATGCATTCAAATATGACCCAAAAATTGTAAAATATGCCCCAGAACTGAACATATTTTAGTATAAAAGGTATACAGCAAAGAATATTATAGGAGAACTTCTTTATTCATTAAGAAGTTTTTAATGATTACGAAATTACCTTAATTAAAGTGGATTGCTGCAAGTTAAAATGTTAGATTCATGATGTTAAGGGCGAAACACTTTCTGCTCTCTGCTAGCAAGGTCGTGAACAGAGAAAAAGACCGTTCCACGATGCAAGGTGATAATAGTTCTGAAACAATGCACTCAGCCAAATATGGCGTAGCCTAATATCTGAATTAACAGGTACGCAAAATATTTAAAATTGTCTAGGAATATGACGAAAAGAAGGAAGCAAATTCATAAAATAGGAAGAAATGTTGTAATATCAAGCAAATATGATTATTACAAAGTTAACAAAAGATGCAACAATATGCAAAATAAAACCATAAATTTACTTATTTTTCTTAGGCCTATTTGTGCACATTTTAACATAAGCATGTAACAGAGTGCAACAGAGATGTAACAGAGATTTTGCTAGAATCCCATATTGAGTTAGAACCTTTTTTCCATGAAACAGCTAAAAACACACATACTTAATTCACAAGTGATGTGGGCCATCCCGCCCGCCCTAAATGATACACTTTCTTTTGTAGGATGAACTGCCTAATAATGACGATATACCCTCTGTATTTACTTTCCAGAATCACCAAGAAACACACAATTAAATGTTAGTGGCATGGCGTAAATGGCGAGAGATTTAATATGGCACATAATGAACCAATATCACACCGTTCCTAATCTAAATATACCACTGACCCTGGCACAACATTTCACTGACACCAGCACTATACATCACTAGCACTACATCTCACAGACAATGGAATCAAGGTTGGTCATTCTGCTTTGCACCGAAAATAAACATTTGGATGTGTCCGTGCGAATCGACAGGCGGATAACCTCATGTGGATTATGTCCTATGTTTGTGCAATAAAATATATTTTTTCGGCTCAATTTGCAAAACCAGATTTGACAAATGATATACTATTTAAAAGATTACCTTTATTATTATGTAATGTGAATAAGATTCGTTTAAGTACACTGGATGAAAGTGAGTTACGGATCGAGATGGCCGACACAATAACGTCAGAATTAATAAAACCGAAATGCATGATGATGATGAGTGTTCTGCCCGAAGGCAGGTCCAGACCCGGGACGAAGCCGTGGGGTCATGACCACGACTCGTCCGAGGTAATTCAGGCAAGGGTGATACCGCGGAGATTTGCCATTGCCTCTCGCGGGTGATACCTACTATAAATAATACTTGGACGTTTTGCCGCCTAACTTCCTACAAGAAAAAAGAAAAACGACACAATTTGCAAGAGAAGAGGACAACAACATCCACAGCAAGTGAAACAACTAATATAGACATTGCAATACTAGGTGCTTATGCAATTTATTTTTAATAACTTTTGACCGGTAATATTGATATTACTACTAAAACAACACGGATAACACACATTTTTAAAGCAATACTTGTTCTCTTATCATTTTACTATCTCTGTTTACATGTTACATTGTTTTTAATCATAAGATTAATTTTGACAGGATAACAGGATTTTATGGTAATTTTATTGTAATTCTAATTCTTTGCTACAAAAGAAATAGGCCTAAAAAATTTTACCTTGACAATTTTAACCTGTTTATCAATGTATTATTTTATGTCAAAGAATAAATACTTGAAGAATTTAGGGCAAACTATCCAAGCATTGTTATTTTAAATAGCCTAAGGGTACAAGTATATCTTACTTTTACCACCTACTTTAGCATTACTACTTTAGCATTACTACTTTAGCATTACTACTTTAGCATTCGGGAGGAATTTGAACCGGGAGGTCCCGGTTCAAAGTTTGAATCTTTGTAAGTCTTGATAGAGTATTTCTTTAGGCTAACGATAATGCAACCCATTTCCACGTAAATATGAGCAATGAAAATCCCGAGAAGCAGAAAACAAAGGCTCGTATTATGAAGAATATGTTTCAGATGTATCTCGCTAAACAAATAGGGGTATTACATAATTATTTTATGACGAATTTAGTGTAAGAGATGAAAATAACACTGTCTCCACCCGCCCGATGTCGACACTGAAGACAGCCAGAACCAATCTTTAGACCTGAACCATGTTAATCTCTCGCTTTCGATTTTGCTCCACAGTTCTGCCTAATCCGACCAAGTATCTATAATGCTTGTAATGAACGACATAGGACAAACATTGTTCTTTAGTTATCGTTACTTCATACTGCATTAATAAAAAATAACAATTATGCTGCTTGAAAATCAAACAGTTGTATACTGATCAAGGGATGATGCAGTATAGATCTTTCCACACACTCACCAAAATATGAATACCTCGTCTCATTCCACTGCCTATGGCTCGAGATGACTTTGCGAATGGCTTCACAATGAGTCCCTTCTTAATGAGGGTCGCTTATTGTTCGCACTCCCGGAGTCAGTGTAGGCCTATTTAGAGAATAGGCTACACATTATTTTGATTTGGCGAAGACTGCCATTTTTACCCCTGGGTAGGAAAAAATGACGTATTATACACTAACACTGCGGGTGTACCTATTCAACACGATACAAGACAATGACAGAACGATCTGCAGAAAACAAAGAAAACTCGAATGCTGCTTTTAGATATTTAATGAGGGTCGCCTATTGTTCACTAATCTCTATATTCCACGAGCCAACGGCCATAAAAGTACACCAGTTGCATAAAGTGGAACACACGAAATCATGTTCCAATTGAGTATTTGCAAGGAAAAGCTAGTCTGCCTACACGTGACGAAGAGGCGAATGAATGGACGTAAATATAAAAAAAAAAAATTAGAAGGGAAGTCACACAATTTGCATAATGTTTGTGATTTGTACAACAAGGCAGACCATTTCGGCAGACGCCTAGTACCGCCGATAGTTTCACAAATTCAGAATATTTGCTTTCGCTGCTTAACCACCCCTTTCGTGGGGATTCAAGCCAAAGCCCAAGTCACATTTATAAATACTAGGGATGGGTCCTCGATACTTTCGATACCTCGATACTCTCGATACTTGCATGGTATTGGCATCGAACGATACTTCATAAAACTCGCTCGATACTTTTGTAACTCTGCAATTCTGCAATTAAGTGAGAATGCTAGTATTTTTTAACACAAACTTGTAA
This sequence comes from Ectobius pallidus, assembly GCA_964059195.1. NCBI lineage: Eukaryota > Metazoa > Arthropoda > Insecta > Blattodea > Ectobiidae > Ectobius > Ectobius pallidus. The sequence goes on from CAXKWD010000003.1 coordinate 41,745,201, forward strand.
GTGGACTGTTTAAAAAACTAATTTTAGTTTTAATTTAGAGTTTAAGAATAATTATAGGCTACTGATATTAAATTTTGTCTCATTAAACATGCAGACTTAATTAATTTAGTTGGTATTAAGGAGTTCTCTCAAATTTTAATTTTTAATTTACCTATTTATTGAAACTGGAAATGTTGAAGGTATCGAGTATCGAGTATCGAGGAAAAATCATGTATCGGTATCGAGAAAATGTGGTATCGGCCCATCCCTAATAAATACAAATTTGTTATTCGCATTTGGGCCTACTATTAGGGGCCCAGAAAACAAGCCCAATCACATTATCCGGGATTTAAACTCACAATCTTCCCAAGTGAGTTCTCGACGATGCCGCCTCGGTTACCTCACGCAGTAATAACTAACTGTACCTAAAATATTATCATCTATAACCCTAGCGTATAGAATTTCAGTTTGACCGCCGGCGTGGTCCTGTGGTTAGCGTCGCTGATTGCAGATCCGTCGGCCCGGATTCGATCCTCGATACCTCACGGATTTTTCTGAGGTAGGAAGGTCTGGAACAGGGTGCACTCAGCCTCGTGATTCAAACTGAGGAGCTACTTGATAGAGAAGTAGCGGCTCCGGTCATGGAAACCACCATTAACGGCCATGGGTGTCGGCATGCTGATCACATGCCCCCAATCCTGCCATCTGCCTATGGTAGATGACGCAGCGGTCGGGTGGTAGGCCTTGTCCCTTCAGGAACGTAACGCCACGGAGTTTAGTTTTTAGTTTAGTTATAGCATTTCAGTTTATTACTTAGCATGTTAATCTAATACAGTATATATTACTTGCTAACTTTACACGAACATTAAGTGTTTAAGTTATCTTATAATAATATTCCATATAAACTCCAGATAACTCTGACGAGCGATTTTGACGACATGTTTTACTAGAATGATTAATACCACTGGATTTTGAACTCTAAAGTGCTCCTATATCATCATCAGAGATTTTACTGTTTCCCTAATGAGAGATGTGCAGCAGCTAATTCTAGGTACTTAAAGTATCTGCAATAAGAGAGAGCTTTAGAGAACGGAAATGTTAGTGATAATTATGTCAGATTACACTATTTACAGAAAAGAACTGGCAAAATGGACATCATGTGATCATGTTTCTGAGACCAAGAGCGCACAGAGGAAACCCTAAGTAGCTTGACAAAAGTGCAATGCAACAATGTGCTTCAACAAAGACAGAAAATGCTTCTTCAAGTTTCACGAATACTAGAACAAGGTGTGTAAGTTCTAGCGGTTGGGCCTCTGTAATAAGTAAAAATAACATTTTTACACTATTTTTAATCTTTTATGTGTATCCTATTTTATAATTCCCAATGATTAGGCCTGTCTCCCTCCTAAGGTTGATATAAAAGGATAATCGTTATCGCATACTGTGCCAGATAAGGCAAAAACCCTAAATCCCTACATAAATTCTGTCACATAACGTTTGGAATTTTTTAACTTTTTCCCCTCAACTCAGGATATTGTATTTAACAAGTTTTTTTTTATGTATTTATTTAAATCATGCAGTAAGGTGTTAAGAGAATCGGATCTTCCGCAAATACTTTGAAATTGAATAGCTACCTACATGTAAAGTTTATTATAAAAATGCAATTTTAGCTAAAGTAATTCTCTTGGAATTGAAAGAAATTTAGGAAGATATCACGGAAGAACAGCGTTGCTTGAGGTAATGCAAAGTGAAATTCGCTTCGCTATTGGGTGACGCTAAAATTCAGGTTAATATCTGGTTATACACGACATCCGCTTTAAAACAGAATGCGCAAGTATACATTCAACATTAGATTTACAATTTGGAATAATTAAAAATGCACATAATCATCTTCATCCCATCCTCGCCTTGTTCGGAGTGAGTGTGTGAAAGGTGTCTCTCTCCGTATGTGTTCGTGTTGTCTCGGAGATGACCCCGGCATTGGGCTGATCGTCAAAAAAGTATGTCTGTGTTGTGACCCATAGTTCATTTCCTCTCCCGACAGGTCGCGGTCCGATAAGGCCCGGGTGGCGCGGGCCGCATAAAGGTGCCTATAAGGGAGAGGTAAAACTACGAAAGAGGGAAAAAATGCATATAGAATTATTACAGGAACTTTGACTTGATATCGGGTGTAGTCAATCAACTGTATTATCATAACACGGGTGGAGCTGTTTATACAGGTGTTTACTTGAAGATAACTTTTTATTTTACTAGAATTGTGTGACGTGACAATATATTCCTCTGACACTCAATCATGTTCGTGCACTCAGAGGGTTGTATTCTTACATATTTATCGGGAAGAACATAATCCGAGTGTGTTCGGAAAGAGAGAGCTTAGGAAAATAGTCGGAACAAAGAGAGATGAAAAAGGGTACTGGAGAAAATTGCATAATGACGAGCTTCATAACCTGTACTCTTCATCGAATATAGTAAGAATAATTAAATCACGGAGGATGAAATGAGCTGGACATGTTGCGTGCATAGGGGAGGAAAGGCATTTCTAAAAAATATTGGCTGGGAGATCCGAATGGAATACAATACTAGAACAATATTAGAATGGATTTAAGGGAAGTGGGATTTTCGAAGAATGGTTGGAGTTAGCACAGAATAGGGTTGAATGGCGGGCTCATGTAAGCGCGGCAATGGACCTCCGGGTTCCTTTAGCTTGCTTAGGAATTGTCTACTGCCATTGAGTAAGTAGGCCTAAGTAAGTAAGAATGTCAGTACAACAATCAACAGTACAAAACTCTAAACAAACAAGAACACTACTCACTCCGTAACACCGCACACACAAATACCTAGCTGATGAAAGCTTGAAAATGAATCAAGATACCAGCTTGGACACGTCACGATCCACCACACCCCTTCAGGATGTAACACACTGACGATAGGGACATAATCACAAATGGTTACCAGAATTTGGTTTGACCCGAGGTACTGGCTTCATTGCTTGGCACTCGGGGGGTAAGGGAGGGGACAAAAAAAAAAAAAAAAAAAAAAGTATATACCGGTAGGCCTAATCTACATACACACAGAGTAGAAAGAGGTACAACAATGCAGACTTCACAGCTCATTCCTTCGGTTGAAAAAAAAAAACAAACATTCAAATAACATTTTTGTCCCAAGTCAATACTTTCCTCAGAGAAAAAGAAGTCCCTAAATTTTAACCGTGCTTACTTGATAAGTAAGTTATCCGTGTGCTTCTACTTTTTTCATACCAAGAGAAGAAAGAGTAGGCCCAAGGAATCAATTTTCCCTTCGTGGATTTACAATATTTTATTTTTATTTTTACTTTACCTTCGTAAAACATAGTACAATCATTACTAGTGCCCGAATGAGCGAAAGCTCGTGTTTTTTTTTGTGCAAATTACACAGAAAGAACATTACGCGACATAAGTTAACGTCAAAGGCGAGAGTAATCTCCTTTCATACGCGTGACAGAGATTTCTTCCACTCGGAACAGCTATAATACCCAGCAGTGCACTCTTGCAATTCTGCGGAATTTTAACTTATCACATAAACCATAAACGTAATCATAAAATGCAAAAAAATAAAATAAAATAAAAAATAAATAAGAAGTATTTATATTTATCTTAACTTTGTCTACTACCCCTTCCAACCTGTATGTGTTTGTGTAAATTAGTAAATAGATCATTTATGAGAATATTTTAGGAGAAAAATTCCTCCGACACTGGGACTTGAATCCAGGACCTTCGGCTATTCGCGCCAATGCTCTACCAACTGAGACAGAGTTCAATTCACAGCGCCAGATGGAGCCTTCCTCCTATGATTGAATGCCCTTAATGGTCTACCTCACTGACAGACAAGTTATGTCATATGTAGTACTGCGAAGCACACTAATTAGTTATTTTTGTGACCGGGCTCCCCCTGTTATTGTACAGTTAACATTCAAGATGGATATATGTAAGTATTCATGAACCACAGATTATTGTCTCTGTTGGACATTACATGATAATATTTTAGGAGAAAAATTCAAGTCCCATTGTCGGAGGAATTTATATTATAAACGAGCCTGAATTTTATCATTAAGTGCATTTTACCATTACGTAAAAATGACACAATAAAGAGCTCTGCACGTAAATAAACTTACTATGTGTAAATAATAACACAATAATGAGGTTCTGAACATGAATGATCGATGCATTCACAACGCTACAACTTAGCAACAATGCCTCTAGAGTACGTAGTACGCAATTTACCATTACCGCAAGAGTATGTTGTATGCAGTCCATGACTGTACAGTACTACATAAAGCACAACAAATAATCTTAACCAACGTTTAAAATTAAATTTTGACCGAACTTATTGTGTTATCAGAATGAAATCTGACATAGACACTCCCATGGAAAGGAAAGGTAAGGTGAAAATTTCAGACCTCTAGTCAAATGGTCTTGGAGTAAGAGAGAACACACAACTCAGGGCTTATTTAGTATAATACACGAGGCGCGTCCAAAAGTAAGTTTCCCTGGGGCCGTTTACAGAAATAGAACACAATTTCAAGGAAATATTTATTGCAACAGACACAGTCAGTGTTTAGCTATTTTTCAACATATTCACCACCGGAATTGAAACATTTGTCTTGTTGACGTCTTTATTGTTATTACTGTTATAAGTAGGCCTATATGTATATTATATGATTGTATTACATTTATTATTAGCAGGGCCAGGATTCAGACGACCTAAAGTTGTTTGAAAAATACCTATAAAACGACCCTAAATTTTAAATAAAATGACTCAATAATTATAAAAAATGACCTAAAAACTGGTATTTTATTTATAAAAAATTATTATTGTACACACAAAGTTATAAACTAGTTTGTACATAATTGTAAAAACTGTAAATAACTGTAATTTTGTGAATGTCCTTTTCTCACGGAAATTTATACTGGCACTGAGGCACTGGCGAGTCAAAATTCGGCACATCCTTTTGTGGTATGCCGGATTATATTGTTGTTTATTGAGGGTAAACAGTAGTTTGCACTCTCAAATCCAAGCAGATGCCAAGTCAATCTAATAACAATAGTAATGATATAATACAACATTTTGGCGTTACTTTGATTCTCATTTCCCACTGAGACATGTCAACACTTTAACGCCGAATTTTTCCTTCTTGCATTAAACAAACAAAACTTCAAAGGCAAAAGAAAAAAAGTAAACACACTCAATGTAAATACATGAATATGATTAAATAAGGAAGCAAATGACATGAAAATGACAAAATAATGATCTAAAATTGAAATAAATGCCCTAAAAATGTAAAATTGCATAAAATGACAAAAAATGACCTAATAAAAATGCATTTCTATAATCTAGAGGCCATGGTTAGGATTTATCCACAAGTTGGCAATGTTAATGCAGCATCAATAAAAAGATGACATGCCATCAGAATCCGGACCCTGATTATTAGCCTATTATGAATCTGCTATAAGTAAAAAATAATTTAAGTATGACTTTTGCCATTGGTTTTCGAGTTGTAATATGGTAATAAGGGTAGAGTACCGACCGATTGAAATATTCAATGACGACATGGAGTGGAACATGTGGCGCTTATAGGCTTATGTCTCCCCCGCAGGGATTACCTGAAAGTGTGCCGAATAGATTTTACGCTGTGGTTTTATGCAACTAACTACGTCTCCGTTTATTCATGGCGTATAAAATCTATAATGAACTCAAGCCACTGCTTACTGTAATACACATGTGTGGAGAACTGATTTAATTGACTGTATTCAATCACAACTGTATTAAAAATGAATGAAATATTAAATGAATGAATAATGAAAGTCCACGTCATGGATAGGAAAGCGACTATAGGGTAGACCTACCTAATCATTTTCTTTCTCTTACTCCGGCAGGAGTTCTTTTACATACCAGTAAATCTACTGTCACATTTATGCACACACATAAACGACATCAACCTGGGCCAGGATCAAACCCAGCGACACTACATAAGCCACCCAGGCCGACGAGAAAATGTAGGCCTACATTGTATTTAACATTATAAAGATAGGCTATTCCGTTTCCCCTTCCTTGTTCTATTATCGCTTGTACGGCGGCTGAGTTCCCCTGTCTGCTACACAGAGCGGCAACTACTCCAGCACAGGTGTACTGCGTGTGCTCTAACCAAGACTTCGCAGGCGGTCATACCTTAGCCTGTTGCGAATAATAACTTCCACGTTACAGTGATATGACGTACTTCGATACCCAATGGCATTATCTTTGTATCAGTGCCCTTCATAACTCCGTTAGCACTGACTACAGTGGGATACTTTCTTGTAGCAGTTTTACAACAGAAGTTCTTTTTGAAGTGAGTAAATCGCGAGCTAACCCAAAGTTGCGTTACGAAGAAAATCGTCACGAAAATAGCGGGGCTGTAACGGACTGCACAGAAAACAATCAACTCAATGATTTTTTAAAATAAAAAATTCAAAGATCCAAAATTTTAAAAATTAAAAAATTCAAAATTAATGAAGTCCATGAACCCAAAATTTAAAAATCCAACAGTCCAAAGTTGAAAATATCCAACAATAAAAATTTGAAAAATCGAAAAAAAAAAATCCAAGTTTCACTTCTGTCGCCTGGCTTTCCACGCACCCGACTTTTTTATGGTACATAGAATTCCACCAACCCGGACCTCACTCGTCCGGTTAATCCGGACGGGATTTTTAAAAAAATGTGTAGGCTACTGAACAACAAATTTTGAATTTTAATCACAAAAATGTATGTTAATCCTATATCAGTTTGAAGCTTTAAAACTTAGGAACTTAGGTCTACATATACAGCACCGGTAGGGTAGTATTAAAACTAAATTAAGTTGTATGAAAAATTATATTTTACGAAAAGCATTGATTTTTATAGTTTTACCCATCTAAAACTCGTACTGCAGTATAGTACGTGCATTTTAAGGCAAATTCCGTATAATCCGAACTTTCGGTGATCCGGACGGGGTCCGGTCCCATTCAGTACGGATTAGCGGGACTCTACTGTAATAAGACAATAATCCAATCTTATAAAGCTGTCATTCAACATTTAATTTCTCTTACTCTTATGACCACTTTTATTTTTTTACGATTTCTTGAAAAGCAGTTCGAGTGATTTGTTTAAATATACAAGCAGGTGCCTGCGATTATTTATTCAACTTATCTGAATAATTTATTTAACATAAAAATAATTAAAACATTATGGTCATTAACACTGACACCGTTTTTACATAAATTATATTGATTTACGAAATAAATATACCGGTACATAATTAAAAGAAAACGAATCTTATTAGGCCTATGTCATGTGGGCACACAGATTTGAAATGAAACGATTAAAACTTACCACAGATTTATGAACCTTACCCAAATCATGTATAAACGATTATAACGATTTCTAATTAAAGAGCTATAAACCCGGCTTCAAGGTGCATTTCGCGATTAAAGTGAGCCGCAGGGGGAAAAAATATATCACATTCGAGTTTCCTAGCCCCCCCCCCCCCCAAAAAAAAAACTCCGCATAGTGAGTTTCGTCCAAATCATCCAATATTTTCCCGTTTATGCGTGCATTTATGATCCCCTTCTGTCCACCCATATAAAAATATCATATCTCTGCATGTCGTGATGTTATAAACAACTGAATCAAATATGGCAACCGAGAAAGGCCATCTTCAATTAATTTCACAATTGAATACGGTCTTGTTAAATAGGTGGCGTTGGATGTGCACGGAAACACGAGTCCAAATATTATATTAGATACTGTACAAATTAGTGTAAATAATTGTATTGAAATAATCAGGAAGGTACATTGATCAATGTACGTTTTCTTCTCTACCGTGTAAGACACTAATAGGCCTACCTCTATTACAGCACGATAACTTACATTTGTTTGAAAGACTCACATTGAAGCTCCACGTAAGATAACTCCCAAGGAAGACATCCACATAATTATGATACTTACCTGAAATAGAGAAGGTACAGCATTAGCAAACGAACCATATCGATCTAACAAATATTGCAGTAAATTATTAAAATGCTGTTACTCTCGCCTTGTCAATATAGAAGTCTTTAAAATGTTGAAATCAAATGTAATCCTCAGCGATAATAAAGTGTTGAAATATATTGATACATTGAAATATATTTGATTTGAACATTTTAAAAACTTTTAAATTTACTAATTTAAAATAAGATTTATGAACATTGAAATATGGCAGTATGAATCAAACTTGCTGCAATGCAGACGGACTATAGGCTAATAGCCAAGTATTTGCCTATTTTGGCTTCTTTTGCATATTTAAAGGTTTAAAACCTTTTTTCGCCTGTTTTAGATCGTTATGGCTTTTTCTGTGATTATTTACACATTTTTATTAGCACATAAGAAAATTTCAATAATAAAAGTGACAAAATGTGGGTCTAGAAAAACTGGTGAAAATTTTGTTGTAACAGATACGATTTCCGAAAAAGCGTGTTTAAAATTTGCTCCAGTGGAAGCAGCACTATTTCCATGATGAAATACGTTCTCCCCGACAAGCGGCTGACTAGTTGACACCTTGAAAAAACATCTCGATGTCGCTTGTAATCAAGAAAAGTACTAAGTACAAAATGTGATACATAATTAAACCTTATAAAGATATTTTCATTAATAAAGAGTGGGAATACTCCCTGTTTCGATTTTTAACAAAATAATGTCTATTTTAATAATTATATCAACTGCCTATTTTCGTTGGGGTGCGCCGCAGCGTAGTGGTTGAGGCACTGCGCTACAAACCGGAAGGTCGCAGGTTCGATCCCCGATGAGGTCGTTGGGGTTTTCCTATTGACCTAATCCTTTTAGTGGCACTATGGCCCTGGGGGTCGACTCAGCCTCTAACAGAAATGAGTACCAGGCAATCCTGGGGTATATATGTGTATATATATATATATATATATATATATATATATATATATATATGCCGTACCGTAATGGTTGAGGCGCTGCGCTACAAACCGGAAGGTGGCAGGTTCGATTCCCGATGAGGTCGTTGGAGTTTTTCAATTGACCTAATCCTTTTGGTGGCACTATGGCCCTGGGGTCGACTCAGCCTCTAACAGAAATGAGTACCAGGAGCAATCCTGGGTGTGTAACGTTTTTCAATTGACCTAATCCTTTTGGTGGCACTATGGCCCTGGGGTCGACTCAGCCTCTAACAGAAATGACTACCTATATATAACAGTCATTCGGGGACCATGAATGAAGAAGCTGCCTCTAACGTGAGATATTTCTGTGAGTTATATCACTTTTACCTGGAGGACGCACCCTAATTGAAGTCTTGAGTCAGTGACCTTGTAAGGATAGTATAAAGATCCTCTCTAGATTGGGTCTCGTTAGCTATAAATAGCGACTTCATACTGCAGTATCATGCGAACGAAACTTTTTTTTGTAATGATAAATCCAACTGTGCTGTATCCAATTATGGAATTAAAAACGATTATGAAAATTATTTAATAAAGATAAGGATGGCGAAGATATGTGGAGGGCAATGAACAAGATTGGAAAGAACTTTAGGAGTCCATTTTAATCTTCTAACAGAAGTTTATATCTTAACTAGCATGTGCTCGCGGCTTCGCCAGCGATAATTATTTCAAAAATTAAAAATTAAGAGCATAATAGTTAAATCATTATATTTATTAACACCTAAATCACGTGGACTACATACCACGATTAGATAGCGTCACCTGGTAAAAGCGACCTCAGATTCGAGTTCCTTGGTCCAGAAAACCCCTGTATAGTGAGTTTCGTCCAAATAAAACAATGTTTGACCATATTAGGGCTTATAACATTCAAGCGATCGCGAAAGTTTTATTTCAAGGTATGACAAAAATAGACAAAGCCAACTGTAATTGTCAAACTTCCATTTAATTTAATTCCAAACCCATCTGAAACCCACTGGCAACAATATGTTTTAATGTCAAATGTGATTCGGTTTCGATAATTCTGTGTAAGAAGGGATTAAGTATTCTCAAAAACATTTTATTTTTGGCATTTAAAATCAGAATTTTTAAAAATCCTTTCTTAGTGAGCACCTACATTATGAAACAAAGGTACTGTCAAAATTGCAAGTCTCTACCTGTTATAGTTTAGGCTCTACGTTGATTCCTGTCAGTCAGTCAGGACAAAGCCTTTTATATATGGGTGATTCTTCAAATACGGGAAAATTTGGAGTGTGTAAAATCCAAATTTTCTACTTTGTTTAAAAAATCTCAAAAAAATCACAAAAATACTTCAGGGGTTACTTGATTGTATGACACCAGCAGAGCTTAAATGTTTATATTTTTATTTATTTTTATTTCTTAATTTTTTAAAGCCATGTGGATGACATCCGTGTACATGTGGATGGCAGAAGGCCACATTAATGACTAACTTTGGCAACAATCTGCTTTTCTTTATGTGATTTCATATTTTTCTCAGCATACTTCAGTTGATTTTGCATCAAATTTGCAAATTTGTGTGCATACTCCGGAATTAATGTAATTTTAACGAGACTGTGTTTTTATGGTTTTGGGGGAGGGGCGAATCAAGCAGAAATTCATTTAATCAGTTTTAAGATCTTAAGTACAGGTCACAGACACCGCAAACACAATAGTATCCTACATTTATCATCAACATGACTTGAGAGTCATCCACATACCCCTTCATGAGACATGTGGATGACACAAAAATCAGGCATGTGGATGACAAAAAAGGAGTTTAAGTGGTCTCAGCAAGCCATTTCTAAACCTCTGTAGGCTCAACTTCAGTCAGGTACTTTGAATTGGAAGGTTTATCATAGTGCATAATCAAAATTAATTAATATTTACTTTCTGCCTACTTTCTAGAAGCCATGTTAATGACGGGGAATAAAAACGTTTTCCTTGAAAATGATACAAAGTCATTTGTTAATCCCAAACTGTTTGTAAGCAAGCAAAATTCAACCTTACAATTCAACCACAAGCTGCCCTGTTGGCTTTCTAACACTGTTGCCAGTTTTACAAATTTCTCATTTCTGCAGAAAAAATTCCATTCTTTTCAGCCATGTGGATGACCAAAAACCCTTGGGACATTCTTTATGTTCATTAGGTGGGGTGACAATTTTATTTCATTTTATTTTTTAGGGGTTAATATTCTTCACCCATTCATACTCATTGACAGGAAAAAAGTTGAAAAGGAAATAACATTTTATTTTGTGGAAAAATGCATTAGAATATACAAAACCGAGGGTTGGGACAGGGCATGTGGATGACATTTCATTGAATTAAATTCGATTCTGGAATATCAGAATTTAAAGTTAGTGACATTTCAAAGTGATAGTTGTAGTATGGAAGTAGTAGAAACAAACTTTTTTTTTTTTTTTTTTTTTTTTTTTTTTTTTTTTTTTTTTTTTTTTTTTTAAAGTTGAATTTGAAGGGAAATAACACTCCGGAACGCAAATTTTCCCGTATTTGAAGAATCACCCATATATATGTATAGAGATAATAATATAGTTCATTATGATACTGTATACATACACTTATATAAACATAAATAGGCCTATATTTATTGGATATCGACGTCATATAACATCTTACCTCTCTCTTCCACACACTCGAAAAAACGCTCACACACATTTCATTCACCCGTAACCCAAAATGTGTCATATTTAGCCATTTAAATGAGATTCACGAATTGTGGTTATCACCACTATTTTTTCCCCCCTTCGAACACTTTCAGACCGAAATATTTTCGTTTTTCATTCGCGAAACACACAAAATTGTTACTCGCGAAAATTTCGGTTTATGCTAATTTATATTTTTTCAACGAAATTTTATTACTTCCTCTGCCCGTACCATAGGTACTAGCCTATAGGTAGAGGAAGTATTGTTTTCGACCTCCAAATTCGAAGTTGAGTTTTTAGCATATATATACACGTTTCGTATTTGGGTCAGGTACCTTCTAAAGATGTGAGCGGAGGATTGACGATAAGTTTATCTTATTTTTAAGGGGACTTTACATGAAGAAATTTTCGTTTTTCGCGATTTTATCGAAAACGGCTCTAACGATTTTCTTTAAAATTTGCACATGTGTTCCTTTCACTGAGTGCTAAAACTTTTATTTGAAACTTTTTTTTTAAAAAATTCTCTGAGGGTAGTTACAAGCTACCCACTGTTCACCCACTGTTTGTACAAAGTTTGTCTTGCGTGATGAACAACAGAATACGCGCTCTTTCACGGCCTCTTATTCTATAAGAATCTGAAGTGAGAAAAATGTATTGTTGGCCATGCATAGAGTAAGGAAGTATCTGAGGGAAATATTCGATAAATTTCGGAAATTATTCTTTACGGCGGAAAGTTTAATAAACGTCTGCAGTCACTTGTTCTTTTTTTTTAAGTTTGTTATATAGCCCGCTTTTAGTCGCATCATTGAAAGAAGAGGTATTTATAGGATAAATATTAGCGTAATATTAGCGTAATATAGCTAATATAGCGTAAATATTAGCGTAAAATGTGTCTTGCGATTCTGTACAAGGATATGTGAATACTGCTAACTTTTATTTGGGCAGAGGAAGTTATGTGACTTTCACATCAGATTTTTTTTCAAGGGAAATCTTGAGTTTTAGAAAGGCATTTTCAAGATGATTTTAATTAGGCCTATATACTCATCGAAAGTCGCATAAATATACTTTACTATATTGCGATACAAGGCTGGTAAGTGTGTCTATGGAGAATCGAGGAACAGGATCATACTGATTTAATATCGTATTCAATACGAATTGAATTCGCAAGTAAACGTATGTTGTATTTCATCAGATTGCAGCTTCAGGGAAAGGTGACAGCTGGCAATTAAGTTACAGAAATGTTGTGTATGTGAATCATAGGCAGGCTCAGCATCTCGCGTTCCACAAGGCGCCAGGATTCCCCACTTGTCTGCCTTGCCCCTCACTGGGATGCGAGGGAATCAACGCAGATGACCCGACCTCTCTATCAAGCTCTGGGTATTGCGTGATAGTCTATTCTTCTGGAGCTGTCTTTAACATATGAGTAGTAGGCACTAAAATAGTATTTTAGGCGTCTAAAAATGCATCAAAAAAGGAAAAATGGGGGAATAAACAGAACTGAAACTATACTGCGCAAAATATGAGTATATGCAAAATAGATCTCATAAACACAATCACCCTTCAAATGTGTCTAAGTATATAAATATTATAAGCTAGAGGAAATTTCATTATGATTAAGGGACCATTACAGTTGCATTATTTTTTCGAAATCTGAGTTTTTTAACTTTAAATTAAATCCTCGAAAAATACAATAAGTAACTTTCATATTATTGCTTGTTTTCTAAAACAGATGTTCCCCCCCCCCCTTCCATTTGTTAGAGACAGCTCTTATCGAATGTAACATAGCTAATTTGGAAACGCTTTCAGCTTACATTAAATTAAAATGAAATTACTATTTCAATATATGCGGGTACTTTAACTGTGCAATATCCACAGTTATCGTAAGCATTATTAAACTTTATACAGTGGGTTATAAAATTACTATAAACCGAGCGAGCTGGCCGAAATGGCAATGTCTTTGACTCGCATTCGGGAGGTCCCAGGTTCAAATCCCGTGGCCTGCCAATTTGACATGGTTTTTTTTTTTTTCATGGTTTCCCCAGTCGTAAAGGCAAATGCCGAATTGGATATTTACATTTACAATCATCCTCACCATTTCATCCTCTATCATATACATTTAAATTGGTATCAGTTGAAATTTACTCCGTTAAAATACACCGACAATAGAAACAACTGACAAGCAATAGTTCCATGGCCTACCCTGTACAGACACAGATCCCGCCGAACTCCTGACATAGCCTCGAAGCTAAAAGGAGTAGGCCTATAAACACAACCGAAATAACGATTTTTCATTTTTACTGAAAATTTTAACACAGTTATCCAAGAATTTAACGTAGGCCTATATTTAACAGAGAACTCTGCGAATTCATTTAAAAGAACATTTCCCTCCCCCAATTCAGAGAAAAGTTGTTTACAAACCGCTAAGATTTATACATCTAACGTGAAAGTATCTGTTTTGCATTTTGATCTCAGTTTCTATCTCAATCCCTTTACAGCTCAGAAATATAAATGAAAATGATTAATTTACGTGTACGCAAAATTGGTACCTTAGAAGCTTTTGGGAAGGCCGAAACTTCAGGTGATTTTTTACGCAACCACGCTCAAGGTTCCCTATACATAGTTTCTTATTCACACTGTTTACACTCGCTGGTGCAGTTAGGGATTTATCACAGCCTGAGGCTGTCTTTCAAAGTTGCCAGTTCATTACGCTTTTATTGACTTATATGGGTTTATTTCCGCTGAGAGTGGTCGAGTAGTATGGAGACAGCTTGTCGTTTTGTCTCGACTTCATCCGGTGTAAATAATGTGCAAAATTGTACAACAATCCCAAGGATAAACCCGCAGTAACGTCCAGTAATGCAGTTTTCATCCACATCAATCCTATTGCTCTCTTTGAGTCTACTGACTTAACTGTTTTTATAAGCAAACCAATTAACAGTATATTAAAACTCAAATGTGAGGAAGCGTTGTATAAATACATGCTTTTTAGACATCCGTATTAGTCTTCTTACTTCTTTCAAATCTCCAATGCTAGTTGGAATCTTAGTTCATTAACAAATATTTATCTTTTGGCGAAAAAAAAGGGAGTACCAGATTTTCTCTGGGTGCCTTATCTCTCTCGTCTTGACCCCTCACGATCTTCATTAATATTCGTAAATAATAGTTTTTAGCTACAATTTCTAATAAACTGTTTTTATTTTCATACAACCAAATAATACAACGAAGGTGCTATTTGACATAGGTACACTGGTAATAAGGCGCTTAACAAGTGAAATCATCAGGGGGCACCAAGGCTGAAATCGGCAGAAAAAATTTCCTTGCAATAGCTACTTTCCGTAAGTGACAATCTTAACACAACGATAAAAATCCCCGTATTTTACCTGTAATGCTTTACACTAATGCTCGTAATCTCTGCTTTTATACAGTTTTTGAGCAACGCATTTACACGTCAGTAGCAGTGAAAAGGTTAATGATTATTACAGTCGGAGTAAGTTATACCTCAGGTTCGCGAGCGACCCCTGGTGATCCCGTAAGGGGATATTCACAGCGGATTTGTGACCGGAGTGCGCCAGTTCCCTACCTACTTAAACCTAAGGACAGACACACACACACACACACCCAGTCCTGAACCCGGGAAAGGGATTTTTCACTACTGAAAAGCTGAAAAATCCCCAACCCGGCCGGGAATCGAACGCCGGAGTGGAAGGCAGGCGCGCTACCGACTCACCCACGGCGGCGGGCATTATAGTACTGTACCCAACTCAATGGTAGGGCCTAATTATTTTAATACAATTTTAGGGACGTACTACAAATTCCAATAGTAAGTTTCCTGCTCTATCAAGCTCTGTTCAATCGGAAAGTATGTTAATCTGTTGCAATTTGATTAAATGCAAATCCTATTTTCATCCATATTTGACTTTTGTATATATGATGCACACTGACACAAGAAAATATCAATTAGATCAGATCTATTTGTATAATATTTTCTTTCCTTGCCTCACAATATTTTGTAGTCTATATGACGTAAATGTCTTTCAGTGAAGTCGACAAAGGGAAGTCACAGGAGAGAGAATCCATCTGGCAGCGTGAATCGAGCTCTGGGTACCTCAGTTGGCAGAGCATCAATGCGGAAAGCCGAAGGTCACGGGTTCGAAACCAGGTGTCAGAGGATTTTTTTTCCTACAGATTTCTCATGCAATGTTTAACAGAAAACGGTAGCCTATACGGTATTATGCGAATTCGTGAATACATATCTATATCTATGTAGGTCTAATTTTTGTAGTATAAGAGAGATGGAGTGGGGATACTACGTAGCCTACAGTTATTTGGTCCAATGCCCATACAACTGTCACTGATAGAACAGGAGTTACTTAGTCCATTCCTATGGACCAATGTAGTAGAACAAAGAAACAAATTACTAGACATCCCATAAGCTCTGCCTTGAAGATGTTATCAACACTGACAACATGCCTCATTCCACAGAACAGTTCTTTTTTCTTTCGTTTTGGTAATGCGCCAACCGATTCTAATTTTACTAAATTGTTATTGCCACCAGTATCTATTATTTCACTTATCAGTGGCTGTGTAGGGCTTACACTTTCTCTGCTCACACTAACCGAAAAATTTGTTTCCCGTCATTTTCATTCATGTTATGTTGCTAACAAAATAGATGCAGTTTATTATTTATTTTAAAGCAAAACATTAGAAATTGACATTCGCAGACATTTTAAAATTATACATGGAGTTAGCAAATATTAAAACTTTTCCAAAACATATTATAAGGCCGTGGTGAGATCTTTTGATTGTTCTGTATTGGCATACTTGTGATGTCATTGCTTAAGTGGACTGCTTCTAAGTAATTTCTAGAAAAAATTAGAAAAGTAACAAAAGGCCTATGATTATATAAAAAAATTGTGAACATAACAAATAACAACACAGTAGACTAAGAGAAAAGAGAAACAGAAAATACTCGACATCGTACTTCCAAATTATAATTATTTAAATTAATTGTCAAGTGGACATTTTCCGAACTTGGGATATCTGGAGATTTGCGTCATTCATGATCCTCACCAAGTGACTGACGTTTTCTGAATTGATTAGTAAACTGAAATAAGACACTCAAATATCAAGAGTTGCGAATTTGAATAGTAGAAACTGAATAGTCATTGACGAAGGAGAAGAAATACAGTTGGCTCCATACGTCATGCAGACATGATTAAATAGAAAGGACACACCAGTTGTAAGGCCACTGGCATTATGCCACCGTCGCCATTCTTCTAGTTACGTCACTCGAGCAGTAGACGCAGACACTCTCATATCAGAAGAAGTACGAGTACGAGAGATGTTACTGTATAGTTTCCATGGCTATAAAATCATCTATTGTTGTTGTTATTATTATTATTGTCTGGTATAGGCTATACGAAATAAATGGATTATAGGCCTATATTGAAGAGGGAAATTTTCAAACAATAATATCACTATAGGAAGAGGATAAGGCAACTGAATACGCACTTCTTGCACAGCCTCTTGTTTTAACTTATATCAGAATGTGAAGACAGTTTTATTGTCCATGTTTGGGTTAAGAAAGTTTTGTGAAAGAATTACATCAGATTTTATTTCGATTGTTTATCCTTCAGGAATGGAAAGCGTGGCAACGATTTTCCTGTTTTTTATAACCACTTGACACGACGACAATTTTTGAGACTTTCATGAAAATCGCTCTAACAATTTTATTTTTCTATACGAACTGCATAACAGACTTAATATTTATAATACGTGATAGGCTTATGTTATGTATTATACCAAGAGTTTGAAAAAATTTTCCTACCTATAGCCACTCAGTTCATAAACGGTACAAACTTATGTTTAAGCTCAAAACATTTTGCTTTCTCAAGAGCGAAATTGGTAAAATTGGAACATATATTTTACAGCACAAAATAATTACACTAAATGACTTATTTACTTACATACTTAAGTCTTGCCTCGCAAAAAAATTGCCACTTTGAACGAAGATGAAACAACTGAAGTCGCACTACAGTATAGCCGTGTCCTCAATGCTATAATAATCAGGGCAGAAGAAGTTAGGTGAAGGGTTTCACTTTAAAATATAAGAGTTTAATATGTACTGTATTTTCTACCACTTTAACTTCCATTTTTGTAAAAACGTTAACAAGAGGCCTATCGTTCTTTGTTCATAACAACATTAATCAAATAAAAAAATGCCCTTAGTATATAATGTTATTGAAGCGTTATGGCTTTATTTTGTTCAAGTAAGATTTACTGCAAAAATAATTTGTCCAAAAGAAAACTGAATTTACATGATCAATCAAGACATTTCTTCTATAGATTTATAACATATTATATGTGACTGTTTTTGCTCATTCTGAAAATTCAAAGCAACATAAAAGACATGTATTTCTTACGCTACATCCAGTGTCTGCCTAAAAGATAAAATGCTTTGCCTTGTCAAAGTGTCAAGTAAATTAAGTATAGAGAATTAGGCTACCACAGCATCACCTGCATAAGTTGATTCAAGGTGGTCGATTGTTTTCTGTTGCCGTACTTTCTCACACACCTGCTAAAGGGAAGATTTCTATGTCATCCGACCTATCTTGTAGTCTACTCGTAGATGATAATTAGTAATTACCAAGTAACTGAGGGTCACTGTGCGCAGAACGTGACAAGAAATTTCGTATCAATTGCAATTGCCTCAGGAAGAGAAAACAAGTTTTACATGATCTCAACCGTCAAAAATAGAAACAACCTCTGTAAGCAGCCTACATTTACATAACACAATGTACAGTAAAACCGACGAAGGGGCGAATATTCCTACTGACAATTTATTTCTTAAGCATCAAGTAGTTTTTATCGGGTATTAAGGCTTTATATAAGGGGTACACTGTAGCGTAGTGGTTGGGGCGCTACAAACCGCAAGGTCGCGGGTTCGATTCCCGATGAGGAGTTATTTACATACCTGTAAATCTACAGACATGGGACCGCCACAAATACACATAAATGTCATTGACCTAGATCGGGATCGAATACGTGAGCTTGGGATCACAAAGCGAAGGGTCCAATCGGCCGCCGGAGAAGTATTACCTTCCTTCGGTACCTTTCATGTATTTATCAAATATATCCAGTTAATATTCTACAGTCACTCATTAAGAATATAGTAGTGCCGTATGTAAGAAGTAAAAATCTATGCAATCATCATTAAAAATTAGCAAATCCATCTCTCGTCCTTTAAAAAAAGTTTTACGTTAAAATTAAAATTTTATAAACTATTTTTCCCATAACGTCTTCAGCTTGTTCGTGATCTTCATTTACATTGACAAAACTAGTTGGCAAGTAGCGACATATACATGCTATTTGTGCTATAATGACACAAGTCATGTCAAATTATAGTAGTCACTCTGCCCAAGTATGGAAATGGAGATGGCAGGCGCCTCCCCGATCGGAACGGTAATAGGCCTACATTCCTGCACCTAAACGCGAGGACGAAATTTGAAGTCGTCGTCTGCGAGACCGTTTCTGACCGGCCTTGTAGAACATTATGAACTTGAAAATGGCTGTCAAACAAGCCCTACCCATTGGAAATGAAGTTCGGCTTGCAATTCATGCCACATTGGACTTCTTGTTTTCTTCCATCCCAGAATAGTGCACGACCTTCATTTTTTATGGTGTTCTGTATTGGTGCGCAACGAGGCTGCGCATTGGCAGTCCTTGAGTCGCCAATTATTGTTAACAAAATGCGTACAGCGCATGCGCAAAGAACAACTATTTCAACTTCCATTCATCAAACCTCAGCAACGTTTGTCCTCTGAATTCAATGTACATCTCTGTATAATCATGTTTCATTAATATAATGAAACGGACTAATAAAAATAATTTTATGACATAATAAAAGTAATTTAGTAGTTTTATGCGCAGAAGGTGTTATACTCATTACAATATCATGTTCTTGTCTTCTGAAACCAGTTTTACTCTATGAACCATATAAAGAAGACAGGTTACTTTTCACGTTAATATTTCGTTGACAAATATAACTTATTTCATACAGTTTTGTTTAAACTTCATGACTTTGCACTCAAACACGCAGTAATTGAATAATTATCAATACTTGAAGGTCCGATCCAGCTTTACAAGGGAATCCCTCGTCATTAAGGGGTACATACGGCTTTCGGTGAAATTCAAATGTGAAATAAGTTAATTTCATTATTTTTTCCCTCAGCAATGAATTGCTCTTCAATCTTGCAATCTGATATACTCTTTATTGACTACTTCTACAGTTGCATACTATTTTCAAAATTAATCAAACTGTTACGGGTCATTATCGTTTCAAAACGGCAGCCACGTTTCATGCACTTCAATGCCGTTTGCTTGAAAACTTCCACAAATATCAATATATTATTTTTCTGTGTATTTGTTAATATCATCTAACACTATCTACAATCATTCATTTAATATTAATAGTTTTATATATATATATATATATATATATATATATATACACATATATATGTATATAAATATATGATGATGATGATGAATGCATATAGATAGAAAACAGAATCGCCCAAAAATATAGCCATTTCTGGAAAAAATCATGGAAACGACATTTTAGTGCACGAAACGTGGCTGCCATTTTGTACCGATAATTACCCTTAACTGTAACAGTTCGATTAGCTTTGAAAATAGTATGTAATTGTAGAAGTAGTCAATAGAGAATGTCAGATTGCAAGATTGTAGAGCAATTCACTGCTGAGGAAAAAAATACTGAATTTCACCTATTTCCCACCTATGAATTTCACCGAAAGCTGTATGTCCCCCCCCCCCCCTCTTAAATCACATTTACAATGCATTTTTGTACTTTTACATCCACATTAAGTCGACCATTCTATTATCTCGTTACATACCTATGGACTATGATCTAACATTTAACTTTTCAGAGCAATCATCAGGTAAAAATCATCAATGTTAGGCCTACTAATTTTGAAATGGATGAATAGCTAGTTTCCATGGAAGACAATTATAGCACAAGAATAAATAAAAATCCTCTCATTTACATAAGTCAATTCCCTATTATATCTCAGTTTTTCTACAATTTTTGAGGTGAAGAAATTATACGTCAGTAGCAATGAAGAGGTCAAACGAGTATTTTTCTTTTCTGAGTTTTACCTAGTCTAGTGTAGGAACATGTATGCGGCCCACGCCGCCTGGGCATTATAGGACTGCGACTCGTCGGAGGAGAAAGTTTCTATGGATCATATAGGCCTACATATTTGTTTTACCAGATAAGAGAATGGAGGGCCTCCCAAGATGAGTGATCAGACAATGCAGAGGCCATCTCACGAAGACACAGAACGATACACATCAGATGTGAGGAAACCCCCACATAGGAAATTTGTCCCAATCAGGAATCGAACCAGGGCCCGCTGCATGAGAACGAACGCATCCCCTACGCCAAAGCGGTGGATTAAAGGTTTTATCGTTATTTAACGACGGGGATGTACTGCAACTTAGGCCTGTTACCGTCACCGGTATGCCGGAATTCTGTCCCGCAGGAGTACTATTAGGCCTACATGCCTGTAAACCTAAAGACATTTATGCACAAACAAATGCCATCGACCTGGGCCGGAATCGAACCCAAAACCTTGGGCACAGAAAGTCAGCACGATAGTAACTCCGCCACCCAGCCCGAACACGGTGGATTAAACGAGCATTTCTTTTATAATTTATAACTGTTCGTAGGGGGAGTATTTGATTAGCACCGAGATGAGCGCCAATTTATAACCGTTTGTAGGTCTGGATATATAGGCCTAGAGTTGGGCGACCAATTTATAACTGTTCGTTGGGTGATGAAATGATTAACGTCAAAATGGGTGCCAATTTATAACTGTTCGTAATGTTGGGTGCTAATTTATAACTGTTGGGTGCCAATGTATAATTGTCAGTAGGGGTCGTTGAATATATTATGTCCGGCTATTTCTAACTCAGTTGGTAGAGCGAGATCTCTTTCAGGGTCGTGCTCGACGAAAACTAAAATAGGATATAAGATGAAGGGATTATAGGTCGTAAAAATGAAGTCTATTGATAATGAACTTGAATAATATTTGTAAGTTTATTTTGTCCGAAAATCTTTCACTTAATTTGTTAATTTCTTAAAATGTCTGGAGGAAGAATACAGTAATGTCTTTATCTATTTGCTTCGTCGTCGCCAAAATTACTTTAGGTAATATTATTATACTTATAACATCTGCACGTTTTATTGCAGGAATTTTAGGTTATATATCTTATGGCGGTATTTATTCGTTTAACTTTTCAATACGAAAAATAATATCTATAATCTTGTCTTATTCCGATATGTATATCTTTATCCTCGACCGTATTATTTAAAAGTCGGTATAAAATTAATATTAGTACTTGTTACTGTTTCACTGTATATTTCTAACTCCGGTTTAGTCTATAAAAATTACGTCCGTCGCTGTTGAATAGATGTCTTCAAGTCCTGGTTGGTCGCTCCTGTTCGTGTTAATATGTTTCGGTGTTAAAATATTCTAGCCATTCCATTGGTTCAGTCAGTAGGCTTTGTCTCTTATGATTGGAAATTAGCTAAGTCGTCTGCTAGTGTTTGAAATATTTGTCGTTAAAGTGGGTTGAGGTTGGGGGAGAAACGTATCCATCAACTTGACTTTAATAGCTGGCGACAGTGGACTTCTTCAGACAAAAAGCCACGCCTTCACTTCATTGTATTCCCTTATTTAGTTAATAATTCATAAAGTAATTGTCACTATTGTCTGCAATAAGTGTAGTTGTATAGCTTTCTTGATTATGCGTTGAATGATGTAATTTTCTATGTTGTCGTGTTAATAATTAATCGTTTGATTAATTATTTGTAATTGCTGGTAATGTCTTTTGATTCAGATGGTCATGTTGTATATCAAATTGTTCGTGTAAATGTCCTCTGTCTTGTCATGTAATTCGTTTTATGGTCATTGTAATAGTCTAGGTGTAATGGTAGTTTTTTAGTAGTCGATAATGTTGCGGGAAGTTCAAATATTGTCCGTGAAATGTATTTTCTTATATTTGATTCCTCTTTTTATATAAGTCCATATGAACTGATCGGTTACAAATGTCCGAACGCTATAATTATTAAAATTATGAAGTAATTGGTATTTGGAAAATAGTTTTATAAATAATTTTAAAAATTTTTCGTTAGTCTCGCATCCAAAATTTCTCGTTCAGTTCGTATATCAATTAGTTATTTTGATTTTGTAATGATGAATATTTTGTAATTTATTATCTGTTATCTTTTATCTGTGTTCTTCCTCGTCGACTGAATAAAAATATAGTTTTCACATTAATATTCTTAAAATATAAACATTGTTAAATCATACACTTGTTACATTGAATCAGCTGATAATCTTCCTTTCTTTACTTCATTGTACTCACTTGTAGTACGCTTCTCTTTCCTTTTCACCTAATAAAATGAAATCTTTGTTACATTGAATTACTTGATAATAGTCATCTTGACTGGTTGTAACTCATTTCTGGTACATCACTGTTCTTCACCTAATGAAACAATTTTACTAATTACACTTAATTACTTACCGTTAAATACATAAAATTTTATTTAACACACAATGGGATTTGATTACTTATACACTTCACACTTTATTTTTTTAATTACACAATCTAAAAACGTATTATTTTCTTTCTTCTGTTCTTCAGGTATCCTTTTTATTCAAATAAATTTATTTTGCTTATTTCGTAATATCATGTTCAAGTTTACTACAAATTTATGCATTCTTACTCCTACACAATCAATAATATCATTCTTAAATGTCAATCTGCTTTTTCTAGCATGATTATTATAAGTGCATGCCTTACCTTCATTTTATTATTTTCTTTCTCATTAGTGATCTTTTTCACTCTTTTGACAGTGGATTCCTTCCTTGTCATACTTTTCTCATTTTTCATCGTCGACTCATTTCTTACCTTTAATTATTCATAATCTTTGCACACTCATAAATTCACTTTTCATAACTCATTATTTATCTCTTTGATTTTCATTTTATACCTTATATTTGATTGGTGTGAGGTTGTAGGGAGGATACTAAATTGAATATGCATGATAGTGAAATACTTATTCATTTATAAATCTTAATTCTTTAACCAAAGTGTAATGTGTAATTATAAAACTTAATTCAATATTTTCAATAAGTGTAATTAAAATTTTCTTATATATTTAAATCAAATACTAGTGTGATTATCCTAAGTCAAATCGATGTTTCATTTCCTTCAGTATAATTCAGAGGGGAATCTGCACATCACTTCTTAAATATATATACAATTTTAGTCGAAGAAAGGCTGTACACACATCTCTTCGTCTTCAAGGAAACACTGCAAAAATCACTTCATTATATGAGGTAATTCTTGTATCGTTATTGTCTTTCAGTGTTTACTTATAAAATGATGGCTTCATCGTTTTACCTTAAATTAATACATTCGTTGTGTTAACGTAAAAATGAAACATAGATCTGAGAGGGTTCACGCAAAAATATTTTACATTCCATTCTCGTAGTCCTTTTTCGTTTCCAGTTCATTGATTAAGAGCAAAATTTACCTCGTATGCTTTGATTCTCATACAATCCGTGACATCACATGATATGGTCTCAATAATTGTTTACGATATCTGCCAACAATTTTATGGGGTTTCTTGGCTTCTTTTAACTCAAAGGTATCGGTACTAAATTTTGCATTTATTACTAATGGTCCTCTAAAGATTAAAGAAAACTTACGTTGTTTGTTTTGAAGTCTGTTGGATAACACATGTTGTCTTAGTAGTACATAGTCTCCTAATTTGGGTTCCCATTTCTTTCTTTTCTTGCGTGGCTTTTCTTTTCTTTTCAACCATCGCTTTTGTAACCTTTGAAGAATGGCTTGACACACTTCAATGTCAGATTTCTCACAAGTGTTCAAAACAGGTGGGGTGTTTGAAAAGAGGGGTCCAACTTTACATTGCTTTACTACTTCCAAAGGAATTTCTTTTGTGACCTGGTGTCTCGTTTCATTCAATATGGCCTGTATAGGTTTTAAGTAACGAAACCAATTTTTGTGTTGTCTGTGTGTGAGTAAGCGTAGATAAGATATAACCTGTTTGATATATCGTTCGGAAATGTTGCTTTGTGGGTTATAATTAGATGAATGTAATGTCTTGATTCCTATCCTACTTAAGCCATCTGTCCATTTCCGGCTTGCGAAAATTGAGGCGTTATCTGTCAGACAACTGGATACCTGTCCGAACGTATTGACATATTCTTGCATCTTCATTAAGCAAATCTTTGTTGATAAATCTCTTATGGGATACAAGGCTACTAATTTGCTGAATACATCAACCAAAACAAAAACATATTGATTACCGAAGTTAGTGCGTATGAGGGGTCCCAATATATCTCCGCATATTAATTGATTTGGTGCTGTTGATTCTACAGAATGTATCTCAGTGGCGTAGGCGGTGTTTTTATTCTTTCCAGTCTGACATAAGTGACAGGTACTGACATACAGTCTCACTTTTCGTCCTAACTGTTTAATGAAAAAATGGTCACTGATTGCATTTATCATTCGATCAGTACCGCTGTGAGCTAAGTTCTCGTGGTAGCTTGCAATTATGTCATGTTCCAACGCTTTCGGTACGTATGGTTTCCAAGTAGGGGTTTCCAGTCCGCATAGTTTGTATATCACATTATTGTGTAATGCAATGGTTTTCTGGTTATCATGGCCGCATGCCGGATTGGAATTTGAATCGGGGATGCCCTGCAGCTTAGGCCGAATAGATGAAAGGTATTCGTCGTCGTTCTGAAGTGTCACTAAATTTGCTAATTTATTGTTGAGCTTATATTTGTCATTGACAGTGATTCCCATGATCTTGACTTCCTTCTCAACCTGTCCTTCCATACTGGCTATGCCTGGATGGCTAGGCAAACGAGAAAGAATATCGGGAAGTTTGTTATCAGATCCTTTTATGTGCTGTATTTCTATGTTATATCGGGATATGGCGCTGATAAACCTGGATACTCTGGAGTTGCTCAGTTTGCACTGATTGATAAAACTCAGACTCATGTGGTCGCACAATACTGTTACTTTGCAATTATAAATGTAATGTTTGTATTTATTTAAGGCTTCATGAACTGCGTATACTTCCAATTCGGTAGGGTACATCCTGGACTGTGTGGTGTTCAAGCCTTTGCTTGCGGTGGCTATTAGGCGTTTTTCGCCGTCTTTAACCTGGAATAAAATGCTTCCGATCCCACGGGCACTGGCATCTGTGGCTATAAAATATGGAATCGAATCGTCTGGCTTTTGCAGTCGGATGGACTCCGCGAACAGCTGCTTAACCTTATTGAAGGCCGCATCATGTTCCGTTGTCCATTTCCATTTCTGGGCCTTCCGCAAAAGAGGCTTTAGGGGAAAAATTTCTTGGGCATAATTTTGTACAAATCTGGCCTGATATTGGCATACACCAAGGAAAGATCGTAATTGTTTCTGATTCTTAGGGGCTGGGATTTGCAAGATGGCTGCCACCTTTTCGTCGTCGATACGGAAATCTTTCCCGGATATAATATATCCGAGAAATTTTACCTCTCGCTGAAAGAAATGGCACTTGGAGATATTAAGGGTGAATCCTGCGGTTCTTAGCTTGTCTAAGGTTTGGTCTATGTGATCCATGTGATCTGCTATTGAATATGACGCAATCAAAATGTCGTCGAGGTAGGGGATTATGAAAGGGTTGCTGCTCCAATTGAAAGTTAGTGCTAGCGCACGTAGCAGTGCGGCTGAAGACGTGCGACAGCCAAACGGGACGCGACAAAATCTGAAATGCCGTCCTTGATAATTAAAACTGGTCATATCGCGTGATTCTGAGTCTAAAGGGATTTGCCAAAAAGCTGAGTTTAGGTCGGTTGAAGAGAAATAATCTCCTTCTTTTGCTCTAGATAATAACTCATCAGAAGTCAACGGCTTATAGTTGTCCTCCTGGCAGTCATTGTTGAGGGTCCGAGCATCAATTGTTAAGCGAATATCTCCTGAGGGCTTTATTACTATACAGAGGGGATTACTATGATTGCTCATTGAGTCCTCGATGATTCCCTGATCCAACATGTTTTGTATCACAGCAGTTACTTTGGCTCTTAAACTCAATGGGATGGGTCTCGGTTTATGTCGTATTACAGTGGTAGAGCGTCGGTTTATTTGGTGTGTATAGAGATTACATTTTCCAATCTTATTGGTAAACAAATCTCTATGTTTTCTCAGTATACCTAATAAAGTTTGCTGAGCGTGTGTATCTAAGCCCTGAGTTTCGCTTACCTTGGCCAATATAAGCGAATCTATCTCAGAACTCGTCATAATGTGTTGAATATTTACATCCACTTCTGAAGTTAAGTGTTGTATATTATGTTCTGTTTGAGAAGACAGAAGTGGAGTGAGTGGTTGTTGTGAATGGTCGTCTTGTGTAAGCTGTATGAGGGGTTGGGGGTAGGTATTTACAGCCTCAACAAAGAACGTCTCTTCCTGCAGGTCTGGGTTACAGTCGCCTGCTGTGAATGGAAGGGGGGCTGGCCTCCGGAACGGTACAGTAAGCTCCTGCCTGTCATTTCCAATAAAATTGAAATTTTCATTTCTAAAGTCAATGATAGCTTCTAGCTGTCTAAAAACTTCACTGCCTACAATCAATGGTAAATTTAATCCTGTTATCACAAGGAATAGAACTTCCACCGTATGACCGGCTATGTTTAAAGGTACGAAACATTGGTGTCGTATTCTAAATCTTGTTCGGCCTGCCGCTAGAAGTGCAGACATATTGTATACAGGTAAAATCTGTGTGATTGCTCTAGTTCGTTGCAACTCCAAGAATGTGTTTTGCGACATTACTTGGGCATCTGATCCGGTATCGAGAGTAATTTGATAGGGATTTTCACCTATCAATACCTCAATAGTAGGGGGTTTATTTGGGTCTTGAGACAATTCACTACGTTGTAAGATGCCTACAGTAATATCTGTGGGCGTGATCATGTCTGTATTGTTGTGAAAATCAGTTGTTGTATAGTCATTGTTAATGACAGTATTGTTGTCCACTGCATTGTTGTCTGTAAGAATGTGGGGTGTTGTGTTGCTAGTTTTAGAAAGTGTGTCTGTTATAGCAGTGTCATGTATAGTTGCAATTTTATCACGAACTATTTCTTTGTTGTGAATCATTGCATTGTTGTGATGTCCTGTTTTGTGGTTTTCCTTTTTATTGTTAACAGAATCAATATTAGTGTCATTCAGGTTATTTACTGCAACTTTATTATGTTTTGCACCAGAAAATCCTGAATTGCTCGGGCACACCATGCT
This sequence comes from Ectobius pallidus, assembly GCA_964059195.1. Lineage (NCBI taxonomy): Eukaryota > Metazoa > Arthropoda > Insecta > Blattodea > Ectobiidae > Ectobius > Ectobius pallidus. The sequence continues at coordinate 41,773,219 of CAXKWD010000003.1, forward strand.
ACTTACAGCATGCACGGCGGCATTCGAAAATCCTTTTCTACTAAGTGTAGTGGGTTTGTGTTGTGTAACAGTTGTTGACAAAGCTTGTTTGTAGGCTTTAGAGTCTTGTACTGAGTGTGGTGCTGACCTGAGTGCTTTATCTGATAGTTTCATGACTTTATTAGCTGTACCTCCATTATTGTTCCTTAGAACTGCAGGGCCCCTTTTGCGAGGTTCCAATGGTGCCCTTAGTCGTTTAAAACAACCGTCGGTGGTGGTGACTGGTGGTCATTGTTGCTATTTTCATGATTGTTATTAGTTGTGTTATGTTGGTTTTCATTATTCTGTCCATTGTTATTTGCATATCGGTTTAGTCCACGGCGTGAGTTATTTCTACCTCGAAAACTTGGTCGGAAAAATCCTTGATTGTATTGAGTTCTATGGAACCATCGGGGTGTTCCATTGTATGGTCTTCTGCCATAGTTATTCCTATTGTTCTGATTTGAGCCTGTGAAGTTGTTATTATTTGTATAGCCATTATAATTATTGCTATTGTAATTATTATTGTAGTTTTGGTCTTGGGAATTGTTGTTTCTGAAACCGTTGTTGTAGCTTGAGTAGTTCCTGCCATTGTTGAAATAATAAGGGCGATATCTGAAATTTCTACTCCTCCAATAAGAAGTCCTATTTCCTCTCTGATATGGCGTATTTCTCCAGAACTGTCCTGGGCTATCCGAGCTATTTTCTTGGGTTACATTAGTCTCGTTTTCATTTACTTGTTGGTGTTCCTCACACAACTGGGCAGATCCTGTCCGCGTCTCGCATCCAAAAGCGTTTTGGTTGGGTTTGGTTTGGACATAATTAATGTTTCTTTTTAGGCCTTGATTAGTGTTGGTAACTTGGGATTTATTTATCTTTTGTGGTGGAAATGGGGATTCCTGTAGGGATTTCAACAATGCTATCATGTCAGGGATTGTCTTGGGGCTCGCGACAATTAAACTGTTCTTTATTGAAAACGGATAGTGTAAGCAGAGGGCTTTGATGAAGACTTCATCTTCGATACTAGGGGTTAACAGCTGTTTTGAATCACATAAAGAAATAAAATGTTCCATATAGGTTTGGCCGCTATTACGATCAAAACTTCCATGAAAAATCTGACCTTTTAATCTCTCTTGATCTGATATTGACCAGAATTCTCGAAGAAAGGACTCTTCGAATGTCTGCATATTCAATTCCAGCGTATCATTAACCACATTGAACCATCGAGCTGCACTACCTTTTAATGACCTGGATACCATGATCATTTTTAACTGTTCAGGTACATTTCTTAAGTTGAAAAAGGTCTTTAATTCGCGCAAATATCTTACGGGGTTAGTCTTCTGTTTGTCCTCAAACGTGGGAAGAGGCAAGTCGCTTTGACTAAGGGTAAATCCAATCTGATTACTGGGGTTGAAATTTTGATGATTATTATTATTATTTGGATTTGAATTACCTGCAGTGTGATGGTTCAATCCGTTATTGGATCTTGGTAAGCTTGCGGGTAGAGGGGGAATGGTAGGTGTATCAGTAGGCGTGTCTGGGAGAGCAGATGAAGTTGACGCAATTTCGCCCCGGTCAGAGACCAAGACTGTACTCTCTGTACGATCTTCCTGATCCCGTAACCTATGACGCAATCTGTCCAACTCCGAATTAAGGGATACCAATCTAGTGTTGTTACTCCTAACTTCTCTTTCTACAGCACTTACATGATTTCGAATTCCATCTACCTGGGTACGAACCTCTGTCTGTACAGCTTCCACCTGGGTACCAACCTGGGTCACTCGGGAATCGATTTGTATCAATTCTTCAGCAACCTGTTGTCTATGGTTTTGCATTAACTGAGTAAGATTACTAGTTTGAGATGTTAGCTCTGCATTCAAGTTTTCATTAAGTTCGGTTTGCATTGAATTTATTGTTGTTGTTAAAGTAGTATTCTGACTATTAAATTCATTCTGCAAAGAATTAATTGTTGTAGTGAGGTTAGTATTTTGATTGTTACATTCGGTCTGCATTGAATGCATTTTACTATTAAATTCCGTCTGCAATGAGTTAATTGTTGTGTTTAGATTAGTGTTTTGATTGTTAAATTCGGTCTGCAATGAATTCATTTGATTATTAAGTTCAGTTTTAAATTCAGTCTGCATTGAATTAATGGTTTCAGTTAGCGTAGTGTTTTGACTGTTAAATTCAGTCTGTAATGCATTAATGGTTGTAGTTAGATTAGTGTTTTGACTGTTTAATTCAGTTTGCATTGAATTAATGGTTTCAGTTAGCGTAGTGTTTTGGCTGTTAAATTCAGTCTGCAATGAATTCATTTGACTATTAAGTTCAGTTTTAAATTCAGTCTGCATTGAATTAATTGTTGTAGTTAGATTAGTGTTTTGACTGTTTAATTCAGTTTGCATTGAATTAATGGTTTCAGTTAGCGTAGTGTTTTTGACTGTTACTTTCAGTCTGCAATGAGTTAATTGTTTCAGTTAGCGCAGTATTTTGACTGGCCAGAGAAGTTATAGCATTCATAATTTGTTGTAATGCATTGACATTTACAGTGGCTATTTCAGGGTTAGAAGACATAGTATCTGTTGGAACAGCTGACTGTGATGTTACACCTGCTGTTAAATTCTCACTTACATTGACATTTCTATTGTCTAATTCACTGCTTTGCAAACTAGATTCATCATTTGACACTGGGTGTAGGGATTCATGCTGTGGTTCTGGGTCACTTGAACATGTTATTACTTGTACAGTTTTCACAGACATCTTAATTTTGTTATTGCGTAAACGCATAGAAAAATGTGAAATTGAAAAATAATTACTGAAATATAAATCTAAAAAGTCATTCCTTCTTGAAAGGATATAATTTAAAGTTATTTTAAGCTTTTACAAAAAAACTAAAGAGAAAAAATATGATTGTTCTGTGAACTCTGTAAGTATAAGCAAAAATTTTAACGATACCCTAGTCCTTCTGTTGTTGCAGCTGTCTGTCGGTCAATAGCCTAGGAATGGCCATCAGCTGACTGGAGGTCACAAGCTGAAGAGGGGTGTCGATCTCTTGTAGAATTGGGGGGGCGGGGGTGTAGATTTTCAGTTGAGTGGAGGGTTTATGGTGAATGTTGATGGTGAATGTTGATGTTGTTGGTAATCCACATGGAGTCTATACACTATTACTGTTTATTTCGAAGAATTAATTTGTTAATAAATTTCGTCTATCCCCGTGTCGTTTCAAAAAAATTTTCGACTTTTGTTGGCCTAATTCCTATATCCTATTTCGTTTCGAAAATTCTGCCCTGAGATGGGAGCCAATTTATAACTGTTCGTAGGGGGAGTATTTGATTAGCACCGAGATGAGCGCCAATTTATAACCGTTTGTAGGTCTGGATATATAGGCCTAGAGTTGGGCGACCAATTTATAACTGTTCGTTGGGTGATGAAATGATTAACGTCAAAATGGGTGCCAATTTATAACTGTTCGTAATGTTGGGTGCTAATTTATAACTGTTGGGTGCCAATGTATAATTGTCAGTAGGGGTCGTTGAATATATTATGTCCGGCTATTTCTAACTCAGTTGGTAGAGCGAGATCTCTTTCAGGGTCGTGCTCGACGAAAACTAAAATAGGATATAAGATGAAGGGATTATAGGTCGTAAAAATGAAGTCTATTGATAATGAACTTGAATAATATTTGTAAGTTTATTTTGTCCGAAAATCTTTCACTTAATTTGTTAATTTCTTAAAATGTCTGGAGGAAGAATACAGTAATGTCTTTATCTATTTGCTTCGTCGTCGCCAAAATTACTTTAGGTAATATTATTATACTTATAACATCTGCACGTTTTATTGCAGGAATTTTAGGTTATATATCTTATGGCGGTATTTATTCGTTTAACTTTTCAATACGAAAAATAATATCTATAATCTTGTCTTATTCCGATATGTATATCTTTATCCTCGACCGTATTATTTAAAAGTCGGTATAAAATTAATATTAGTACTTGTTACTGTTTCACTGTATATTTCTAACTCCGGTTTAGTCTATAAAAATTACGTCCGTCGCTGTTGAATAGATGTCTTCAAGTCCTGGTTGGTCGCTCCTGTTCGTGTTAATATGTTTCGGTGTTAAAATATTCTAGCCATTCCATTGGTTCAGTCAGTAGGCTTTGTCTCTTATGATTGGAAATTAGCTAAGTCGTCTGCTAGTGTTTGAAATATTTGTCGTTAAAGTGGGTTGAGGTTGGGGGAGAAACGTATCCATCAACTTGACTTTAATAGCTGGCGACAGTGGACTTCTTCAGACAAAAAGCCACGCCTTCACTTCATTGTATTCCCTTATTTAGTTAATAATTCATAAAGTAATTGTCACTATTGTCTGCAATAAGTGTAGTTGTATAGCTTTCTTGATTATGCGTTGAATGATGTAATTTTCTATGTTGTCGTGTTAATAATTAATCGTTTGATTAATTATTTGTAATTGCTGGTAATGTCTTTTGATTCAGATGGTCATGTTGTATATCAAATTGTTCGTGTAAATGTCCTCTGTCTTGTCATGTAATTCGTTTTATGGTCATTGTAATAGTCTAGGTGTAATGGTAGTTTTTTAGTAGTCGATAATGTTGCGGGAAGTTCAAATATTGTCCGTGAAATGTATTTTCTTATATTTGATTCCTCTTTTTATATAAGTCCATATGAACTGATCGGTTACAAATTAAATAATAGCCTTATCTTCTAAAGCTCTTCAACATAGGCAACATCTTCATCATTACCGCAAAGAGAGGGTGGCAATTACTCTATGAATGCATTCTTATCGATATCATGAACTCGTGTGTGTGTGTGTGTGTGTGTGCTTTTTAACGTGAAACACCTGGCATTTTATGAATAATACGAACATGCACTTTACACCGCCTGTGGGAAAAATTATTTTTATGGTGACATCAGTAACTTTGCAGATACTTTTTTAAATAGTGAATGTAGAAAAAGAATCTTCTCAAAACAGGCAGCGATTATTTGTATTATTATATTGATAACTAATGATATCAATGAATATTAACCTATGTTCTGAACTACAGAGTACAAGCATGGTTTTGGTTTTCCAGGACCTACTCCAAGTTTTACAAATTATACCGATCTGTTGTTAGGACATGGGTCAGGTACTTTCTAAACCTTGTAATATCTGAGCCCATCCAAAATAATTAGTCTGGCTAGGCCACTGGACCCAAATCCTGCCATCTGCCTACGGTAGATGACGCAGCGGTCGGGTGGTAGGCCAAGTCCCTCCAGGGATGTAGTGCCACGTTTTTTTTCTTTCTTTCTTTCTTTTGCTACTGGGTACTGCTGTCGGTCTCATTAAATGTTGATTTACACGCATTGAATTACCAATTTTTACCTCTACATTTTCACAGACAGATACATAGAAACACACATCTTTTTCTGGAAAACAGTTATGGTGTAGGTTCTTCAATTTATTATTGTTAAATGTCTGATTTATTCATAACTTTGTATGCAGTCCGAAACACTTCAAGAGAGTTTGCTTTTTGTAATCCTCTCATTTAGTATAGACCTAAGCAAAAGTCTACTTAATTTTATTCATCTGCTTATATACAATTTTTAGATAATAAATTTATACAAATGTATATGTCAGCAGCAGTGAAAAGGTTAAATCTGTGGCTTCGTTCTAAAAGGGCCAATGTCATTAAACTTGCTTTTGAGATAACTGACTTTGAAGCCTTTATAGAAGTAACATTTTTTTTGCTGAGAACTTCCGACATTGGCCCTTAAGGTTTCTGTATTATGTCTATTAATAGCAACAGACATTGGCACTTTGATTATACGAAAGATAAAGACTAGCCGAGCTCAATAATGCATAGATCTCATTTTTGCAAGAAATTGACATTGGCCCTTTTAGAAAAGACTAGCCGAGCTCAATAATGCATAGATCTCATTTTTGCAAGAAATTGGCATTGGCCCTTTTAGAACCAAGCCACATAATCTCGTATATTAACATTACTCATTTTTTAACTAGTGATTTTAATATAGAATAAAAGATACAAAAGATACTTGTTAGAATAAAATGCAAAACTCTGATTTCTGATTACTCTGGAGTACAAAGAGATGACTGTGCATGCTAGATCCAGATGAATTTATGAGAGACTGCTGCAAGGTCCATTGATTGTTTATCTGTGTTTACATGTAAACATGTAGTGATAAGGGACCCTGACTCGTGCGCCATTCAGTGAAGTATTATAGCAGTCGCTGGTCTGCCTAGCCTACTCACTGGTACATGATTACATCATTCAAACTGATATCACCATCAACTATTGTACACTTTTGCCCTTACTGCCTTTCAACGTTCTGTCGCTAACAATGTGACTTCAGTAATTGAGGGGGTCAGCGCAACAGTGGCCTATCCCACCTTTTTTATAGTTTAGAGAAAAAAGCAAGTTCAAGTTCTACAATGTAGTTTTTCGTACAATTTGAAAAATGCAGTTTTATTGGTAGTGGAGTGTTCTATGATGCTTGGTCAACTTAACTGCAATGTTACATAGTCTACTGTTCAGAGTGTTCAGAGATATTATCAGTTTTATGAGACGCTGCAACACTGTTTTCTTGGTTAGACCACTGTTGCACTGACATTTATTTCTACTTGACAGAGAAGAAAAAAATTATTTCAATAAATATTGGATTTTTACATGCATTAAAACATTATTTTAAGAGGAAAGGAGTTGTATTAATTTTATTTATAAATTCCAATGATTATTCAGTTCTCACACGACGAAATAAATGAAAAAGCTCACTACCATTCTCCCCAGTTTCTTCAACACTTACCTCATTTACAGAAATCAGATCATCATGAAATTAATTATAAATGAACGGTACATATTACCATAGGCGTAGCCAGGCCGACCATATGGGGGGGGTTATAACATCCGCGGGGTCTGGCGAGTATGGAAGGAGAGGGGGGTCCGGGGGCCCTCCCCCGGAAAATTTTAAAAATTAAGATGCAAAATAACGAGTTTTAAGCTTCCGGGGGTTCTCCCACGGAAAATTTTAAAAATTAAGATGCAAAATAACAAGTTTTAAGCTTCCGGGGGTCGTACCCCGGAAAATTTTAAAAATTAAGACGCAAAATAACGAGTTTTAAGCTTCCCACGCTTTATACTTGTATTAAGCAATTTATGGGCAGACTTAAAAAAATTATACAATTTTCCTTTTTTTAATCAATGGGGGGGGGGGGGTTCAAACCCCCAAAAACCCCCCCCCTCGCTACGCCTATGCATATTACTGAAGACCGTTAATAGTCTCTAGTTACTTTGGATTTATTTATCTTGGTTTCAAAATTTTTGGTTGCCCTTACACAAGAGGAATTCTGTTTCAGGGAACAGATTATTGACTTCAAAACTACCTACAACAAACTTAATTTGTCCAACCTCTATATAAGAATAAAGTTTATCTCTAAGCCATGCAAATAGCATCACTAACTAATTTTCCATGTCGGAGGGGTTAGACCACTGTTGCGCTGACCCCCTCAATTGGAAAATCAGAAAATATTCAAAGCGTTTCTCAAAATGCACGAGGACGATATCCATGTAGCCTAGACCAACTGTTAAGCCTACATCTTTCATGTCATGTTAATTTCTTAATAGGCCTAATACATTATGTAACCAATGTAATGGAAGTTATTAAGGCACGAGTATGTTTATGAAACGAGCATAATATTTTCATAAGAGTATTTTAATTAAAATTATACACAAGTTGCATACGACTATTTTTGTTCGACCATAGTAAAATGCCTAAGTTTTGAGTTTTTAGAATACCTTGTCATTCACGAAACAAACGTCAGCTTTTAGTAAATTCTCGTCTATTGCGATAAATGGCAGGTGACGGCAAGCAGCAGCTCAGGGCCTCTCTTGGCGTTTTAAACTCAAAGCAACGCACATTGAAACACACAAAATGTACCCAATTTAAAATAATATTAAAATGAACACGAACAGAATTTATGTTATTTTAAATACAGATTGTTTATTGTGCAATTAAATTTACAATAAACATTGATTCCAAACATTTTTTAACTGTTTAAAAATATAGAAAGTTATTGGTTTTAATGTTTTATGTACTACAGAATGTTTCCTCTTTTTCTAGAATTGATACTAACACTTTTGTACCCACTCCCCTTAGACCTGTCAATCAGTAAACAGCAAATTAGTTAATAAGCGGACTGACCCTTACTTCTTCAATTCCCGGAAACATTTGCCCTATCCCAGCTACAGTACAAAGAATTTTGTATGTACACACCCGACAGCAATGCAGAATGATTTCGCTATTTGAACATCAAAGAAAAGAAATATCCTACTATTAGGAGACCGCAAAGAGGATACCCCAAAGCTATAGGTCTACCTACACATTGTGTGGATTTTCGGATTAGGGTACAATGCTGTAGTATTCTTTTGTGGAAAAACGACGATATGGAGGAAGTTCTAACATGGAATCCACCTATTAATGCTCATGGGGTCATGGGTATAACTGAAAACTTAGAATTTGAATTCCTTTGGCACTGTACAGGGGCCTGTTTCTTTTACACTCATATTATTAGCAAATAGATAATAATATCAGTTATTATTAGTCTTCTGCTTCAAAGAATATTAGCTAATAATATCAGTTAAGAGTTCATGGCACTAAACTATTAGAAAATATTGTTAATATTATTAGTAAACTGTTTCATAGACTGAAAACTAATACAATTTACTGATAATATTAGGTTCTTTTCTATAAGTGTTTTTGGACCAATAACTTATTCTCAAACCCATGTAATTCAGATTTTGTGATCTTAAATTTGTAGAAAATGAATCACTATAATTTAATTATCAATTTAGAAAAATCTCACATACGCTATCAAAGGAATTTTTGTCATAAGTTTTTTAGGATTTGAGGTTAGATTTTAGTGCATAAGCCTAAAATAAGTGCCTGGCAGATTTATTCATTTCTTAGAGATAGTAATTAATTGTTACATTTATGAAGACAGATGTAGGCCGTGATGCTTTGAAATAGTATTGATAAAAAGACTAAGAAGGGAAAAAAACACAAACAACAATCCAGACATAACCTCCAAATCAATCAGCTGGGGGGAGATTATCTATGGAACACATACAGACAAGGAAATGGAGGGCCTCCCCGGATGAGTGATCAGCCCAATGCCGCAGCCACCTCCAATACAACACGAACACATAGGACGAGACACACCATTCACACACACACACACACTCACTCCAAACAAGGCGAGGATGGAATGAAGATAATAATGACGGCCAGATGATATCTGGGGACCACAAGGGCATAAAGTTACCCGACATTTGTCCCACAGGTGAGGAAAACCCCAGAAAAAAACCCCACCTACGTAACTTGTCCCGACCAGGATTCGAACCCGTTCCTCTCACGCATCGCCTACGCCACACAGTGGTGGACTTTTGTTAACTATTATATAATATTATGATTTCTAATGTTATTAACTAATATTATTAGCAAGTTATATGAAACTGGGCCCAGCACTGCAAAATGCTTAACTTACGGATTTATGTAATGTCTGGAAGTAGTAAGCATACGATTGTCGTAATGGTTTGCTCTTCAGTAAGTGACAGTGTAATTATCGGCAGCGGGTTTGAGCTGCATTGCAGCGTCTCCATATTTCTCCTCTTCCCCCGTATCACTTCAGTAAGCAGTTAAGCGACCGTTACTTTTTATCAGGAAAACCAGTTTGCCAACAGTTGAACAGCCAGTGCTAATCTCAAGGACACTTTAAATGGTAATGCGAGATCTTAATTGTTTTCAAAAGTACTGTGTCTGTACCGAGTTGGAGCAAAAACTCGTTCACTACAATACAGTAATAACCACTTAACCTGACTAGATCACTGGTATTCCGAGAGTAGAGATCCTTATCAAATACGGTAGAAAAAATATTAGTCTGGAATAAAGCTGAAATATTTTGCAATTATATATTTGTTAGGTTCTCCTATAAGAAACAAACACTCAAATACTGCAGTCTTACTGTATACGATCACGACATGAAAACCAAATAGGTAACAGAGAATCAGATTCGATAAATCAAACGTCATTAACAGTTAGGCTATAGTGAAATGTCTGTAGTCTGTTTCAAGCTACTTCACACAATGAGCATTTTGCGGTTCTCACGTCTTTAATGGTATCAGAACTTAACTCTGGGCTACCCAGGATGCAGATTTATTTTTATTTTTAAAAATCAATGAAAATGGGTCATATTAGAAAAACATTTTGCATTGGCAATGCAATGACGACCAAGATTTCTCATGCAGCCTACAGATTTGTGTGTCAGCAACGCTCAAGTGAAGAATATAAGAACGGAAAGAAGTCAAAATGAAGAACACTGCTGTAATAATCTTGGGACATCAATAAACATCTTTTTGCTGCGAAGCGCTTCAGTTACTCTTTCACAAAGTGATCGAGGTATTTTCAGACAGCTTCGTTTTATTATGTAGCAGGGGTAACTCTGAGAACTTTTTTCGGCCCATAAGCGAAATGATATGCCATTTCCAAACTAGAAGCTTAAGAAATTATTTTAAAAATAATATGCCTTTCTTGTTATTCACTCTGGGAATGCTTGGAAATAAAACATAGAGACCCGGAAATGTAACAGGGACTTTACATCAGTTAGGTTTAAATTTAAATTTATTCGGCACTCACGTCATGAGATTTGAATACGCAGCTAAATCTAGCAATAGAATAATGATCCCATGCTATCTTGACGTTTCTCAGGACTTGATCGCAGTCCAACATCTGCGTAATTCATTCTTGAGGCATTCAGCTCATTTGTTTGATGCGACTCCCTTTGAGGTTCACAAAGGAGTGTCTTTTTAACCTTTTCAATGCTATTGTATAAATTAGTCACCTGTACAGATATACTGTGTTACGATTATAGGTGATGGAAACGAGCTATTATAACGAAAATTTCCTCACTAAAACTAACCGGTAATTTCACTCCCACGAATAATTATGTCAATGCTACAGCACTTAGGTGCCGATTTTAATATTTCCCAAGTTAAAAAATGATAAAAGCTACAGTTAAAGTAATATTAATAACAATGATTATGTCAGAATACTTATAAATCTAGATTCTGAATATGTCAATGAATATGTCAGAATACTTATAAATCTTGATTCTTATCATACCAAGCCAAAATAAGACATAGGTCTAATGTAGCTGTTGAATTGGAATACCTGAATGCAGCAAAGGTAGTTAGAAAAGGACTTTTGAAAATACAAGAGAAAGAAAGGAAATTTCGAAGGAGGATTTTGTAACCCAAAACACTAGCAAAAAGTAAGTCACCTTTCGTTGAAGATCAAATCATGGGCTGTACGAAAAACGTGAGAATATCTCAGATGCAATAAATAAAAAAATAAATAACAAAAAAAAGATTAGTTTTCTATGGATACATCAAAAGACTCGAATAAAATAATATTGCAAATAAGATCCTCACCAGGAGAAAAGAAAGTCAAATCCCATGGGCAAAAGATATTCGGAAAAAATAAAGAAAATGTGGAACTAGCACGATGGTGTAGGAAATAAAGAAATGTTTAGAAAGAAAAGTGCTGAAACGAGGATCTGTCTGAAGATAAACAACGAAGAAGAAGGCGCTAAAATAAGTCAGAGAAAGATGGAATAGATGGAAAGAACTTCACAAAATTTAGGAGTATTGTGGGTGCAACTTCTTAAAGACTTTTTTCCCTAGAACTCCTCTACCTGCTGCCACCCTAATCCTCTTCGACTTGTCAATCAGTGAATAGAAAGGTAATTAGGCGTATTAACACATGTCTGCAGTCCAGTACAACGTTGCCAAATATGTACCACAGCACGTTTACTTCGCTTAAGAAGTGGTGAATGACAGCGGCAACACTGGGGAAATGCACGAGACTACAAAAGCACCTGTTCTTTATCGGAGTCGTTGCAGATTTTCGTATATGGAACAATGCTATTACTGTATATCCTTTTGTAGATAGACGATGGTTTGGGACGAGGTCTTCTTAAAATGGCACGAACAGTAGTATGTTAAGTTATTGTCGTTAGATGACCGAATCGAGCATTAAAAATAAAATAATAATAATTTTGGCTAATGACACTCATATGATTCAACTTATGTGGGGCACGGACCCCCTTGTACTCGTATGCTAACAGCAGACTCAACCCTTCCCATTTTCCACAGCTGCCATGTGCTTATCCTGTTCCTATCAAGTACTAAAATTGACAAATGCAACAACACGAGGTATATAACCTGGTTATTTAAAACATCCACAGAGATGACTTTTCTGGAAAGTTCCTCTGACAGCTTAGCTCTGTGCACCCTCTGAGAAGGAGAGCACAGTATTTCCAGGTAGACTCGGTGTTTTTGTTGGAAGCAGCGGCAACCACCTGTCGAGTCTGCTCCAGCAGAGCACCACCTGTCTGTCTCTCATGGCGGCGCCACGCAGATGCGGGCCACTGAGGAAACCACCTCACATCTCACACTCTGCCATTTCATCTGCATAAGACGAACAATGGGTAACTTCATTCATGACACAAGTCAGAAAGCCGGGGGATCCAAAATAATTTATTTAATACCGGTTGTATTATATGGATGTGAGACATGGTCCCTCACTCTTCGGGAAGAACATAATCTGAGTGTGTTCGAAAACAGGGTGCTTAGGAAAATATTTGGACCTAAGAGGGATGAAAATGGGATTGGAGAAAACTGCATAACGATGAGCTTCATAACCTGTACTCGTCGCCGGATATAGTATGGGTAATTAAATCACGGAGGATGAAATGGACTGGACATGTTGGGCGCATGGGGGAGGAGAGACATATCTAAAAAATATTGACTGGGAGACCCGAAGGGAAAACACCACTTGGAAGACCTAGGTGTAGGTGGGAGGACGATATTAGGACAGATTTAAGGGAAGTAGGATTTTGAGAGGGATGGTTGGAAGGAGTTAGCATTCAAAAGGGTTGAATGGCGGCCCAGGTAAGCGAGGCAATAAACCTTCGGGTTCCATAAAATAAATAATATTCCTTTAACTTGCTAAGGAATTGTCTATTGCCATTGAGTATGTAAGTAAGTATAACGTAATCATGATGTTAGGTCCTTTCCAAGGGGGGCGAAAAAGTTTTTCGGTCTTATTTCACTCAAGATATTTACCAATAAAGATCTTGTTTTACAACTGATGAGAGTGGTTTCCTAAATTACGGTAACATAAATAAATATTTTAAGATATCTGTCAGTACCCCCATTCATCTTCCAATCACCTCACTTGTCATTCTGTCCCTTCTGGTTATTCCCTCTGTAGCTATTTGCTATTTGGAGGTAGCCTATTCATCGTATAAACTGTCTGAGGGGTAGTTATAAGAAGCCTTATCTCCAATTAACTTATGTTTTTATTGTAAGTTCTGCTTAGTGCAGGGATTGAAATTTCAAGTCTGAGGGCAGTAGATGAGCTAGAGCAACGATTGGTTAAAACACAGGGAACCAAAATCAAAGAAAGTCCGTGGGAAATGCAAATTATGTGTAGGCTATATAACTTTCGGATATTACCGAAAGCTTCCGAGTAAATACGAATATTCACTCACCCTTATCTTAACACGAGCACTTGCTCATTCGGGTAATCATTTGATGTATCACTCTTGTGTTTCGTACAATAAATAAAATACATATTTTTAAAAACTTGTTCATCTAAAAAATGACTACCTGTAAGAATTATTTAAATTCGATTAATTTGTTGTGGAAACTAAAATAATAAAAGTAATTAAAAAAGCCATTTATCAAAATTTAATCTTGTCCACCTCAGAATTTTGGTCGTCAATGGCGACATGCAGTCATTTACTTTAGGTCCTAACGAGAAGCTAGAAGTAAGTTTCATGCTATGGGAGATGAAGTCCTGTACTTCATATCAGATTTTTACATCAATTATAACAACACTCACCTCGTTGTTTCCTCAGTCACTATCAGAGGTGTACAAATCTCGATTTTAGCTTGCCCAAACCCGCTTGAACGCCAGGCAGGCAAGTTGCCAGCGTCATAGCTAGGAAGCAGGCAGGTTTCTTTAAGCCCGATGGGTCAGGTCAAACCCAACCTAGGCAAGTCAGAATAAGCTTGCGACATTCCTATCAGCTAAACAACAGTAGGTAATACTTTCTTGCTTTTCTACATGCTGGTAGAAGAAATTCACCATGCAGATAAATAAAAGGTGGATAAAGTATTAAAAATCGTTTTAGCGTCTTAACACAATTATTATTTTTATTATTAGGTAGATTTCGAAGAAAAATCTACCTAATGACTTTCAAAAAATTCGTTCATATCGTTACGTTTCATGCCTCCCTAAGTACGAAACCACCGCCTGTTAAAAAAATTGTGATATTTATATTTATATACAGTATATGTATATGTATACATATACTCGGCTCGGCACCCGAGCACGAGTACGGCACCCGAGCACGAGCAGTCTTGCTCATTCGGGTGTATTACTAAATGTAATACCTCTTGTAATATCTCTTGTAATAAATAAATAAATAAATAAAAAAAAAAAAATAAATATATATATATATATATATTTATATATATGCATATATATCTTTACACGCTAGCGGCCGTAATTTTCAAGATTTTTGAATCAAATTTTATTATGTTATTTCTAGGCCCAATAGTTCAGACAAGTTCGTTAATGAGCAAAATTGGCCTAAGAGGGTGGTCGGGGGAGGGGGTTGAAATTTTAAAACATTTATATCTCGGCCCCTATGAAGTATAGAGGGAAACTTTGATTGAATAAATTAGAGTACTCCTTATGGAGTTCACAGTGACACCAACGATTCGGGGGTTTTGGGAGTACGAGTGGGGGTGGGGGTATGGGGATGGAAATTCGAAATTTTCGAAACTACGTCTTGTGGGGTATCGTTGAAAAGCTCTTGATGAGTACTCTACAAATCAATAACTAGTTTCTTGATAGTTCTCATATAAGGCGAGATTTGAATGTTTGAAAAAGTTCTCTTTCCTCTTTTTTGCAGTTATTATTGCGGGTTTGTCATGCTAAGGCTAAAGAAGAAGAGTGCTACGCAGCGACAGTAAATTAAAACAAAAGCACTTCGAAATCTACCTCAGCTTGTAGGCTTGCCTAAAGGGATTTTTGTTATTGTTATTAATGATTTTATGATGTTTTCTCGAAAATGTTTGAAAATTTTTCCCATGCCGGACTAGTACTTTTGTTCATTGATAATTAATTAAAACTGTCCACATTTTAGTTTCTCCTCGGCTTCCTTCAGGGTAAAATTCTCTAAATACATCTGAAGTTCCTCAACTACGTAACTGCACGACTTACCAGTGCACTGCTATACCCAGTTTCATATTCTTTCCGCCAGGTCTTGCAGTTTCCTTAGGTCCTGTGCAACCCATCAGGTTATGAAGAGCTTATGACTCATAGCGACAGCATTTCTTATCATCGTTGTAATCTGGCTTGCTTTCAAGTCAAGCAAGTTAAAAGCTGTGACTGGTTGCAGAATTTCAAAGGGGCAGGCAAGCTAAAATCAGAATATGTACACCTCTGGTCACTATGGACGTATAGAACCACTGCTAGTATGGATACTCACCTGGAACAAGAACAGAATTATCTGTTAACAAATGGCAAACAGATTCAAATAAATTAGTAATATCAGTCACAAACATAACAAAAAGAGACAATGATGGTAGCAAGAATAGAAGACCAGGTTGACCAAATAAAGATTGAGCACGAAGAACGATATGAATACCTAGGTGGTCCATCAAACAGCCAAACTATATGGAGAAATTCGTAGGAGAATACAAAAAGCAACTAATGCATATACAGGCAAAATATATTAGGGAAAAAATTCGCAAAAAAATGACGCAAAGGAACTAACGTACTGTAATGGCCAGGGTCCAGATTCTGATGACCAAAAATTGTTTGAAAAATGACCTATAAAATTACCCTAAATTTTAAAGAACTGACTTAATAATTATAAAGAATTATCTAAAAACTGATATTTTATTTATAAAAAATTATTGTACACATAAAGTTATAGATTAATTTGTACATAATTTGTACATAAATGTTTCCGACTGAGATATGAAAACACTTCAACACCAAGTGTGCCCTTCTTGTATTAAACAAACAATACTTCAAAGACGATGCCAGCTAGACGACAAAAAAGAACTTAATATACTCAATGTAAGTGCATGAAAATGAATAAATAAGGAAGCAAGTCACATGAAAATGACAAAATAATGACGTAAAATTGAAATAACTGCCCTAAAAATATAAAATTGCATAAAATGACAACAACAAAAATGACCTAGTAAAAATGCATTTCTATAATCTAGAGGTCATGATTAGGATTTATCTACAAGTTGGCAATGTCTATGCAGCATCAATAAAAAGATGACATGTCATTAGAATCCGGGCTCTGGTAATGACACTACTTCCTTGCGAAGATGCCACTAGCACCCGTGAAAAGAACGAGCTTTCAAGCTAGTAAAAATAAACTTTAATCATTTTCATTTACAATGTTCTTACTCCGAGTGATCTAAGAAATGATTCAAAGTCTTTTAAGACACAAGTTACAAGACAAAAATAAATAAAAAATCAAAAGAAATATGGAATATAAAGTTTGATGGCAATTACAAGGATTCTGTGATTCCCCCGTTATCCACTATTCAGTCCTTTCTATCACTTTGTTATTGGACTGAGGCTGCTTACTTCGTCACATTTAATTGGAGGACTAGTAGCCTAAAGGATAGAGAAAGTAATAATTGTGGGTTGATGGAGCACTAAAACGATTAACACAACAGTAAGAATTTACATATTAACGTGAAATTCAACCACAGGTATGCTTCACGGAACATGAATGGTTAAGAGATAAGGGCTACGATCACCAATGTTTTGTATCCAACAAGTGTAACTTCGCCCAGTGATCACGTTGGATTTGGTCTAGTCATTAGTTCAGAGGCATTCTCTTACATACTATCAAATTGACTATAATACAGAAAAAAAATCCACTGTGACCTACTAGTGGTTTACTAAGAAGCCCAGGACTTAAAGTACTTATGGGTTATAAGTCGCCACTGGGTTGTTATCTCATATTGAGAACGCCTGGTGGAATACCGGACATATGAGTCAGTTGAAGAGTTTAATGTAGTACCGGCATGCTGCCGTAGCTCAGTGGTAGAGCAGCGGTACGGAGAGCCAAAAATCCTGGTTCAAATCTCGGCTACAGCATTGAATTTTTCAGTCTGACTCTACCTTTCCTCCTACAGCAAAAGGCTTAAATTACAATAGTTTTGGAGAAACTAGCAAGTAAAATAAATGTTAAGTATGGACAGCATAATATGCCGTTTGAAATATATCACAAATAAAAGTGACAAAATTATTATCAGCTTAAAGTTATTCAAATTCTTTGTCTGAGATTCCAATCAAACAAAGTATTTCAAGTTACCAGTCTTCAAAAAGACCCTGAACTGCAGGTTGCACACTTAAATGTCATAACTGTCATAAGGAACATTTGATAAAAATACACAAATTGTTTTCGTTACATGCAGAAATATTCCTACATCACTTGTTAACAGTTATTTTTTTCGTACATAGCTACATCTTTTAAAATATATAATACCGGTATTTAAAAATGTTTACGTTAACACGTGATATACTTTAACGTATGATGAAAACAAGAAATCAAAATGTTCATTATTTAAGTGAATTATATAAATAAGTACTAAAAAATCCGAAGATCTTTGATCTGAAATTATATAGAATTTTTTTTAATTGAAAAGAAAAAAGGATATTTTAGCCTACATCCCATCCAATATATTTGCAATAAAAATGAAACTACATCTTTTCAACCTCAATTTCGGAAAAATTAATTTCAATTTCGGAAAAAGTAATTCCAATTTCGGAAAAAGTAATTTCAATTTCGGAAAAGGTAATTTCAATTTCGGAAAAAGTACCTTCAATTTCGGAAATACGAGGGCTATGAAGAGGGTATAGTAAAGTTGGTACCACGCTAGGACAAATGACTCAATCGGAGCGAGATTACGTAGAGAAGTAGCTAGAAGGTGTACCTAAATGTTCCAAATAAAACAGTTTTGATTTTCACTGTGGTTTTCATTTTATGCCCCATCGAATGCTTTAAAAAATAGCCCTCGTATTTCCGAAATTGAAGTTACTTTTTCCGAAATTGAGATTACTTTTTCCGAAATTGAAATTACTTTTTCCGAATTTGAAATTACTTTTTCCGAAATTGAAATTACTTTTTCCGAAATTGGGGTTGAAATGGTGTAAATACAGTAATGCTCCTAACAGCACTATAAAAAGTGGAGTTACAATTTAGAACCGGTGAGAAGGTATTCCTTATCTTCATTTACATGCAAGACTAATAATTGTTTTCCTTGAGAAAGAGAGATAAGATGTGGAAAAACACAACAGGTATGGAGAGAGCAAACGACCATGAAGGCAATGGACCAGGAGACAGCAGGCACGCTTACAGGCGGCAGGTGATTCCCACAGCAGGTGTATCATCTCAGCATCACCTTGCAACCTCCTCTATATTTCCTTCCTATTTTTTTTTTATTACCATGCAGGTTTATTAGTAGGAAATTCGTCCCACTTCATGGCAATAATAATTAGCTTGTATTTTGTCGTAAAGGCAAGAGAAAATGTGTATTTTTTAATAATATTAAGTTTTTAATTTTGTTTTATTTATTATCTATGCCCTACCGTAGATATCGCATTCGACCCTGAAATTCAATTTCGAGTTTTCGTCGAGGCAGGCCTACGTTCTATGAATGTGAAATCGAACATGGGATTGATTTGCATGGTAACAGATTATCAAGAACAGAATCCACAAAACTGTTTTTATCCAAAACTAGGCTGTTCAAAATCTGCAGAACACTGCATGGTAACATATGCAAATGATAAAGAAATGTAGACGTGAAATTGCTTAAAATGTTACACTTTTAATAAGAAAATTATAATCATTAGGGACCGTATTTTTTGGCGCGAAAAATACCACTATTAAGCAAACTGAATCGACGAAATTTGTTCTATTGTGCGAAACGTCTAAATAAGTGCGAAATACGGCCCTTCAATACCTACATTGAGAAATATGTTTAAAAATTTGATTCAAAATTTTAATGTGATTTTTTCCTTCATTTATTATAGCGTGCTTTCTTTTCTGCTATTTCTATGGCTACCGAGAAGTTTTGATACATGTGATCGATTACAGCGACCGCCGGCGTGGTTTTGTAGTTAGAGTCGCAGACTACAGATCGATTCCCGGTACCTCCTCTGATTTTTTCTGAGGTAGGGAGATATGGAATGGGGTGCATTCAGCCTCGTGATTCAAACTGAGCTACTTGATACAGAAGTAGCGGATCCGGTCAAGTAAACTACCATTAACGGCCGTGGGTGTCGGCATGCTGACCACATGTCCCCTAATCCTGCCATCTGCCTATGGTAGATGACGCAGCGGTCGGGTGGTAGGCCTTGTCCCTTCAGGGATGTAGCGCCACGGAGTTTAGTTTAGTTTAGATCGATTACGGCGAAGAGTGAGGAACGTATGATATTCAGAAGTCACAATACACTCCTTTTCTGCTATCTCTGTGCCGAGTTCGGGATGCCTATGAATTCACGATCAAAAGCGACAAAGACTCAACAGATTTCGAAGTTTATCCACTGTTATTGGCACCTCTGTTTGCAATTGGCTATTTCAGGTTGTTGTACAATAAATCATGCCAAGATCGAAAATTACTATTCATAAGAGTGCAGAAGAATACAGAAATGAGGGATTTTATGGACTAGGGAATTTTTGTGTGTTTTTTGTTGCAAATGTTTTATTTCACAAATTACAGAACTAAATTAACACCGAAATCAGCCATTTTATTTGAACAAAAACTACTGTCACTAATAATCATAAATTACTTAAAACTGCCGTGTAGAGTATCGGGATATCTTGTAGGAGCTAGAGATGAAGGAAACGGACTCACATTGCACATTATCAGCAGGAATATAGACGCTTACGCAAACTTGCTTATTCAAGGCAATGGGAAACTAGATAAAACATTCAAGACCCTTGGTTTTCAACATGTCAATTAGCTTCAAAAAGCTGCCATGATAATAATTCATGAAGGGCACGGACATCGACAGCAGTATTGCACGCTGAAAAAAGTTGATGCAACTTGTATTACTTAAAAAAATTACAGCTTTTAGTGAATTTTACTTAAAATGTTTTATAGCGTCTATCAGAACCCTGAGGCGTTCTTTTTTCATTTTCGCTCTAAGAAGAAGCTATTCTGACCTATGAACGCTGTTAACATCTTGCAATATCCAATCTGCACGGCGGCTGCCTCATAAGTTAATCCGTCTGTGAGTAGAAAAATGCCATAAATTTAAGTGTAATTTACACGTAATTTGATGACTTTTAAATTATATTATATTCATATTATATATTTTTATACACAAAATAATTGATGTCTAAAAAAAGTTCAACAACGTTCACCAAAGGCTAATACAAACACACTATGCCCTCTACTCATATCTTTATTTTGGATACCGGTAGATTATGGGTAATTTTATTGTAATTTATTTTTTTGAATAATACCTTGTACACATTACCATTCTATGTAAACAAATACAATTCACGAAATACTTTTTTTGGTGTTCGCCACACTCATCGCACCTTACCTAACATGCACAATTCCCTCTTCAAAATCAGTAAATTATCGGAAATCAATACAAAAATAATAAATACTCTCGCACAAAAACCAATGAAAGTTAAATGGCGACTATGCCATTCAATTTTTAACATGCATACCTTAAAAACAAGTTTTACCTTCAAATCTGGCTAAATTACAACAAACTGACTTTAACCATTTAAGTGAAAGCCAATATATCGTATTTCACAGTTCACCTACCAAACTACATAATACAATCTACATAAATCACGGCAATAGTTTATTTTAAAAAGCGTAGTTTATAAAATATTTAGATTTAATTCTAGAAGAATGTTTATTATGAAAAAAACGTATATAATATATTTCAAATAAAATTTCACCAGCTGCTAGAATATAGTATTGTTTTAAAGGTATACTATCACATGCCTATAAAAAGAACCCAAATTATTCATTAATTGCATTCCAATTTCTCATATATGGCTCCTATTTGGGGATAAGTAAAAAGACAAACCTTGAAAATATTCAACTACTGTAATTCAAAATAGAGCAATTTATTCGTAATTTGTTTGGCTACTTTGTCTGAAGAACTCTACATTAATATGGAAAAAAATCTCCATAAAAATGGTTGTAACATATCACTCACTTTTATATATTTTTAAAATTTTACACACTCTGAAGTTTAATCTGGAAGTAGTGTTCAATCGTGATTATCGTAATCATTTTACAAGAAAACATGAACATATACACAGTCAGAAAATTGTATTTTCTAGACAAGGAATAGAAGGAATTAAATATAATTTATTTAAGAGGTTTAATGTAATATATTAACTCTCGAAATTCAACAGTTAAACACTTTTAAAATATTATATATTTTAAATGTCTCTTTAAAGATGTGAAAATATATTTATTTGTGGAATGTTAATTAATTAGTTTAAATTACTTTGTCAGTATGGCCAAACTGTTTGTAAATGGGCTTTATTAAAGAGCCTTGGCTCATAAAGCCCTTTCATTAGTAAAAATTTTTAAAATCTTGAACAGTTCAGTTTCAATTACCCAGTTAACTCTTTTATCATTTCCGTGCACAGAATTTTGCACATTTAAAATTCACGCTATATTAGAACCTAAAAAAAGAAAAGTGCCATGTAATGCGGCTTTTGATGCATTCTCTATGTCCACGACATTTTACTTGCTTTCTGAATGAGAAGAATGCTTGTACCTGTAAGTCATTATAACTCTTGTAGTGAGATTTTGCTTTGTTATTCCTCTTTTTTAAGAGGAAATCTTTACATGAGGAAGTGCGCCACTGAACACAGTCGGGACAAGTGTAAAAGCAGAAAGCTACATGAAAATGATAGGATAACAATCGCCTCTTATAATAATACAAGGGTAGGGACTTGCGGTGAAGCAACATATGGAGCTCACCACAACTTTTTGTAGCAGTACTTGCATGCACAAGTGGACTATGTAAATTGCGCTTTGCGACAGATCTCTGGTTCCTTTTAAGGATCCACCCAGGGCCGTAGCTAGGCGGTGGCGAGATGGGCCCCCGCCAAGGGCGCAAGTATAAAAAAGGGCGCAAAATTACCCATGAAAAATACCACCTTTTTTAGACTTGTGCAATTTATCAAGCAATAAAAACGAGATTTTATGAATTAATTATTTTTTAAGTAGTTCAACCGTCTGAAAGTAAGGTTTTAGTACCTTGAAAGTCCAACTCTTCATTTTCAAATTGAGGTTTAGGTTTTCTTTGATAATAACAGTGTTTTATATTAAAATAATAAACAATTTTACAGAAAATTAAAAAAAATTGTTCAGACCCCCCCGTATTGGAGGGCGCAAGGGCGCAGAAGGACCTTGCTACGGCTCTGGATGCACCACCATAGGCGCCGTTGCGAGGAATATTTAGCCCTATTGAAAATGATATTCTGATAAAATTGGTCACTATAAATTCCTACAAAATCATAGGAGGTAAACATTTTTGGGGAATGAGGATATGTGAATTACTACTATCTTTGGCAAATGATAACATGCTAAATTCCTACAATTACCCTGTGAACGGTGACGCAGACTTTAATGCTAATTTTTTATAAACACCGCCCTCATATATTCAAACTCACATACACGTAAAACTAGGCAGTGCAGTAAATATGTACGGTATGTCTTATTAGAAAGAGAAAAGAAGACATCGAAGAAAGAAGCAAGAAAGGCGAAGAATGAATTTATGTGGGCGCATCACAAGACTTTATTACTTAAAGTGTCTTACAGAAATAAAATATCAAGAACTTGACATATTTATTTACTATAAATGACATGCCGACAAAATTACCTGTGATTTTATTTATTTATTTATTGTACTAAGAATATTACAGGCTAATGCCCAATTACAACATTCTCGCTTATATCAATACACCAGATTCTAAAATTAAATATTTAAAGTGATATTCAAAATAATTAAGCTAATGCTATAACAATAAGAAAAAAACACACAGAAAAGAAAACCAGAAACACAAACAATATGACAATTACACACGGGAACATAATATGAAAAAAAAAAAACAAATAATAATATAAGTAGGCCTAATAATGTAATAGTTTTGGAGGAAAATATAAAAGTTTAATGTATACTGAACAATTCTAGGCCTATCGCCAGGATGAAGCAGTCGGTAAGGCCCTTATTTTCTGTTCCAAAGTTCGTAGATTCGATCATAGCCCAGGTCGATGCCATTTATGTATGCCTAAATGTGACATGCATGTAAAACAATTGGTGAGAGGCAAAATCCCTGCACACCTTGACAGTTACAGACCTAGGTAGCAGTATACAGCCGACGTTAAATAGTCTTAACCAACATTATCATTTGCTATTTTATTTTCCGTAGTCTGACTTCTATTGGAACTTTTACACTATTTTTTTTGTTTTATTATTATTATTATTATTATTAATATCTAACATTCAATATTACTCAGTCTTGCAGGGACGTAGCCACGATTTTGGTTCGGGATGGACCCAGCGAGGGAGAGTATTCCCCCGATGTTTGTAAAATTAAACCGTCAAATTTCATCTTGTATTTTTTCAGTTACAAACAAAATAGGCGTTTTAAACACATACTCAATTTTTAAAAAGTAAAGTGATCCCTACACAGGCTATGGAAGCCCAGAGGGTTCCAGGAGGTTGAGGCTCACAGATTTTGGACATTCGGCAGTTGAAGGTGGTGAGGTTGTCAGCCTCACGCACCGGCCGCCTTTACCCCCCAGGATTGCTCCTGGTACTCATTTCGGTTAGAGGCTGAGTTGACCCTAGGGCCAAAGTGCCACCAGAAGGATTAGGCCAACTGAAAAACTCCAACGACCTCATCGGGAATCGAACCCGCGACCTTCCGGTTTGTAGCGCAGCGCCTCAACTACTACGCTCTGGCGTACCCCTACTCAGTTGTTACTGTCCCAAACTAATATTTTGGGGGAAAAAAAAATTAAAACGGAATACGAAGGCTTAAATGCCTCTTTACTTAAACACTAAATGAGAAGTATATCTTAATTTCGAGAAATTTTCGGCGGGTCGGACCCTTGGGCCCCCTCCCTGGCTATGTCCCTGCTGCCTCGCAAAATACTACTGGCTGCAAATTAAGCCGTAAAAAGCGATCATTACTTTCTCATCAAGCTTCATTCCAAGAAATGAAATATGTTAATAATACGCTCAGACACATTATCTGATAGTGGCGCCGACTTCCTGGTAGCCCCCGGGCCATTTTGAAGCAGACGACGAAATTAAAGTTCATAACTAGTTCATGAGTCAACATATTTATGAAAATATTCAGCTCTTGACTTGAGAGTGAAGGACACAGAAGGGAGTTGAGAAATTATTCTATACGTTTGTTTCATGACTCGAAAACAAGATCTATTATACAACGGGGCAGGAATTCTCGAACAGGGGCACCCTTACACCCAGGGGTAAATGCACGGTTTATATGGGATACAAGAATAGCTTTCAAGACATAAAATTTAATGAAAAGGAAACGTAATAATAATAATAATGATAATAATAATAATAATAATAATAATAATAACAACAATAATGAAGATGATAATAATAATAATCATCATCATCATCATAATCATAATAATCATAGGCCCATGGAGTAAAATTCATAAAACAAAGTACCACGTTCTATAGGCCTACTACAATAGGCCTACTTCGGGAACCATTGTGTTACTGGAGGTTGATTAGGATTTTTTGGAGAATACAATAGGCAATATGGAAGTGGTGAGATCCACACCCATATGCATCGACTGCTTTTACGGCCAGGTTGCTTCTAGTAGGCCTACCACAGTAAAATTAGGCCTAATGTTTTATATTAGTCCCATAATCATAATTATCCGTGTAAAATTTCGAGTCTTATGATGACTAGTGACCAAATTATTATTTTCGTGTAAGAACCTACGTAAGACCATAATGGAATAAAAATTTGACTTTTTAGACAATCGCCACATGAAGGTGGCGAGGTTGTCAGCCTTACGCACCGGCCACCATTACCCCTAGGATTGCTCCTGATACTTCTGTTAGGGTCTGAGTCGACTCTAGGGCTATAGTGCCACCAGAAGGATCAGGCCAATTAAAAACTCCGACTCATCGAGAATCGAACCCGCGACTTTCTGGTTTGCAGCGCAGAGCCTTAACCACTACGCTACTGAGTACCCCAATATCTACCAATGCAAAGTATTTCTCCCCCCCCCCCTTTGTGAATTCGTTGTTGCTAGAAAAAGCGTAAGACATCCATTTATCTATATAATACTATACAATACATAGGCCCTATAGGCCTATCATTTTTTTCTACTTGTGAATTCGTTACTTTTGGAAACCCATTATCTAACACGATTCTAGACTGGAGAGATCCTGCGTAATTTAGATGAAAGCAAGGGAAATGGATAACATTCTGGGGAATGAGTAAATCTCGCACAGTATTAATGCGTGTAGGTGGTGCAGCTTGCACACAGAGGTCGGCTGGTGTAGCGGAACAAAGTTTTATCACACGCGGAAGTGTGGGACAAGTGTTACGTTAATGTAGGCTTCCGTTACGGTATTCCCTCCAGCCTGCGGTTATCATCAACTCAAGTGATAGGGACGAAGGAGCAAAGCCTTCAGCTTCTCTGCGCGCAGAGAATCAATTTTCAAACTTCAATCAATTACCGTTGCAACGGCCTGGGCTGTCTCATGTCTATGAATCAGGGGTGGATCAAGAAGTTATTGAGAGACGACAAAAAGAGAGTTTGCAATTTCTGAGGGGTGTAGGGGGTATGGAATATCCTAAAAAGAGAAGGGGAACCCCCGTGTTTTTTTTTTTTAAATGAAATTAAAAATGATAAATTTTTAAGCAATTCAATTAAGTTTCATTTTCCCAATCGAATAGCCCAGTGCCAAAGGAATTTTTCTCCTATAATATTACCATGTAATGTCCAACAGAGACAATCTGTGGTTCATGAGTGCATATATATCTATATAGTACTGTACTAGTATTTTTAGCATTCTTACACTAGGATACTAAATTAGTTTAAAAAAATTCTCAACTCTGTGTCTTCGTGGGCCTGGTTAGATCTGTTCTGACGTTGAGCATAGTAATTACAGTTTAAGTTAATAATGTTTAACAAAGGCCCCTCCCTCATATACATCATCTGAAATGAAACAAGACTTTAAAGTACAAATAGAAATAAAAGAAACCCCTCAGCTCTCCAGCTGCATGAACTCTAGTTCAGGCAGGTGTTTTTATGCTCCTTGTTTTCACATGCTTACTCACAATCTGGTCTGTCAAGCATATTGCATATTCAAACATATTCATGTAGTAAATTACAAATGTCACAACGGATTCGTTCCAAGTCCAACCAAGATATTTGAATACGTAGTTCATCCACTTTTAGTATAAATTTAGTAATTTGTAAAATAAATAAATAAATATAAATATATATTAATTTTCATTATTTGTAATAACTAAGAATGTATTTGTTTAGTCTTTTATCTTTTTTTATTTCTTTATTTTAGTCAATGTATTAGGCCTACACTAGTAGGTGCCCGTGGCTTCGCCCACGATAATTAATTTAAAAATTAAAAATTAAGAGTACAGGCTAGTAACTATTAAAGCATTATATGTATTAACACTTGCACGCGAATCATTCATAAACTAAGCCATTAATAATTAATGAAACAGCTAAAATTCCGGCTTCAGAGTACATTCCACTGTTTGTTGACAGATGAATATGATGTGAATTTTATTTGATCAATTCATTGTAATTTTCAGAAATTATATAATGTTTCAAGGGAAGGAATGGTTTGTTTGGATTTTTATTATCAGCGATATTTCAAGAGTTAAACCATCAATATTTTACAGCTGGTGCCCCCGGCTTCGCCCGCCATTATTAATTGACTCCAGGATTTTTAAGAAATTTACACAGGTAGTTTATTAAAAATGTTTGTGGTTCAGAGCTATGAAAATTGTAAGTAAAAATAAAATTAGAATATTTGTTCATTGTGTTCATTTCACTTAGGCTTTATATAATAAAGAAACGGTTTTCCTAATTTTGTACTCTTCGTGAAAGTTTACACTGCGAGAGACGAATATCGCCGAGTATACCCGATGTTTCACGAAGCGGGTGAGCGAGTGAGCACGCTATTTAGGGCCGTTGAATTGTATAAGAGTAGATATTATTATTCAAGTACTTTATGTTTGAATTTTTGTCTTCGTATTTCATGTGCGTTTCTTGTATTCAGGTATATCATTACTTGTTTTTTTATTTTTTTTTATTATTAATATGTATTTCATGATTTTGCTCTGGCTGAGTGGTAGAGAAGGCCTTATGGCCGCAACTCCGCCAGGTTAAATAAATACATTTTTGTAACAGAATTGCTTATTCACATAAATTATAGTAGTCTACTTTGTAAGTTTATTCTATTATTTAATAAGGATAATAAATTAGGCCTAGTAATAACACTGACATTTAATAGTAATAGTAAACTTTATTGTACACCGCTGTGGCGTGGGGAATGCATCCGCTCTCCTCACGCAGCGGGCCCGGAATGATTCCTGTTTGGAACAAGTTTCCTCCTAGGTGTTTTTTCCCGGGATTTTCCTCAGTTGTGAGACGAATGTAAACTATAGGCATTCGTGTTTCCCTGATGTCACCATGTCATATTACCTTTATCTCATCCGCGCCTTGTTCGGAATTAGTATGTGCGTCTGGTGTTTCGTCGTGTCTTCGTGTTGTCTCGGAGGTGGTCCCGGCATTCGGCTGATCATTCACCGGCATTCCGCTGATCATTCATCTGGGGATGTTCAATGTGACTAATTTACGTCTGCAAGTGCAATCGTGCTGCATGGGTGTTCTTGTTCGATGAGCGAATCATATGGACACTTCTATCGCTTAATCTACATCCCGAATAAAATTTCTGAAAGAAGAGCTTTCGGTCAACTTGCACACAGGAACTAGAAGTGTAGTCTTCAGAATGAAAATTCGGTTCGTTCATAATATGACTATCAAAAAACGACAATATGTTTCGCGAAATTAATGCTGACGCCAAAATAAAACTTGTCAGAAGTACCGAGGAGGTAGAGTCCATAGGAATGTGTGTAGGAGGCCATGACTTAGGGAGAGGGAGGGGTGTTAACCAGGGAGGAGTGGGGAAGAATGCAGTCTGGTTTGGGTCTAGCTGGCGACTCTTGTCTCTCCTGTATTGTTTCATATAAGGCTTCTTACCTTGGTGTTCATTTCCTATGCAAGGTGGACTTGTTCTTTGCTATCCATAAGGGCTTAAGGATGGTGCACCTTTATTTTTGCTAGCTCCTGAAAGAGTGGCCTTCTTCTGACAACAGTCCTTAGAGTTTAAAGACCTTTACGTATTTAAATACCACTTAATCCTTTTTCATTAGAGGTATGCATTGTATTCAGATAATGAACTCCTTTGCGTATGTTACAGCGGTCGATGTTATTTTGTGCACCGTTGGCGTTAAAGTTAGGGAAATGCTGCCATTACCAAAATTAGAGCTGGGTACAGTGCATACAGGCGCCAAGTCTATTGTTGTAGCGCAATAGATAACACACCTGGCTAGTTGTCTTAGCAATGTCATGTGCTAATTAGAATTTGCTTGGGGATACTTTTTAACAAAGAAAATTCCCCTTCCAGATTAATGATCTTAATTTAGAAAAGAAATAAAAGGTAGTTATATTCTACAATATTCTTATAAAGGGCCCAGCAGTACAAAATATTTTTTAACTTTAAAATCAACATCCTTAAGTGAAAAAACAATTAAAAAATAATAATATTGTCAAAAATTATTTTTAATTCAGGAATAATACCAAAACCATTGATTTACCACGCGGTAGAACTTCAGTTAAAAGCATTGCCAAAATCTAAATCCAAAAAACAGTTACACTGGATATGGAGTAAGTATAAGTGTTGCGAGATTATGAAGAGGAAAAAGAAAAAATCTACTTTTTAAAAATTACGTTATTTCATAATTAATATGTTCTTAATTTGAACGGAAGGAAACTGAAGAACTTAAGTTCAAACAAATTTGTAAATTAGTGAAATCAGCAGTTGCTGAATTTAATGAAATATAATATTCTTATTATCAAGTTTTGATAAATGTGTCAAGTGTCGTATTGATGAGCTGTGCTGAAGTTTTCCATTTAAAGGTAGGGCCTACTGTTCCTGTATTCTTTTGTAAACCCCTTTTGAAATACATACTTTCTCCCAAGAAATTTTATATTTTAAAATCACCCTGAAGTTATTTTTCTCTAAAATTATACAATAATGATAAAATATGTTACTCTGTTAGTTCTTATTACATTAATATTACGTTAACATCATCAAATTAAAATTACTTATCTTATACTATTATTTTGATATACGGTTACTGTATGTGAATGTTTGGATTGGTTTCAATTATTACTCTTGTATAAACTTCTGCTTTAGAACAGAAGTTGAAAGCTGTTTAGTTGTATCACAACGTTAAAAGTTAATCACGATACCGCCAACTGAAACTAATGAGTTTCTAAGAAGAATATTAAACGGCTGATGCTCAAGGAATACAAGACGTGAAATGGTTTCCTGTATATTTCAGGTATTTTTAGCCTGAACGAATGGTTATTCTGAAGTTAAGAACAACTTAAAAACACTAGAACGTCTTTTTTTTAAATGCACATTTTTGTTTATTGACCTTCTTAAAAATTATTAAGAACTTTCTATGGGTAACCCTAAGTAAATAAAATATGTGCATAAAATACAGTTATTGTGCATTGCATACTTTTTTTTAAAGGAGAACATACAGCTTTCGATGCTGAAAAGTAGGTGAAGTTTCATTATTTTTTTTTCAGCAATTAAATGTTCTGTAGCCTTGCAATGTGGCATGCTCTATATTGACTAGTTCTGCAATTGCATATTATTTTCAGAATTAATTTAACTATTACAGTTAATGGGTAATTATCATTACAAAATGGCAGCCAAATTTTGTGCACTGATAAATACATCCGTTCTCCTGATAATTTTCATAAATATCAATATTCCAGAGTGATTCTTTTCTCATCTATTTGTAAAAATCATATGAACAACACACCGATAATCTAGGATCTTTGGATTATCTGCAGTATAAATATTATTTTTATTTAAAATCATCACTTGATAATTTTTGTTAGAAATTTTTCATCGGAAATATTTTTAAAAAATAATACACTATTAAAGTTACATCAATTATTCTAGACAGTGTTGTTCAATAATATGAAATATACTTGCATGCAAAATTTCACTGCAGTATGTCATAAACGTTTGAGTTATCAGGGAAACGGCACTTCAATGCACAAAATTTGACTGCCATTTTGTAATGATAACTACCCATTACCTGTAACAGTTAAATTAATTCTGAAAATAGTATGCAATTGTCGAACTAGTCAATATACAGCATGCCAGATTGCAAGCCTACAGAACAATTCATTGCCGAGAAAAAAAAAATGAAACCACCTATTTTCCAGTATCGAAAGCTGTATGTCTCCCCCTTAAGAAATCCGTTGAAGGTGTGGGAATGTCAAAAGTATTGTTAGAGTTCTTCAAAAATCCGTGAACTACATTAAGAAAACAAATCAAAGGAAAAGAGAAGAACGTTACTCTGTGCTCAAAGTACTTCTCCGACAAGGTATTTCGCTCCTACTCAGTCGTGTGAATTTGGTTAATACATCAAATTAAAGATGATGTGATGAGGCAGTTGAAGATAATGAATGAAACCAGGAGTTATTGTACGGGCGTGTGAAAGACGACTACAATATCTGCTCTTTGAATTATTTTTTCTTGCTTGAATCTGATATACCAAAATCCACTGTTAGGCCTGAATATATGTGTACCTAATACCAAAAATTTAATATTTTCTCTCTCTCTTCCTAAAAGATTTAACGTCCACTGGTTCACTACGACTCTTGGACTTATATAGACGCTTCCTACTGAGAAACCAACAGCGAGAGCTGAAATGTAATTTTGCGTAACATCTGATCTGACTTAGACCTACTAACATCGTATGAACTTTGGGAAGGCAGAAAATACATATGACTTATGGAAAGGTATCAATGCTTAATTCCACCACTTAAGTGGAAAATTACTAGTAAATTCATTTGTCGTTACTTACTGAGCAGGGTAAATGAATAAAAAAGAAAGGGGTCCTTCAAAGAACACCTGGTTATGAGACATTCGGGTGGTGTAGACACAATGGATATAAAAACGAATAAACTGCATGGTGGAGAGCAAGAAATGAAGGGACATAAATCAACGGGATGTATTCTTTAACTCCAATTACCTGAACTCGACTGTTACAAGGTAAAGTATACACCTTTTCCATGAAACGTATGTAATATTTTTCAGTACAAATATTCCTCGACTTCAATAAGCCAAATTATTTTTATTATTTTTTTATATTTTTTTGTCACAATGACCGTAGCATAGCATATTCGTATTAGTAAGTCCCAGCAAAAATTGTCGTGTAAATACGTATCTGCATTTTAACAGGAATAACAAATTCCTTATTTTTTAATTTGATAGGATATCGATTTGATCATCAGACTTTGTTGATGTTATCGTTAACCCTTTCAGTGCTAAATTTACATACTCATATAAGCATTCAAGTAAAATCACGAGTGGATCATAAGTTAGAATTAAATACCAAATATTTCTGAAGACAAACTGATTTCCACGAATGACAACTGTAATACGAGAATACAAATTCTCACATTTTAATATAAATTATTATTTTATTAATCTAATTTTGTTCAATTTAAATATCTGAAAATTGTAAACACCGAATTAAAAATTCCACAGGAATTATTTTTCAAGGAGATGAAACCTTTGATAATTCTGTTAATAGGCCTATGTATGATGAATATATGGCAGTAGCAGTGAAAAGGTTAAAAAATAGCATGTGATTACTCACTAGAGCCTATATACATTGTATATAAATGTATTGTCCGCCTGTCCATTTGTCTTATAGCCTCCTTATTTTTTATTAGTAGTATTTTACTAAACAAATGTGAAGTTCAGTGTTCATTACTCGGTATTCAGCCAAATATCTGTCATTAGCGGATTCGGATGTTTAAGACCTTAAGTAGAAATAGGCCTTAAGAATAGCTAAATATGACCCAAAAGAGACAAACTATAACCAAACAAACACATAGGCTACTTAATGAATCATACAAAAGTCTATTAGGCTATTTGAATGTTAAGTCATGCTATTTTAACTTTAATGTGAAGTTTTCTCTTGTAATGCAATAAGTTATATTACCAGATGCATCTTCAAATTCTCAAAGAAGAACCTTCTCCGGCTATTCAAAATAGTCATGTGTCGTGAGAACCTCTTTTCAACATCCCAAGACGTTATGGGGCATATTTGAACAGAGTCAATTCACTGGACTCTACGGCCTTATCACCCCTTAAAGTTGAGAATCCGAATTATAGACATATTTCTTTTTGAAAATATCAAGCATTTATCGTTCCTGAATAGAAGATCAGGTCCGCAAATGTAACCGCAATATGACCTTAAATCCCGAAAATACGAATACGACCAAAACTGCAAAAATGACTTAGATAATCAAATATATGACAGCATATAAAATATAATACATAAGTGGAATTACAAACATTCAATTCTTGTTTAAATCAATCCTAATACTGAAATGCAAGTAAGATAAGAAATATGACATGCCATAAACATCGATTTCCATTTCATATTCTAATACCTAAAGAGAAATTGGAAGATACTGTCAAATGGTCATGTTATTAGCTCAATTATTTATTTATTTGATTGTTATAAGTTAGATTTAAACTGCTACATATTGTAGGAAGACTACTTGGAAGACCTAGACGTACGTGGGTCGACAATATTAGGATATATTTAAGGGAAGTAGGATTTGAGAGGTATGGTTGGATGGAGTTAATAGGGTTGAATGGCGGGCTCAGGTAAGCGCGGCAATGAACATCCGGGTTACAATAGATAATATTCCTTTAGCTTTTTTAGGAATTGTCTAGTGTCATTGACTAAATAAGTACATACTGTAGGAAGTGAAGTGTAATTAAATCGTTCATTTCCTGTCAAAAAAGTTACTTCCAGTAATTTTCGAAGTGTCCGCGGAATCATTGAAAAATCTAGTAATCTTACCACAGAACCTATATCAGTGATATGTAAATATGTGTAAATCTTGCGGTGCACGCTACTGACACCGCATATCCTTCCTGCTCAGCTTGAAAAGAAATATTTTGGTTTTGGCGCATCAAGTTTGACCTTTCTCATCTCACCCTGCAGTATTTTATACGTGTGAGGTGGGGAGTGACTTCCATCCCCTCCCCCCACGCAAACCTCTCACACATACACTGTGGAGATAGCTGCTGCTGCAGACGAGGGTTGGCATGGCAACCAGCCAATGTGGCGCCTCAAGCCTCAAGCGCCAACTGACGCCACGTTGTGGCATTTTATTATCAGCATTCACTATTCAATGTTGTGATTCACCTCAGCAGCGAGTAAAATCCACAGTTTTTGCTAATGAAGGTGAAGGAATACTAATCGGATCGAAACAGAAGAAGTCAAGGCGTTGCGCGAGGTTGTGTCGTATCTTGAATTTTTTATTTTTTTATTTGAGTGATTTCCTCATTTCTGAGGTTAAACTCCACCAACACAACAACTCTACTACAATAACATTTGTATAAAAGTTCATTAATTTCTAACCAAATTTTAGATTACAATTAACCCAAATTTTTACATATTTTAATAAAATTAACATATTTTCAAAGAATGTTCAATGTGTTGCATGGTACCACTTATCCCTGTCCATTGCATCTTCTGGGTTTAACTGAAAATTTTGTAAGGGGGTCTCGAACTCAATGATCCCATTTTCTAGCAGGTCTTCCCTTTTTCATTCTCCCCTCTGGTTGCCAATTCATTATAGCTTTTGGGATACTATTCTCCGGCATTCTTTGTAGATGTCCATACCAATTTAATCTTTCTTGTCTTTTGTTGTTAAAATTATTTCCTCTGCTTTCATTATCTTCCTTATTTCTGAATTTCGAATTCTTTCTATTCTTTATTTTCTTGCAGCTCTTCTCCAAAAATCCATTTCTGTAGCAATTAGTCTTCTGTTATGGTGTGGATTTACTGTCCATGTCTCTGCCCCATATATTACTATACTTTGAAAATTTGTTTTAAAAATTATTGTTTTAGTTTTGTTAATTATATTTTTTTTCCACAATATCGAATTTAGCATTCCTATAACTTTTCTCCCGATCTTGAATTTTCATTTGTTATTTGAGGGATCTGTTAGCAATCCCGGCAATCTCCGTTTTGATAAAAGATAGAGATGCTAACTTCTAATGAAGGTTTAATGCATTTTCTGCTACATATTTAGTGTATGTGTTGCAAATCCGACTTCCCACATAAGCGAGAAACTCAGATTTACAACAGATACATTAAATATGTTTTAAGTAAAAATAGTTCTAAGCTATTTAAAACATTTAATATCAACACTCGTGTAACATTTATTAATGAAAACGCGTTATATAGTACTGGGCGATATTCCCATCAATTTACGTAATTTATGTAAAATTAAGCCTTAAAATTTCATTTTAACGTTTTTTTCGGTTACAAACACTATGTCTTTGGGATCGCGCGCACACGCACGCACATACACACACACACATAATATATATATAAAGTGAGTCCCACGCAAGAGTTGGCCAATGACGCGGGTTTCTGCGTCACGGCGGGCACAGCTCCAACTCCCGAGTAATGGGGTGAAATATCTACGCAAATAAAGCCGCGAACGATATAGTGATTCAGGTTCTCACATTTACAGTTAAAATTACAATGAAAATAACCACGTACTTCATCACAAGATATGTTGGAAATGCCCTCCTCTTGCATCCACACAGAACTGGCACCTTTTTAGGAAATTTTCTTTCATGCGCATAAGTTCAGCTTCCGAGATAGAGTTAATTTCTCTTGTGATACTATCTTTAAGTTCTTCTAATGTATGGGGAATTGACCTATACACTTTATTTATCAAGTTCCCCCAAAATAATAGTCACATAGGCTATTGTATGTATATATATACATACATACATACAAGACCGACTTGATATGAAAATACATATGAAAGCAGTAGTAAAAGTTATGAAATTCCTCTTTGTAAGTTTTCTGAAAGGAAATGCCTGTAATTTCATTTTAATTTTGTTGAGTTGTAAATTTTGGTTATGACTTCATAAAGGCTGCTCTTCTAGTAAATCTGAAATTAGTCCGTAATAATAAATTAACAGAAATACTGTATATTGAGCATACAAACTCGTATACCCCCATAGGCCTAAACAGTAGCCTTTAAAAGCAACTGCATGGCGAATATCTAAATGCTACCAAATAGTACATTTCAAAATGAAAAGTTAGTCTCCTGAATTTATGAATTCATAAACGCTAAAAACAATATCCTTCTCAATAACTTTAAGTTGTGAGATCTTCTCTGGTGATAACTGATGATGGCCACTACTTAGGTTACTGGATTCACACCCGTCATTTCACATATAATTTACTTTCTACCAGAGTATGTGCATTTATGTGCGCATTACAAACAGCATCTGTAAAATCCAAGAAGTAATAATACATCTGAGAAAACAACGTGAGAGGAACTACTATTCGGAAAGTTTGCTTTATTTTTATCTGGTTGGAAATCATCAGGGCCACATACCACATCGGCTTCGTACACAGAAAGGAGAAAGGACATCTCCATGAATCACGGGATAGCCTCAAGGTTATTGAGCTGTTTTTCGGATATTAACTTAGGGAACAGTTCAACATTCTCAAGATATTTCCGTGTTGAACGTTTCCCACTTAACCGTCCGCACTAAAGGTAGCCTACTCCATTCCCTATTAAAAGATTCAGCAGGAGGTACAACATTTCCTGGTTCTATTAACAGCAATGAGCTGGAAAAACATTTATTTCGACAGTTTTGCTCTTAATTTAAGGAACTGCCTGTATGAAAGGATAGGAGTACGTTAGGGACCCCAAAATTCCCTCAGACATAACGAAAAAGTTACAAATATTTTTGTTTTCAGAGCTGAATTTGTATTTTTATAAAAACAATCCTCAACTGAAATCATCAATGGGCTCTAAGTTTAGGATCGATTAGGACTATTTTATTGAAGAGCTGGAACCCATGATTGACAATCATAAGAGAGAGGAAATCCCTACATTTTAGATAGTGTCTATTAGGCTTATAATATTTCTACTTGTATAGGCTATTACAATATTGTATATCTACTTGTGCACAATACTTGTAAAGTGGAGGCTAGACCTATGTAGACAGTCGGGATGCTTTGAGGATTAAGCCATTGTCTGGCACTTAAGGAGTGGTATGGTACTGACTGAATGGCACTCGTCTGGTGTCCACGTGGAGTCATGTCAAAAATTCAGAAATTAGCACTGATTGGTTGCACACGAAATTCTATTGGCTGTCAGGCAAGTTCAACGCCCACGTCAGTAGCAGTAAAAAGGTTAAAATCTCTTGACAAATTACTTTTTAAGTTATTTTAACCAACTTATTTGCCACCTTTTCTTAATAAAAAGCTAATTATTTTATGTGATAAATGTTTCGTGCGAAAATGTTTTTTAAAATGCGAATTAAACTTTTATTATATTCAAATAACGATCACTAAACGCATTTATTTTAAGAGCTCGAAAATTATATGCACCAGATTTTTAGTACAGGCTAAATGTATGACAGAAATCTCAAATTAAAACAGGTTCAATTTATTCGCTGAGGGCAATTATTACTAACAAATGTCAACATGTCAAATTTGCAAAGGCTGAATACGATAAGCTCCCCACGTTAAGAACACTACATACCATCTTTTTCCCCATCTTTTCTTCTGCATTTTTCCTTAATCCGAAAAACTATTATTATCATACGTAGCCACTTGAAGTCTCATAATGCTCATAATTTGAAGAACTTCAAACGCTACAAATCTCCTCTTACTACGCGCCCTAAATCATAATTTCGGCTTGTTTAATGCTGCAAGAAGACATGCTAACGTCCATTTACGGCGTACAATTCATTATAATTATAATCAAAGTACAGTGCGACAATAATACCGGTAATTATGCTTTCCCCGTGCCGCGAGGTCCGAACTGGCTAACCGAGTAACGAGCGGCGCGCTTGCCCATTGGCGAAACACTTCGGGGGAAAGTAAACTGATCGCACCATATAAGGGAATGGGTGCTGTGGTAAGAGAGATCAGCAACAGAAAGAAAAGACCCTTCCAGTTTAGGATTTTTACATGTGCACCTTTTTTCATAGGGCAAATTAGGGCTCCAGTGAAAGAAACTACGGTGTGAAATGTTTGTCTATACAGTGTTTTGCAGATGACAAGCCGTTTCTTCCTTCTCCTGCTTAGATACGCGGTCCAATCAGAGACGGCGAGACGGAGGGAAGACCCTTACTGATAGCGGCACCCTATTAGCTCGTACACGTGATTGGCGGTGAAGGAATTGGCTTCTCATTTGAAAAATACTGTAGTTAAGAATAGAGCCAATTTTAAAGTACAGTGACTCGCTATAGTCCGGCGTTGTTTTTAGACAGGCGTATTAGTACCGTACCAGTATAAGCATATAAAACTTTGTTTCAACAAATTTTAAAAGACAATTAAAAGTATTTGATTTTAATGGAGTATTATTATATCAAAGTTCATTTTTTGCCCTTTTCATACAATATTATTTGTAATAAAACAGAACTTTGATGCATTTCAAGAGGTTTTATTAACGATCTTCCAGTAATCCGGCGTTCTCATTAATCCGGCACTACCCCGATCTGATATCTGCCGTATTACTGAGAGTCTACAGTAATTCCCCCCTTTTTTGAGGACCTTTATCCTTTTTTTCCCCACCGTGTCCATAACCCCCTTTTCTCTTTATTTTTACTGCTTGAATTTCGTTTCCTTTTTTATTACATATAATAGTTATATTCTTGTCTTCTAATAGAAACAGCTATTTTATGGCTGTTTGTATTTAGTAATAAAAATGAAGAAACAGGATTTACTGAAATAGTTGAATGAAACAGCACCTTTTTTGTCTCCTTTTTCACCTCATTTTAGCACCTCTTTCCTTCCTTTCTCCATATGGAATTTGCCCCTAAAAATACTAATCTTGGCTATAACATGGGCAGCAATAAACTAAGCTTTAATTTTGTTCAATGTCAAAAGTTTAAGAGGGCACTCACTCGGGAAAAATGAGTACCGGTACTACTATACTATACATATCATCTGCAGCTGTGTAACAGCCATTTCATTAACCCAATTCTCGATTATAATCTTTTTCAACGTTCTTCTTTAAACTTTATCGTTTTATGCCTATTGTCTGGTGCTCTCTCTCTCTTTCTGTCTAGCGTGCGCTCTCTCTCACTTCAATTATTTTTATACAGTACCAGAGGTGCCAACCTTTCAGGTGGGTTATCCGTGATTCTATAGTGTGAAGTCCCCCATCCGCTTTTCCAAAAATTTATACCCAAAATATGTTACTAATATAGGGCTATGTTTTATATTTCTTCGAATTAATGTGTCTTCTACTGTCAGTTCGACCACCGTGAGCTACAGAAAAATCACATGAGCACACTGCTGGACACGTTAACGTAACATGAAGTAACTAAACATGGCCACTCCTTCGTAGAACATTATCGATAGTTTGATAACATTACTGTGTTTTTGCTACTGGTTGGAATTTAAGAACAAAACACGCTTCATTTTATAGAACGTCAAACCAATCAAATGAAATCATAGTGATCGAAATCACAGTCACTGTGAAGTTGAAACACCAAAAAGGAAACGGCAATTAATGGAAACGGAAATTCGATACCAGACATAGAGAAACCAAAGATCATATATACAAAGGAGAAAGTCATAGAGAAGGAAGAAGGAAACCAATGATAACCAGAAAACTACCAGCTTACTAAGACGAAAGTTTTGCACCAGAGTCGCTGCTGTTATCGTTCCACTCTCGAAAACATGATGGAAGTGATGATTTCTTTGCTTAGATCATGGTGAACATAGAAAAGAGTTGGCATTTTGGTTTTACAATTTCCTTTTTTCGCAATAATTTTAGTTTTCCGTAGTAAGTTTCCCTTTGACCGTAATTCCGATTTAATGAGTGGAAACCCGTAATAATTACAAACAATCCGTAATAGATGGCACCTCTGCGAGTAGTGTAATTGCAAACAAATTGTAGTATGCGGCTGTCTTATTCGGGGGGAAATTCAAGGACATTTAATTTTGATAGACACGGAGGTTTCCTAAAAGTGAGATGGCATTCATCGGCTGAACAACAAAAACAGAACCACTGCTATGTGTTCTTGGAAGGTTCCAAGTGGCCGCAGGACATTTCTCAGAAACGGTTAGGTGAAGGCAATTCTCAGAAACTGAGCGAATGGATCAACGTTATCAGCAGCATCCTGACTGGCAGATGGGAATGTTGTCTCCGTGTTGGACCTGGTCAGATGCCGGACTATTAATAAATGGTATGTCTACATCATATTGACTAGCACTTGACTACAAATAAAAATGACGAGAAAGGGAAAGGATTAAATTCACCTAGGATGATCATCATGATGAAGTGTTCGCCTCGGAGGCCGGCTCTGCCCTGGAACAGAGCCTTGGGGGTGGGGGAAGATGGATAATTTGATTAAATGAAAGTAACACTCCTCCTTCCAGCTGGACCATAAGCATCATGAAAGCCTGATGTATTATAAATACCTCTCACAGGTGTATTATGTATGGTAAATCTTGTGACACTGACAGGAAGGATTTAAGTAGGCCTACTGACGTCAAATGACACTTTGGAAACCAATAAGACATTAGATAAGTGTTTCCATTGAACATCAAGATGTCAAGCATGTGATTGTTGTTTCCCTTATTTCAATTTATTTATTTAAACCTATTTTATTATGGTTTCCATTGCCGCATATACTGTATACTGATTTTTTAAAAAGGGGTTCTGTTTTAATTTTTTAAACTATGAACCCATTCCATCCCACCTTCAAACTTTGAAAGTCAGGTATGGGTCATTCCATGTCAAGTGAACCAATTTTTTGTCAATTTTGAACATGACCATCTCCGATTTTAGTCATACTTGGTTGTCATGAAGTACCACCTGAGATATGTTAAAGTGCAAAATATCAGATTTTTATGTGTTGTAGTTTTCCAGTTATACCCTTCTGAAATATGGAAAAAAACCAAATTTTCTGCATAAGTGCAATCACAAAATGACGCATAAATCAAGCTGGAATTGACATAGATGAGTGGGAAAAGTACCAAAATGTAGCTTATATTATGAGCTTTAATTTGATATGTCACACGAGTACTTTCGAAAAAAAATATTTTCAAGGTTACCCAAAAAAAATTTGAAAACTGAATTTTTCAAAAACCTATATTTTGAAAATTTTGAAAAAAATCTCACAGAAACATACATATTTCAGCATCATGTCCTACAAGTTTTGTTATGGGATCGAAATGGGATCATATTTTTTTACATTTATAACAAATACTATGCACGCTGGGTAAGAATATATGACACAGGAATATTGCACTTAATTCTAAAATTTCATTACAATCAAAAAGAAAAACTTACAGAAAACATGTTACCTTCCCTTCTTCAATGACAAAAACGTGAATTTATTGTCTACAGTAATTTTCTAGAGCCATGGTTGCCGCATCCATCTCTTCCTTCGAGAGGTAATAACTACGGCCAGTGGGACATGTAGGTTGCACAAGGGTGAGGATCTGAGAGAGAGGCACAGTCAGTTTATTTGGACAGTCACTTTTGAAAGTAAATGATGGAGAAGGACCTGCAGGGTGCAGAAACATCAGTTCCACTATCTATGCTGTCTCATTTTTGTCCACAACTACACCAAGCCACCAATGATTGTTGTTCTCACATGTAACATATCCTTTTACTTCTGCTAGCTTCAGCCTCTGTTGCACACGTGGTCCTAACACTGAAAAAGTGGATGACTGTTCACTTCTTGAAAATACCTTTGTCAACAACACTTTATCTGACAATGGGATGAAACTGTGGAACTTCTGTGTGCCTGGTATTGCTTTTGTAGACAGAAATCTGTCTGCAAGTATTTTTTCCTCTTTGTTGTATTGTGCTTCATTGAAGAAGAAGAACTGCATGGAGTCGATGTTTTCCTCACTCCATGTAAACAGCTGTGCTGGTGTCATGATTTGATGCTCGTATGGCCGCTGTAGGCTTGCCTTTCCTGCAAGTCTTTTCACAGTACCACCCAGACCGTCACATACTCCTTTCCCATGGGCTGTTGCATAGAAATGCCACTCTGCCTCAATTCCAAAATCATGAACATGGTGGCATAAGTTTGAAAAGTTTTTTCTGTTTTTAAATTGCGCAGCTGCACCATCTGAGAAGTAGTAAATTTTTTTCAAATCTCTAATTACTTCCAACTTCAAATGAGAGATAAGCCTTTTCTGGAATAAATGAACAGCAGTGGTGTCATGCTGTAGACATTCAGAGATACATACAATACTTTTGTAGTGTATATTATGATCATTGTAGTAGACTGCTATAGGAAAAATAGTTGCTTGATCATTGTTCCAATGAAAAGACTGGGCTTCATCCTGTAGTACAAACGAATAATTTTCTGCAAAGTCCATACATACCACAGCTTCATTTACTCCAATATTCTGCTTCAAGTGATTATAATATTCTGCCTGTCTTCTTGCAATAAAAGAATGTCTCTTCAAAATCAACAACTGTTCACACAAAGTTTCTATAAACTCATCTGCAGTTTTGATGAAGGTTACTAAATTACATCTGTCAACAGAAACCCACTGCTTGTATGTAATGTTGTCCACCAGTTCATTATCTAGCAGCAACTGTAACTCATCTTTCAAATTATCTACACCTGGACATGAAGGACATTCATTAAGGTGGCATGCTGTGCCTGGCTCTTCACACATTAACTTCGCTAAACAGGAATTATAATTACTTATATCTGTGCCATCATTCAGTGTAATTTGTTTGGATTTCAACACTTGTAGCATTAATTTAACATTCTGATGCACTGTACAAACGCATACTGTGTGGGTACCACTTCCTCCAGCCAAGACGCAATGTTTAGGTCGTAAATCAGCAAATTTCGAAAATCCAATCTTATCAGTAGGATTTTTGTTTTTGAACAGCTCGTACACTTCCTTCAAGTTGCCCATCACTAGCCTCTTCTGTACATGAATTCTACTACTGTCACCCGTTTTCACAGAAACAAAGTCTTTTTTTCCAGGCATAAGAC
Source organism: Ectobius pallidus (assembly GCA_964059195.1). Classification (NCBI taxonomy): domain Eukaryota; kingdom Metazoa; phylum Arthropoda; class Insecta; order Blattodea; family Ectobiidae; genus Ectobius; species Ectobius pallidus. The sequence continues at coordinate 41,815,804 of CAXKWD010000003.1, forward strand.
GGCTGACATCATCACTGTTGTAGAACCCTATTACCTTCTCAATCACAGATTCATTTAAAACCTTTCCTGGTTTAGGATTTGGTGTTGCCAGAATACCCTTCGCTTTCACCAATGCTTTAGCTTTTCTTGCCATTCTGTTGCTAACCTGAAATTCATTTTGTATTTCACTGCATGACCAGCTTTTAGGTAGTACTGTTAAAATTTGCAATTTTTCACTAACACTTATATTTTCTTCTTGAAACTTTTCTTTTAGCTGACAAATGACTTCACATGATTCTGATTTATGGTCAACAGTTTTCTCTGTATTTGTACTTGCTGCTGTTAGTACCTTTTCTGTCAAACATTTTTTTATTTTACTGTATTTTTTTATCACAGTATGATTTCATTTGCAACTTCCTCTTAGCAACAGGTGACTCCTCTAGAGAGCTTAGAGACTTATTAAGGTACTCTAAGGTAACATCTAAAGCTACAAATGATTCATCAACATTAGTAGGCCTAGTGGTATTGGCTACTGGTACTAAACAGTCATCTGTTGTATCTGTAACCTGTTTCTGCTTTGATAGTTCTTTCCTACAACTGTCACAAATTTTCATACCTACCACAATGGTGTCAAACATGTCACACATCCAGTCAGTAACAGGCCTCACACTTCTTTTCACACCCTGATGTCTGTCTTTCTTGAAAGGGTTGCAGCAGAAAATCTTTGCTGTTTCACTTACTTTTTCAGCCATACTGGGGAAATACACAATGCCTATTTTAATCACTGAACCCACTACTTTACATGCAGCAATACAGTCTTTGTACAGCCTTTGAAGAAAGGAAGCACACTGCATGAGAGTCAAGGCACAACTGAAGCCAGGTCCAACAGGTTACAACTTGCATTCCCTGGCTGACTCACATGCTTGCAGACTGTGTTTACTCATACCCATTTGACCACTTGCACAAGTTGGTATATGCATGTTGGTAAACAACTCCCTGGACAAAGGAATGGATTTTAGAATTAAGTGCAATATTCCTGTGTCATATATTCTTACCCAGCGTGCATAGTATTTGTTATAAATGTAAAAAAATATGATCCCATTTCGATCCCATAACAAAACTTGTAGGACATGATGCTGAAATATGTATGTTTCTGTGAGATTTTTTTCAAAATTTTCAAAATATAGGTTTTTGAAAAATTCAGTTTTCAAATTTTTTTTGGGTAACCTTGAAAATATTTTTTTTCGAAAGTACTCGTGTGACATATCAAATTAAAGCTCATAATATAAGCTACATTTTGGTACTTTTCCCACTCATCTATGTCAATTCCAGCTTGATTTATGCGTCATTTTGTGATTGCACTTATGCAGAAAATTTGGTTTTTTTCCATATTTCAGAAGGGTATAACTGGAAAACTACAACACATAAAAATCTGATATTTTGTACTTCAACATATCTCAGGTGGTACTTCATGACAACCAAGTATGACTAAAATCGGAGGTGGTCACGTTTTTCCATTGGTTCACTTGACATGGAATGACCCGTATAACCTATTGCATTGAATTTTTGGAAAATTTTTGAAAATGTAATTTTTTCAAAATTAAAATAAAAACTTTTACTTTAAAAATTGAAAAACAAAAGCTATTAGAACTATTGTGTGTTTCATATAATTGGAAAGCTTATCAATAAGTGATATAATTTGGGAAATGTGTTGTAAGCTTGAGCGACAGGCGATAATTTCGGAAGATAGAAGCAATCTATTTCAGGTGAAGCTTACACGGAATAAAGTTATTTTCATTGGCTGGAACGCACGTAGGAGACATTCTCTTATTTCTCAGAAAAGTAGGCCTATGCAGCCTGCGAGCAAAAGCACGGCATTGTTATTCTCGGAAACCATTATATCGTCAGTTTACAACTCCGAGCCTTTCACCGTCTCCATGAAGAAACAGAACCAAATAGGCAGTAAATAAACCGAATAAGAAAAAAACTGTTACTCTGAAAGGTCTTCTGTTAGTTATTATCCCTTGAGATCAAACATATGTTTGTAAGATTTAAGGTTTTCCTGGCGAATCTTATGTAGAAAATCTTCTCGGGGCTGCAGCCAGGTGAGAAGTCTGTTGTGATCCAACGTTTCCGAAGGACCGAAAACAGAACAGCTGCTCCATGATTGGTCGACTCCGCCCAACACGGGTTGGTATATATGTATATATATTCCTTACATGTTAAAACTCGACACTTCAGATTCCCTGAGGATGGAGGCAGCGTCAGCCTCGGAAACGTTAGATCACAACAAACTTCTCACCTGGCTGCAAACCCGAGAAGATTTTCTACAAACATATGTTTGTTAGTAAATGCTTTGGTATTTGCAAATAACTATATTTCTTCCAGTTAATCGATGCATGGCGCTTATCCGTATTACATAATTATTTAATGAAATCTGAAACTTTTTAATGTCTAGTTCAATGTAATATTAAAAATACAGCATGTGCAGAAATTTAATTTTAATAGAATACCTCTACAGCTGATAACAGAAAGGTTACTAAGTGTTCCCTGGTTACCTCACTGAGGGCATATGAAATAATAATTCTTTATTTAATCTGGCCGAGTCAAGGTCTTAAGGCCTTCTCTTATATTCAATCAAAGACAGAAAAAGGGAATAAACAAATACACTAACATAGTTCTACAAGTAATAAGAATACCCCAGATATATACATACACAGTAGCTAATTTAGGAACTGAAGATGGCATAAGAATCTATGCCGAAATGCATTTTCCAAGACTACTTTGAATGCATAATGCCCTGGGGACTACATTGAACATCTGTGAAATTCACAAAAGTGTGTTAATTAGTGCATAATATGATTTTAACACATACATAATACAACTGCTACATAGTGACTTCCCATAAATAACAATTGTACAACTGCTGTATTTGTAATTTTTTTTATATATATTACGGCTGTTGACCTTCTACAAACAACTATTGGGAATTAGTGCTGCAACTGCTGCATGGTGATTTTTTTATATACTACGACTAGTACGCAGTGTTATTTAACTTTAGAGTATCCCAAGTGGCTTGTGCATTTCATTTATAAGTAAAATTGAGGGTATAAGGTGAATGTATTTGTCAACTTATTATTAATTTAGTATATGTTAAATAAAATTAAACCATTTAACCAAAATGTGTAACTTAACTTTTAAACCTACATTAGCAACAATAAAAAATAGAAGCTTAATCAGGGGCGGATCCACGGGGGAGGAAATGGGGGAAATTTCCTCCCCCAAAATTTGTAACATTAAGCGCAGATTATTGAAATGGTCAGCTTTCTAATAAATTTTGTAAAGACTACATAACCCAAATACTTAAATTAAAGCAACGTCATTCATTATTTTGAAATACATTGGCAATAAAATGCTGAAATGTTCATTTTGATTTCAAATGTGTACTGGGAATAATTAATTTTTATGAGTAAAATCGTCCCCCCCCCCCAAATGTCTCTCTGGATCCGTCCCTGAGCTTAATGCCTGAAAATTAGTTTTTAGCGACATAAAATATTTAAAACGTTTGAGAAAAATGATGGATTGACATTAGTTTAGCAATAAAGTAAAGAATGAATTAGGACCTCTGATTAAAGGGTTCATCTGGTAACCCTATTACTGTTGTCACCATTAAGCTGCGTATACATTTGCGCTCCTCTCGCGTTCCGCTCTGTCCGCGTGTCGACACGCGTATCGACACGCGTGTCGACACGCGAACAGTTCGTTGAAATTATCCATAGGAAAGCTACGAACATACCGCGAACCACCAGCAGTGATTTTTCACCCACCACGCATATACTAGCAATCATATCTTCATATCATATCAAATCATATCACAGCCCATCAACATGACAATTACCCTAATATAGTAATAGGGCCCACAACATCTTTATATTAAAATTTAACTCAATAATAATAATGAAATTAATAACAATAATAATGATATTACTATTGTTATTATTGTTGATATTATTATTATTATTATTATTATTATTATTATTATTATTATTATTACATATCTCAAAAGTATTGACTGGGAGACCCGAAGAGAAAAGACCACGCAGAAGGCCTAGACATAAGTGGGAGGACAATCTTAAAATGGATTTAAGGGAAGAGGGGTTAGCACAGAATAGGGTTGAATGGCGGACTCAGGCAAGCGGGGCAATGAACCATCGGGTTCCATAAGATAGATAATATTCCATTAGCTTGCTGAGGAATTGTCTATTGTCATTGAGTGAGTGAGTAAGTAAGTAAGTAAGTAAGTAAGTAAATAAATAAATAAATAAGTAAGTAAGAAAGATTATTATTATCAGGGCCCGGATTCTAATGACATATCTTTTTATTGATGCTGCATAGGCATTGCCAACTTGTAGATAAATGCTAATCATGGACTCTAGATTATAGAAATACATTTTTATTAGGTCATTTTTTGTCATTTTATGCAATTTTATATTTTTATGGCATTTATTTCAATTTTAAGTCATTATTTTGTCATTTTCGTGTCATTTGCTTCCTTATTTAGTCATTTTCATGCATTTACATTTAGTGTATTCACTTTTTTCGTCGCTAGCGATTCTCTCTTTGAAGTATTGTTTGTTTAATGCAAGAAGGAAAAGTGTTGTCATGTCTCAGTCGGAAATGAGAATCAAAGAACGCCAAAATTTTGTATTATATTAATAATGTTTTGACTTGGCTCTGCTTGGATTTGAGAGTAAACACTACTGTTTACCCTCAATAAACAGTAATATAATCCGGCAGACCGCAAAAGGAAATGTCGAAGTTTGACTGGCCAGTAAAACTGCCTGAGTGCCACTATAAATTTCCGTGAGAAAAGAACATTCACACCATTATAGTTATTTACAGTTTTTACAATTATGTAAACATTAGTCTAAAACTTTGTGTGTACAATAATAATTTTGTATAAATAAAACATCAGTTTTAGGTCATTTTTTATAATTATTAATCATTTTCTTTAAAATTTAGGGTCATTTTATAGGTCATTTTTCAAACAATATTAGGTCATCAGAATCCGGGCCCTGATTATTATTATTGAACCTTGTGATTAACAAATGTATGCTTGAGCGGAGCGCAGGAGGAAAATGACACGCGTGTCGACACACGGACAGAGCGCAACACGTCCCAATATGAAAACGGAAATCCTTTGTGTTCGCCGAAAAAACCGACAGGAGACGGATCGCGGCGAACTGTCTGCGTGTCGACACGCGTGTCGTCACACGAACACCTCAAATGCCGTCCCAATCTGCGCTCTGTACGCGTGTCGACACGCGTACAGAGCGCAAATGTATACGCACCCTTAGGTCTACTATTATTACTACTTATCGCGGTAGTTATAAAATGTGAATTCATCAAGACAGCAGATGAAGAGAAATGTGAGTGGCATATAATATAGGGTAGGAATAATTTTAATGCATAACATTCATTGATGTCGGGGAAGCAGAGGGGGTGGTGGCCTCATCCACTCACTACTATAACGCGCCTGCCATTGATTTCCGTTACCGGGGGATTCCCCTGCATCCACCAGCCTCACATGGACCACCGCCCGCAGTCGTGGGCTACTCAACAAAAAACATACTGGATGACAGGGACATAAATAGAACTGGTAAATATCTATCACGAAAGGGCTGAATGATCTGGATACGCCAACAGTAATTATATGTACAATTACTAACAAGACTCAAACATAAAAAATGCCGAACACTGTGGCATAGTGGCTAGTTATAACAGTGGTTATAACATACGTGTCACTTGAAGCACTGACAACAATATTATTATTATTATTATTATTATTATTATTATTATTATTATTATTATTATTATTATTGAAGTGAAACTTCTTCAGCGGCGGTACGGGGTAAATCGGGAACTTATGTAACGCTCAAAAATCGTCACAAAATTAATGTAACGCTGAAAACCGTCTCGAAATTAATGTAATGCTCAAAACCGTCACGAAATTAGTAGTGTGTTTCGGAGCGGACTGCACAGAAAACAATCAACTCAATGATTAGGAGTAATAAAAAGGAAATTTTTCAGTCCTAGTACGAGGACCTGCAAATGGGAATAGTAATAATAGTAGTAGTAGTAGTAGTAGTAGTAGTAGTAGTAGTAGTAGTAGTAGTAGTAGTAGTAGTAGTAGTAGTAGTAGTAATAATAATAATAATAATAAACGAAAGTAATAAATAAAAAATAAAAAACAATAAAATAAATAAATAAAAAATAAATAAAAGTTGTGGATATCAAGAAAAGAAGTTACTATACAACATATACCCTAAATAAATTCGTTGTAGCCATTTTACAGAAAACAGCAAAAAAAATCAAGTTAAATGGAAGTAAAGATAAGAGGAAGTCGCTGTTAAGCTCCTCAGATTTTATCTTCATCAGATTTCTTTTCTCTATTGTAATTCTGAGTTATGATCAGCTATGGAGAGAATCATTTCAGGAGCTGAATTTTTCGAACCGTTTCCATCGTCAATGATTGAGTGAATTATTAAGATAATAGTAAAAAATAAAGTGTATCGGTAATACAATTAAGCATTAAACTCCTTGTTCTTTCGTGTCTAGTTTAAATGGTAATAGCAGTATGAAAATATAGTGAAACATCTTTTATATGATTTCTTATTGGCATTGAATTTTTCAGTCTGACTTCCCCTTTCCATTTGTTATATAGTTAAGTTGCTTCGTAACACATGAAAAAACAAAAGAAAACAATCTCTTAAACCAATAAACAACCTGTAATTAAAATTAAATGAATTATGTTCATGTTAACTTTAATATTATAATAAACTGAGTCCATTTCGTGTTTAAAGTCCGTTGGTTTGAGCTTAAAACGCCAAGAGAAGTTTCGAGTTCCCCGCACGCCATCACCTGCTATCTTGGGCAAAAGAAGAGAATGACGAGATATTCCTAATAGCTGATCGACGAGGTCAGCAGAATCGTTGAATCTAAAAACTTACATTTAATTATGGTCAAACAAAAAGTCGTATGCAACCTGCCTTTAAGGGTACGTAATAATTAAGACACTCGTATGAAAATTATGAAACTAGCTTAGCTCATTTCACATACAACGTACTCGTGCCTTAATAAATGTCATTATAGACTTGTTGCATAAAGTACTATTAAATAACTTTATTTCAAAATACCTGCAGAATTTAATATGTTAGATTCAAATAGTACAAAAATCGATAGTTCGATATTTAAAACTTTTCTTCGGGAAATTGCTATCGTAGGGTTACTTACTTACTTACTTACTTACTCTATGGCAATAGACAATTCCTAAGCAAGCTTAAGGAATATTACCTATTTTACAGAACCTGAAGGTTCATTGCCGCGCTTACCTGAGCCCGCCATTCAACCCTGTTCTGTGCTAACTCCATCCAACCATCCCTCGCAAATCCGACTTGCCTTAAATCAATCCTAATATTGTCTTCCCATCTGCGTCTAGGTCTTCCAAGTAGTCTTTTCCCTTCCGGTCTCCCCGACAATATTTTTGAGATATGTCTTTCCTCCCTCATGCGTGCAACTTGTCCAGCCCATTTCATCCGTGATTTAATAATTATCCTTGCTATATCCAGTGACGAGTACAGGTTTATGAAGCTCGTCGTTATGCAGTTTCTTCAGTCCCCCATTTTCATCTCTCTTAGGCCCAAATATTTTCCTACTCTGTTTTCGAACACTCTCAGATTACGTTCTTTCCAAAGTGTAAGCGACCATGCCTCACATCCATATAATACACCAGGCAGGATAATAACTGTGGCTTGGTTCTAAAAGGGCCAATGTCATAAAACTTGCTTTTGAGATAAATGACTTTGAAGCCTTTGTAGAAGTAACATTTTTTGCTGAGAACTTCCGACGTTGGCCTCTAAGGTTTCTGTATTATGTCTATTAATAGCAACAAACATTGGTACTTTTAGTATACGAAAGGTAAAGACTAGCCGAGCTCAATAATGCATAGATCTCATTTTTGCAAGAAACTGACATCGGCCCTTTTAGAACCAAGCCACAATTAATTATTAATTGACTTATAAGTTATCGTAGGGTTACAGTGAAAAATTGACGTAGAGGGTACGATCTTTTTTTAAAAAAAAAAGAGAACCGCTGTCTTACAACAGTTGAAGAGCCCCAGGTTTGGACGGCATGTGTACATGAGACAGAGTGAGAGTGTGAGGGATGGCGGGGGAGGGGCAGAGAGAACGAGGGAGTGAGTAAGCATCCGTGTGTGCAGCACCGGCATGAATGAGGCTCCCAGCATCACAAAGCATACTTAATACCGTATTATCTTCCTCTTCTCTTGCCCCAAATGTCGCAGAGCGCAGAGATCACATATGGATATCCAAGCTTCAAAAGGCTTCTCTACTCCTCTATCATTGATCGTTGTCAATGTTCAAAGGCATTTATTGAAATGAGAGAGAAAGCAATACCGTGTGGTCTCCACAGAACATTCTCATTTTGTAATGATGTTTCAAATCGATATTAGTTTATCTTACTGGTGTAAATGTAATGTTTAGTAACTTAAAACTACCCAGCTATTGAAAACTACAATTTTCTGGTGACACAGGTAACCATAATAGCGATAATATAACACGTATAAGGATCCACGTAATCATAGATACAAAGATAAGTTTAGTCACTTAATTATTATAATTGACGAAAAATATAATGATCGAGATGGCACTCAAAAGAAGCGAAGAATTCAGATTCAACATCTACAGCGTGTGTCAAGAGCCCCAACCATCAAGTTCAAGCTAAGCTCGAACAAGCTAACAAAGAGAAAGAAAGAGAGAGAGAGAGAGAGAGAGAGAGAGAGAGAGAGAGAGAGAGAGAGAGAGAGAGAGAGAATCCGCGTTCAACATGTAGGGTTCAGAAATGGCGTGAAGAGATCAGTGGCGGATCCAGGGGGGCCATGAGGCCGCGACCCTCCCCGCTTGGTGTTCCTTTTATGATTATTTTGCTTTTTTATTCATCGAAAATAACTGCACAATAAAATAAACACTCAAATTTAATTGCATACAAAACAAAAATTAACGCGTTTATGCACTTGCCCTATTTCAATCTGACTGAGGATTGTAAAATGCAAGTTGAATAGCATTATTTATATTTCAGATACCTTGTGTCAAATGCGTAGATATGCCATGACAACCCACAAGACAGCAGTTGCTCGAGTTCTTTTACCTTTTATTATTATTATTATTATTATTATTAATATTATATACGCTTGATTTTTTGTGAACTATTTCAAACCAGTGCTTAGATAAAAATTAACGGTAAAAAGTTTGATACCGGTATTTTATTAAGGATTTTAATTTTTATGTACCGGTAATACGTAAAACCGACAAATTTCTCTACAGAATAAAAACTCAGGGCAAGAAGAGTTTTTTATTATGCTGAGAAATTTGGAGGAATCACCCAGAAGACCAAAAATCTCATCATTTTGCACTTTTTTTTTTAATTTCTGGGGAGGATCTTTTTGAGGAGATATTTCACACCCCGAGTAATTGCAAATTCTCTTTTAGTCGGCCTCCTCTTCATTAAGAAGGCATCCGGCCCTGGAAGACACTCGGACAGAATTTTTCCAAATCCATAGAGATAGCACCACGCACAACCATAGGCGTAACCAGGCCGACCATATGGGGGGGGTTATAACATATAGGCGTAGCGAGGGGGGGTTTTGGGGGTTTGAACCCCCCCCATTGAATAAAAAATGGAAAATTGTATAATTTTTTTAATTCTGCCCATAAATTGCTTAATACAAGTATAAAGCGTGGGAAGCTTAAAACTCGTTATTTTGCGTCTGAATTTTTAAAATTTTCTGGGGAAGGACCCCCGGAAGCTTAAAACTTGTTATTTTGCATCTTAATTTTTAAAATTTTCCGTGGGAGAACCCCCGGAAGCTTAAAACTCGTTATTTTGCATCTTAATTTTTAAAATTTTCCGGGGGAGGGCCCCCGGACCCCCCTCTCCTTCCATACTCGCCAGACCCCGCGGATGTTATAACCCCCCCCATATCGTCGGCCTGGCTACGCCTATGCAGGGGAGGCACCATTGTTGTGCATAATTATTACATTTCCCTCTCGGCTTGCCTCGCCTCATTTCTCAGTGATGTCATCCCCTGCTGCAGTGATCTCATGCTCACTTCATCTCTGCAAGCAGCGGGGAATCCCCACTCCACACAATACCTCTGTCTTCACAACTACAATGTACAGAATACTGCACAAAGAGCATCGCAATAATTATTATGCATAATGCCAGTTCTGTGCGGGCTATCATCAATAAACTGTAGTAGGTCTAAATGCACCTCATTAACCTCTCAAGAAGTTTTCTGTGAACATAATAAGGCATATGCAAAAGACATTTTTGGACTGAAAGTTGCACTAATATCGAAATTATTCTGTTATTATATTTCATTACCTATTAACTCTTACCTATAACTCTTACCTATTTTTTAGTCGAATTCGTGATTTTTAATTCAGAAAAATCAAAGCTCTTGAAGTTTTACTGAGTAGGCCTTCATGTTTACATATAAAAAATTATCTTGTCATTCGATGTGAGTTTGAGGAAAACTAAATCAATTTTCTATCCACTAAACAGTAAGGTAAAGATCTGTGACACAATAAGTCAGCAGAAACCATGGTAATTCCATAAAAACGCATAAATTTCTAAGAGTCAATGAATGTAATTGCGTTGCGTTGAATTTATTTGTTTTAATGTTAATTTTCTGGTCCACCGCTATGTGGCGCAAGAGATGCGTTCTCTCCCCTCAGAATGCGGGTTCGATTCCTGGTCGAGACAAGTTACCTAGGTGGGGGTTTTGCGGCGTTTTTCCTCACCTGTGAGGCTCTTGTGGTCCCCGAATACCATTTGGCCATCATTATCATCTTCATCTCATCCTCACCTTGTTCGGAATGAGTGCTGTGTCTCGTCCTGTGTGTTAGTGTTGTCTCTGAGGTGGCCTCGGCTTTGGTCTGGTCACTCTTCCGGAGAAGCCCTTGTCTGATCAGAAAAGTATGTACCGGTACGTGATCCACAGGATCTTCCTCTCCCAACAAGTCGCGGTCCTGTAAGGCACGCATGAGCAGCATAAACGTCTCCTTAACAGGGAAATTAAAACTGAGATTAAAATAATCTTGAAGTTTCATTAAAATACCACGATATGAGATAAAATACTGTAGCTTGTAGCCTATTTAAGTATTCTAATATTTTGTCACGTCTTTGTGTCCACAGAATCCTTCCCAAACCTCTCCTCTCTACTAATTATCTTTCTCTCTAGGAAAAGAAGTAAAAGGAGAATTGGTTAAACTGAAAAATGATCTTAGTTTAAAAATAAATGAACGTGTATTTGAGCACGAGAAACCGCTCCTGAACAGCAGTCGATTATCAACCCAGTCATTATGACAACGTTCTTCAACAACTTGTTGCAGCTATTAGCAATTCTAAGTACAGTACTCATAAAGCATGAAAACAATTGCATTATACAGTTGCGATCAGTTAACGTTTTTCTAGTACTATGTCATACAGTACCTCGAAGTTACAGGCTCGCTTATTTCCACTCAAACATTATTGCCACGTGTCAGATAATTATCATAAATGAAACACACTGAAAATAAACAGAAGCACTTACGTACAATTATTCATTCTCAAACTTTCAGTTTGCCAAAAGCATAACATCCATAATTTACATCTAAACTTGACTAGAGGTTTCGTTAGCCTACACAATTATAGCGAAGAAAAGTTTTCTGAAATACAGTGAAATCTCCACACAAAGTTGACCAATACAACGATAATACTCTGTATAATGTTAAAATATTGTTATATTATTCTATTAAAATAATGTAAAATTTCTCTCGATTTTACGATACTCTTTATAACGATAAACCCTCTCCACACGATTACAATCAGAACCACTTTAACATATTTTTTTCTTTTTCACTGGTACAATGATAAAACATGTCGCGAATGTATAAATCAAAAGAAACAGGGGGAAGAAGAAGTAGAAGAAGAAGCGGAAGAACAAAGCGCGATGAATCTACCGAATCACGTTAGAAGCCATTGCCTCTTGTGAAACTACCGAAATTTCTATCAATTTTCCAGTCTGTTCCAGAAGGTAATTTAGGGACCCTTGGCGCAATAAGGTGTTAGTGTGAGTAGAAAGTGAGTGGACATGAGATGTGTATTAATTTTAAGTTCATGGGCTAAAATTACATTAGTTTTTCTAAACTTAAATTACGGAAGTGGTTTACCAACAAAATTAGAACACTTCCTTTTGTGAATTCTGGATATAATAATATTATTAACACCCTCTTCAATAATATGTTTTTACGGTCCTTGCAAAATCGTTCTGTCGATATTTCACGGTACAGTGTGCATACGAATTCAAAGGTCGTGAGACTCATCTTCTGCACACATACGAATCTAGTACTCTCTTGTCTTTAACATCAAAAGTTCACACAGCAGGGTTTCTCGAGTGACCGTCTAAAAATTCCTGTATGAATCAGCGCAAAAGTAGCGCTTCAAGCATTCAACTAACGACTCACTTCTCGTGCTTAAAACGCTAGCTACTTTTTAGCAATTTCTTACATGAATAGCTATAATATGTTTAAAATACATATGTAAAAGCTAAAGGACGATTTAAATTTTAAAATAACTTAACTTAAAATCATTATTTCAATTTTTAAAAATATGTTGATTACAATCATAATTAGAACCACTTTGATTTAGATCAAATCACCTTGCTTTGAGCTAAAGATTTTTAACAACCTCTTCCTGATACAAAACTACAGGAACTTAACACAAAACCTATTTTGTGAATTCTATGTAAATAAATCTAAATCTCAACACTTGGTATAATGCGTATTTGCAGGCTATCTTGTCCTTAACCTTGGATGTGGAACATGTTGCATGGAAAGTATTTACTGTTTAATAATCAACTTCATGAATACTACAAGACACATGATCATCATGCATCAGCATTCGCTGTCATTATGATTCGTAAAATTGCACCATGTTACGTTATGCTGTAGTGTCAACTTTCAGAATCGCAAAGGGCTGAATCCGAATCGAGATAACACCAGGAAAAACGTGTTTTCGATGCCTAGAAGCCGACAAGTGTTTTCTGAACGACGCTTGTCTGTCTGGGCAGGTCTTTTGTGGGTAAAGGGAACATAGTGTTTAAATAATATTGTATGGATTATGGACTTTGTAGGACTCTTTTTGCCACCCCTTGAAATACTGCGGTTAGTTTTAATGAAAAACGTTATTTTTTACGATATTTTGATTCCCCTAAAATGGCTCTAATAGATTTTTATGAAAGTTTAAATCACGAAAGCTCTTTGAGTAACGAAACATCTATAATCGTTTTTATATAAAACTGACTTTATAATTATTTTATTCATCTTCATTTTCGCTTTTCTATCTCAATTATAGTAGAAGATAAATTAAAAGTTATAGGTATTTCTGGCTTCTTTAACTTTTTACCCAACGCCACCACTACCTTGGTAGGGTTTGTGGTACTGTAATACCCTTGGCTTTTGGAGGAAGTGTAATCCCATTTCTCTATTTAGGACACTTTTTAGGTGGAGCTACTTTATCCCGAACAGACGATGAAAGATAAAAGTCTCCCTAGCCGGACTGGGAATCGAACACAAGAGCCTCAGGACTACTAGCCAGAAGTTTTGACCACTACACCATGAGGCCGGTCAATGTCCAAAGTGTAGTGTCTAGTAGAATTGCAAATAAAGTGCTGTCCACATTACAATGACCCCCCCCTAAAAAAATCCATTCACACCATTTCAGTCATCTCTTTATAATACGTCAATCCATGAACAGCAACTCAATTAGCTATAACGCCTATAAGCATATAATTATAATCAGCTTTTAGGTTCTCGAAAATGTTTAGACTATGATTACGTTATATTAGGCTATTTCACTATAATTATTTTTACTAATAAGCCTATAAGTTTTTAAGATAAACCCCAAGATTTATTTCATATTTAATATACTAGGCCTACTTTGAAAATCGTGTCGAAACAGTTCCCCCGAAGTATTATTAAGAAAGTATGTCTAGGTTTAATTGTGCAATAAGATCTGATGGAACAAATCAAACATAATTGATCGAAAACAGTGACCTGAAGCAATGTTCAGCATCCTGTACCCTGAGTTAGGTATACCTAAGTAATGAGTAACAATTATGTAACTTACATAATATCATTAATGAACTTCATTTTGAAGTTTGGTAGAACTTCCACTAGTACAAGTTGTAATAAAACTTAATATAAATTTTTCAGCCTCTGTACTAGTATATTCATATTGAATATGTTCGTAAATATCAATCAATGTTCGTAAGTATCTTAAATATGATCTTAAAATACGAACTCTATTAAAATAAATAGGCCTATTATGCCCTATTACTACTAACTGCTACTGCTACTACTACTACTTTTTCTAGGCCCACACACTTTCATCTATCGACACTCTCCTAAGGATAAAACAGATGAACAATGGAATCTTATAGGAAATATAATTATGTATTTTAAAATTTAAATATAGGCCTACTTTAGATCCTGATCCTAAGGTTTGACACGTTTTAGTGTAAGTACTCTATTTGTCATTTAAAAAAGGCATTTTTACAATTTGAAAACATCACTCTTATGTAGTCTACTAAAACTGTAGGCCTACAGTATAAAAGTCGTGGAAGCCTTTAGGGTTCCAGGAGGTTGAGGTTTCCACGTATCTAGGCATTCGGGACGTGAAGGTGACAAGTTATCAGTCTTAAGCACTGGCCGTCTTTGCCCCCAGGATTGTTCCTGGTACTCAGAGTACCTGAGAGGCTGAGTCAACCCCAGGGCCAGAAGGAATAGGCCACTTCAAAAGACCCATCCTCATCTGGGATCGAACGTGCAACCTTCCGGTTTAAAATGCAATGCTTCACCTAACTTCGCCAGGGCGTACCCCCATACGTACTTTAATATCATTATGCACTTTATAATAACTATAATACTTTAAGATATCGTAAGTTTTAACTAGTTCCTCTTGTTTCAAAATGCTAAGGATTGTATATTTTCACGCTAGAAATAATAAAAAAAAGTTGTTATGAATGTTCTGCCAACAATAATATACATTGCTCTGTACCATTAAGTTTTTCTTCAAATAAATCTTTTGTGTCAATCGTCAACAAATTAAAAAGTATTTATTTACAAAATTCTGGTCTGACTGTGCCTGAATTCTGTTTGTGAATAGTTTGTGTGCCTGAAATCTCCATTATCTTAGAATTCTAATCGCACAGTGCTCTTTATGAACTGACAAGAATGTATTATTACTTTTTTTATTTCCCTTACATAAGAAAGTACAGAACACATCGAGATAATGCTTGGTATACTACTGTATAATCATTTGATAGTAGGTCTATAGGGAAAAAAAGTAGAGTACGGCACGGCACATTCTGCAGCGTTCACCCATTAACCTTTTCGCTGCTACTGACGCATAAATCCACTTCAAACATTGTTAATAAGTAGAAATATTAAAAGAGTAAAGCAATGCTATATGTAAAATGTGAGGGTTTTTATTATTTCGTTACATCTGGTATTCATAAAACCACATATTCTACAGACATTTTCCTCATACATTTTAAAAATAGTGCCCACTGACGATTTCACTTCGTGAATACTTATATCGATGTATAAATTCAACCTTCTTAAAGTTAACGGCACACTTACCTTCTTAAATCGCTGTATTAAAAATAATTACAAATATGGGCTTATGATGATACTTTGAAGCAAAAATGTTTTTAATCTACTGAATGTTGCACAGTTCTTGAAAGCATCAAGAAACATGAATACTAAAAAATTTGTATTTGAAATGCTATTGAGCTGCATAATATTTAAACGTACATTTAATATTAAAATACACATTCACAGTTTTTGTTACTATTGTGAGATGTGCACATTCAGATAAAGATAGATATAGCATAGAAACATTTATTTCTAAAGCACTGAGATAAAAAATCAAATTATGAGTAGATTCGCGAAAGGTGAACCTCACGTCTGTTCTCAATTACATTACTTCCCATGGCAGCTGTCTTATATTTGGAAGGCTGAAGCAGAACCCAGAAGAAGTGGTTCCATTGAGTGACCTACATGCTTGCTATCAGATCAAACTGCAAAATGCATGAGTGTAGATATTGAGAAGTGGGTTACATACCATTTTAGAAATTTATTGCTGAATATGTCACCTATAGTACATAATTTTTTATTTTAACCAATAACATAGTCTACTATTCCGATCAGTGCCCCCACATCTTTCTCACTATTCACTTGTTATCAATCCTCTTTATGAGTCACTTAACAAAATCTCTCATCTATCCCAAACACTCATTGCATAATATCATATGGCATTCACTTATTTACCTACTCAATGGCAATAGACAATTCCTAAGCAAGATAAAGGAATATTATCTATTTTATGGAACCCGGAGGTTCATTGTCACGCTTACATGAGTTCGCCATTCAACCCTATTCCATCCAAACATCCCTCGCAAATCCTACTTCCCTTAAATCTATTTTAATACTGTCCTCTCAACTACGTCTAGGTCTTCCAAGTAGTCTTTTCCCATCGGGTCTCCCAGTCAGTATTTGTTAGATAGGCCTATGTATTTCCTCCCCTTGCGCGCAGCATGTCCAGCCATTTCATCCTCCGTGATATAATTATCTTTATTATAGGCCTATTCGGTGAAGAATAGACCTACAGGTTATGAAGCTCGTCATTATGGAGTTTTCTCCAGTCCGCGTTTTCATCTCTCTTAGGTCCGAATATTTTCCTACGCACCCTGTTTTCGAACACTCTCAGATTATGTTATTCCCGAAGAGTAAAGAACCGTATGTCACAACCATATAATACAACCGGCAGGATAAAATTATTTTAAATTTTTATTTTTAAATTTCTGGGCAGAAAACGAGAAGATAAAAGTTTCTGAATTGTATAAAAACAAGCATTTCCTCATTTTAGTCGACACTTCTGCCTTAATACCATCTGTATATGCAATTATTGCTTCCAGGTATGGCATTCATATCTGGAGAAATAGTAGAAGCAAAAATCTTATTGTTTAAAAAAAAAAAGATTGCGTATATTGACAAATTTTGCCCAAGATTGCCCATTGCAAGCCTCTACTTATTAGAGAAGAATGTTTTTTAATATAAGATAACATACCTATTGTAAGTTAATTGGACTATGTTCATAACAGGAACATAGCCCAAATATATAAATGCCTACATAATAATATTGTACATGCAACTTGTACTTTTGAACTTTCCAAGATATATGTCTCATAAATGCGTCCCTCATACATTTACTGGCAATTTCAAATGTGCTCGTTAAATTGCATATGACAACTTACGATGTTTATACCGGCAGAAAGCCACAAGGTCATCCTACGCTGCAAAAACGTGCAAACTTACCTGAAACAAAGAAAGGGCAAAATTAATATTATGTTAACATGTACGTGTGGAAATCAGAATAGGAATTATGCATTTTCTAGAACTTTCTTCCCGTACAGGTTATCAACTTATCAGCCTTCGCCACGTTTAAGGTTTCGGAATTGCTTATCCCTGCAACAATAAAATGTACACTTCTAAATCTACTTTTCTTAGAAAACTTTCTCCAAAGGAAACCGGAAATAGAGAATTTAATTATTCCGTGTCATCCAAAATAGTTTAACTCATGACAAACAGAATTTTCATTGCAATCTTGCAATGGAATTATCAACTGGAATTATCAACGTATGATTTTTTTTTTTCAAATTCGAACTGCAGCAAATAAATTGCTCTCATTTAATTGGTATTGAAAGTTTTACGTTTCCACAGCAAATCGTTTTTGAGAAAATAAGTGATATGAAACTAGTTTTCGAAAAAAAGTGATCTAAACTACCAGCATAAAACTGCTAAATGTTGGACTTTTAAACGTTAACTTACTAAATCGCAAACGATTTGGCCTAGATATTTCACATTATAACAAACACTAAACTTCAATACATATCTATTTTTCTTTTAAGATTGCCCATGGAAATATATAAATAGAGCCACCATTTTTATGTAACTTCATTTATACAGTATGTACATAAATGTGAGTGAAAAATTATGGGTGTATTTAAATTAAAAAAAAAAATGTAATATTACATATTTACGGCCACTCACTAATTATTTTAAGAGACAATCACACATTAGACTTTTCATGTTAGTACCGCACATAGCCTAAATATTGAGTTCTCTGGGATCAATGATTTAAGTCTGTTAGAAAGAATATGTTTCTAGGCAGAAAATGACCCTTCCAGCCCATATGATGACATTAGGGCAAATTTTAGATTTTTTTTTTTTTTTTCCTGAGGAAATCCCATCAGGAAGGGTTTCCAGAATTGGAGGAAAAGTGCAGATGAAGTGTCACGAACAGCCATTGAGACTGATTAAAATATAGTGGAGCAAGTGCTTCATTGCTTATTTATTTAATATATGCTACTTTTGACTATGTCACTTATACATATCACTGAATTAGCGATTGTATATTTCTGTCCAAAAAAGGAATGAAGAAATAAGGACTGAATTAAAAATACAAAATATCTTGGAAATAATAAAAGGGTATCAAAACAGATGGTTGGAGCATGTACATCGGATGCCAGATGGAACCATAACGAAAGCTGCATATACGTATAATCCACAAGGAAGGAGATCTCTAGGTAGACCCAGGAAGCGCTGGCGGGATCAATTTTTTGGAGATGGAACAGGCCAACAGGCCTAACCCGTAAAGAAGATGATGATGATGATGATATTTCTCTCCATAGGAAAAGCACTCAAAACTCTAGCAACTTTGGTTAATTTTTATAATTATAAGCGGTTCAACCGTGCAAAGGAGAGGAAATGTATTGAAGGAAGATTACTCTGGAAATAGAGAAGACGGAAGGTGGAAGGGCAGGTTTTGCTGGACCAGGTGGAACTGACAGATGCACTCTTCCCCAAGAGAACAGGAAATATCAAGTGAAGTGTTTGCAGAGGGGAAGGAATAATATTTTAAATTACACTAAGAGGAGGGAAAAAAAGATCGGAAGGTAAAGAAAATTTGGTATTTTACCAGTGAACGGCTAACATAAGTTTAAATTAGATTAATCGAATGCTCTGGGATGTCTGCTTATAAAAAGCTGATATGTGACAACACACTACCAATAATTATAAATTTTCGGTGCAATCTTCATATGAAAAAGGGAAAAGGTGCTAAAACGACACATAAAATGTACTGTTTCATCATTTGATGTTCATTTCCGCCCATTATTCAGTAATTTAGGAATTCCCATAATCATAATATAAGTTACATACTAATACCAATAAACAAATAAATTATATACCAATATTATATAAAACAGACCAATTTATAAATTTACTAGCTTAAAAGACCCGGCGTCGCCCGGGTTTTGTATTTTGTAATTGGAAATTAACTTATGAAGGATTTTCAATTTTAAATTCTAGGTCCTTATATAGGCATTTATAATTTGAAATAGGAAGAACGACTTATTACACTCAAACTATTCCCTCAGAAAACGCTTGATATAGTTTGTTATGGCTCATAGAGGATCTAGAATTTTGCATCCCATCGCTTGTACAGTGCACAGCAAGCCTGGTAGAGGTTTAAATAAGAAGAAACAGAAATTCCAGTAACATAAAATTGTAATATCGAGGCGGGAAATTTCCCATTCTTATGTTACCATAAAACCGTTTTGGAGATGAAATTAAACAGAAAGCATTATCACTTTCATACTTTTCTCTCCAAAAACCTGCGATATAATATAATAATATACACATTACCATACCTCGTTTTGTTTTCTCTATGTCCAGGGTAGAGAAAGTTATGTGATTCCATTATTTCAGTGGATTTCATTCTGTAATATTTATTTATAACATGAATTATTTTGATAACTTCTCTTATTTGTCAAAAGTGCATTTCATTTGTTTTTTCCAAGCCCACCTGATACCATTTGGCAATAATATATTCTGTGATTTGGAATTGATAATTATATGTAAAAAGGGATTAAGTATTTTCAAAAACATTTAATTTTTGGCATTTAGAATCAGAATTTTTCAAAATCCTTTCTTAGTGAGCACCTACATTATGCAACGAAGGTACTGTCAAAATTCCAAGTCTCTACCTGTTATAGTTTAGGCTGTACGTTGATTCCTGTCATTCAGTCAGTCAGTCATTCATTCAATCAGTCAGGACAAAGCCTTTTATATATAGAGAGATAATTGTCTAGTTTCCGTCAAGATTAACAACTTTCAAAATAACTATCCTACTAGCCTTAATTATTTTTATATCCGAGCCTAGTATAATACTGGGTAATACTAAATAGTGTCATAACAATGAAGCAGTGGATATGTTTAAACGAATTGGCCAGAATTGGACACTCGATTGGCTTGAAAGATTTAGCAATGTGACAAAATCGTGGTTAACTGCCCGACCCTTTCTACAGTGTTGAAGATTATATCAACGCGAATTTTAGTGTAGGCCTATGACAATAACTTATTTTGACACATCTTAGCCCTTTCTATTCGTATTTGTATTGACAATATCCTATAACTGTACATATACAGTTAAAGGGTTAAATAAAGATACACTTTCCAATTCCAGTTCAATGTTCCAACTAACTTGCCCGGTAAAACGAACCTTTCTTTCTTTCTTTATCTTAGTTTTACCTCTCCCTTTTAGGATTTAAGCGACCCAAGCCGCCCGAGCCTTACAGGACCGCGACTAAAATGACCCATTTAAATAAAACATTTTGTATTTTCTTAGTCAAACACACAACAACTAATGGAAATGAGATTCGATTTCCCGTCGGAAACCTGGATAAATTAGGACAGAGAATTCTGTGGTTGCCTAAGTTTGTCATTATCATGCATTTTTTCGAATTTGCTACCAACAATTACACACAAAACATTCTAGTGACATTGGTAAATGGCGAAAAGACAAACCTTAGAGAGCATAACCACCAGGGTTATGGCGCAAAACTGTGCCTCACGAACTTCTAAATTTCGTTTTAATGTTTCCCGAAGCACCAAAATTGATTTCAATCCAATTTTCACTAATATTTTAGTGTGATCATATGCCATTGGGTGTGTTTTAATTTAATTTCCATTGTGAAAGTATTTTAACAACGACAATAAACTGAATCGACACTTCTCCATTTCAGAAATTTGTGCAACTTATGTTTTATATTCTGAACTATTGCATCATTTATGAAATTATAAACTATAGGCCTTTTTATTACACTAATACAAAAATTTCTTCTTTTCATGAGTTTTACCTTCCCCGTTGTAGGTAGAATTACGGGAACCCACGCCGCCAGGGCCTTACAGAACCAGGACCTGTCGGGGAAGGGAGTTTCTATGGATCACATACATACTTTTTTTTACCAGTCAAGGACATGATCGGCTTCCTTGGATGAGTGATCAGTCAAAAGAGGGGGGCAATCTCCGAGACAACACGAACACATAGGAAGAGATACATCAACATCACATAGGCTACACTCATTCTGAACAAAGCGCGAACGGGATGAAGGTGATAATGACGGCCAGATTATATCCAGGGACCATAAGGGCCTAAAGTTACCTGACATTCGTCTCACAATTAAACCACCTAGGTAACTTGCCCCGACTAGGAAACGAACCCAGGCGAGCGCATCCCCTGCGCCACAGCGGTGGACTAGTATAAGAATTAAGTGTGTATAAAATAGCCTTTACTAGTCTTGCTGAGGATATAATGTGGAAGAAACTCAGTACCAATTATTTCAATCGTTTGAAGGGTAGGTATAAAGTTAGTCATCTTGTTCGCAACTCCTGGGAGGGAACGGAATGTGCACTCCTACTCTATATCGAAACATGAACCTAAGAAGTTGCAGTACTGAAGTTTTAGATGTAGAAAAACACCATATCAGTCTATCAATAAGACATTTATTTTTATTTGGCAACCGCCAAAACTATAATAGCCTATCCTATATTCTGTTGCGAATACCGCTGCCTGAGTAGTAGCTATGAAACAAGAACCCCTAGTCTCCTGACAGCAATGATGTCAAGAGTAATGACAAAAATTCAGGGGCATATCAAAGATTTTTTATTTTTTTGGGAGGGGCTGTGCTAAGTCTAAGATACTATTACCACACACAATATATTATTGAACCTTCACATATTAAATAAAAATATATTATTATACGACACTGAAACAAATTACGCAGGTTTGTTTGTTTATTGATGTGTACGTCAGTCACACCTTAAAGCTCCTGAAACACAGAACAAAATTGAGGTTTCTTGCTTTCCCACTATTGGAAAAATTATCAAGCGCCATTTCAAGCACTGTTTATTTGGCCCCTTTGACTGGCAAGGGCAGAACTTGATCAGCTGTTAGTAGCCATAGTCGGCGTGGAAATATTTTAGACAGTGGGATGGGTACAAGGCTAGTACAGTATACATAATATACAGCCTTGGGATGAGTAGGCATTGCCCACTTTAAGACCGTCCCTAAAGTGTAGAAGTCTCTCTCACTGTAGCACATTACTTGTACAGTGAGTCCCATGCAAGAGTTGGCCAATGACGCGGGTTTCTGCGTCGCGGCTGGCACAGCTCCAACTCCCCAGCGATCGTGTGAAATATCTACGCAAATAATGCCGCGGTCGTTGTAATGAATCAGGTTATCACATTTACAGTTAAAATTACAATGAAAATAACCACGTACCTCATCACAAGAGATGATGGAAATGTTCTCCTCTTGCATCCAGACAATACTGGCACCTTTTTAGGGAATTTTCTTTCACGCGCGTAAGTTCAGCTTCCGAGACAGAGTTACTTTCTCTTGTGATAGGCCTATGTGATATTGTCATCAAGTTCTTTTAACAGTATTTAAATATTAATTATGGGGAAACTTTAAAAATAAAGTGTATATGTCAATTTCCCATACATAAGAAGAACTTAATGACAATATCACAAGAGAAATTAACTCTATCTCGGAAGCTGAACTTACGCGCGTGAAAGAAAATTCATTAAAAAAGTTTTCGTGTTGTGCTTATGCAAGAGGAGAACATTTCCAACATCTCTTGTGATGAGGTACGTGGTTATTTTCATTGTAATTTTAACTGTAAATGTGAAAACCTGAATCATTACAACGACCGCGGCATTATTTGCGTAGATATTTCACCCGATCGCTCGGGAGTTGGAGCTGTGCCAGCCGCGACGCAGAAACCCGCGTCATTGGCCAACTCTTGCGTGGGACTCACTGTACTTAATATCTACTATCATGCCAGCTTAAGCCACTTGGCACAAATTCAATGATTGACTGAATTTTGCATAATTATTCTTAGAGTAAGTAGTAACGGCATTTCTATTTCACGATTCGTCTTTCGCATTTCATGAGTCAGGATATGCAATTAAAGTGTCTACTATCTGTCAAATAAACGTGTCCTTATATGCAAAATATTAGCATGTCGCAATATTTCGCCGGGGGGGCTGTAGTCCCAGCAAAGATGTAGATCATAAATTCGAATAATTTTAGTATGCAAATAAATAAAAAACATTTCCAAGTTTCCCTTGGCTACAGAAGGACAAGTTCATGAATTTCCGCAGTTACTGCACAAGTGCAGATAAGATAATGTCAATTGCCGTAAAGTAGAAAACAAACTGTTACACAGCAGGTTTACTGACGCCTGGTTCTCTCTCCTGACTCAATGAACACTGACAACAAAGCATTATCATACAAATGAATCATTCAACACTCAGATTCGGTAGAACTGTCCTGAACAATCCAAACATTTAATTTCATTCATTCCCGAAATCTAGTCTACCGTTGTGGCGCAGGGGATGCGTTCGCCGACTGGCCCGAGTTCGATTCCTGGTCGGGACAGGTTACCTGGGTAGGGGGTTTTCTCTCACTTGTAAGACGAATATCGGGTAACTTTATTCCCTTGTTGTCCCCAGATATCATCGGGAATCATTTTCATATTTCACTAATGCGACTGACTTGCAATAAGATGAAAAAGTCACTCATATAATGTATTTATGAAAATAAAACGTTACCTTTGTTATAAGAAATCGTAGACCTATAGCCAGTCAGACATGATATAACTTAGTACTATTATTTTGGGGGAATTCAAGTAGAGTTTAAGATATCCTGATATTGCGAATGATAATTCTTATAATATGAGCCAGCAGGTCCCATTCCGGGTGTCCACAGAAATTTCAGACTTTCCATGACCAGAAACTCACATTTCCATGACCACAAGAATCAATGCTTTCAAGGTTACTTGTAAACTAAACAAAACAAAACAAAATATCCAGCCTCCTCCAACAAAAATAAGAAATGATTAGCTTAAGTGCTAAAAAGAAAATTGCTTACAGAATCTGGAGCAAAACACATGCCCCTCACATTACGCTCATAGGGGCTTGTTATTATTCCTATTCCATTTTTTTTATTCTCCCCGACTTTTTCCTTTACTTTACCAAATTCCTTGACTTTCCCTAACCGATTTCAATTTTCTGACATTCCAGAATGTGGACACCCTATCATTGTAAACCTCTCTTCGTTGAGTACGAAATTTTAACACTAAAAATCTTTATTTATTACATTTTTAGTACAATCCATACCAATTAATGATAATCTGCGAAAAGATTAACATGGATGTACAACACTAGAAAATCCTTGAATTAACATTCCAAAATTTGGGTAAGGAAAACAGTGTATTCTTACTGTATTTAGATTTCGGTCCCATATATTCTAACACGTTACCTAATGAGTTAATGACATAAAATACTAAACAGATAGAGGTTTTCAAACATACTCTACAAATGGTCAATAAAAAATCCCTTCTATACTCTTGATGAATTTTTTTAACTTAAACGTGATTGTAAATATCTTGTAACTTTTACTTCCTCTGGCCGTACCATAGGTACTTTAGGTAGAGGAAGTATTTTTTTAGACCCCCCCAAATTCGAAGTTGAGTTTTTAACATAAATAAACGTTTTGAGGTTCCCTGAATCCAATAATTCTATTTTCGGAAACATGTCTGTGTGTGTATCTGTGAACAGTCTAGCTCCAGAACGGAAAATCGTGTGAAAACATAATTTTATATTGGGATAACGTACCTTCTGAACATGTGACTTGAAGATTAGCGTCAAGTTTCTCTTAATTTTAAGGGAACTAGACATGAAGAAATTTTCGTTTTTCACGATTTTCTCGAAAATGGCTCTAACGAGTTTCTTTAAATTTTGCACATGGGTTGCTTATACTAAGATCTAAAACTTTTATTTGAAACATTTTTCGAAAAAATTCTCTGAAGGGTAGTTTTAAGCCACTCAGTCTGAATACGCTCTGTTTGCAATACGGCCTCTTGTAACGGAAGGTCGTATGAAAACAAAATTTTGCATTTGGGTTAGGTACCTTTTGGGGATGTCACACGAAGATTGGCGACGACTTTCTCTTATTTATAAGAGGACTTGACACGAAGAAAATTTAGTTCGTCGCGATTTTCTCTAAAAGGGCTGTACTGAGGAGGCTAACTTTTATTTGGGCAGAGGAAGTTATGATAATTTCACATCAGATTGTTTTTCTTTGTATACCATCAAATGTCTGTATATATGCCTTATAATAAATATAAGTACAAGTAGCGTTGTGTTCTTTTTCACTGAGTCACGCCGTTTTTCTTGTACCTTTGATTACAGTGTGTAAAACGATGCGCAGTTCAGAGAGTTTGATCAAGAGATTGTACAGATAAAAACAGCGGCAAATTAAAAGTGTTAACCTACAAAATAAGTAAAAATACACAATTTTATTCATGTCTGCTGATAAAACGCGGACTTCGCCATTCTTATCGCGATCTACGCAGTCGAGTGAGAACCAGTAGACGCCATACTTGATTTATCAGTTGCGCGCTGATAAACCCTCATGAATCACTACATTTTCTAGCTTCGTTGGAGGAATAATGACGCAAGTGCTCTGTGTTTGTTTAATTGAGTAATCGAACTCCCACTTAGTCGTTTTTTGTTGGAAGCGTTCCCAATAAAATTCAGCCATAAAACAATTCTTATCAGTCTGCCAAGGAAATTATTATTTGTATGATTGCTTTTCTCTTGTTTTCTACATTCCGTAGGACTGTAAAAGTGTGACTAATTATACTTTAATCGTGCACATAAAAGTTTAATTGCTTTTCTTATAATTTAGGCTCACCGTATTTGATTAGATATTGTTACTAAATGATGGTCGTGTACTGTTTCCTGAGCATATAACCGTCGCCGGTGTGCCTGAATTAGAAACCACCTAGATGTGCCAGGTTCACCTCAACCGACTTCGGTCATAGTGTTTGTTATAAATAAATTCACATGCTTGTTTTTATAGGCCTAACCTTGTTACAGTACTAAAACTTGTTAAAATTCATGGCTTACTGATTCCAATTAAGTTGGCCTATATTTTTCCCGTGGGGGGGGGTGTCTTTCTAAAGACAACAGACAGATCTTATCGATCTCATGATATGAAAGATTATGCCTGCAGACACATTGCATACAAGCTAGTTATTATTATTATTATTATTATTATTATTATTATGCCTTTGGTCACAGTTCTAATTAAGTGATGAAATGTTTGTGCTGCAACTGTTGGTTATTGCATTAATACCAAAGTACAAAATAAGAAAGATTGCTGTTTGGATACGAAGAAGTGATTCAAAAGCAATTCATTATCCTACTGGAGAGATTTCAGCTTGACATGTGAAATCTTTAAAAAACGAATGATCAAATCAATCAGTTTGTTTCATAATTATAGCCTTATATTGCAAAACAAAATACTGACATAGTTTCTTCTACGTTTTGTATGCTTTCAATTTTTCCTTCACTGTTTTTCTTTGAGTTTTGAATTGTACAGTATTTCATGTGATTAAAAACGCAAAAGTTACCACAGACAAGTGTGTTTATTGTCCGCCATTTCTTTCTTCTCAGTTACAGATATGGACAAAGGCATGACACTGACCTTATCTTTTATCACCGAACTATACCACAGCAAGATGTGATCAAAGATGCTAAATTTTATTTTATATTTTTTATACAAATACATATTTATACAAGTGAAATGAAACTGAACAATTACAAATTTCAAAAGTAATTACAACTACTATTTAAAAAGAGGAAAAGAAATATAGGCTATATCTTACATAATTTATAATTATTCTAGAACAAGAAATATTAACATTTAGTGATACACCCGAATGAGCAAGACTGCTCGTGTTCGGGTGCAGTTTCAAAAGTATCAAAGTGAAGAAAGAGAAGAGACAGAGAAACAGAGTGTATAAAAAATGTGATTAACTAATAAAGAAAGTAAAAAGTGTTAAACATAAATACATAAAGGGAGTGAAACAAAAATGTCTTAAACAGCTAAAAAATTACAAAAATGCGTTATATATATATTAAATTTAACAGTGGAGTATGCTGAGAGATCAAGATATTTCCTGATAATCGAGTTATAGAAGCGGAGACCAAAATTAATGCTATGTTTTAATCCTGCCGATGTGAGACAGTTGGGTCCTGATACGAGTAAATTAGTATTTCGTCTAGTTTTGTAGACATGATCACTGGAAGAGTATTACACCGTAAAATGTTTTATGCTATTTTGAATCTTAAATATTGTTTAACGTCGCGGCCCTGTAAGCTTGGGTCGCTTAAATCCTAAAAGGGAGAGGTAAAACTACGACAAAAGAAAGAAGAAATAAAGAAATATTGTTTTAACAGAACTCTTTCCGTCTTATGTAAAGTTCCTATTTACGATCTGGGCTGTAAAAAAAAGTGCAAGCACGTTAAGGGTATAGCAAAAGGCGTTAGAACGTTTTAGCGATTATCGATGTTATCACCAGATGTCACTCTCATTCTCTTCCCTTTCGCACAGATAAATAATTATCCATTTCCTACATTTTAACCACTACTATTACTCCTATTACTGCTTTTATCGTGTATCTATTAATCGCTTAAATTCAAAATAGCACAAATAACTATTTCAGCTTTGAAAATTTGGTCCATAAACTAGACGGTTTTTGACAAAACGTAAATGTACGCCAACACAATATTTAGTTTCGTTCAAACCATTATTTATGAATTTAATTTCTCTACCATGCATTAACCGTCTGCAACTCCTCATAGCGAAGGATTTTTCAATATTCATTCGTTGTTTGCCTTTTGAATGACTTCAAGAGAGATATAGGGCTACATTTATTTACAAATACAATACGACTCAGTATATTCAGTAAATGTTTGCCATGTTCAACAGTTTTCATAAGTGATTCGTTTCAAACAAATCGTTGCCAATCAAAAGAGCCTGATTTCCGCTATATAAGAAATTAGCAAAAAGTTTTTTTTATTATACTTCTAAGCACAAGCGAACTGAAATTATTTTCTTTTTAAAATTTAGATTCAAAATAATATTAAAGTTCGTACGATGTTCGACCATTATAAGAACTTAACACGAAGCACGAAGTTATAACAAAACAAGGCCTTATTCCTGTCCAATGTATCCAGGTAGTCAGAAATAAGCATAAATTGAGAAGGGAATGTCCCGATTTACGATGATACAACTCTTCGTCTATCTTTCATAAATCCCTATATAACCATGGATTTAGTATAAGACTGCCCATTTATCTACTAGCAGATCTAACAGAAAATGGATACCCTTATGCAAGGCGCACATGTTTATGCGTACTGTACTTGAATGTTTATTCATGATTTCCATTACGTTGCTATATTTGTCACTGTATAGAATAGGTCATCTAAGAGTACTTGAACTTTACTGATTCGGAATAGTCTTGACCTTCCGTCACAACATAACTAATTCGTTACGTCGAAACCTCTCTGGAGGTATAAACACAACGTATTTTTAATGTAGTCTAAATAAGCAAAATAAGCTGTAATAGGATGATCAGATCTCCCGTTTTGATTGACTAGTCTCGCAGTCCCAAAAAAACTTTAACGGGACGCAAAATGTCCCTTCTTATTGAACTCATTTCTTTATATCTCGTTTTGATGAAATTTTTTCGGTGTGGTCAGATGATAACAGGTTTAATGTTGAAACTGTTAAAAGTATGGTTAGGTCTATGGGCAAAACACATTATACCTTGCATAAGTTTGTATAATTTTCTGTTAAAACACCCAGAAATATCAAAGAAAGACTGGTTCAAATTCCGGATGCAACGAAGAGTAAGATTTTGCCTAAGGAACTTCAATTAAGCTAAGACTTAGACAAGGATTTAATAAAGTAGGCCTAAACATATTTTTGGGATGTACCGCATACATTTTAAATAAGTTTGACAGTGACTGTAGTGAGGATGTAGTTTAAAGTTAAGAAATGCTCACTAATGCCAAGATTGACTTTACTTGGAAATCGTTGATAAATTTATCTGTGGCAGTTCCAAGTTACGAGTTGCTTTTATAATGGCTATGTAAGGAATAGCCTAATATGTAATAACTTAATAAAATATATCGAAATGAATTATTTGATTAGCATTTTAGATTGAGACAATACTAACGTTTCAATTAGCAGCCATGTATGCAATTAAGGGGGGACATACAGCTTTGGGTGAAATTCATAGGTGAGAAATAGGTAAATTTCATTATTTTTTTCTCAGCAATAAATTGCTCTACAACCTAGTAATCTGAAATGCTCTTTATGGACAACTTCTAAAATTGTATACTAAAACTAAACTAAACTCCGTGGCTCTACATCCCTGAAGGGACTTGGCCTACCACCCGACCGCTGCGTCATCTCCCGTAGGCAGATGGCAGGATTGGGGGGCATGTGGTCAGCATGCCGACACCCACGGCCGTTAAAAATTGTATACAATTATTCTAAATACTTCAAAATTGGTATACTATTGTATACAATACTTCTAAAATTGTATACTATTATCAAATTCAGTCAAACTACTATTACAGTTACGGATAATTATCGTTTCAAAATTGCAGCCACGTTTCATGCACTGAAATGCCACTTCCTTGATAACATCCACAAATATAAATATTTCTTAGTGATTATTTTTCTGTGTATTCGTTAATATCCTATGAACAACGCTATCTACAATAATTCATTTAACATTAATAGTTCCTTTAAATATATATCTTAATGAAAACGAAAATCTAAAAAATTGATTTTTAAAAATACTTATACTGTAGATATTCCAAAGATTATCGATCATAATGTTCATATGATGTCTGAAAAAATATAGAAAAAAGAATGACTCAAAAATATTGCCATTTGCGGAAATTATCACGGAAACGGCATTCCAATGCTCGAAACGTAGCTGCCATTTTGTAAAGATAATTACCCTTATTGTAACAATTTAATTACTTATGAAAATAGTACATAATTGTAGAGGTAGTCAATTAAGAACAAGCCAGGTCATAAGGTTACAGAACAATTCAATGCCGAGAAAAACATGATGAATTTCACCAATTTCTCACCTATGAATTACACCGAAAGCTGTATGTCCCACCTTAAATAATTTTAAACATAATTGGTATAGTATTAACATTAACAAGTTACTGAGTCTCATTTGATATCCTGGACCTTCCTTAAGACTAAGAAATATAACCTCAACATGTGCAGTTTTTAAAACAAAAGCGCTTAAAAATCACTCATTAAAGAAGAAGAAGAAGAAGAAGAAGAAGGGAAAAAGAAGAAGAAGACGAAGAAGAAGAAGGGGGAAAAGAAGAAGAAGATTAACGTATGCGAGATGCTAGTATTTTTCTTTTGGGACCATTAAGTTCATGTTCGCATGCTGTAGAAAAGAGTACAGCCAGACAGACGGTACTTTTATACAGCTATTTCTGGGATCTTAGTTCGTGTCTCTGAATAATTTCCAGTCCAAGTAGTGCAGCTGTGAACTCAGCTAACTCTTTCTTGTGACATTGTCCATTTTCATTCGAGATGGAATAATTAGAGCCAGTTGGAAGCGTGTGTCACACAGCTCGCTATTCTCTTGAGGCTCAAGCATCCGCTCACCTCGGTTTCTCTCTTCATTCATCCGTTCTAACGTCCATTGATCCGTTCACAGCGTCTGTCTGCTGCAGCCATATCAAAGTGCTCTCGGGGATTCTGTCTTCTTTGAAAAAGTCAGTTCAGTTCTAAAATCCTCAGAATTCGTAAGTATCCATGATATTTATTGTCGGAGTTCATTTATTTATGGTTTGACTGCTCTTCATCGTCTTTATTATCTTTTCGTCTGTTCTACTTGATTTCAAACCATAATGATCTTTTCGATAGAATATTTATTAGTGTGTATTAAATGGTCAGATGGCACTGTGCAAGTTACGTTTATTATATAGGCCTACGTATTATTTAATATATTATGCATATGACTTTTATGGCCCACCGCTGTGGCGTAGGGGATGCTTTCGCTCCTCACACGCAGCGAGCCCGGGCTCGAATACTGGACGGGACAGGTTACCTAGGTGGGTTTTTTTTTTTCTGTGGTTTTTTCTCACCTGTGAGACAAATGCCCTAGTGGTCCCCAGATATCATCTGGCCGTCATTATCATCTCATCTTCATCCCATCCTCGCCTTGTTTGGAGTGTGTGTGTGTGTGTGTGTGAATGGCGTGTATCGTCCTATGTGTTCGTGTTGTCTCGGAGGTGGCCCCGGCATTGAGCTAATCACTCATCCGGGAGGCCCTCCATGTCCTTGTCTGGTCAAAAAAGTATGTATGTGATCCATAGATAATCCCTCTCCAGACAGGTCGCGGCCCTGTCAGGCCCGGGCGGCTTGGGTCGCTTAAATCCTAAAAGAGGTAAAACTAAGACAAAGGTTTATGACAACTTGCCTGTCGTATTGAAATCGGTATGAATATGTTTTAATCCAACAATTATTATGTAATTTGTGTTATGTAGTTGTGTATGAATTATGTGTTTCTTGCTTAATGATCAAGAATTTCCTGATCAATGACGAGTCCACTGTTAGTTTTAATGAGACTGTATTTAATTTATGCACATTATTAACTTCTTTCTTAGTTTAGCCTCTCCCGTTAGAGAGCCCACGACGCCCGGGTCATCGGGAGAGGGATCACCTTGGATCACAGACAAACTTTTTTGGTCAGATAAGGCATGACATCCTAGGATGGGTGATCATCCCATCTCCGGGGCCACCTCAAAGAGACAGCACGAACACATAAGACGAGACACGTCAATCGCGCGCGCGCGCGCACACACACACACATATGCCAAACAAGGCGTGGATGGGATGACGGTGATGTTCAGGCTCTACAAGATCCTAAAGATTCCCAACATTCGTCTTCAATTTTTTTTTTCTATTATTTTCATTTTCCTACCGAGCTTACTTGTTTTTAACTTATAATTTCCACCAATGCTCAATAATTTAAAGACAGTAGAAACTTAATCTACTGTTTTTAAATTACTGAGCATTGGTGGAAATAAGTTAAAAACAAATTCGTCTTAAAGGTGATGGAAAACCCCAGAAAAAATCTACCTAGGAAACCTGTCCCGACCAGGAATCGAACCGGGCACGCTACGTGAAGAAAGGAAATGCATCCTCTACGCCTCAGCAGTGGATCGTTTTTACGAAGGTTTCATACCAACCAATTGAAATAGCGGCGGAATTAATATAAAATTATTCTGTCGTCATTACAGGTTGTTATTGCAGTGATCGCATACAATAGTGAATGTATTAATACATACGCATACCTCACAATTCTAACGCACACTCCATATGAATAAAAGTAGAACAAAACAAAACAAAACCCTGCTGTAAACAGTACGGTACTGACGCGATTTGTTTTACAAGATTTTTATCTATATTAATAAAAATTAATTTCCAAAGTGTATGTTGCCGCATCACTTGAGAACGGCTCGACCGATTTGGCTGATTCTTTTTTTGTTGTGTTCGTAATTGTCAGGACGGGGTTTGTATGAAAGAAATTGTTTTGGAAAATCCACGAGGAAAGTCGGAAATGTAAAATGAGGCACAGTTAGAGTGTTCTGCTGTCAATTGTTTACATAAAAAAAATTACAAAAATTGAAGTGTGACAAAATATTCACAGCTTGAGAGTTCCGCTGTCACATGTTTTCATGACAAAACAAAACAAAAAGGAATTGTGCGTGGAACGCCACGCGACAGAAGTGAAACATGTTTCCATGTTTGGATTTTTTCAATTTTTAGTTATTGGATTTTCAATTTTGGATTGTTGGACATTTTAATATTGGGTTTTTTATTTTTTTAATTTTTTTTATTTATAAATTTTAAATTTTTTAATTTTTAACTTTGGAATTTTGAATTTTTTATTTTGGAATTTTTTAAATTAGAGTCTTTGATTTTTATTTTTGGATTTTTTTATTTTCAATTTTTTAATTTTGGATATTTTATTTTTAAATTTTTAATTTTTAATTTTGGATATTTGGATCTTTGCTTTTTGGATTTATTATTTTTTTAATTTTGGACTTTATGAACTTAATTTTGGATCTTTGAATTTTTTAATTTTGAAATTTTATTATTTTGTATCTTTAATTTTCTTTTTAATTTTTTAATTTTGGATTTTCAATTTTGTTAATTTAGGATTTTTAGATTTTTCTAGATTTTGGATTCTGGATTGTTTAATTTAATTTTTGAATTTTTTAAATTTTGGATAAGCCTAATCATTGAATTGATTGTTTTCTGTGCAGTCCGTTCCGTCACACCTCACTAATTTCGTGACGATTTTGAGCGTTACACTAATTTCGTGACGATTTTTTAGCGTTACACAACTCTCGATTTACCCCTTCCGCGGCTAAAGAAGTTTTACTTCAAAAAAGTGTGAGTCTTGCAACCAAGCCAAATCGAAAGTGTGTATGTATGTATGTATGCATGTATGTATGTTCCCTATACAAATCAATTTCTTGACCAATTTGAACGAAATTTTGACCACATACCCAGTTCAGCCCGGGAAGTAACGCGGTCAACATTATAATTCAAACAAACCGCTCCTCGCCTTGAAAATTTATATAATTTCAGAAATATACTGAAATTTATATAATTTCAGAAATATTATACTGAAAAATTTAATGCAATTCGGTTATCATGGCAACAGTGTATTGTTTACAGTGTTCACATAGGGATTTGGGATCTATACAATAATGGACTTTAACAGATTCTGATGCTATCGATGTAATACATTGGTGAAAATAATAAATGAAAAATGAAATCCACGAAAATAAAGCACAATGTGAAGCAGTCACAAAACTTTCTCACTCTCGACATGAAAAATATCATTTTCTCACTTCACATTTTGATGTAGAATAAGCGGTCGTATTGAAGGGAAAACTTAAGTGTGTGCCAGTGAGTATGCAATATCGGTAAAAAAATCCTATCCACTGATATGTCACTCATAGCTGTAGGATTTGTATAGGGATGTTTATCGTAGGCATAAGCATCTAAAAGAAGACAAAATAGGATGGAACATTTTCAGTCCTATGCCCGCAGTATATTATGTCCCAGGTTTTTGGGGAGGAAAGCATGAAGATTATATTGATTTATTTTAAATTTCAACTCCGAAACGGTTGCATGGTAACTTGAGAGTGAGAAATAAAAATTTTCATAAAGACAACACAATCTTATGTAATCGGAATTTATGTTTCTTCTTAATTCACCCCTCCCAGGCATGGTGTGTAGAAGCAATGGAATGCGACATTCGACATCCTCTGTGAGGCATAAAAAGCTATATCTAGCGTTTTCTGAGGGAATAGTTTGAGTGTGATATTCGTTCTTCCTCATTTCAAGTTCTACGTACATATTATGCAAGGCCAAAGAGTTTGAAAATCGAAAGTCCTTCAAGTTAATTTCACATTACAAAATAAAAACCCGGGCGACGCCGGGCCTTTTAAGCTAGTATTTTATAAAGAGCAAGTAGAGGAAGATTAGTTCTTTATAATTCCCAAAAGACTCTAAGACTATCGAGAAACTTGTTATTGATTTGTTTAGTACTCATCAAGAGCTTTTCAACGATACCCCACAACACGTGGTTTCAAAAATTTCTAATTACCATCCCACACGCACCCCCAAAACCCCCGAATCGTTGGTGTTGGTGTCACTGTGAACTCCATAGGGAGTACTCTAATTTATTCAATCAAAGTTTCCCTCTATAACTTACTTCATAGGGGCCGAGATATAATTTTTTCAAAATTTCAACCCCCTCCCCCGACCCTTGGGCCAATTTTGCTCATTAACGAACTTGTCTGTCTGTCTAGAAATAACATAATAAAATTTGGTTCAAATATCTTCAAAATTACGGCCGCTAGTGTGTAAAGATATACGGGCGGTGGTCTCGTGGAATGAAACGTAAAGATATGAAATAATTTTTCGAAAGTCATGACATGGTATCGATTGCAATAGGTAGATTTTTCATCGAAATCTACCTGAAAGAATTGTTAAGATAATAAAATATTGATTAGCTTGGTTATGTTCTTCTTCTGTAGTTCTTGAAATACATTTCGGCAATTAAAATACCATCTTCAGTCTGTTTATATGAAGACGGAAAACGTCCTGTTCCTTTGAGTGGAGGTTATGTACGGGTGATGTACATTTACTTATATTAACTTATGACGATATATGCGTGTTTGTGCGTGTGTGAAACAAGAATAAATCTCGTCTCTGTACAGAAAATGTTAACAATTGGTTAGACTTCTTTTAATATATGATTGAATTAGTCTATAATATATTCTTACATGAAATACCTCAGTTTCCTCTAGCTGGGAGTCTGTCGGGGTAATAGGACGTCTTTCATCCACGTCCCCTGCAATGCGATACAGGCTTCTTCTCCGACAGCCGTGTACTGCGTGTTATCTACACACAATCCGCAAGGCGCTATTTTTCAGTGCTGTTGAGACGTAAGTTGTTTGTGAAATAATATAATTTCTTCTTGTATTTTATTGAAGCTAAATTCTGGAGTTAAAATTAATTATAAGGAAAATCCTGAGGGTTCAGCTTACTATTAAATCTACACGACACACACACAAATCTTCTATATTAATAAAAATTAATTTCCAAAATGTATGTTGCCGCATCACCTGAGAACGGCTCGACCGATTTGGCTGATTTCTTTTTTGTTGTGTTCGTAAATTGTCAGGACAAGGTTTATATGAAAGAACATTTTTGGAAAATCCACGGAAAAAGTAGGAAATGTAAAATGAGGCACAGTTAGAGTGTTCTGCTGTCAATTGTTTACATAAAAAAAAATTAAAAAATTGAAGTGTGACAAAAGAAGTGTGGCATATTCACAGTTTCAGAGTTCCGCTGTCACATGCTTTCATAACAAAACAAACAAACAAACAAACAAAACAAAAAAAGTCTTGCAACCATGCCAAATCGAAAGTGTGTGTGTGTATGTGTGTGTGTATGTATGTGGGTATGTATGTTCCCTATAAAAATCTACATTTCTTGACCAATTTGCACGAAATTTTGCACACATACCCAGTTCAGCCCGGGAAGTAACGCGGTGAACACTAAAAGTCAAACAAACCACTCCTTCCCTTGAACATTTATGTAATTTCTGAAAAAGTTAGCCTATACTGAAAAGTGAAATGCAATTCAGTTATGACAACTGTGTACTGTTTATAGTGTACACATAGAGCTTTGGGAACTATATAATACTGGGCTTTAACAAATTCTGATGCTATCGATGTAATACATTGGTGAAAATAATTAATGAAAAATGAAATCCACGAAAATAAAGCACAGTGTGATGCAGTCACATAACTTTCTCTACCCTCAACATGGAAAATATCATTTTCTCACTTCATATTTTGATGTAGAATAAGTGGTCGTATTGCAGGGACAGCTCAAGTGTGTGCCAGTGAGTATGCTATATCAAAAGTCGGTTAAAAATCATATCCACTGATTCGTCACTCATAGCTGTAGGCTTTGTATAGGGATGTTTATCATATTCCCTAAACTTCTACAAGAAGACAAAATACAGGGTCTGTCTGGAAAGTTAATGTCAGTGAGTCAATTACAAGAAACTTATTGATCCGATCGGTACAATACATTCAAGAGTTCAAAATAGGTTCCTCCTGTGTCGATACGTCGCTTCCAGTGAGATTTCCAGGCATCAAATGCATCATGGTAGGCCTTTTCCGGAATGTCCTTTAGAGACTTGTTGCAAGCCTCTTTGACTTGTCAACTGTCCCGAAATGATGTCCTTTCATGAGAGTTTTCAAGTGTGGGAACAAGAAGAAGTTGCTCTCTCCTACAATAGTCATGAACCATTTAATTGGACAAGTTCATATGTTGCAACTCATTTGCAACATATTTCATGTGAAGGCCACATTGTAACATATTTCCAATAGACTAATGTTAAGATTTCGAGATGCTGAAACTTGATTCTACTTGCAGTGTAAAAATAATGCAACCAAACTCACTAAAAATGGCAAAAACCTGGATTTGTTCTTAAATGACGTTAAAATACTTTTGCCCCGTAAAAATGCCTAAAAATTTCTAAAAATGAAGAAAAAATTACCCCCCAAAAATTGTTTAATTTCACTCAAGAGGCATGAGCCATTCTTATTTCCCACAGATCATTATCCTAGCACCATCAGAAGAAAAGATGCTAAGTCACTGAAATCCGGGCTCTAAATATAGGCTAACTTCTTAAAAACATGAATGAATGAAGAAAAAAAAAACAACACGCCTGAACGTTTTCTGCGATGTATTCAATCGGGGTTCTTAGAAGAAAAATAGGCCTACTTATCGACAGTAGAAGTATTTTTCAACAGAACACAGAACTTTCCCCCATAGAGCTATGAGAAAACAGTTAAATGATAACATGTAAAGAGGATCGTAGCAAAAGGGATTAAGTCTACAATTGCCTGCGTTATTTCCTGCTCTGATAATGGTGAAAGATGTTGACAACGCTATACCACATTCATACATAATTAATCCCCTTGTTCACACAATTAACATACAAAACCAAATAACATTGATAGAGCTGTTTTCTTAAGGCATTCAAATTCAATAACAATCAATTGCTGCGGAAAAAAGCTACTGTTTCAGCTGCAATTTTGGTTGTGCTTTAAACGTTCAAGGACCGCTGGCATGGTCTTGTGGTTAGCATCGCTCACTACAGATCCATCGGCCCGGGTTCGATCCCTGGTACCTGAGGTAGGGTGGTCTGGAACGGGGTGCACTCAGCCTCGTGATTCAAATTGAGGAGCTACTTGATAGAGCGATAGAGAAGTAGCGGCTCCGGTCATGGAAACCACCATTAACGGCCGTGGGTGTCGGCATGCTAACCACATGCCTCCCAATCCTGCCATCTGCCTATGGTAGATAATGCAGCGGTCGGGTGGTAGGCCCAATCCCTTCGGGGATGTTTCAATTTGTGCTATAACCTTGAAATTTGACACACTTAACTAACAGAAGTTAGACCTACAGTTTCAATTCCATATGTTTCGATTTATGTCTGAGATATTAGTAATTAATTTAACTGAATTTTTAAATTAAAAAATTTAATCTACCTCATCCGACAAATATCAAACTATGAATCTGATTTTTTACGTAACAAAAAAGTAAAACATTAACGATCAAAGATTTACGTTCAGCTTTTGTAGCCCATCAAACAAAATGATAACTAAATTTTGTAGTCTAAACGCCTTTTATTGTAAAAACTTATAGTAGCCTAACTAAATAATTATCAGAAGTTTTATCATTTTAATTCGTATATTTTCCCCTTAATGAAGATTTTATTTTACATGATTTGACATAGGCTATTATTACTTAAGTTCCCGGGCAATGAAATGTGGATTACTAGTTTGGGGGAGTTCAAGTAGAATGGGAGATATCCTGATGTTACAACAATAATTCTTAAAACCATTAAAAAAATGTCACATAGGTCACAATGTAAACTTCACTTCGTTGGGTATGAAATTTTAACAGTATTGTAAAGTTTTATTTATCATATGAAATTGTTTAGCTTCGTCTATGTCTGGAGGGAAGAAAACTAAGAACGTTGCAGTCTGAAGATGACTGGATGAGAATGTGTGTACATATCCTGGACCTACAATAAATATGAATATACATGAAGATGTTGAGGACATCACATTTGAGGGGAGCATCTTGCAGCAATGGCATGCTTCCAAGCACCATGTTTATTGTAAGAGCGTGTACTTGCGAAGGACAGGACAGGAAGAGCTCGGAAGTAGAGAGTGGTTTCAAAAGAAGAATATTTATACCGACTAAAATAACATTTCCACCGGGTGGTCATTTATGTAATACCCTCGCCTAGTCTACTAATAACCTCTCTTCACAAGAATGTGTGCTTTCCTTTCGACTTGTCTAAGATGCCCAGATGTTTTGAAAGAGAAGAACCGAGTTTCGCCACGTCCATACTATATTTAAAAATCTGACGAAATTTGAATATATTTAAAGCTGAATTAGATGAGTAATTCAAATCAGTAGGCGTGGTATCCAATGCACTGTACGAAAAATAAGTTACGCTACTATCCTCTTATGTTGAAGCGAATGGTATGTGTACATTTCGGCTTTTAGCAGTAGTTCTAATTCAATAATATTTGTAATAATACTCCACCCGTTCCAAAATACGGTATAGGAACAGATATTCCACGATGTGCCACAATATGGTATAGGTATGTTAAATTTTGAAGAATCAGATGGTTAGGCTGTTTGTAAGTCTTTGCTACAATGGCTTTAACAATTTGATACTTTTAATGCATTGTGTTCCACATTATTCTGTACGTATTGACAATTTCATTACAGCTGTCTTAATGGCGCCCTTCTTTAAAGTACAATTCCGGGGTGCGCGGGCAAAGAGAGTTAAGTCCACCATCCTCAAAAATTGAGATGTGTCCATAGAGTTATAAATAAAAATGTTCTATACATTTGTGTTAAGTCCAGTAAGTCATATTCAGAAACGTATGGTAGTTATGGATGTGTGCCTCATGGGTTCATCCATCTCTAAAGCTATGTTGGGCTGGTATAGTGTGTTAAGTCACTCTAATTCTCAGTAACGAGAAAGTGGACTTAACTCTCTTTGCCCGCGCACCCCGGAATTTTCCTTTAGAGTAAAAATTGTAGATGACACTACGGCATTCGGCTATTATTTTGCTTTGGAGTTTATACCCACATTTGCCTCGGTAATGGGTGTGTTTACTTGTCCTGGATCGCCACATCTGATGACCACTTGACGGACGTCCATACTCAGTTCTGTATCTTGTTTACTTTGCAAAGCCTGCAGTACGCAACGCGCAGCGAACGCCTGACTGGATGATGGACCGCTTCACTACTGCACACACAATAATATTATACCACTTCTCAGATGCGCACGCGCAATAAAGCCGAGCAATATTCCTGAGGCTAAACCCATATTACGGAACCGAGGGAGTAACAATAATTAGTAGCAGATTGAGTAACTTAGTAGGCCTAGTAGTCTGAAAAGACAGATAAAATAGCCTATGTTAGTCTACACTAGGATAATCATTTTACAATTTGGGGCTGATTTCTTTCTTTGCTTGTGCCATAGATACTAACGCAAGTATTTGACCATGTATGCTTTCACCAGAATATATGATCTGAGGCTCCCAAGTTCAAAAATTCAATTTTATAAAAAGTCTTCCAGAACAGGTTAACTCGAAACGAAATGCTGTATTCTAGTCATACGTTTTCTGAGCATGGGACAAGAAGTACGTAGACTTACCTTCCCTTGCTACTACTCCATTTACAAAATAATACAATATTACATAGATTTACCGTCTGTTCCAGCAGCATTCAGTGGCTGTTGTCGGATGGCCAAGCATGTGCACATTTCCAGTTTGTTGATAATGGTGTTACGAACTGACAACAAGCCTAATAATAAAATGATCTAAACAGCTTAAAATGTGTACAATAACTAAACTTCCTTCAATAAGTTTTATGGTTTTCCGACTTTCAAAACTTTTCAACAAATGAGCTATTGTGGTATTTCATACTTAGATATCTACTACGTCTATTTGAAATTTTTCTTCGTTAAAAAAAAGTGTAAAGGTTAGTTCTAAGGCCCGGATTTTACATTCTTATCTTTCGTATTCCATATGGCTTTAGCTAAACCATACCGATTTAGCCGTTGGACAACCCCGGTGCTGTTGAGACAATTTTGTAACATGCATATGAGTATAATTTGGTGTACTCCCACCTACGTCTAGGTCTTCCAAGGAGTATTTTGCCTTCGGATGTCCTTTCAATTGTTTTAGATATGACTTTTCTCCCCCATGCGCGCATCATGTCCAGTCCATTTGATACGCCATGATTTAAATTATCTTAAATATATTCGGTGATTACGAACCTCGTCATTATGCATTTTTCTCTCCAGTCACCGTTTTCATCTCTCTTACGTCCGAATACTTTACCAAAACAGTTGGTATTAAGCAAAAACACAAACAAGTACTTTAGCTTTTTTTAAAATAGTGGGAAGTAAGTGTGTGTAGTTTATTAATAAATTTATTAATTTAATTTTGCATATTTCGTATGTATGTGATCCATAGATAATCCCTCTCCCGATAGATCGTGGCCCTGTAAGGCGACGTGAGTCGCTTAAATGTCCTTAAAAGGGAGAGGTAAAACTAATATAAAGAAAGAAAGAGAGAGAGGAAAAAATTGCATACTTAAAAGGGATCATATGCGGTTATATTCTATATGCAAAACAAAAAAAAAAAAAAAACAAAGCAAACAAATGAGGACGGGTAGAAGTTCTTCACAATTCTCAAAAGTCTGTAATATTACAATAATGGCTACTAAAATTCTTTGTTTGGCTATTGCCTTCAGATTTGGAATATCTTACCTTCTCTTCCACAAAACTAAGCTAAATTCTAATCCTGAGTTTGTTAGTTGTTAGCCTATGTCTGTTACTTTTTCATAACCGATATGCCAGAATTGGTCATGGAAGCCACCATTAAAGGCTGTAGTTATCTGCCATCTGCCTATGGTAGATGACCCAACGGTCGAGTCTTAGGTCTAGTCCCTCCAGGGATGTAGCACCACAGAGTTTAGATATGCCAGAATATGAAGCGAGAAAATCCCCATATTGGATTACTATAAACACTAAAGAGAGTTAACTGCAACACAGGAAAAATTCTGTAAATATCAATCAGATTTTATCAATAACAAAATACAATTTGATATTTGTTTTGCACAAAGTGTAAGCTCATGCAACTTGTCCCACGCTCGTAAGTATCCTGCGTAAGTTCTTGACTGATTTCCGAGAAACGACACTTCACGGTTGGACGACTGTGATGCAACCTCTCGGCAAACAAGAGTTTATATTTCAGCGGAGCGGAGCAGAAAAATTGCAATGCTACAGTTCTAGCTTGTACTGTATAATACAGGATTATTCACATACGAGATTTGAAACCAGCGAACTTGAACGCTTGGGGAGTTTGAAATGTTCTGACACATTATTTACAGGCCGGGACTAGATGTGAACAAAAAAGCACTGTTTAATAAAACTGAAGTTTGCTTTATGGTTACCCTAATAATCATATTAATTTATATTACTTTGAAAGTTAATAAATTTGCTTTAATTAATTAAGTTAGACGTAATTATATAATGGCAAAGTGATATGTTTTTTTTTCTCTCTCTCTTTCGTAGATTTACTCTCCCTTTATGCGGCCCAGGCGCGACCTGTCGGGAGAGGAATGAATTATGGGTCACAACTTAGACAGACATACTTTTCTGACCAGACAAGGATATGGAGGGCCTCCCCGGATGAGTGATCAGCCCAATGCCGGGGCCACCTCCGACACAACGCGAACACAGAGGACGAGACACACCATTCACACCACACTCACTCCAAACAAGGCGAGGATGGGATGAAGATGATAATTATGGCTAGATGATATCCGGGGACCACAAGGGCCCAAAGTTACCAGACATTTGTCCCACAGGTGAGGAAAAACCCAGAACTACGCAACTTGTCCCGACCAAGATTCGAACCCGGACCTGCTGCGTGAGAGGACCGATCAGGATTATACTCATATTAAAATTATGCACATATTCTTGGACAGAAAAACAATATTATTTCAAACGGAGAGGAAAATTAGATATAACCCTTGTAGAGCCGATTCATTATTGATATACGTAATCAACTGAAATCATCAGTGGGCTGTAAGTCTGAAATCAATGAGAAAAATTCAGTGGTATAGATGGTTTTGTGAATGACAATTTTAACGTGTGGCTGAAACATCCTCTCATTTTAAATAAAGTAATACTCCCATTGTTCTTATAACTCTGTATAATTCTTTTACGATAAAGAATTTATACGTCAATAGCAGTGAAAAAGGTTAAGAAAATGCAACACCACTGAAACTTCATAAATATTTCTGGGGTTCAATAAAAATGTAAAAAAAAAATAAATAAATAAAGGTACACGGAAACAATGCAATCTAAACAAACTAAAAAGTAATTTAATTACTATTGTAATGATTAGGGGGCGGATTTCTATGACCTAAAAAATAGGATATATGCATGCATTTATGACCTAAAAAACATTAAAATATGACCAATAAAATTTAAAATATGACTTTACCACTTACACATTATGTATACTTTTTAGAGTTTCATTACAATTAATTTGATCAAAATATGTTAATTATTT
Organism: Ectobius pallidus; assembly: GCA_964059195.1. Taxonomy (NCBI): domain Eukaryota; kingdom Metazoa; phylum Arthropoda; class Insecta; order Blattodea; family Ectobiidae; genus Ectobius; species Ectobius pallidus. The sequence goes on from CAXKWD010000003.1 coordinate 41,859,495, forward strand.
AAAATATATGTAAATTCTCAAAAAGTATCAGTACAGTATAAGGCAAGATTGACAAAATATGATACGAAACTTAAAAATTTCTTTAATATGCACACAAATATGCCAAAAATATGACCTAAATATGCAGATTCATACTAAATATGCTACAATAGTTGAAATTTTCCTAAATACAGTATGCAGTTATATGCACAATAAAAGCCGTTCCATTTTCACCAGGATGCTTGGAATCGGGTTTAAATTAGTCGGAAACCTGAAATAATGCAAAGGGGAAAAATATGACATGTAATAGAAATCCGCCCCCTGGTAATGATTATGTAATTGTAGGCTTCCGCGGCCGGAGTTGGCAATAAGACCGTCTTGGCTTTTTAGCTTTGGAGGAAGCAACTGTTTCTTCCAGTAATAATGGTCCCATAGTTAAGCCACTTATTACTACTTACACTTATTACTACATGAACCTTTCGGGCACACGGCAGAAATACGACTAAAATGGAAAGATGAAATGGATTTCCGTCCAACCGTCTTGAGGTGTTGACTCTACGTGTGTATGCAAACTTCTGTACGGATCAGGCCGCCTTGACGAAATTAACTGACATGTGTTTGTAGCTTAACAGAATTTGAGGAATTAAAAAGACAGAGCAAGTACACAGCTTTTTCATCTTCCCACATGGTGACGACAGAAAAGACGAAAATGAAAAATAAATATTTGAAGAGTAGGAACTTGTTACGTCATTTTAAATGATGGAACCACTGTGTATTATTTGTAAATGCCTGCTTTTATGCAGTTCAGAAACTCTTATCTTCTCGTCTTCTGTCCAGAAAACTAAAAATAAAAAATCTATAAGACAATTATCCTGCCGGTTGTAGACTTATTAATACAGATGTGATACATGGTCGCTTACTCTTCGGAAAGAACATAATCTGAGAGTATTCCAAAACAGGGTGCTTAGGAAAATATTTGGGCCTAAGAAAGATGAAAATGGGGACTGGAGAAAACTGCATAACGACGAGCTTCATAACCTGTACTCGTCACAGGATATAGTAAGGGTAATTAAATCACGGATGATGAAATGGGCTGGACATGTTGCACGCATGGGGAAGAAGAGAGCTATCTAAAAAATATTGACTGGGAGACCCGAAGGAAGCCTAGGTGGGAGAACAGTATTAGGATAGATTTAAGAGAAGTAGGATTTGAGAGGGATGGTTGGATGGAGTTAGCACAGAATAGGGTTGATTGGCGGGCTCAGGTAAGCGCGGTAATGAACCTTCGGGTTCCATACAATAGATAATATTCCTTTAGCTTGCTTAGGAATTGTCTATTGCCACTGAGTAAGTAAGTAAGTATATTATTTGTAATTTCTGCTACAAAATTGAATTCAAAGTGTCCCTCAAAAACTTCTAAATTCGCGGGAGTTAAAACCTAGCTTCCGTCTGCAGACTGAAAAGTAGGGAATGCGAATTAAAAACACGGCAGAGTTTAAACATGGCGGCAGGTCGAGTGGATTGCCCCGGGGGAAGGTTAGGTCCTTGTTATGAACCGGAAGGGCGATGGACCAGTGCATCACTGACACTTCCCTCGGCTCTGCATACAGGCTCCAGAGTGTGTAGTCATAGCAACAGAAGAGATGGCGACGAATAGTCCCGTCTCTTGCCATGCGACCAGCAAAGGGACCCAAACACAACAATCATTTTATGCAATATATGTTTACTCTGAAGAGGCTATCATTAAAATACTCCGGGACACTGTTGTCGCAATCCAGGACACAAGAGACGGAAATACACGCCAGTTATTGGAATCCAAACACGTGACCTTCAGAATCATGACTCAGTCTGTCGTGTTCAGCAGTTCGGAACTGGTCTCACAGGCTGTTAAAAAAGACATGTTCATTTATATGACATGTGGAATTCATGGAGTGTGTAAATAGGTTTGTTTTCTAGTAATTATAAACACAATAGCAAGGAAGAACATTGTCTATTTCCTCAGTTAAACGGTGAATCACAGCGCTCTGTTAGCATTCTTCCCGATATATTACAATGTTCGCAATTGCAGTACGTTACTGAAGATAAAAAAACTGGTAAACTTTAACTTCATTTGGCAGCAAAAAAAAAAAAAAAGTAATCTGACAGCCATAGGCGTAACCAGGCCGACCATATTGGGGGGGGGGGGGTTATAACATCCGCGGGATCTCCCCCGGAAAATTTTAAAAATTAAGATGCAAAATAACGAGTTTTAAGCTTCCGGGGCATACCCCTGGAACATTTTTAAAATTAAGACGCAAAATAACGAGTTTTAAGCTTCCCACACTTTATACTTGTATTAAGTAATTTATGGGCAGACTTAAAAAAATTATATAATTTTCCTTTTTTTAATCAATGGGGGGGGGGTTCAAACCCTCAAAAAAAACCCTCGGTACGCCTATGCTGACAGCTACCGTAATTTTCACAAGGCCTATATCTAAGTTACAATTTATTACCATTTTCAGTGAAACAGAAACATTTTTTTTATTATTATATGGATGTGAGACATGGCCGCTTACTGACCAGGAAGAATATAATCTGAGAGTGTTCGAAAACAGGGTGCTTAGGAAAATATTTGGGCCTGAGAGATGAAAATGGGGACTGGAGAAAACTACATAACGACGAGCTTCATGACCTGTACTCTTCACCGGATATAGGAAGGGTATTAAATCGCGGATGAAATGGGCTGGACATGTTGCGCGCATGGGGGAGGAAAGACGCATCTCAGAAGTATTCACTGTAAGATCTGAAGGGAAAAGACCATGTGGAAGACATAGACGTAGGTGGGAGGACAATATTAGGATGATTGGATAGAGTTATCCCAGAATAGGGTTGAATGGCGGACACAGGTAAGCGCGGTAATGAACCTTCGGGTTCCATAAAATAGATAATATTCCTTTAACTTGATGAGGAATTGTCTATTGCTATTGAGTAAGTAAGTAGGCTATATAACAAGAAGTGGTTAACTTTTATACACTGATGTGCCGTTCGTCTGATATAATCTCAACCGATATTAAAGTTTCTAAGCTATTATTATTTATCTCAATTTCCGAATATCGAATGAAAAATACAATCTATGCTCTCTGAAATATGAGCACATAATATTTCTTTATTCTTATTAATTTTTAGGCAAATTTATTTTTTATCAAACTATAAAAAGTAAAGCAACATCATAATTTATGATGAGTATAAAAGACAGCTGCATACAAAATGTTAATGCAGAAACTTAAAAAATAATGTTTCTGAGTAGCAAAGAATATTTAAAAAATCTTAAGTGAAACTCACATAACTTCCTCTGCCCGAATAAAGCTCTTCTCTTAGTAGGCCTATAAATCTATAATATATTGTTTTACATTCTCTTCGTGTAAATTGCTTGTAAAAATGACGAGAATGTCGTTATCACATCATATTGCATCCCCGAAAGATACTTAACCTAAATGAAATATGATTAATGCACTCACGTAACTTTCTTTACTGTAAGCATGGCCAATACATCTTTCTCATTTCACATTTTGATATAGAATAAAATCAGGTAAACTGATATAACCAAGTGCCAGTATGTTTTTTTAATCAGTGATACACGCAATTATGATAGGCCCATGCATAAAAGTTATTTTTGTAATAGATGTCCGAGTTAACTCCAAAAACAAAATGTGCTGGCAATAATAATAATGATGCAATAGACCTACGATTCGCTAATATCTCTGTTTCAATTTAAAGCAGCCTTAAAGGTTATGAATGAATAATAAGCATATGAAATCTATCTGTCAGGAATTACATTAGGTATATTGCTGCATAGGAACGATAAGAAAAATACTCACAGTAAAATATAGCCTAATGTAAATATCGGTAGTCTACATAACCATAGAATACACATTATAATATCAATATGCAACGGCTAGTTGTTATAAATCGTTTATTTAAGTTATTATTTAGCCACACTGACATCGTTATGAAGAAACAAATCAATGAAGGTTGCTAACAATATGAATAAACGATTGGCAATTTGTTAAGTTTTTTTAATACATTGTGGGCCTTGAAAGAATATTGATTACAAAATTAATATTGATATACGCGTTACTTCGGTACCGATCAACCAATTTGGCCCTAATTCAATAGGCTTGTACCCAAAAACGTCATAAATTCGTATACCAAGTTTCAAGAAAATCCGATAAAGCGTATTTGAGTTATCCACGCCTTTGTGATATATTACCATAAAAAGGCACTAAATTGGGCATTATTCCGGTACCGCCCAACCGATCTGGTCCAATATCAATAGACATCTTCCCATGGACATTATAAATAGGTATTCCAAGTTTCATGAAAATCCGATAAAGCGTATGTGAGTTATGGCGCCTTTAAAATATACACTAAATTGGGTTTTACTCCGGTACCGGTGAACCGAGTTGGTCCAATTTCAATAGGGTTCTTCCCATGGACATTATAAACGCGTATACCAAGTTTCATTAAAATTCGATAAAGCGTATTTGAGTTAGAGCGCGTACAGACACACGGACGGACGGACGGACGGACAGACATTTTTCGTCCCCCACACAATCTCATAAAGTACCATACTGGCACTTAATAAGATTCCATATTGGAAAGAGCGCGTATTCATTTGTTTTAACCTGATGCATAGCTTGATTGTTCACTAGGCAAAATTGAATTCTGACAAACAGTTGGGGGCTTATGACTGCCCTCCAGAGTTTTTTTTCGACAAAATATTTCAAATAAAGTTTTAGCTCTTTGTGCACGCACCTCATGTACATTTTTTTAAACAAGAGTCTACGGTCATAAATCCCAATATAATATGTACGGTAACCTGTTAAAATTCATCCACTGATATGAAAGTTATATGTAGCCTATCCTGAAATTCTTTAGCCCCCTCAAAATATTTTTAAAGTCAAAACTCTACACTCCATGAGGAGAGGGGCCTACTATTCGATTAGCTGCGCCATCTAACTTATTACTTCATCGGTAGATGACAAGATTTGGATATGCATGTGGTTTTCTTGACTGAAGCCGCGTTCAAAATCACACACATCCAATGATAGACCGAGGCTATTTTCAAAGTATCGTATTAATTTTCATTCTTGTTCAAGTTTCTTTTGGATAATTCTTGATATTATATTACAATGTTGGATATAATATATAATCTTTCTATACTTTTCGCACGATATAGCAACTATCCAGTAACTTATGTCAGCTGGTTTGGTTTGATAACTGATTTACGTTGTGCTTTATACGAAAATGGGAACTGGAGAAACCTGCATAACGACGAGCTTCATAATCTGTACTCTCGACCGTATATAGTAAGGATAATTAAATCACGGATGAAATGGGCTGGACATGTTGCACGAAAGGGGGAGGAAAGACATATCTCAAAAATATTGACTGAGAGACCCGAAGGAAAAAGACCACTTGGAAGACCTATACGTACATGGGAGGACAATATTAGGATAGATTTAAGGGGAGTACGATTTGCGACGGATGTTGGAGATAGCACAGAATAGGGTTGAATGGCGGCCTCAGGTAAGATCGGCAATGAACCTCCGGGTTCCATAAAATAGATAATAATCATTTAGCCTGCTTAGGAATTGTCTATTGCCATTGAGTAAGTAAGTAAAGCTAAAAGGAAATGAGTTTTGGTAAAATATGAGAAAGAATAGGTTCCGACACTTAATTAAGAAAAAGAAATAACGTATCAGTTTGAGTGATCTGTAAAGAAGAATGTCTCTGAGCGAGAGGCCTGTAAGCAAGTGTTATGATTATGAATGGTGACATTCCAGGAAATTTATGAAAGGGCAAGGATACTCGTATGTCTGGGATATTCTTACCGACTTCGAGATATAACCCCCAGGTATTTCTGTGATTAAGCCGACTCTTTCCTTGAAATTGTGGTTGTCCTTTCCAGAACTGACAAGGAAAAGATGCTGTCTGATATGTTATCTAAAAACCTACGTCAGCAGACGAAAACACATCCTACCCCTGAATTAAAAACCCCTCCTTTGAAAGTGACCCTACCGTAACATTTTACAGCATTAAATTGAAGAAATATTGTGCACAAAAATCTAGAAGACATGTTCTTCTAAGCACATAAGTTACTATTACACGTTTATTGCACGTAAGTACTAAATATTCCTATGGTAGAAATAAAAAACTTCACATTTTAGATTCAATAATCATTAGTCATGTAAGAAATATTTTAAGGTCTAAAGCCATAACAGTCAGGCTATTTCCAGAAGAAATTATTTTACGAAATTTTCACCCTACTTGATTCAATAACTGCTAACCACAAGTATCTTTGAATTTTTTTTCCAAAGAAGTTAGCGGTTTATGTGAGTTAAATAAAAAGAATCACAAAATTGATGCTACTTGGGGGGGGGGGGGGGGGGGGCTTCGAGGGTAGGAAAAAAGGATTTTTTAAAATATTATTTTCCTTTGTAGTAGGCCCTTTCTTCTATAATTTGGTGAACAATTTTTTAGTGTAAGTGCGTGTTATATTTTCTTAATTATTGCCATGAACATTCGAGTGTAACCTGCTTGTTCTCTTTAAATTCGTAAGCTTGTCACTAGTTTTCCGAGCAATTTTTACAAGAGTTTACATCATAATTCAACAGTCTTACGATACTGTAAAATACTGAATTTGCAGGTGAACAATTTGAACAGTAAGACGTGCTAGCACTGATTTGCAGCCCATTTCCTAAAAGAATATTTAGTTCGGTAAAATTAAAATGTTCATGATGTTCTGTAAAAAATCATACGTATTTTTAAAAGACTTTACAAAGATTTTAGGGCATGTTTTAAACGTGGGTTCTCCTCATAATTCAACAAATGACTTACTAAATAATTCAAATAATTTAAACGCTGTCAGACTGTATAAAATTCGTGTGACTTACTAAATAACTCATACGCTGTTAGAAACAGTTACAGTATATATTTCGAAACTTATTTTTAAATTAAATAATACAGAACTAATATACATTAGCCGAATAGAAAATATTTTCTTAAGTTTTCACTGCTTAGAGCAGGTATGGGCAACCTTTGGAAAGATGCGGGCTAAACTTAACGATATTTATGAAGTTACGGGCCGTAGGTAATAGGTAGTTGTGAAAAAGCTTGAGCTTGAACTTGAGAAACAAGATAATCAATGTTGGCATCAATCCCACTAATACACAAGCGATACTTTGATTTAGGCCTATTAAAGCATTTTGTTTTATTGCTGACCGGAAGGAACACCCTCGTAGTTCAGGTTTTTGTTTCCTCCCTCTCATTCTCTTGTTGGCGAGAACCGAAAATATTTACTTTTTCGAGCGCGATTTTAAAATGTTCCGCGGGCCGGATCAAAAGTCGGGGCGGGCCACATCCGGCCCGCGGGCCGGGCGTTGCCCATATATGGCTTAGAGCGAGAAAACTGTGACTTTTTCCACCGTACACGAAAACCAGTACTACTTAAATAATATTCTCGGAGTATTATAATATAATGAATGAATAAAAGATAGTCTGTAGGCCTACTCTCTTCAGTCCTTCCAATAAATTTACTAATATACTACAGACATGTATGCTAATTTACCTGCGGAAATACGTCAACTGGCAGCGTCACATCCACTCATAAACCGAAGCTTCGTCACCCTCCTCAAGGCTGTATCTGCCATCCACGTGGCTTCTAACACACGCTAATTAGGGCATTATTATCCTTATCGTTGCCACACTCCATATCACCATTTGCTACCAGGTTCAATCACAGTCATTTCCGAGCGTGCATTTTCTCCTTTCATCAAATGTTGTTTCTAACATGCCCGTGCGCATTATTATGTAAATGTGTCTGTACTAAGTCGAACAAGTAACGCAACTTACTGAAAAATGGGAATATGGGAGAAAATTTCCTCCTAGTCCGGGAATGGAAATAGTGGCCTTCGGCCTTCCGTATCGATGCTCTACCAATTGAGCTAGTCGAAGTTCTGGACACAGTGATAAGCAGGACCCGGATTTTGATGACATGTCATCTTTTAACTGATACATCACGGATGTTGCCCACTAGTGCAGACATTCTGATCATGACTCCTACATTATAAAAATAGTAATTGTTAAGGTCATTTTTGGTCGTTTCCCCCCATTTTTTTAGTTTTAGGTCATTTTTAAAAATTTATTCAATGTAATTATCTGATCAATTTTTGACCATTTTACGGTCTTTTTTTTCCTCGATTTCATACTTTAGGGAGTTTCAAAATTTGTAAGTCCTTATCTTCCCATTTAGTGTTGTTTCTTGCATTACATACACTGTTTGTGCATATGCTTACATTCAATAGCCTACCAACGGAACTCTAAATATCCGGGCCCTGGTGAGTAAATCTTTCTTCTATGAATACCCTTTAAGATAGATCTCATTGAAAGACATTTACATCACAGAGGCCTTTACAGTAGGGCTTACTACCACGCACATCAGTTTAGTGATTCTATGAACGGGTTCCCACTTTTATTGTTCAGTACTATACAAGATGTAATTGCTGCTTCTATCGACATCACTTGAGAACATTTAAGAGAAAGATTCCTCTGATACTGGGACCTGAACTCGGGTAAATTACGGGTAATCACAGAAGAAAGATTCCATTTAGCAGACTCAGTTAGTTGGTAGAGCGTTGGCAAGGAAAGCCAGAGACCCTGGCGCGGTTCGAGTGAATAGCCTACTAAAATAACACTGACGCCTATATTAGCTTTGCTATGCCTCAGATTTCAAGGTTTAGTAATTTATAGGATTCCATTTTTCCTTAAAGTGGAGTCCAGATGGGTCTAGTTTCAGATGTAATCTTCAATTCGTTTTCAGAGGAGTAAAAAGAACTGAAGATGGCAATATCGTATGCCGAAACGCATATGGACTTCACTTTAAGGAAAAATGGAATTCACACCAATTTTAATCAAATGCTCTTTTAAAGACTGCCAAACATTGTTTCGATGATATTTTATATACAGTTGGTGCCATTTTAAGAAGGCCTCCTCCCAAACCATCGTCTATTTAAAAAAAGAATATAAAGGCGTTGTTCCCTAATCCGAAAATCTGCACAGACTTTGACACCGACAAAGAACAGGTGCTCTGGTAGTCGCGTGACTTTCCCCAGTATTGCCGCTCTCATACACTATTTCTTAAGTAAAGTAAGTGCTGTTGTACGTATTTGGCAACGCTGTACTGGAATGCAGGCAAGAGTGAATGCGCCTAATTACCTTTCTATTCACTGTTTGACAGGTCGAAGAGGATTAGGGTGGCGGCAGATGGAGGAAGTTCTTGGGAAAAGAGTCTTTAAAAAGTAACACCCACTATATTATGTGTTTATTTTAGTTGTATTTTAATTTATTTTAGTTTGGATCCAGATAAGACAGTAAAGTTAAGGGTATAAAGGTTGTGTGTTTTATCAAGATTTTAAACGGTACGATTCGTCTGAAAATTTTTGGTAACGCTAAACCAAGCTGACCTAGACTCTGTGGCAATGTTCTGTTACAAAATACCTCACTTTAGTTGGCGCCTATTGTCTGCTTCGATAGGAGTTCGATGAACAAAAACCACGTGAGCATCGCGTTAAAGAGGTGCTACTGTGTGAGACAGGACATAAATCTTGCGAATTGGCATTGTACCCAGTGGGGTCATTGCAATATTGTTCTGCTCTGTATTTTTACTCTCCACATTGCACCCACATAGTCCTCACAAAATATAGTGACTCCCCAGCAAATCAAAACCGCAAGCTGCTATTAATAAACGGGTCTAGAAATTATCGCTTTCACACTGTCATCAAACTATTTGCGGAATGGAAGAGTTAGCTCTTACGTAACCATATAACTGTATGGGACTATCTCGACCACAGTGCATAAAGTATTTTCCAAATGTTATGTCTTCATTTCTTTTTCATGGAATGACGTTTTTCTCCTTTTCTCCATTTACCTTCTCTGTCACTTCTTCTGTCCTGGTGTTCTGGTGTTAAGGAGGCTCATACACTAGAAAATATGTTTTTTAAAAGTTTTATCGTTTCATCGTTTGAGCAGGGGTTACGAAAAACAAAGGTCTAAAGTTTGATAAGCATATTTGAAGGAATGTGTGGGTATTTTTCCTATTCACGTTTATTTGTTTAATTAGCCTCAGAAATGTTATTTTTAACTTAACTCATAAAATGGAAATGTTATTAATCATTTGTTAAATCTGGGTAATATGCATATTTACCGGGTATTGCAGATAATAAATAGCACTAATATGTACAATACCCGGTAACTTAGTCATACTATTAAGCGCAATAGCACAATCGGCGGTGATTGCATACCAACACACCTATCAAAATAACAGTAGTAAGAATACAAATTAATATGAGGGCCTATTCTATCTTGTAGCCTGTTCTTAGAAAATAAATATCATTTTGAATTAAAGAGGTAGTTGTGAAGTGGAGTTTTGCAATTTTCTAAACTGTAACTTGTTTTTGTGAATTTTAGCTGAAATGGGCACGAATATTTTATTATTTAAACCACTTAAAAATATTTTCTTGACATGACATTCCAGATGACCAGAAAAATCCAGAATAAGAAAGGCATGCACTATTTTGACCAATTAATTAATAATTACCATAACAAAACAACTGAAATTAAAAAGTTTAATATGTGATTTTGTAATATGTTTAAGGAGTCTTTTAGTATGTTCCGGCAAAGTTTTTGCACAGCAAGCTCCATTATGCCAAGCACCTTAAATGTGTTTATGGAACATAAATGCGAAAGACATCTGACTAATTACTGATCACCTGAGTGAAATGACATTATGGTCCAGACAAAAAGAGAAAAATTTTAAGCCATTTTAGGCACTTAGAAACAATTTTTCCTAATTTTTTACTGCAACTACGTCTACTTCATTTTATGAGCTTTAAAACAAGCCCTATATAATTAGTATCGAAGGGGGTGCATGTGGAGGTTCCTTTGTAACAAATAACAGGTATTTGGTTACCCCCGGCTGATTATTATGTGGGAACTAGTTTATAACAATAGACATTACATTTAAATAACGTGATAATTCGAAGACTGCGCCATCAATATAACAGTATTCAAATGACTTGTAAATGGACGCACCTGATGCAAAACTAGTTGCTAAGGTCAAGGAAGAGTGCAGACCTTGAGAATAAAGAAATCATAGTGAGGTGAACTCGTTTTCAGAAATCCCCCATCACTCTCGGACCCACAGATCTTTTGCAGCATCATTCTGTATATAAGTTACGGCAGTTAGTTGTCAATAAACATAAAATTAACAAATATTACTAAACTATTTTATGGAACCCAGAGGTTCACTGCCGGGCTTACATGAGCTCGCCATTCAACCCTATTCTGTGCTGACTCCACCCAACCATCCCTCGCAAATCCTACTTCCCTTAAATCTATTCTAAAACTTTCCTTCCATTTACAAGTCTAGGTCTTCCAAGTGGTCTTTTCCCTTCGGTTCTTCCAGTCAATATTTTTTACATAAGTTATGTCTTTCCTCCCTCATACGTGCAGCATGATCAGTCCTTTTCATCCTCAGTGATTTAATTACCCTTACTACAGTGAGTCCCACGCAAGAGATGGCCAATGACGCGGGTTTCTGTGTCGCGGCGGGCACAGCTCCAACTCCCGAGCGATCGGGTGAAATATCTACGCTAATAAAGCCGCGATCTGTGTAATGATTCAGGTTCTCACATTTACCGTTAACATTACAATGAAAATAACCACGTACCTCATCACAAGAGATGTTGGACATGCTCTCCTCTTGAATACGCACAACACTGGAACCTTTTAAAGGAATTTTCTTTCGCGCGCGTAAGTTCAGCTTCCGAGATAGAGTTAATTTCTCTTGTGATACTGTCTAAGTTTTTCTAACAATAGCCTATGTGACTATTACTTATGGGGGAACTTGAAAAATAAAGTGTATAGGTCAATTCCTCACACATTAGAACATTAGAAGAGAAATTAACTCTATTTCGGAATCTGAACTTACGCGCGCGAAAGAAAATTTCCTAAAAAGGTGCCAGTATTGTGTGGATGCAAGAGAAAAACATTTCCAACATCTCTTGTGATGAGGTACGTGGTTATTTTCATTGTAATGTTAACTGTAAATGTGAGAACCTGAATCATTGCACCGATCGCGGCTTTATTAGCGTAGATATTTCACCCGATCGCCCGGGAGTTGGAGCCGTGCCCGCTGCGACGCAGAAACCCGCGTAATTGGCCAACTCTTGCGTGGGACTCGTGTATATTCGGTGAAGAGTACAGGTTACAAAGCTCCTCATTATGCAGTTTTCTCCACTCCCCGTTTCATCTCACAGGTTATGATCTACTGAAGAGCAAGGAACCATGTCTCACATCCATACAATACAACCGGCAGGATAATTAACTATCTTATAAATTTTTATTTTTAGATTTTCTGACAGAAGGCGAGAAGACTAAAGTTTCTGAATTGCATAAAACTAGCATTTCCTGATTTTAGCTGAAACTTTACTTCTGTCTTACTATTATTTGCATCCGTAATTTTTGCTCCCAGATGTTTAAATTTCTCCACTTTTTCCAATGCTTTATCTGCTATATTCTAATGTTATGTAGCGTATATGATAATTTTTATGTTTCAATTACCATATACTTAGTTTTTCGGCATTAATTTCCAAATAAACATTCCTGCAAGCATCGAAAATAATTTCCGCCTTTCCCTCGATTGTTTATGTCATCACCCCAACAGACAAACATCATCTGCATAAGCTAAAACCGGGTGAATGCCATTTAATTTTAAGCCTATCTTGTTTTCTTGCACATTCCTAATGGCATATTCCAAAGCGAAATTAAGAAGTAAAGGCGATAATGCATCTCCTTGCTTCAAGTCAGTTTAAAGGCAAACCTATCTGATACAAGTTTCCCTGCCCTAACTCTGCTCAAGGTTTTATTTAGACATATTTTGATCGGCCTATCTTATCTTGTTGGTATCCCAAACTCAATGAAGGTATTGTACAATTTGTCTCGCCTAATTGAATCATATATATATATTATCGAGGCCCTGTAAGGCCCGGGCGGCTTGGGTCGCTTAAGATAAAGAAAGAAAGAAATATATATTTTAAATCTATGAATAGCTGGTGAACACATTTATTATATTCGCACCTAGGAGTGCTACAGACTATTACTATTTAAACTTGTTTCATATGAATACCGACCTTTTTAACGATGTCGAATATACGAGAAGACAGAAGGACGAGAGAACGTAAAAATGTCTTAGGAATTCTCACAGGAAAAAATCGCAAATCAATGAAAAAACTGATTCCCCTCTTAAAAAGATGCACTGTGCACCAAACAGTATTTTGTGTGTAGGATCATTTCTAAGTAAGCTTGCTATAAAGTCAGATGGCTCGAAATGGCACGAGATCCCAAGTCATAAGTGTACCACTTATCAGAGAATTGAATTGCCAATTTATCGATAAAGGAAATCTCGAACACCTGGCGCCTGAAATGTGTAATTCATTAGATAAAATTCCATCTACTGTACTTTGTTTACACGACATAACGTATTAAAATGACGTGTTTTATAATGCAATTTATTTAAGCCAGTAAGACTAAAAGAAATCTCTCCTATTTATTTATTTCTTATCGTGGTCATTAAGCGGGTTCAAACAAACGTGGCTGAAGGATAAGAACTTCCGAAAAGGAATTAAAGACAATGGTCCCTAGTCGTGGATCTACGGCCGTTAAAACCTCAGAGAATTTTTCATGTTATGACGATCTCCTTTCCTAGATCTGCTGCTTACACTCTTACCAACTCCACTTGCACCCATAAATTAGTGAACAGCAACTTAATTAGTTGTAAGCAGACAGACCACAACTTTCTCAATTCCAAGAAGCATTTACCCTATTCCAGCTAAATACAAAGAAGCCGATCACATTGTGGACTCGAATCAATGCACAATGACTTCCAACTTTGTAGTGATTAGTATTGTCCACAGTGAATACTTCAATTTAGAAATAAATAAAAAATAAATCTACACACACTATTTGGCCGTGAGTGCCGCATGCTGATCACATGTCCCCCAATCCTGCCATCTGCCTATAATAGATGATGCAGCGGTCGGGTGGTAAGCCTTGACCCTTCAGGGTCGGAGTTTAGTTTTTAGAGGCTATCCCAAAACGTGTACATAAGCAGTATAGATTTCTGGATTAGGGAACAATGTTATTGTATTCTTTTGTGGAAAAACAATGACATGGGATGAAGTTGTCTAACATAGAATCCACTTTACGCCAATACAGCATGTCTGGGAAAAATTTCTGGCAGTTTGACTCCTTCCCATTTCTTTTACACACAAAGGCTTATTCTTTCTTTCTCGTGCACGAGAGACCAAAAAATAAAACTATGGAATTTGACTTGACAATTAAAATACAGAATTGCATTACCTCTGGAAGTATGTGCTGGAATTCAGATAAGACCATAGGATGGATTCTGCTAAGCCTGGAGTCCTGGTACTAACGTGCGTTTGGTAATATCGTTCAGGTATTTAGTATTTCCGCAAATATATACTATAATATCGATGTTATGTTGCATGTAATACAGTCCCTCTTGCAGCTTGTAATTGACACCTCGTTCCCGCTCAAGTAACAGCCATGAGAGACGCAGAGCTATCGATGGCCGATATTTTAAAAAACATCGATGTTTTCATGTAGATGATCGATGTTTTCTACATCGATAGAAAACAAAAGATGTTTTTGCTATATCCATGTTTCTCCCCGACATCGGTGTTTTAAAATATTTACAGTACGAAAATAAGGTTAATAGACCTATCTTAATTCTAAAAGTAATAAGTGTTCCCTATACAGGTCATGGAGGCCCAGAGTGTTCCAGAAGGTTGATTCTCCCAGATTTTAGACATTCGGCGCATGAAGGTGGTAAGGTTGTCAGCCTCAGTGGCGTACCAAGGGGGGTGCGAACGGGGCGGCCGCACCGGGCGCCGTAAAGAAGGGGCGCCAAAATTGAAAAACATATTTTTTTAGCTTAAGAAAAAATAATTTTTCAGACAAAATATAAGGTTTCATTGGTCAATTTTTTTTTATTACTTTATTAAATACTGCAGTAATGTTATTTAGAAATGAAATAAACGTTTCGTTTTAAACTATTTATAGACAATACGAAATAGCTGTGGGCGCCGAGCACACAGGAAAAGTTTATGGCGTAATTTAGCAATTTTATCTTCTTTTTTTTTTCAAACAAACTAACCTCATAGTACTTACAGTTTTATTTCATTCATATTTTTCTCTTTATAATGTGTTAAAGTAACATACTGCTTATTAAAAATAAATAATTGTGAACATTAAACTGTGTTTAAATTAAACTGTGTTTAAATTAAACTTTGAACCTTTTAGTGCTAGGGGGCGACTACCATCTAATTAGCCCTGGGCGCCAAGTAGCCTTGGTACGCCACTGGTCAGCCTTACGCATCGGCCGCCTTTACCCCCAGGATTACTCCTGGTACTCATTTCTGTTAGGGGCTGAGTCGACCCCAGGGCTATAGTGCCACCAGAAGGTTTAGGCCAGTTGAAAAACTGCAACGACCTCATCGGGGATCGAACCCGCGGTTTGTAGCGCAGCGCCTCATCCACTACGCCATTGGTTCTAAGATATAATTTCATTTACAGTAGCCTAATTTCCCATAACATCGATGTCTTTAAAATACAGTTTTCATGGAAATATTTATTATAGATTCAATGTTAAGACAACTTCTCATATCATAGTCTTTTTTTCTACAGATGAAGACAATAGCATTATTCCCTAACCCGAAAATCTATACTAGATTATGTTGAGGGTAGCCTCTTTGCTATCTCCTAATATAGCGGCTATTTCTTTTCTTTGTGATTTCTTAATTGAAATATTTACTGTGAACAATACTGATCACTACACAGCTAGAAATCATTCTAAATTTGTGTCTGGTACACAAGACGACCAGCTTCTTTGTAAAGTAGCTAGAACAGGGCAAATATTAATTGGAACCGAGGAAGTTAGGATCTGTCTGCTTACAACTAATTCAGTTGCAATTCACTGATTGACAGGTCGTGGGAAGAGGATAAAATAGTGTAAGCAGCAGTTCTAGGAAAAGAGATCTTCATAACATGAAAAATTCTGTATGGCGTAGAAAACTGCAACTCGGAATTATGGTCGAGTTACGCGTACAGGCACACAGACAAAACAGATAAATAAGCATTCATGAACCACAGATTATTGTCTCTGTTGGATACAACTTGTCTGTCTGTGAGGTAGACCACTAGGGCAATCAGTCATAGGAGAGAGGTTCCATCTGGCACTGTGAATTGAGCTCCGGCTTAGCTCAGTTGATAGAGCATTGGCGCGAATAGCCAAAGGTCCTGGGTTCAAATCCCAGGGCCGGAGGAATTTTTCTCCTATAATATTCTCACGTAGACAAAAGATTTCGCATTGTACTAGTAAGCTTATAATGAATGGAAACTGTAGTAAATCTCTATACAATCAGTATTTATGATCGTTGTTTTTGTTGAGGATCGCTATTTAAAATAACTCCCCGGTCGATTTCTATTCCCAGAACCTCCGGAAAGTAATAGTGGTAGAACTGCTGTTAGAAGTAGAAGCAGCAGTAATAACTAATATTAACAATAAAATCGGGTTCTGTTTTCTTGAGTAATTCCGCAAATATTTAAGGGAAGGTTTTAGTTATGTTTTTGTTGTGAACGAAATGTAAAGGAATCTTAAGTGGAATGGTAGTATGTTGCCAGTGCGAAACATTCATCCTCCCCTGCCCCCTCCTTCCAAAAAAGAAATGCTAAAGCACAAGGAAGGACGAATGGACCGATTGAACGAAGATGGGTATACAGTACGGAGACAACAGCATGGGGAGCCCCGGGGAGCGGAGGGGGATTGCGGGGAGGGTCACACATTCCACTAGTGGCTCGCCTACAGCCCCTTCCCCTCTCGCCCCGGCCTCCGCAACTAAAGAATTGGTTTCCCTCATCCTTTGCCCACAATACACAACTTCAGGATTTCCCTTCTTCTACACTTAGACACCTAAACATCGAACACGGAAAGAAATATTGTGCTGAATACTGTAAATCATAGAAAAAGATGCTGTTTCTAAACAACGAACGAACTTCAATCCTCACTACCTTGTTACGTCCATCTCCATAGTTTAACCAATACATGCTTAACAACAGCATATAATCACAATTTCCTTCAAAGCAAACCAGTAAACTTTAACTAGATAACTTGCTACTTACAACTGTATCATTAAAATTGAACTGTACTTACTCTTTGAAGGGGAGATTCCTTGTCCCTTACGCCGTGGCATGTCCGAATATGACGTCACACCCAAGATTATAGCAACAAGGTGTTAAAAAAACAAACAGAAGAAAAACAAAGCAATGTCCTTTCATGTACTATGTAAGGTAACAGAAAACACTCCACAACACATGAATTAAAAACACCTCCTTCTCTCCCCCTCCTCATCCGCCACCCTCACGAAATAACTCACTGTCTCACTATCACTAACTCTTCATCTCATCTTGATCAACATGTTTCGGAATGGTGCTAATTTACACTCCGACAGCAGGGATTTCCCCATGTTTTACACAGTACACTATCTTCATATACACTGCACTACACCTTGATTCACTCCCCTATACATTTTGTTTGAGGGACAGGTTACGTTCGCAGCAACACTGGGTCGTTTGACTGCTGCCTGGCTGCTTAGGATATTCCTTTCGTTTCTCCTCCACGCACTTGCAATCCGCCACACTGCTACTCCCTCTCTCTCATTCTCCCCACCACGATCGTTTGTTTCCGTCCTGTATACGTTCTCTCGTAGAGACTCTCTCTGCCTCTCCCCCCGAACATCGTCCTTCGTACTCTTCACAGAATGACGTCAGAGATCCAGCAGCAGCAGGAACTTGACACCCCAATGGCCCCTGAGGCAGCAACAGGCGTGACAATCCATAGCAAACGCCATCTTGCGGAAAGATGCGGAACCCGTTGCCAAGTTGCAGCATCCGAGACTGCTCCTTTACTAACGCTCTGTAATGCTGAATTGGACTATTTTTGTTTATTCGTTGCAATGTCATAACTTAAACTAAAACCGCGATTGTAACGTTTATACAGTAAACAGCGTAAATGCCAATTCAGTGCATGAAATGAATTACTCATACTCATTCTAACCTGATGCCAAGATGGAATCAAAGCTTTGAAATCCCGGCCTGGGTGGTGCAGTGAGTACCGTGCTGCTTTCTGTGCTCAAGGTGTGGGTTCGATCCTGGCCCAGGTCGATGGCACTTACGCGTGTACAAATGTGACATGTCCATTTAACCAACCAAAAATGAAAATGTAGCCTATAAGTGTTCCCTGTACAAATCATGGAGGCAGGATATCAGGACGGCGAGGCTTCCAGATTTCGAGACATTCGGCACATGGAACTGGTAAGGTTGTCATCCTTATGCAGCGGCCGCCTTTTTGTCCAGGATGGCTCATGGTACTCATTTCTGTTAAAAGCGAGTTGACTATTCGGATTAAGCCAATAGAAAAAAATCCCTAAACCTCATCAGAGATCGAACTCGCGACCTTCCGGTTTGCTTCAACCAACTGCACCACGCGGCATACCCCAACCAAAATTGAAAAGGGAGAAAGAAATGATAAAAACTAGTAATTTAATCTAATAATTAAACTTCGTTTTTACACGAAAGAAACAGATTTTCAGCAAACTTTATTTGGAATATTTTCTGAATGTTTTTGTTTAATTTTAGAAATTTTATTCAGGTCAAGTTTACGCATGTCCGGACTGGACCTTCGGGAGTATCGGGAATTTTCCCGGTGGGTCAGTCCTCTTCATAGCTGATTTTAAAAATCTGTTTATTAATTAATACCGTTCACAGCAAGAAAATAATTTATAACGCATATTATTTGCACAGAGAGATCCTGCGATACTGTCAGATATGCAAAAACCTCATAAAGCTCACAATACCACTAGCTCCTGTCAACTGGACCTTATGTAGTGGATTCCACGTTAAGACTTCTTCCCACACTACAGTTTTTCTACAAAATAATTCAACAGTATTGTTCTCTTAATCTGAAAATCTGTACTGATTATGTGCAGGTTTTGGGATAGCCTCTTCGCAGTCTCCTAATAATGAAGCACTTACTTCTCTTTAAGAGTTCTGAATTGAAGTATTTATTGTGAATAGTACTAATTATTACATAGCTGAAGTACTTCTACATTTGTGTGAGATCCACAAGATAATCAGCTTCTTTATACTGTAGCTTGGATAGGGCAAATTTTTCCCGGAACTGAGAAAGTTAGGTTCTGTCTGCTGACAGCTAATTGAGTTGCCGTTCACTGTTTGACAGGTCTAAGGGGAGTCTGTGAAGTAACAAAAGAGGTAATCTTAGTACGAAACATCTAACTTAATAAGATTTTCAGCCTTTGTACTAGTAAAATTTCATTACCACATATAACGTATTATGTCCGAATATGAAAGACTTAGGAGATATGGAACGTTTCACACAAGTATCACACTATTATTCAAAATAATTAAAATAGTATTTGTAACTAAAATTATCACATAACTTATGATCTAAAATATGTTGGATTACTTGAGCATGTTTGTTTGTATCTGGCATTAAGCAAGCATAAGAAATCTTAAATAGTGAATTATAAAGCTCGCTAACATCAAGTTAGGTTAAAAGTGAAACACTTTTTTTGTGTATGATTAAATATAACTTATGTTTAAGCAGGCGTTGAAGAGTATTTCATTTAAATAAGGTATAAATCACACCTATATCCATTGCTATAAATAGTAAGCAATTATTTCGCTCTTGTCCATTGGTGAACATGTCATACATTTTTTACCTTTAAAGTTACCATACACAAAGTCTGTAATTATGACTAATATGTGTAAGTTTCAGTTTAAAGTCTTTTTTATAACTTACACCACTTGGTTTTATCTTGAATGCTGAGCTGTATTGTTTTTGTGACGTTATCTCGTTCCAAAATCCACAATTTCTTTCGTATTCGGCACTTGTCGTCGTTAATGGTTTATATTTAGATGAGATGCATTTCGACCCAAATTTAACGTGTCATCTTCACTCAATGTTGAGCTGATGTTCTGCTGTGTATACCAACTGTGCCCTATGGTGAGTAACCCGTCAGCCACCAAAGGGCACAGTTGGTATACACAGCAGAACATCAGCTGAACATTGACCGAAGATGACACGTTAAATTTGTGTCGAAATGCATCTCATCTAAATATTAACCATTAACGATGAAAAGTGCCGAATACGAAAGAAATTGTGGATTTTGGAACGAGATAACGTCACAAAAACAATACAACTCAGCATTCAAGATAAAACTAAGTGGTGTAAGTTATAAAAAAGACTTTAAACTGAAACTTACACATATTAGTCATAATTACAGACTTTGTGTATGGTAACTTTAAAGGTAAAAAATGTATGACATATTCACCAATGGACAAGAGCGAAATAATTGCTTACTATTTATAGCATTGGATATAGGTGTGATTTATACCTTATTTAAATGAAATACTCTTCAATGCCTGCTTCGACATAAGTTATATTTAATCATACACAAAAAAGTGTTTCACTTTTAACCTAACTTGATGTTAGCGAGCTTTATAATTCACTTTTTAAGATTTCTTATGCTTGCTTAGTGCCAGATACAAACAAAAATGCTCAAGTAATCCAACATATTTTAGATCATAAGTTATGTGATAATTTTAGTTACAAATACTATTTTATTCTATTAATAATAGTTCACTTAACTTGTATTTTAATTATTTTGAATAATAGTGTGATACTTGTGTGAAACGTTCCATGCCAATTATCTTGAATGTAATTACTTTTATATATAACAATATAGAATGATCATAACTCATCTAATTTACACTTTACAAAAACTGTAAAATTATTATATAAACATTTGCTTATACAAAATGTGGTAATGAAATTTTACTAGTACAAAGGCTGAAAATCTTATTAAGTTATATGATATAATTGTATTAGTTGATATCAATGTTAGCATGAAACATTCTGTATGTATGAATTTTAATGTAAAGTTGACATTCTTATGTTACTTCGGGTTTAATCCAGTTTTGGCATTTAATGACGATAAAAGAGTGTAAAAATGGTGAAGAAATGACACAAAATTTTAAAATAATTACCTATAAATTTTCCATTATGCCTTATGTTTAGTTTTTTAGGCAACTAATTGTTAAACGCAATTTAATGGATGACAGTGCGTTAAATATGAATTTACAATATAAACCATACTTATTTTAGTACTAAAGAAGTAGGCTGAGTAAATTTACACTTCTTGGACACCCTTAGAAAAAAAAAAAAAAAATCTTTCTGACCTGGCATGCCCATCAAATTGCCTCTAACAAATATATGCCATTTAAAATTAAAGAAAAAATAATTCTTTACTGCCACAAGACAATCTGCTAAAGTGTTTATAATAAACCTGAATTAAAATGAACTAGGAAGACTTGGCGGAGATTCTCAAATAAAAATTAATGTCTGTTTTCTAAAAGTAACGATTTGTACATGGAAAAGCTCCTCTCTGCCTCCAATGAAACGTGACCTAAAAGTGCCGAAAATGACCTAAAACTGCTAAAAATGCAATTATATAAAATTGCCAAAAAATTACGAAAAATGCAAAATAATGGAAAAACAAATTGCCCTTATTTCACCAATTATTTAATGATTCACATTTACATATATTCGAGCTATCTTTTAAACTGCATGTAAAAAGATGCAAAATCATCATATGCCTTGCCCTAATGATACAGTATATATGCCATAGGACACAGCTTTAGGTGTAAGCAAACTGTCCAAATCATGTGATGTCAAGGACATTTTTGTAGAATAAGTTATACTGTTTCCAACAAATATTACACATATTCTATTAATACTTTTTTGAAAATTTAGATAGCTTATAGGCCTACACTGCTTTCGGTCAGATTTATCAGCTTGCTTCAGTAAAATCAACACTCCGAATTCCCTACATTGTCCAGTAATTAAAAGTATAAATTTCACAAAAAAAAAAAAATCAGATGAGCTACCTCGAGTTATGAGAATACAAAAGACAAACAGATTATGTATTTCATAATATGCAAGAATGAATTTTACTTCTACACGATAAGCAAAATGCTACTACTGTAGGTCTGTTAAGCAAATGAACTGTAGTAAATAACCCCCATGTCAATTCTCTTTTGTTACTATCATTATCAAGGAACGGACGTGCTGTCGTATGCAAATTTGCAGAGAAAAGAAATGGAGAGGAAGAGATGGCTACTACAACAAGGCATTGCCTTTAGATTCTGATGATAATGATATCATTATTATTATGATTGTTATTATTATGGACATTTTATAATAGGCTACTACCCAGGCCAATTTTTCACCAGTCTATCCCTGAGTTGAAGTACCAAACCAAGAATTTTTATATGAAATGCGGTACATGATAAATGCAAAAATAGCTTACTTCAAAATATTTTTAACACTTAAGCTCATGAGAATATTATAGGAGAAAAATTCCTCCGGCACTGGGACTTGAACCATTAGGGCAATCAGTCATGGGAGAGAAGTTCCATCTGGCGCGGTGAATTGAGCTCCGGCTTAGCTCAGTTGGTAGAGCATTGGCGCGAATAGCCAAAGGTCCTGGGTTCAAGTCCCAGTGCCGGAGGAATTTTTCTCCTATAATATTCTCATGTAGTGTCCAACAGAGACAATAATCTGTGGCTCATGAATGCTTATATATCTGACTTAAGCTCATCTTTTACAAAATGTCTAATTTTAGCCTTAAAAAATCTTGCTGTCCGCCAAACAATTCCTGGACATAATGGTTAAAATCACATTTGATGACTGATAGATATAATAGCACTTCCAAGAACTGCGAATTGACTCCACTTTTACAAATTTGGGGAAAATATATGATAGACCTGATGAAAGAAACCATCCGATCAACAATCTAGTGACATTTACTGAGAATAATTTTTCAAGTTTACACTCGATTCAGAGATATTTCACTGAAGATTTCAGCAACATACTGTGTTGCCACCATCAAAGGATTTTGCACCTAAATATTAGAATAATGCGATGGCTTCAAATTCGAAGCAGTTGAGACAGAATGTTCTGACTCAAAAAAAAAAAAAAACTTGATAATATTTATGTGAGAACAGAAGTGAGTCCTAAAAAATCCAGAAATAGTTTAGCACAGAAGTCTGGTTTTCACAAACATCAGTATAAGGGGATTTAAATGTTCGAAGCTCTGTCCATTCAGAATTTGTATGTCATCAGTAGAGACGAGACTTTCATGCACTATAAAATTGCGAAATATGCATGCATTCATGCATTATCAAACCATGAAACATGCACTATCAAGGGAAAAATACACTAAAATATGCACTAACATTTATGGCCCAATATGAAATTTTTTAGTACACTTTCTCTGAAATTATAATAGATCGCTTTTAGAACATTTAGCTGGAGGCATAGTAAAATCACAGAACAGACAATCACACTAACCACTGGACACACTGTAAAGATACTGCAGGTTTCCCGAGCCCCGACAAAGTACAATGCACCCCAAGTGTGGGCCGGAAATAGATGGGGGTGGACAAAGGCAAGGTCAAATTCCTTTTCGCACATCTCGCACCACTTCACAAACGTCTGTAAAAATGGGTAATAAAAATCGAAGATAGGGAAACTTTGCCACGATGTCACTTTCTTGAAAACCCAGAAAACATGCATTTAAACTGAATATAATGTATATTATATGCATGATTTAGCCAAAAATGCCCTAAATATGCTTTATGCATGTTTTTTCCTCCAAAAAGGTCAAAACATGCAAACATGCACGGAAAAAGTATGCATATTTGGAACCAGAAAGTAATGACATGGGTAAGTACTCAGTTTGAGCTATGTCCTAAGTTCTCATAAAAACATGCATTTGCATGAAAGTCTCGTCTCTAGTCATCAGATATACATAGATCATAAGCATTTTAAACATCTATTTTAAGAAATTCGAACACATACTAAAACATTCTTTTTTCATTTAGATAGTTTATCTGAATATTTGGCAAGAGATAGAAGTAGCGGCGAGAGCTAAAAATTGTCACTCCAGACCAGTTGCCTTTGCCTGGTCTCGGCCGCATGCTATGGACGGTGTAGTTTGAAAGTTTCACCTTTGGTTTGCACTGTACCTATAATAATCTAAACTAAACTCCGTGGCGCCATGTCTGTGAAAACCAGCATCAAGTCTAGAGGTAAGAGCTTTTGATTGCTAATAAAGTGGTGCTATATTAGATTTTTGGTACGGCCAAGGGGAATTAAATTTTAAGTTTAGGGACTAACCTGGTAACTATACATTAGTAAATCACTCCCTCGTATAATCTCATTGGGATACCATAGCTCTTTTCAATAAGAGCCCCAGCTGGTCTTCACATCAATTCAGGAGGGGATACCACAAAGCCAGATAGGGTAGTGGTGGATTGGGCATAGATCCTACAAAATACATAAAATAACATTCTTTTATACTATCAACCAAGAGGAGTAATAAAAATTTATTTGATACAGATGAGATCAATATGGAACCAGTATTGGCAATATGAATACAGATAATGATATCATTTTTCCACTCAAATCATGTTTTTTTTTGTTTTTGTTTTAAATGTACCACACAAAAGTAAAACAATTAGCCTAGTACAAACAGATTTTTCTCATACAAGTAGAAAAATATACCAATATTGATGACTGAAGAAGAGCTGGTAAATATTAATTTTGATTATATCTTTAAAAATGGATATTTAATATGGTTTGAAATAGAACAATACATCACTTATAAGGTGGAAAATTGTTTAAGAATTACCAAATAATAATGCCTGTAATGATGTTATATTAATAGCGATTTGACAGGCTTTCAGTTAAAACAATCATCTGGTTTGTTTCATGGATCAATACATCGGTTTTAATGGTACTAGTGAGTTATCATAGTTTTATTAACATATCCCAATTATTATAGACCACTGGCAAGAAGATCTTATCAGTACCATTCATTCAATCTTATTATGAATCATTTAAGTTGGTATTATGCAATCAGTAAACTAATCACAAATTGAGGGGTCTATTAGCAAGCCCGGCAATCTCCATTTTAAAGAAAATAGACATGCAAACTTCTAACGCAAGTTCATGCATTTCCTGGTACATATTTAAGGTATGTGTTGCAAAAACGACTAGCCACATAAGGGATGAACTCACATTTGCAACATATACACTAAATATGTACCAGGAAATGCACTAACTTTTGTTAGAAGTTTGCATCCCTACCATTTATCAAAATGGAGATTGCCAGCTTTGCTAATAGACCCCCTCAATTGTAGCTCAACTAACTTTTCGACAGACGGGTAATATGACTACGGTGCATGCCGCTTATTGTGATCACTTCGGGGTGCAGTTATTTCAATTTGGCACAGAGCACACAAGTTCTTATAATGAAGAGAAGCAATTATACAGTGTATGCTAATATAGGTTTCCTTTAAGGGGGTAGATATTGCTTAAAGCACTGAAATAAAGACCACAGTTAATGTTTCTTTCCTTAGTATACATGGTTCTTATAAAACTGTAGATTAATGCATTGAAGACCAATCTTCTACAAACATACTAACATCATTTTCAAATTTTTAACATGTATTAATTATTCATGCCATGTCAGAATTTAAGAGTTTTTCTCTGATTTTTTCATGTTCTCTTTACAATTTTAAAGCTTAAGAATAGATTTAAAAAAAAAAAATAATAAATATATAAAAAAAAAAAGACCATCAAGTTTGTAGATAAAAAGGTAATTTTTACTATGTTAAAATTTATGCAACAGATTTTCAAGGTATTTTAAGCAGGTAATTTTTACGATGTTTAAATTCATGCAACAGATTTTCAAGGTATTTTAAGTCCCAAATTATTTTTTTATAGGCAAAATATTTAAAGGAGAGATCGTTATGGTTATTTTTGCAAATTAAATGTGTAACACTTTGCACAAAAATTAGTTAATGAAAATGCAGTTTATGGGAAAAGTGCATTCAAAGTGCAAAATTAATTTACATAGGTAGAAGGTAGTTTGACTGCCTGCATGGTCTCGTGGTCAGCATTGCTGGCTACAGATTTGCAGGCCTGGGTTAGATCCTCGGATTTTTCCAAGGCAAGGAGGTCTGGAACAGGGTGCACTCAGCCTCATGTTTCAAATTGAGCTACTTAATAGAGAAGTAAGAGAATCCAGTCATGGAAGCCACCATTATCAACCGTAGGTTTCATACCCCCTAATCCCGCCATCTGTCTATGGTAGATGACACAGCAATTGGGTGGTAGGCCTAGTCCCTTCATGGATATACCACCAAAGAGTTTTAGATGATAGCTATTTACAGCGAAGTAAGTATTCTGCATTTAAATTCACAACTATAATAATAATAATAATGCAGATATTTAAATAATTTCTGTACCAAAATGAAACTAAAAAGTAAGTGCATATTTTAAAAATTATCTTGAAAAGTAAGTTTTTAAGGAGGTAAGCTGTACTTATCGCCTTAAACCATTTTGTACATGAGATTGGTCCTGCAAACAATGTTATGTTTTATGTCAATTTTGAAATAACTTGTTTTGCACAGAAAGACTTCACACAAGTAAAGTTTACTCTGGCTACCACGGTATATGATTCTAATAAACCATATTAAATATATAGTTTTAAAGAGAAGTTCCATTTAAGGAATATAGATAATTATGAGAGGACATGAAAAGAATTTGATCCAATTATAGAAACTGTTGCTAATAAGATTAGTCCATACATCTTTACACATTCAATTACAAAATGTAAAAAATATCAGCGGAAAAAGGACGACTACATATATGCAAGATGTTTCATTCTCTATACCTAATATATATATCAGCTGCTATGTGGATTTAGTTTTGGTCCTTATATACTGTACAGTAATATTGAAATTAATAAAACATTTAACTAAAACAGATCTAATATAATCAGATTTTTTTTATCCAAGCTAAGACCACAAAGTTACTTTCCATATTGCCACAATAAAATAAAACCAGACTAGATTTTCTAATAAGGGATGTACCTAAGGTCAAATACTAATGAGCTATATTGTAAGCATGTTTATTGTGATCTTGATCTTGCTAGTCAATCCCATGCATTACTTTCAGTCGGCCGACCAGATAAACCCACGAGACATACATAACTACATATAAAGTGACTGTGTGAAACATGATATGGATCAAATGGCCTCTTGTAGAGCACCATTGATGACTTGTGAAAAAAATGATTGAATTCGTTAAAATTTCCGTGTACAGCACAATTAGGGCAGGTGTTGAATTATTCTGGTAATGAGGGTCATGCAACTGTTAGGACTGGCTCAACCTTTCTGAGAGCCGCTAGGTTGGCTCTGGTTCCCTTTTGCTAGGGTTTAGAAGATGGAGTGAGCTTGCTAAGAGTCATCCCATCTATTGTTCAACAAGAACTTGATAGCTAATGCTTGGAGATGCCACCTAAACTAAACTAAACTCCGTGGCGCTACATCCCTGGAGGGACTTGGTCTAACACCCGACCGCTGCATCATCTACCACAGGCAGATGGCAGGAATTGGGGGGCATGTGGTCAGCATGCCAACACCCACGGCCGTTAATGGTGGTTTTCATGACCAGAGCCGCTGCTTCTCTATCAAGTAGCTCCTCAATTTGAATCACGAGGCTGAGTGCCCCCCCCGCCAGACCTCCCTACTTCAGAAAAATCCGAGAAGGTACTGGGAATCGAACCTGGGCCGACGGATCTGTAGTCAGCGACGCTAACCACAAGACCACGCTGGCGGTCATTGGAGATGCCACCTTTGTGCATTAAACGGAAGAGTAACTGATTTCTGAATGCACGTGTATGAAAGTTTAAAAATGGAGCTGCTGCCCCCTTCAGTTATTACGCTATATAACATACTTTCAAACTTCATATTCTTTATAGTGGTTACACTACTTTCTTTCTTTCTTTCTTCTTCTTTTTAAAATTTTTTTTATTCTAGTATTTTGACCATGTTTATGTGGCCTTAACTTAAATCTCACAATGAATGTTCCCATGAGACTGGCTCCTGTATCATCCAAGCCACAATTGAATATGTTAATGGCACTGGCAGATAAATACAGCTTTGCATGGGAATGACTCATATCGCTGGAGAGTTTGAGGTCAGGTACATCCTTTGAAAGGGCTTGTGTGTAGAATGTGACAATTTAGAGTTACTATCCAGTGCAGCAATAATCAATCATTCATGAAAATGAATCAGCATTATGTACTTTAACTATTTCTTTTATACATAAACTGTACCTAGCTGTTTATCATGTTCTAATACAAGCCCATCCAACTGCAAATACCTACAATTAACATACAAAAACGTCAGTATAAACATACTTCTTGGAGGCTTTATTTCATTATATATTGTTGTGCACAGGCCAATGTTTAAAATGGCTGACCTAACAACAGCACAACTGGATTACATTTCGTGCTTTCATTATAAT
The DNA here is from genome assembly GCA_964059195.1 of Ectobius pallidus. Classification (NCBI taxonomy): domain Eukaryota; kingdom Metazoa; phylum Arthropoda; class Insecta; order Blattodea; family Ectobiidae; genus Ectobius; species Ectobius pallidus. The sequence goes on from CAXKWD010000003.1 coordinate 41,888,110, forward strand.
GATTCTTACTCACATAGTCTCTGATTTGATGGGCATACTCGTAAAGTATTTTAGGGCTTCACTGAAGATTAAAAAAATTTAAAAGAAAAACTCAAATCTATTATACCAAATATGCTATAATGGAATTTATGCCATATTGCATACACCAAAGAAAAGGTATGTATAAAGTTTAAGTCTCTAGTTTTAAAATCGAGGAAATATTCTTTAGTACCTCCACTATTAAACTATGTGGAAATGAATCTGACTCATCACAGATATTCATTACTTCCGTAGTGGCAAATGGCACCCTCTGATCTTTTCCACCACCCTCTTGAAGTTGCCAGTCCGAGCCTGGATGGTGCACTGTAACCTCCATACTTGGTTAGGTTATTCAGATGAAAATTGCAGATCAAAACCAGAATCATACTTCAGGTAGAAGGGGTACCAAGAGCAGGGGAGAGAGGGTGAGAGAAAATTAAGATTTACACACTTGCATTATGGCATCCAGCCAGATCCAGACTTAAAAGATAATTCCAAACAGTCAAAATAATAGTAAATTTGCTGGAATTTAAAGTGTCAAAGAAAAATTGAGCTTCTTAAGACGTAATTTATCTTAATCTTCATCAAAACCCTTGGTATTCTAAGTATGCCTCTGTCATACTACTATTTTTCACAAATTTAATACTATTATGTTATTTTGGACAAGTTAACCAGTAAGTGGCTACAGTTTGATTACTTTCATAAGACAAATGTAATTCAATAATACAGTACTGATGGGCATAAAAATACTACAGTTAAGTAAAAGCTGATTCACACTTCTCATCAAGATCTTGCAGAAATTATAAGGGAGACTTTTTTTCCCTTCCATCAGTTTCTTAACACATTTGCTTCCACACATGCCATTTAAGAAAAGCCAGCACTTGCCCCTCTTAATAGGGATAGGCTAGTACATAACAGGCTAGTGTTACATAATATTTTATTCAATGAAGAATCATAGATAGATTAATCCTGTCTGGTAGTTCAAGTGAGGCAGAGAATGAATTTGTCACAGGAAATGAAACAGCAGATTGTGTTAAGCTGCGTCTCCATTGATATACATTTAGCACCAACATGTTGCAGTTAACATATGTTAAATGTTTAACATCAACTTGTTGACGTATACAAGTCAAGTGGTTTGCCAATTAACAACTGTCTCCACTACAATGTTATGGGTTAACATGTGTTGGCGCAGTTACGAACAGAAATTAATGAATAATAAATAACATTCAAAAAGAAAATGCATCTGAAGAGGGCAGCCAACATTACAAAATAAAAGTAATTTTATATACTCGTTATTATCTTCTTGTTAACTGTCTATGACTTTCTTAAATACTAATTTTGTATAGATGTCTTGATCTTTTCAAAATAACTATCACATTTTTCAACAATGGAGTATGCCATAAAAAATAATTTTAAAAGTAGATGCAATACTATTGAGAACCCTGATATACCAAATACTCACATAATACAAAATGGATGCCGGTAATATTGAGGAAGCTGTCGACTGCTTATCGTGTACACGGAAATTCCCGAACCACAGACGATTAAGCTGGCGATCGCTTTTTGTTTCCCGGAAATTCCCGAAACAAAGCCGATATCGACCGACTAGTCAATTGACTTGACATGTTGTCCATTTTCTCTGGAAAACAAATTAACATCTGAAAATGTTAAGTGCAACACGCTGGGTTTGCATGTCAAGTCAATTGGAACGTGAAATTGCAATATACATGTCAATATCAACTTGTTAATATTGACATGTTGGTGTTAAATATATATCAATGGAGACGCAGCTTTACAGAATTGCTACACTCTTCCAACTTGGAATCTCTGTATTTTGTGCCTTTGTCGCCAGTTTTTTGTGAAAATATTGGTCTAAAAGAAATTGTAAATTTTGTTTTAGTATGTGAAAAGACCAATTTGTACATGGTTCAAGTAATTGATGCAGCGCCATAGCAATTCAACAAATATTCCATGTATCGTTGAAGAGTTCCAGTAACCTTAGTGAAAGGAAAAAGCCTCTCTCCATCCTGGAGTATGTGATACTGGGTTCCAAACACTGAAGTTCTACTAAAACTCTTCCTGAAGTGAAGTGAAAAATTGTATAAGATAATTTCATAGTTTTTTGTTATTATTATTATTATAGAAAAACTGAATTAATTGAAGTAGTGCAAATCAGTGAATTTTAAAATGGTCATTTAAAAACCATGGTTTGGAGTATAAGACCTGGCAGGTAGTGGTAGTAAATGTGTCAAGTTATTGCTGACTGAGGAAGTTCCACTAACAGATGAGTACAAAGTAACTGAGAATATGTTACAAAAATAATGAATAATTGTACAGATAGGAGCTGCAAGACTGTGTGCATTATGTAATACCAACTACAGTAGAACCTCTTTTTTACACTTTTATGGAGACCAACAAAAACTGGATGAAACTGAGGGAAAATGTAAATTAGGGGAAAACTTTATTTCCTGAGAACTATAAGAGACCTGGAAAAATTAAAGAAAGGTAAATGCAAGGGGCTTTTAGCAACACGACTATAAGAAAATTGAAAGGGTTGATGATATAACTTAAGATATTTTCCTGGACTTCTAAAAAAGTAGCTGTTTGGAGGAACTAGATGTTTCAGGGCCAATCCGAGGCTCCATTGTCAAGGGAATAAAGTGCTGGGACTGGTTGTTGTTCTTTTACATGGATGGGGGCAGCAAGGTGTGTTTGCATTGGAGAGAAGACTGTGGAAACTGACCAATCAGGAGTTGGAATCAAATGAGAGCCAGATGATGTTAGGATGTGAAGAACACGGTCCAAATCACATTACCTATTATCATCTAGCCTAATTTTATTTTATACATTCCGGCTCATGATTGGTCAGTTTTCACAATCCTCTTTCCCATTCTGAATGCTCTAGTTGCCCTACACCCCCATAACCAGCCAGTTCTTGCACTTCATTCACGTTGACAATGGAGCCCAGATCTGTACCGAAACAGTTTCTCCAAACAACTATTAGGTTAGAAGCCTAGGAAAGTATCTCAAATTATCAGCACCAGGAAAGTTCAAAGCACATTTTAATGTTATAACTGCCACGAAAATATGCGAGGGAGATTCAAATGAAAATCACAATTAATTTTTTATGATTATTTTACTGCAGGAAGAATGTTTGCTTGTACATTATTTTTCTACTTAGGCCCCTCCTAGTTCAACGCACTTAAGCCATCGGATAGGAAGTGCTTCGATACCACGTGAGAGAAATGCTTTTGGTTGACGCTGTAGCCACTCATGCAATGTCAACTGGATGTCTTCATCAGACTTGAACTTCTGCCCTCCATGGTGATCCTTTAATGAAACAAAGATGTAGAAATCTGATGGACCTAAATCTGGCAATTATGGCAGATGTCGACGGTTTTCATTGTTGCGCGAGGAGCAATGAGGATGGGTGTTATCACGTTGAAGCAAAACACCTGTACTCAGCAATCTCCTTCGCTTTGGCACTATCGGATTTCCACATCTTTGGCCCATTAAAGGAACACCTTGGAGGGCAGAAGTTCAAGTCTTATGAAGACGTCCAATCGGCGGTGCATGAGTGGCTACAGTGTCAACCAAAAGAATATTTCTCATGCAGTATCAAAGAACTTCCTATCCGATGGCTTAAGTGTATTGAACTAGGAGGGGACTAAGTAGAAAAATAACGTACAAGCAAACATTCTTCCTGCAGTAAAATAGTGGGAAAAAATTAATTGCGCTTTACATTCGATTCTCCCTCATAGAACGTGGGAATGTAAATGGAGGGTTCTACTGTATTTTTATGCAGGGTGTAATGGTAATCATCTCTGAATTTGTAAGAATGCGCTCAAAGTGAAAGGGGTCAGATAGCAGTCTTGAGGAACAGGGTGAACCAACACAAAAACATAAGAACTGCAAAATAAAATAAAATAACATAATCAAGACCAAACATGAAGTAATACATGAAACTTACACATAAAAAGATAAAAAGTGAGGAAGACCACCATTTTACTAAGCTATCTGAAATTTCAGCTAAAAAGGAAGTTAACCTGGAGTGCATTAAGTCCAATTTTATAATGTACTCCTTTTACTTCTTTCCTTTGGTCAAACTGCCTTTTGCATAGAGCATAGTCATACAATCTGTAAGACTTATTTCAAAACCTATAATATTACAACATGTTATCTTTTTTTATCACACCATACAAAAACATTATAAAACATGCAATGGTACACAAGCCATACAAACATGTGATACAATTATAAATTACAAACAGAATGGGACTCACGTGCTTTGCTATAATTAAATATACCAGATAAAACAACAGTGTAATTCAAGTAAAAAAAGATCTATCTGTGAGGTCCCATCCTTATTTATAAATTCATCCCTAGCTACAGTTCAGATTTTCCCCACATACTGATCAATAAACAATAATTGGATCTTTGGCCTGGTTTCATACTAGAAGCTTAAGCAAAGGCTAAGATACTAAACATTAAGTTCCTTCTATTTTCACATTTGCTGGAAAGATGGGACCAACTAGCCAAAGCTGGGGATAACACATCCTGCCACAAAATTAGATAAGTAAGGCAAAATATTCCAAGAATTAACTAAAATGAACTATTAAGTTTACTGAGATTGGTCTATTTTAAGTTAAGCAAAAGGTTCGGATCAAATTAGATTAGTACCATTTTGAATGCATAAACTGATATAGCCCCCCTGCTACCTGGTAGAGGAGGTCATATTACTGATATAATTTAATAATATTCATTATTATTTTTATGTTTACATTTTAGTAAATTACATGATACTGAATATCCGGTCCAAGTTAAACTGAAATGTGCTCATGGTGGATCACGTGTTGAGAAAAATCACAACGTTTTGGCCCTATCCTCTGAACCTTCCTCAGGTGACTGGGAGGTCCGGAGGATAGGACTGAAACATTGTGATGATACTCAATACCTGATCCACCGTAAGCACATTTCATTTTAACTCTGACCAGATATACAGGACCAAACATGACAAGTCTACATGATACTGAATTATGCAGTTTAGGTTTATTGTAGCAGCTCGTAGAAACAACTGGAATATTCATAAATAACAGGTTTATCTGATTTTTATTTTACATTTTCAGTAAAGTATAAACAAATATTTATATTTCAGGTAGATTATAAAAATGGAGTTTTATATTTCAGGTACAAGTATCTCACAGTTAATTCTAATGGCAGTAATGTTTTATGCAATGGCAGGATAGTAATAACACTGGGGTATTGTTATGAGGTATGCTAATGAAAGGTACCCAAAAAATAACTATTTCCCATAATATTGATGGTGATAACAATATAACACAATGTCATTATCATCATATCTTAACTCTGTAAGCTTTGGCTATAATTCCTATGTAATTATGACAGCTGTACGATTATGTAAAAGTGATGGGATTTTCTTTTCTTTGCGATTTCTGAGGTAAAATATTTGTTGTTGAGAAAATCTCGACAACCTCTTCTTAAATACAGTCTAACTTGGATAATTTGAAACTGAAGGGACCAGCCCACCCCATAATTAATTAATTAATTAATTTGGTAGATTACCAAATTACAAGAAGATATTAAAATAACATTCCATGCTTTGACTGATAATTTTTAAATAACACCAGTCAAAGACAAATATTTTTACAATGGAACAAATTAGTGATTTTACCAGAGGGGGATGCCTAACTAGTCACTATCACAATAAAAATTGTAGTAAATAAGTGTATCATACCTCCCTGAAAACAGACCCTAATAAATGACCGTTTTTGTGTAAAAGATGAAATCCATCACAATAGGTTTTCCATAGAAGCAAAAATTAGAAGAAGTTAAAGTTCAGAGCAAAAATATCAGTAGATGTAGTAGTGACAAGTTTCTTTCTGTTCACTGCGCAACGACTAAGTAGTTACGGATGCTCTCAGCTCAGTAGACTATACAGAAGGAACCCAAGAAATTCATGCTCTGGCTACCAAGGGCAGTACTAGATGCAGTAACATGATTGCGTTCAAGCCCTCCACTAAAAGAGGCATTATAGTTTACCCTACTGTCCGATTTGAGACTCATAGCAGCTAGCCTGAAGACGTTGATGTGGAGAAGAAAACCATTTCTGAGCCTACCATTCCACATTACAAAAATGAATGTAGCGTTAACGAGATTTCTGGTTACTGGCCTAATGGTAGGGGTGAGAGGCGCAGTCCCAAAAAAATTACTTCAGTTTTGGGTTCCTTATGGATTGGACAAAGAACTTCTTTACACCACACCATTGCAGTCGCTGCAATGAGAGGATCAGTGACAATTTTAAGGAATAATTTATATAGTACTTAATATTATATTGTATTCATTTAATCTTCCCAAACTTTTATATCATACAAAACATTGTTATCATTTAATTGTAACTACCGTATTTTACGGACCACAAGACACACCTTTTTACCTTTAAAACAGAGCCTTAAAAGTTTCTTAAAGTGTGTCTTATGGTCCGTAAAAATACGGCACTTATACTTTGTCATTAGGCAGCCCTCGACTGGGGGAAGCTGTAAAATTAATAAATAAGTTAACAAGCTATCTATGGACAAAATGAACTGCTTCAAATGGGATGTGCAAGTTTTAAGCAGAATGAATACAGTAACTACTGACAATGGGTGGGGTGCCAAGCAGCCTTATAAGCACAGTGAATTGTTCACAGTCTGGCATTTTAAATATAAGTACTGTAAAAACAGACTACTGAAAATACAATAGATCTATATCTAGAGGAAATGCAGTCAAATTTATATGCCAGAAAACTACAAATTTTATTTTTTGTTTAGCAAAACTAAGATTTTATCCAACTATAAGAATTAAATATTTATGTAAATTTAACAGATTCAGTGAGTGGGAAATAATTACCCCTGTTAGGGATATACCATCCATATCCAGAGGTTGGTATGGTTCGAGCCAAAAGGGGGAAAATCCACCCTACAAATCATATACTGGATTAAATTGAGAAATAAAAGGCTTGCTTGATTCCTAAGCTAGTAGTGTGAAACCAGACCTTCAAGTACAGATATAAAAAATTAAAGGATTTTCTTCCACATAAGGCAATAACATTTCTATCTAAAAAAAAAAACAAAAGCTAATGATAAGCAATGCAAGCAGCTATCAACCTAATCTCTACAGTTAACAAGATAAATAGTATAAACTATTACAACTAGGGAAGCTGAAAAACATACTTCCTTCTATTAATTCTACATCCCGTAAAAGCAGCCTCCTATAGAACTATATTACTTTATAAATATTAATGGGCATTTCATACCTATAACACAGTTATACCATTGATTCCTTATGGCAATCACACTGTATACATTGGGCAAACTTGAGCTCTTTTAGAATGTTCACATGTGTAAATAGGAGGGAGAAGTCAAAAAGCCACATGTCATTCTAACAGGAGTTCATAGCTCGTTTCTGGAATGGACAGTGCAAATACTTTTATATGGAAGGAAAAAATCCCTTAATTCTTTTTATCTGAATACAAATAAATAAAAATATTTAATCTAAGAACAAATAATATTTACTGCTTCATTCAATTTTAAGACGCAACTGACTAAACCTCATTAAGTATATGGAATGAGAATACTTTCATTGCAATTTTATTTTTTACAGAAAAAGTGACCAAAATGAGAACATCGTTATTAGAGCTGGGATTTCAATGTAATTACATATTTTACACTTTAAGCCGATGTCCCACGATCCAATTTGTTGGTTAAAAATTTTGTATAAAGTAGCATTTCTATACAATTATTTCTGGCTGTGCACACGAGAGTGCGTTTTGGTCCAATATCCAGCGCCAGCTGTTCTCCCGAAACGAAAATCGATGGCTACTACAATCGACATGGCGGTCGATATTTATGCACCTGACACAAGTAACATTTTTCACGGAATCTTTATCATAATTTCCAGAGCACCTCAGCTTTTATCCCGGTTGAAAAATAATTATTGTTAATATTGTTAAATTCAAAGCCTTAGCATCCGTTAATCTTCTTGACTTTAATGTTATAAGATTTTATCTTTTTGGTTATGTTCGCTGGTCAAGCGAGCGCTGGCAGCGGCGAGAATCAGCTGTACGGAGGAAGAAGCCATGTTTCTACGTCATGCACGTCACGCGGGGATAGAATGACGCTCATTGGTTCATTTCATATTTTTGGATGGAAAAATAGAAACGTTTCTATTCCGTTGTATGCAAAATAATTGTATGGAAAATATAGGATGAAATTGTATGCAATGGTAGTCGGCCATGTCACATGATCCAATCTGACGGTTTGTAGACATTTGGACCAAAAATTGGATCGTGGGACATGGGCTTTACCTTTACACCTTTGTGAGTGACAATAGGCAGAGCTTTAGTTCTGAATTTAAAAAAAGCCGTTTACACACATAGGAGAAAAAAAAAAAAAAAGATTATGTAAGGCAGATTACGATGACTCTTGAAGGGGATAACCACAATAACTAAAGAAAACTCTTAAATGGGTTTTCCCAATAAATTCCAATTAACTCTAGTATATGTCTTTGACAAGACATGACAATCATCTCTCACACCATTGCACAAGGATTGCAGTAGTTCAGGACAGATTTTACTGGATCTTGTCCAATATACGTTCTTTGCCTACACTAACATTTAGTCTATGTCAAATTCTAAATGGAGGTAATATTGATCCTCCTGAGGGAATTTCCTCAGAAAATATTCCTTTCTAAAAATTGACTCTCCTTACACCGTTGTGAGTTGGTCATTTTCCAAATGTAAGAATATTCTTTCTGACAGATGTCAATGACCCCAGATAATATGGATAAATATGTAATATGTAAATAAATAAATGGTATTAAATATATGTGACTTTTTAAGGTTTTAAATAATTCGTTACACATTCCATCATTTATCACTCCATATTCGTGTACATGTTTTCCAAATGAAACTACAGAAAAATCCTAGCTCTAATCATTATAATTATAATATTAAAAATTAAACTAGTGCTCTGATGCTTTATGGCACAATGGGGACAAAAGCTGGCATTCTCCTTATCCACAGATTTTAGGCTTTACAAGATTAGAAAATCCTTACATTAATGTATAATAAATTGCATTAATAGTGCATTAGAAAACTGACAGGATAACCAAACTTTGGATCTCCATTCTCTTGAAACAATGACATGACTAGAGTCAATGTTTCTTCATTCATTTTTTTTTATAAAACACAGTATGAGTATCTACTTTTAACAACTACATTGTGTGCAGTATTATGAAGGACAGTGACAGCAAACTTTTAAGTTCCCCGTACTCATAACCCCAATTAAATACATTACACTTCCAAACAGCATTGCACAAAAACATACCTAATTAAATCAAATACAAGACATACTAGATTATATTTTTAAAGAAGCACCAAAAATATTTATATGAAATTTATGTTACTGGGACAATAATTTCACTTTTATCTTAGATTATATCCACATTTTTTCTACAATTTGGAAAAAAAAAAAAAAAAAATTACAATAGGAATCAAAAAATTAATGTAAATTTAAAGGGAATAACATTTTAACAAATGGAGTGGACTACTTTGCTGCTGGGAATAACTTAAGTAAAACAAAACACCATACACTGCTTCCTTGTAAGCAGCAAAAATGCTTTTAAATGAAGATTACACATTTTTTTTTTTTTACATTTATATCAGGCAGCAAGAGTGCCCTTGGTAGCATGTTACATTAATATTTAATTATTATGTCTTTCATTAATTAATATGAAATACTTCAGCGCTTAGAAGTGACAAGTTTTGTAATATTCTTAGAAATGATGAACTTTGCAATATTTTCAAGGCATAAGTGTGTAATATTTTAAATTGTAAGGAGTGGTTTGCATCAACTCTTATTGGTTGAATTACAGCTAAGGAGTTCGATTATCTGGCCGTCGTCAAGACGGAATTTCTTAGTATGACCTTCCTAGGACGTTCACAGAAATTTTATCAAGGGGGCAAATGAACAAGTTACTGCTACCACTATCATCATCACTATGCTACTACTACTACTTCATTATTATCATCATCATGTACCAGGACCCATGACTCTGGATACAAAGAAAAAATCTGATGATGTAGCCTACACTCACATGACATTTTACCCCTTACAATTTCACGTGTACTATTCATATAAAATGTAATACTTCCATTGCTTACAATTCATCATGAAGGGATTTCACAGTGTATAATTTTTTTCGTTTCAAAGTGGATTTTAATAATACATAGATCTCATTATGAATTGTAAATAGTTAAGTAGCAATGACCTTCACTAATGCAGGGACAGTCGCTGCAATTCTGAGAATCTGACCTTCAATCTGATATACAATACAAACACATTAGTGTTTGTGACTTCTATCTGCCTTTGAAAACAGCTATCAAACTTGGTCAAGTATGCTTGGCAGCAAACATGAAACACTTGCAGCTTCTTCTGTGAGCACGATAAGTACAAGTTATGTCTCTGTCTTAAAAAATAATTTCGGAGAATATTACAAAGTTCAAAATTTTTAAGAATATTACAACATTTTCCACTTTCTGTTTATACCTTAGATGGGAAAGGTCATAAATGAAGGTTCAGAAGTTCATGAATAATTTAGACTGATTTGCATTTTTAAGGAATATTGATGGAGAATATCCGGTTTTAGTAATGCTATCCTGTTCATCAAGCTTCCACTGGCTACTGTTATCAATGCCTACCCACCTGTTTTTTCATATTACTCTTTGTCTGCTTTGCTTTTGTTTGAAACTTATGCTGTACCAACAACGTGCAGGCAACTTCTTGTAAGCAACTAAAGGAAAATATTTAACAGGAGCATTAGAACTTCAAGTTTTTTATGCTTCCTATAAAACACATTTAAGCTGCTTATGACACACTGCGCACCACTGATGTGCAATTTTATCATTCTATAAACAACTCTTAGACATAAATAATCATAATAAATTTATAAGGCTTCTGATCCTGAGATTTCAATACCCTTTACCCATTAACCATTCAGACATTCTTTGTTACACTAAAATGATACACTAATATTAAATACATTAAGGGTACACCTTACAACCTATGATTATAGAAAACTAATGTATCATGAACACAAATGCCTACATCTGAAATATTCACTAATAGATCTTTATTATCTGCAGTATTAATGGGGGCTGAGAAAAGAGCATAAAATTTATCTCCACTTATTTGGATTGAAAATTCATACCGTGGACAGAAATCAGTATTGTACATAAATGAACGATGCTAAGTATGAATGTAATTATTCACTCCACTCATGTTTTTAAGGAATGGCAGTGATTTTAATCTTAATAACTAAAGAATACACAAAAACTTGGTAAATATCTGGAGTGTAAGAATGATAGAGGGCTCTTTACTGAAATATGACTAGCACGCAATAAATTTAACAGAAAATTACCACACAATTAACAACTTCCTCATTACCTTACATACTACATTAGCCTGGGGAAGTGCTATCACAGAACATGTTTACACAAATTAGTGGGCAGTAAAGAATCAGTGAGAATCCATTTGTCAATTCTTCAACAACTTTCTCCAATAAAGCATAATATTATTAACTGATTAATTAATGCTAAACTGCTGAATCAGGAAGCCATCTTTTTAGCTGAGTCATTCCAGTTACAATGAGGTAAACAATGTTCAATTTTTAAAACTGATCCTGAGGGCGGGATTTAAGAGAAGTGGGGGTAAATATACCTGGGTATTATGTTAATGAAGGGAGATGGTTGACATTTAAACACTTTAGACTTCACGTTTAAATGTCAACCATCTTCCTTAATTAACATAATATATTGCTTCACTGTATAAAAGTTCCATTATCTTATGGTATTTTAAATAGTAAATAAATAGTAAATAGTAAATTTAAATGGTATTATATTTGAGACAGAGCAACAAAGCAACCGAACACCATGTGAGAGAGGGGTCCCTGATATTTATTCACTATCTTTTTCACTTTTACACTGTATGACACTAATCCTGTACAATGCTCAACTGACAATAATAATCAGCTATTTCATTCCCTTGACAATTATATATATATATTTTGGTCCACAGCCTGAAATGCCCAGCCAAGTAGTCACCGAGAGAAACCGATGTTGAGTGGCTACTCCATACAATAGCTTTTCCAACCTTTTCGTAAGTAGTCCTACAGTATTTCCCACAATGAGAAATGCTGCACCATTGTTTTACATTTACGGGAAGCTTCAAACAATATTCAGCCTCTAATTTTAAAAGTTTTTGGGAAACTGATAGATGAGGGTAACGATCTTGGAAACATGTTTATGTCAATTTTTGTAACTGAAGTGAAATGTTGTGTATTCATATCCTATTCATTTTATATTTCATATTCTTAAGCTTCCACATCTTTACTCATCTGAGGGCTTTCATAGAAGGTACCTACATTTGATATGCATAAACAGAGTGCATATGTGAACTATGTGGGAAAATCTGCGAGCAATATCATATTGAGTTGTGTAACAAGCGAGTGTTCTTAATAAGTGACTTTGCAAAACAAAAATATGCAAAGAAATTGATCAAACCAAATACACATTTGTGAACATTCTGTTTCTTATTATATGTAAGATTTTGAAATTCTTCGATAATTTTTATAAAGTAACTTTCTATTTAAATAGGTATTGACAAATATCCTATTTGTCTTTGGTTTCACCATTCAGACTGTGTTGTCATAATTTTGATAGCCAGAAAATGTCTTGCCAGTTGGGGTTTTGAGAGGTAAAGTGACAACTATTTTGCTATTCAGCATTGATGGAAACAGTGTGGTTCGCACTGTGCTCCTGCCATCTTTTAACCCTACAGAGTTTGTATCAAAGTAAACTTTCACAGGTACTTATGTGGGTAGAGGAGAGATTTGTCCCTGGACCGTTCTGGACATGACAAGAGTGAAATCCTCTGCTACTGCCCACTATCGAACTCAGGCCTTAGCAGATCGCCTTATTGTTTTTGGCCACACAAGTTAAACTATATACTAATAATCATACAAAATGTTTGCAGGACTCACAGTGAATAGGTGAAATTATAAAAACCTTATTTTATCACTCAACTTCACTTTTAAGTGTTTACTTACACATAACGCATTTCACAAGCGACTTGCTTGCATCCTCAGATGAGGTCCACTGCAGAGACATCTATCAGCCCAACAACGGACCCAGCAGCGGACCTCATCTGAGGATGCAAGGAAGACGCTTATGAAATGTGTTATGTATAAGTAAATGCTTAAAAGTGAAGTTGAGTGATAAGGTTTTTATAAACTAAATACTGTTTATAAATTTGCAATATTATATTAATAATGCAAAGAGAAGTACATTATTAAGTATTAATATTAATATTAGTAGGAAGATAGCTCAGTGAAGTGTTAACATCTGTAGAAATATGCACACTAACTTCACTATTAGGTACATATTTACCCATTGAAATGATCATTCTGGGTAAAGCGAAGTAGTGAATAGTGAAGTTAGTGTGCATATTTCCGTACTCAAACTACAATATACCTACAAAAAATATTATTTGATTGTTAGAGTGTAAGTTTTCAACTTCCCCAGGCTTGTAGCAGCTCTCTGTTATGATCACTTGTCTAACTTGGGTTAGGTTTTCAGTTCAGAAAACTGTACTTCTTGATCATGTTTAAAAACATAAAGATAATTAAAAATTGTGCAGGAAATAAGATTCATTGGTAATGGTGGAGCAAAAAGAGGTTTTTGAACAAGTAAAATTGTAAATAATTTATCGTTATCTTTCAATTAAATAAAAGGAGTGATGAAATTACGCACATATTGTATCGATGGGAATGGTGAAATTTTATAGCACACCTTATAGAGAAGGGGGAAAACATGCACTTGGAAACAAATAAAATACTTTTAAAAAATTCTGAAATAAATGCTTTGTAAATTATAACAAAGAACAAGATTTTGGGCATGAAATTAAGAGTTCTATGATGAATTAAACCTGAGGAATATTTCTACCCCAAAATGCTTGCAGATTACTTGATTCTAGTTTGTGGCAAGTTAAGAGGATATAATGTATTTTCCACAGCCATTTTTTTTTCTTTCTCAGTTCGTTATCACACAAAAAATACATTTATCAAGTGACATGAGACCCATAAAAAACTTCGCACTTCAGAGTCTTAAACAACAATAACTTCTCAAATTCAGGATCAGTGACATGTATCACTGAATACCAATGAGCCTAACTTTTCCTTTCATATGAAAAAAAATATAAAAACATAACAATAAAGGTGTGTTTTTAAAGTAATAACACACAATGATATAACAAAAACCATTTTACAGAATTATTATAAAAGTGTTGAGAAAATCCTATATTTGATTCAGTGGTATGTTAAGACTTGTGGAGTGGAACTAAGAAGCACTTTGCTAAGAAGAAAGCTGAATCACATTAAAAAATTATATATCCTAGTCCTAAGTTAATTTCACATCCACCACTCTTAACACAAATGGAATGACACTAACATTAATAGTTTGCCATCACTGTTTCACCAAGGTGTGTTGCATATACAGATATATGTGTGTATGTTGCCAAAAATATTTACACGAACATTTGATTGTATAAGAAATACAAGGACATGCTTTACCACATCTTACACATTAAATACAATATTCAATTTTATGGCAATGATTTTGGTAAACCTATTTTCTGACGGACAAAAATAACATCATAATTCTCAACAAACTGGTCATATAACACTGATCTGAATTGGTCATATAACATTGATTTGAAAGACATTTTCTTGACAATACAAACAGATTTGTATAACAAATACACTGTTTTTTAAGTAATTTTAGATGGACTATAGCTGCAAATGTGCTGTACTCTTATGCGAAACAATGGAGTGATATTTTTGTTACGTAAAGGAGCAGGTATATGCTCCTAGTCTATATATTTATAGAAATTCTGTCTCTATAGAAAACTAATAAAAAACAGAACTAATTAGTACACCTGCAATCAATAACAATCAGCACGACAATATTATACGCATTATATGTTTATAAAAATTTCTTACGAAGAGTACGAGCTTCAGTAAAAAGTTCACACTAAGCTTCACCTTAGTAGACAATTCTTGTTCAGAACTTTGTTTTTAGGAATAAAAATAATAATATAATTTTAGTTACCAGTTAGCTCATAATCTTTCCGACAGTAACTATTATAAAACTACACACATTTAAATGCAACGGCCTCTAAATACCCGGCATATTCATTTACATCACCACCTGAGTCTTTAACACTGGTAGATGCAATCAGTAAGATTTCACGTGACATCAGAACTTATTTTTAGATTTTGCCTTCTATTTTGCAGTGATAATTATATGTTAATACACATTCACACTTTTGTCCATCCAACACATAACAAATACACAAGTGTTCTTTATATTAAACATTTCTATAGTTTACACTAGGTCGGCTATGAAAATTATTTACAATTGCAAGCAGTATCCATCTTAAAAATATTTAATTGGTGTTGTGTCTTTCCCCGGCTCATTTATTATGCAACAAATAACAGTTGTCCACAAACACGCATAAAAGTGGAACTAAATATTTGTGACAGTTTATTAACACAACAAAATGGCTTTGTTGCATTGTGAAAATTTCCTGCAAGTAAAAGAAAACAATACTTTAATACAACATACCACCTATGAAGTTGCACAGTATGGTTAATGAAGTTGTAGTTTAACTGATACCGACCAAAAAACACCACCAGTCAGTACACTAGAATGGGCCTTAAATCAATAATAAAAAGATGTGTGATACTCCGTATTTCATCGCATAATCGCCACCACCACATAATCGTCACACCTTGATTTTTCAGTCCAAAAATGGTGGGAAAGAAATCATCGTATACTCATCGCAGGGATATTTTGACATGTTTCTCTCAATCATGATGATTCGTAAATTTACAACTGACACGCCGCCACTGCAATCTAGAGCACCGTTATCCTCCACCCAATGAATACAAGGTTAAGGAATGTGCTGATTTGACCGTTAGCGTGACACAATAGAGAGGAGGTAGGGGTGGCAACTCACATGGAAATTCGGTAACGCCATACAGATCAGTTTCAGTACACTACAGTTGCTTGCAATACTGATATACAGTACCAAAATGGGAAGATATAGGCATTATATTGCGAGTTTTAAGTTGCAAGTAATAGCATTTGTGGAAGAAAATGGAAACAGAGCTATGGAGAGGGGGTTTTCAGTCAATGAAAAATTTGTACGAGACTGGAGCAAAATAAAAGAGCAATCACAATCAGCAGCACACATCACTGGGACTCACTTATTTATGTGTAATTCTAAGTTGGAATCACATCTCTCATGAAAAAATCATTGTAAAGAGCTTCAAGAAGATGAGGATTTCCAACAGATGACACGAGGTGCGGGTGGCAGGGTTCTGATCTGAAGATACTGATGCAACTGAAGGGGAAGATGCACGATACAGGCTCCAGCCGAGAATCACTGGACAAAGAAGAATACAACAACAACAAAATTGTTGTAGAAGTATGTATTTAGTATTTAAAGACATGGGCCTACTTGATGACAAATTTTCACAATCGCAATATTTACAGGTAAACAAAATAACACAAAGTAAATCTAACTTTATTCAAATTGATCATCTTTCTGCGAATTCATATGTTAATTGATGTAATTTCATTGTACGTGCAGTTTAATAATTCTGTAACACTTTTTTTCTTTCATGTAAGGTATGTCTACTGTAGGCCTATTCATGTTAAGTTCTAGCATTTCCTAGCATAATAGTCGCACTGTGTTCTGACACGGGGAAAAAAAGGCCTACAAAATGTGAGGATTATGTGGTGAAATACGGTAGGTAGTGTAAAGTTACATCCTCTTAACGAGCAAATGTGTATGCACAATCCTTCAAGATACAATACTGTACTGCATCAGAATACTTACGAAAGTGTACACAAAAATCTTTGGAGCTTTATACAATCCTTTAAAATGAAGTATATAGAAATAGTTATAACAAACATGTAAAATATAATTAAAAATGGTTTCCTATTTCTTTTAAATCACAGTTGTTGGGCTGAATTCTAAATGACAAGATGATAAAACCAATGATATATATAATACAATAGTGGAAAGTATCAGTATATATGGGTCAAAAGCTTGGGAAATGAACAAGTGTGATCAAAGAACACTCCTGGCCCTCGAAAAAGGTTTTTGGAGAAGTTGTGGCAAATCTCAACCAGATCAAGTAAGGAATGAGGTAATCAGAGTGAAAGTAGCAACACCAGTGTTGATAAAATTGAAACATAAAGCCTACTGTGATAGAGTCGTCTTGAGAAGATGGACAAGACGATTAAAATGGATTTGGGAATGGAAACCTCCAGAAAGGAGAAAAGAGAGTTAGCACCACGTTGGAAGATATGTATCACTCCATGACCTCAACAGGCATCCAAGAAGAAGACAGAAGGATATGGTCTCTTCAGTGCATGGAAGATTACTACCAGAGTTAAAAAAATATTTTTAGTACACGCTCTCTAAAACAGCTGCTTGTTGGACTGGTAACAAACTGAAAAATTGCATTTTAGCAACCAAGGCAGCTAAAATTACATAAAAATGCATTCAAACTACATTCATAATGCAGTTTTATCAGCCTAGTGCTTTAAAGTCGTCATGGCAATCTATAAACAAAATCCAGATGGCATTGACCAGTCACACCAACTTAATATGGATTTAAGCATATAATTGCTCATAAAACAACAAATTTAAGCCAACATGTTTCTTTATGATAATCAGAAATTTTACCAGGAGTTTTCACAAAACACAGTAGTCTACTTCATCATATAACAACAAATATAAGCCCTCAACTTTGCACATTTTCGTTCACAAGAGAATCATAGCTTACCATGGATTGCTTGCAATATATTCCGGTAGTCTATTGGTGCCGTGATGTTGCTGGCACCAGCTTCAATTCAATGTTACTGGCTTGGATTGAAATTTCCTCGGGATTATCATTCATATTTCCACAGGCTTTTCATAAATTCTAGTTCATATTCATTACTGTTTACAAAAAGCGACTCATATATAATGCATCTATACCTCATTTTGTATTGGTAAGTACAGTTCATTGTTCTTCGATTCAGATGGTCTTGCGTATATGACTTTAACAAACGGCTGACTATCTTCCATTACAATTAATTATACGGAATTTTTGTTTCATTTCATATAATTTAGAGAGCTTTTACTAAAAAATATTGTATCCACCACTTACGCAGAAACTTATTGGACTCATCCAGTATTTCAGCCTCGGCTTACGCCTCAGCCGCTATACTAGATTCGTCCGCTAAAGCATTATTTTGCATACTTGATACATAAAATAGCTATTGTTTATTCGAATAAATGTTAATGAAGTACACAATCACATAATAGAAACAGCTAGGAAAAAATTGATTCAAAAAGTGCATCATTGACAAAAGAGATAAAGAAGTTAAAAAAAAAAGTTACAGAACAGACCACCTTAGTAAATGAGAGTGAAAGCAGGAAGATCAAATACAGAAAATTCACTTTTCACCCTTGAGGGCAAAAAAGATTTTAAAAAGTATATAATGACTTCAATATCACTTTGGCTCCCCAGAATAAAATCAACTTAAGACACCCCTTAAAAAATGAACATAAAGATAAAGAACCTTGCAATAAAACATCAGGTATTTACAAAATAGATTGCAATGATCGTGAAAAAGTTTACATCGGAAAAACAAAAAGGAATATTACAAAAAAGATTGCTATGAGCACTCAACTTCACTAATTTACATGTACTTACACATGACGCGTTTCACAAGCACCTCGGACCTCATTTGAGGATACAAGCAAGATGCTTGTGAAACGTGTCATGTGTAAGTACATGTAAATTAGTGAAGTTGAGTGCTCCATAGCAATCTTTTTTGTAATAATTGATTACTTCACTGTGATTCCCGCATATAATAGTGTTATCAAAAAGGAATATTGAAATTAGATTCAAAGGACATTTTAGGAACATTAAATTCAGACAGACAAATCTCCAATAGCAGCTCTTTTTGGTGAGAGGGACATGAAATAGAACCGGATGTAAAATTACTAAAATCAGTAGAAAGACCTCAAGAATTAACACTCTGGGAAAATTATATACCGTATATACATAAAAACAAAAACAATTGAATTTCGAATTACTAGCAGAAGACAGTCTAAGTCTAATCAGAAGATACATTCACCCAACACATCCAGGAGCCAAAATTGGTCGTTGAGGGGAGCAGCCCTGTCAACCAAATTAGTCTTAAGGTAATAACTATAAAAGTGAAGTTTAAGCATGTTAAAACCCATAATATATATAAAAGTACATGATTTTGTATTACTATTAAAATATTTCTTTCTACATCATACTTGAGATAAATTAAAAAAAAAAAGTTTTTCTTCTTTTCCCAAAGGTTTCATGGATAATCTGCAACCCAGTTAACCAGAACACATATAATAGAGAAATCTACTATTAATATTTGGAATTTGCCGCTACATTAAGTAACTTCCATTAAAATGCACTTCTCTATAAGCCATTCGTAATGGTTGCCTTTAGTGTACTTTATGAATTTCACTACACATTTTGTTACAGTTTCTGCAGTTTCCTCGAAACGAGTCAGCACAATTCTCTGTAATTCTTCTCTCTCTCTGTAGTCATCAGTTTTACAACTGGTTTGATGCAATTCTCCAGTTCTTCCTATCTTGAGCCAGTCTCTTCATGTCTACATATTTTTTACATCCAAAATCGCCAATAATCTGTTTTGCATATTCTAATCATGGTCTTCCCTTACAATTTTTCCCCTCTATTGTTCCTTCTAATATAGTGTTGACCAAGCCTGGATGCCTCATAATGTGCCCCACTAGTCTGGCCCTTCTTCTAATGAGTGTCGTCCATAGACTTCTTTGCTCCTCTATTCTTTCTAAGACCTCTTCGTTAGATATTCTGTCAGTCCACCTGATTTTCAACATTCGTCTATAGCACCACATTTCAAAAGCTTCTATTTTATGCCTTTCACTTTTTCCTAAAGTCCACGTCTCACTGCCATAGAGTGCTATGCTCCAAACATATAACTTTAGAAATTTTTTTCTGACTTTTAGGTCAATATTTGACACCAATAGACTTTTCTTGTTAAAGAAAGCCCTTTTTGCTTGTAATATCCTGCTTTTCACATCATCTTTGCTTCGTCCATCTTTAGTAATTTTGCTCCCCAAGTAGCAGAATTCATTCACCTCCTGTATTTTTTCATTTCCGAGTTTAATGTTCTTCATGTTGCTTATGGCATTCTTGCTGCATCTCATCACTTTTGTTTTGTTTTTATTAATTTTCAGTCCAAAATTATTTTCTAACAGTCCATTCATACCATTCAATAATTCACTTAGGTCTTCCTCATCTTCAGTTAGCAGAACATTATCATCAGCAAATCTCAGCATTTTTACTTTTTCTCCATTTTTTTTATTCCTGATTCAAACATTTCCTTTAATTCCTTCAGTGCTTCCTCAACATATAAATTAAACAGAAGAGGAGACAGACTACATCCCTGTCTCACTCCTTTCTTAATTCTTGCAACCCTTTCTTCACCTTCCACCCTTATTACAGCTGTCTGATTCTGATATAGGTTGTGAATGACTCATTAAAACACATGAAGTCCAAGCTTTCCAACTGTGTCACTTATTTAAAAAATTGCACACACACTAAAATCTTAAGACAGTGGATAAAAACAGCACATACATAACCGCTACGTTTCGACCGGCACCAGCCGATCTTCCTCAGGCACTGGTAAGAAGGTTTGCTGGGTCACATGAAGAAACTCCCTCTACGTCTGCGTCATCAACAGAGAGGGGGGGTTGCGCAGTTTCACCCGGAATGCGCACAGATGCAGATGGTTTCATGTCAGGACGAAACATAGAGTAACGTTTAAATCTAGAGATCCAATCCATGGGAATCATGAACTCAGATTCCGGAACTTCACCAACCTGACAATTAATTTTTAGGCCAACGTTATTATGAACCATTCTGCGAATAACACCAATCCATTCCTCACCCAAATCGCCCTCGTAGTTATTAACACAATTACCATGATTCATCGCAATGTGAACGGCTTCACAAATCTTCCTCTTGATAAGGTCATTCTCAACTTTTACAACCTCTAGGTCTTTGATATTATGTTTTAACGTAACCATATGTTGACTTAACCCCGTGTTTGTTTTCGAATTACGAATGTCTCTATTGTGCTCTTGGAGCCTAACCTTGAAAGACCTGCCAGTTTCACCAATATAGATCCCGTTACAGTCATCACACTTAATAGAATACACCCCAGGGGCGTCAAAACAATTCTTTTTGCATCCCACTTTCTTATGCGAAGAGAAAATCCTTTCCAATGTTCGTTCAACTTTAAACGCAGGTTTTAAACCATATTTACCAAGAACTTTACCCATACGCAGACTAACGCCAGGTTTGTAAGAAACGCTAACGTATTTATCCGTCAGATTTTTCTTTTCTTTACTTATCTGTTCTGAAATAGCTTTTTTCCATATTCGTTCCATAAACTTCCCTGTATATCCATTAGCTTTGGCGAGCCTAAATATGTTTTTCTTTTCATTCGACAAGTCAGCAGAATTATTACAAATTTTCAGAGCTCTCGAGGCAAAGTTTTTCCAAACGTTAGATTTGGTACCATGGAAGTGAGCAGATTCTCTATGAATATACTGTTCACATTTGTTGGCTTTCCTTTGGATTTTCTCTTCGCATAAGAAAGTGGGATGCAAAAAGAATTGTTTTGACGCCCCTGGGGTGTATTCTATTAAGTGTGATGACTGTAACGGGATCTATATTGGTGAAACTGGCAGGTCTTTCAAGGTTAGGCTCCAAGAGCACAATAGAGACATTCGTAATTCGAAAACAAACACGGGGTTAAGTCAACATATGGTTACGTTAAAACATAATATCAAAGACCTAGAGGTTGTAAAAGTTGAGAATGACCTTATCAAGAGGAAGATTTGTGAAGCCGTTCACATTGCGATGAATCATGGTAATTGTGTTAATAACTACGAGGGCGATTTGGGTGAGGAATGGATTGGTGTTATTCGCAGAATGGTTCATAATAACGTTGGCCTAAAAATTAATTGTCAGGTTGGTGAAGTTCCGGAATCTGAGTTCATGATTCCCATGGATTGGATCTCTAGATTTAAACGTTACTCTATGTTTCGTCCTGACATGAAACCATCTGCATCTGTGCGCATTCCGGGTGAAACTGCGCAACCCCCCCTCTCTGTTGATGACGCAGACGTAGAGGGAGTTTCTTCATGTGACCCAGCAAACCTTCTTACCAGTGCCTGAGGAAGATCGGCTGGTGCCGGTCGAAACGTAGCGGTTATGTATGTGCTGTTTTTATCCACTGTCTTAAGATTTTAGTGTGTGTGCAATTTTTTGTGAATGACTCTTCTATCCTTATATTTAAGACCTGTCTTTCTCATAATTGTAAACATCTTATGACAATTCACATTGTCAAAGGCTTTTTCCAAGTCAACAAAAGCCATGTAAGTGTCTTTGCTTTTCTTCATTCTTCCTTCCACAATAAGTCGCAGTGATATAATTGCCTCTCTTGTACCCTTGGCTTTCCTGAACCCAAACTGGTCTTCCTCAAGGATTTCCTCCACTTTTTTCTCTATTCTCCTGTAAATGATTCTAGTTAGTAGTTTTGAAGCATGTGTTGTGAGACTTATTGTACGATAGTTTTCGCATTTTTCTGCTCCTGCTTTCTTGGGAATTGTGAAAATGATACTCTTCTGGTTCTAGTCCTGAGGCATCTCGCCTTTATCATATACCGTATCTTGGAAATAATTCTGAACAAGCTTTCAGTTCCTGTTTGCCCTAAAGATTGAAGCAGTTCTGATGGAATTTTGTCTATTCCCATTGCCTTGTTCGAGTTTAAGTCTTTTAAAGCTCTATCAAATTCTGATCTTAATATTGGGTCACCTTTATCATCATCTTCCACATCTTTTTCTTCTTCCAGAGCAGTGTCCTTTAGGTCCTCTCCTCTGTATAAACCTTCTATATATTCTTGCCATCGGTCAGCTCTTTCTTCTTTTGTTAAAATGAGTTCCCCTGTCGTGTTTCTGAGGTTCTTGCACTTCTTTCTCATTTCTCCAAAATTTTGCCGTATTTTTCTGTATGCTACATCAATATTGCCTGAGATCATTTTTTCTTCTACTTCCTCACATCTCTGTTGCAGCCAATTTTCTTTTTCCTTCTTGCATTTCCTATTTATTTCATTTCTTAGTTGTTTGTATTTTCGTATTCCTTCCTCTGTGCTATCATTTTTAAACTTCCTTCTTTCATCCATTAAATTGAGAATATCTTCTGTCATCCATGGTTTTCTTCCAATTGTTTTCATCACACCCAGTGTTTCTTCTGCAGTGTTAATTATTTCATTTTTTAAAACTGTCCATTCATCTTCTGCTGAGTCTCCTTCTGTGTTTGTTTTTAATTTGTTTTCAATAATATCTTCAAATTTTAAGTTTACATCCTCCTCTTTCAGTTTATCTATCTTCCATCTTTCAATAACTTTGTTTTTCTTAAGATTCTTCAGCTTCATCCTACAGTTCAGCATTACCAAATTGTGGTCTGAGTCAATATCCACACCTGGATATGATTTGCAATCTAAAATGTGATTGCGGAATCTTTGTTTGGTTATTATAAAATCTATTTGATATCTTCCAGTATCTCCTGGTTTAACCCAAGTATATTTTCTTCTTTTATGATTTTCAAACAGTGTGTTGGCTGTAATGAGGTTATTTCTCTCACAGAATTCGATTAATCTAGTCCCTCTCTCATTTCTTTCACCAAGTCCATATGCACCTACTATATTTCCTTCTTTTCTTTCCCCTACTATGGCATTCCAGTCACCCATAATTATAAGGTTGTCATCTCCTTTTGTGAATTTAATTAGTTCTTGTATTTCTTCAACATCTTCTTCATCTGCTTGGGAAGTTGGCATATATACTTGTACTATTGTGGTTGGAACTGGCTTTGTATCTACCCGTATTTACTCGTCTATAGCACCCCCTCACCTATAATACCCCCCCAATTTTCGACAACGCCAAAAAAAAAAAAAAATAATAATAATAAAAAAATAATAATAATAATAATACAAATAATCAGAAAATCTTTTAAAGTGATCGGCAACTGCAACATTCCTGTTAACGGTAAAACCCACGCTTCCCTGCCACCTGTGTGTTGGCCTTAGTTACTCTCACCTCCCCCATAGATTTCTCAATGCCCTTCAGGTTTCTGAGTTCAACTTCCGCCATACGCGTGTATTGTGTTGTTGCCTGCCTGAGAGTTAGTAAGCTGAAATTGGAACCAAAATACTACACCTTGTTCAAGGAACAGATTTTGGGAAACAATGAGATCTTCTCGCCCAATGGGACGAGGCGCAAAGCATAAGCAAGCAGGAGGAAGGAGTATCCAATACCCTGCTTGACTGCACTACCCTGGCAAATATCCAGGGAAGACTTTGGGAAAGGAAGCCAACAAGAGCTTCTCTACCAAAAGGGGCAGCACAATAAGCCTTTTAGGCTGACGTGCGGGAGGTCTCTAAACTCTCTTCAAGCCCCCCGATATCTAATCTAATCTAATCTAGTAAGCTGAAAAATGAGTTGGAGAGCAAGTTTTACGGCATCCATCAAGTTGAGTGTATTAGAATATGCAGCCATGTATGCTATCTTATTGGCGTAAACAGAAAGACAAATTACCAGGAGCAAAGAAAATGTTGAAATCATTCCGTGGTGTGAAGAAAGGGAGATACGAAATTTAGGCAGTTGCTGCCCAGTTGGATGACAACATTGCAATGCTGAGTTAACCTTGAACACCACGCGGGCACGCGCAGCATTTAGTCACGTGACCCAGTCAGCTGCGGTAATGCAGGAGGGAGCTATACCAAACTGTTTAAAACTCTAAAGTTAAATTGACGTGATAATTTAACTTTTTATAAATAAAAAAAATGGATTTAAACTATTTTGCGTTTTGATTTAAAGACGCTAAATGTGTCTTTTTCTGTTTTTAAAGCAACAACCCAACCTATGTCATGTGAAAATTTTCACCTATTATACCCTCCCCTATTTTAGAAGTTGAAAATTGTGAAAAAAGGGGGGTGTTATAGGTGAGTAAATACGGTACATTAATTAAGATTATCCTGTCACTGTGCTGTACATAGTAGTTTATTCTGTTTCCTATCTTTTTATTCATTACAATCCCCACTCCTGTTATTCCATTTACTGATGCTGAATTGAAGACTCTATAGTTTTCTGACCAAAAATCTTGTTCTTCTTTCCATTTGACTTCACTTATTCCAACTACGTCTAATTTCAATCTGTCCATTTTTCTCTTTAAATTTTCTAATTTTCCAGCTTTATTCAAACTTCTGACATTCCATGTTCCAACTCGTAAAATCTGATTTTTATGTTTAACCTTATTATTAATATTTATATTATTTACAGTTCCATTAACCTTCTTCTATGTAGCCCCTCCCCGGAGATCCGAACGGGGGGTTATTTTATCTCCAGAATATTTTACCCAGGAGAAGGCCATCATTTCAATATCATATCAAACTGAATAATTGTATATCCTCAGGATATCCATAGGGCTTTTAATGCAGTGTAATTCTTAGAAGAAAAGAATTGTTTCAACAAGACGTGTACCATTACAAGAATCACAAATATTAGTACATGAACTTACCCAGTACTCCAGATCAAGCGAAGTACATCACTTTCTTTGTGTCTGCATGAACTGTGATGGCACGTGCCATGGCACCAGGAGTTCTGTCTTCACTGCATCCGGACTGATGTGAACCTTCACCACTGTGGTAAAAATTATAAATATATTATAAATATGAGTTTGTAAGATAAAGTTTCTTCATTTTATATGTAAGTCTTAAAGGGAGTAAGCCGGACCTTTTTAATTTTTAGTAGTTACTAAAATTTAGATACATTGCAAATATATATTTTTAACCAATTTTTTCTCCAAAAAGATTTTAATGAAATTTGTCACATCATATTCTTATAGCTCCATAATGCTGAACCCAGAGTAAAATTTTAAATATAATGGCATAGGAGATATCTGCATCTAGACAAGGATCAGAAAAACTGCTGAGACTAAATTTGAACCTTGTATGAGATCCAGCAGGTGAAGACTAAGGGTAATATGAATAATTTTAGAAGGATCAACAGTTTTAAAGTATTTCTGTAAAATAAACATACTATACCTGTCATGTTCTTTTTCAACAAGATGGTAACGTGCTCGGAAGGCTACTAAATGAGCATAGTAGGCAGGTGCAGGTATGGAAACAGATCGTGTACATCGGACGTACGTGTGACATAACTGATATGTGAGACACTGAAGTTCATCTGAGTCAAAATGGTTGTCATCCCACAACACATGATAGTGGCTTGGTCGACTTGTACCCTGGAACAAGTTATTGTCAATGTTAAATAATACAAACTAATCATATTTTTAATTTACTTTGGTTTTTTGATAGTCAAGTAAGGATTGTGGACTGAAACTTATGAGCATGACAATGCTCTTTGACCTTATCAGACACATCCTGACTCTTCTTCAAAGAATTCATGTGAGCTGTTAGGGTATGTAATATCTCTACTTCTTAAGCTGATGTCCAACAAACCAATTTTTTGGTTAAAAAAGTTGTACTAAGAACCATTTCCATATAATTATTTCTGGCTGTTCACTGAGTGAGTTTTGGTCCAATATACTGCCAGCTGTGAAATCTGTATTTGCAAAGAGATTCAACATTACCAATAGAGTTCTAAATGTGACTCAGGTTAATAGCAGTTTCTTACCTGAATACCTTGATGGCTGCATAAGTAGAAGTCAAACTCTGTCGGATGAGTAATTCCTACATCAACAGTAGTACCTGCAGGGATATTACCAGATTTTCCTGATTGCTCCTTTTTGTCGGCACAGAACAGTCTGTAAATGAATAACAAATTGAAAATCAGAAAATGTAGAAGTTGAAAATTACGTCTTGATATTTTATCTTTGAGATTATGTATAAAACAAATTTTAACCTGAAAAAATTTAAAATTCATACCTCATTCCCCCTATTTCCAAAAGTCCATTTTCTACCTCATTCTTCCCTATTCCCCCAAATCCTTGTTCAACCCTTCATTCGTGTGCAGTTATTACTAATTGTTCATTCAACAAGTCCTATATCATGTAACAATGGAAATTGTAACCAAATGATCAAAGGGATGCTAATAAACTAAACTAAACTAAAACTAAAACTAAACTAAACTAAACTAAACAGCAATGTCACCTCTACTATTTCTTTTAAATGACTGCAATGCCATGAGTCTGTTGTCTCTTTGACTTTATTTTATTACTATCGTCTAGTCCTTGTTTAAATTCTAACCAGAAGTTCCAAGCATTGAACTCTGTGACTTGTCTATCTTTAACCTATCACTTTATAGCCATTCCATCTGAAAAATTCCCTGCAAGATATCTGTTAGACAAAGACAAAATGATAAAATCTACATTAAAACAAATATACAAGGTGCGGCAGAGGAAACGGACGTTTTTCAAATAACTATAACTGAGACGATTTTCAAGTTAAACAAAATCTAATTACACAGAAATGAAGCTTGTATAATGCAGTTTCTGTTGACTATTTCAGATTCACCTCCAAAAATAAATGCCGTCAAGTGACGCAACAATGGAATTTTCTAACATGCAATCTCATTAATAATAACCTTGATTGTCCTATATCTGAATATAGTCTGTGTGTATTTTGTAATGTAATCTCATCTTAACTTTACAGTTTTCAAATTGCTACTAATTATGCATTCTTTAGATTAATTGTAATGCTTTTTGTATGGATGTATTTTGTATGAATGAAATCTCATATTATCTTTAAAGTTCTCAAATTGCTACTAATTATGTATTACTGTAATGATATATCTGAATATGTCTTGTACTGTATATATTTTGTATGAATGTATTGGTATGAATTTATAGACATTAAAAATTGTTACTAATTAAGTACCACTAGATGTAAATTGACAATGTCAGAAACTCCATAGAGTCTATTGACAGCAATAAACTTATCTTATTAAATATGATTTTAGTAACACAGATCTAAGAACATTCTCACCTTGTGTGATGCCTTTTCTGGACTACTATGAATGTAATTCCTGGTTTGTAGTCCCCTTCCAGCTTGATACAAGCTTCTCTAATAGCTGTCAGTTCATGTTGAAGTACCTATAATTTATAGATAAAAATACAGTCCTTTCAGGGGATAGGTACAGCTTACAGTTAACTTTTTGATCAGTGAAAAGACCAAAAATCTTAACATTTAGGATGAAGGTTGAAAGTAAGTCCTTCAAACTTCCACCGGGTGCAAAACTAGATTTTCAAAACCAAGATATCAGTTGATAAATACCTGAGAATGAGTACAATGGATCTTCAAACATGTTCTAAGAAAAGTTGGCAAGTGAAGCAAAGAAAGTTCAACTCGTGTGATAATTTTATTTTACAGACATGGCTTCCAATATTGGAATGCATAGCGCCAAGACATAATGTATGTTATGCTATGTCCAGAACTGAACTTTTAGGTTTTAAAAACCATTGTTTTAGGTTTATCTTTAGGTTTAACATTAAGTGAAATAGGGTTTTTTTTATTTTTTTTAAATACCTAAAACATCGAATTTGTTATAATAGGGAGTTTAATAAACTTTGAATGTGCTAGATAGAATTCAACACATTTTACCTATAAAATTTATCTGAAAAACTGAATTAATTGTGCTGAAATTTGAATGCCCACAGAAATCAAAAGAAGCAGTGAGAAACAATTGCTTTGTGCTGCCTCAAATGAGATTTTTGCTTGCATTTCACCTGTACAATAAAAACAAACCACCAATCTGTGAAGAAGTTAAGTGCAAGAGGACAAAAAAGTTAATACTGCATTTATAGACACTAGCCTTTTTGGGATTTAAACCCAATGCTTCTAACCAGGCAACTAAAAAATGCTTTATGGTTGGCTGTGGATAATGTGAAACTGATTATGTTTTTTCCATCCTTCAGTTATTACACATTCTAACCACACATTAGATCAACAAGGGACAAAATACATTTATTTATTGGCTCTTAAAACTCCCCCTCACCCCACTTTTGCAGAAAGGTAAGCCATTCTTGCTTGTTTCTGGCAGGCTTAACAAATATAAATAAAGCTGAAGTTATCGCCAATCCACTGAATGTGATTTCACTTGTTTCAGCATAATTAATACTTCTTAAAACCCACAGTGTGACTAGTCAATATGAATAACAGGTCAATACTGAGAGAAAAAAACCTCTTAAAAACACAGAAATCTTTTCTTAGCCTTGTCCATCCACGTAAACAATGGGTTGAATGACATTTTAAAGAAGGAATATGCAGGTGGTATTATTTTCACAAACATGTTTGTCTCTCTCCGAAATATATATATTTCCCAAGTAAACAAGGTTAATGAATTAAAAAATGTAAGTACTTCTAGGTTACACAGAATTAATGTGTGAGAATCCTATGGAATGTCTCGAAAAAGTATATGACAGTTTCTGTTTTTGGTAGTAAGAAGAAGAAGAAAGAAAAAAGAAAAAGAAAATAAAAAATAAATAAATAAAATAATAAAAAAGAAGATAGAAAAAAAGTGAAAACTTAAGAATCCAGTCTCTCGTTATGTCTAATGCCAGTTCGTTGCTGTTAAGCATTTGGATTTTGCACTTATGCACCACTCTGGTGGGCCACATTACAACTGTGTTCAACTGTAACAATTTTCTGCGGAGTTAGCATCAATAAAATTAAGTTCATTCTGTGGGATTCAGAGTACAGTGAACTCTCGGTAAACCGGACTAAAGTGAGCGGGGGTCTGTTCGAATTATGAAATGTCCGGCTTATGGAGAGTTAATTAGGAAATGGTATTTAAGTAACGAAATTTTGTGTTTAAGCTGCAATAACAAAACGTATGAGGCAGAACATAATATTAACACTTACAACTGGAACAAAAAAGAATAACACTTCAGTTCTATATTGAAATTTCTAGTCAGAGTCTGAAATACACACTGTTAAATTATTAGTACAATATTATGATGGGGCACTATGAACAGATTTTTCTGAGAAGATTTAGGCCGAAAGAAACTGTAAATGGTCTTCTGTGTACACATTGTTTCTGTTGCTTTTGAATAATTAATTCTCTTGCAGTTCTGAAGTGGCCATAGAATGGCTGTAGATCTGGGTCTGGATCGCCAAGAATCTGTACGAGTTATCCAAAGTCCAGCATACTGAGGTCCGAATTATCAAGAGTTTACTGTATATAAATTCAACCATGCATTCTAGGATTTTATGCCATTCTTCTTCTAAAAATTAGATTTAAAACACAAAGTGCAGTGTAAAATTCTACTCACATGAAGAAACTGCCCTTCTGACACACCATCCCTGTATAAGATGATCCGATGAGGTTTGTAGCCACCAGTGCTCTTGTAGAACATAATCAGCAACTCCCTACATTAGTTAAAATGGTATTAACAATCTTCTTATGCCTGTTGCTCACGGTCAAATTGTTTCGTTAAATTTATTGTACAACAATTTAAGCAAACGTGTAAACAAATCCACCCTTGCTAACGGTAAAATGAGTCATCAAATGAATACTAGCAAATGATTCTCCCTCTGTGTACTAAATTTCGCAACATCGTAGTATTACCCTGCCACCTAGTGGTAGACTCCTGTACTCTAAATATTGAGCCACTCATAGTCTGCTGCTAATGATAGTTTGTTGTATCGTTTACATTAAAAGACAACAATTATCCACATTAATTGGGATGGGACAAGATCACATTAATAAGATAATTTACAAAACTTATAAATAATTTATTTCAGTGTTATGATATTTGCGAAATACATATATAAGGTGCAGTTTAAGCTCCTCCCACTCTATGTTCACATTTTGTTTCTCAGCGCACCATGGCGACAAACTATCCTTGTATATTGTCGCCGACACTCCCGACAATACCAAATATTAAACATGCGGGAGTGCCCCTTGTACAAAATATTAAAACTGCGAGTGTGTCCCTTGTACCTAATATTAAAAATTCGAGTGTGCCCCTTGTACCAAATATAAAAAATTCGAGAGTGCCCACAGGTTTGCCTTGTACCCAACAGTTTGTCAGCCTGTTTATCCTCGAAGAATTCGCTAGATCGGGGGTTAAAAGGAAGTGCTTCGCTGGGGGAGGGCTATTTCTCATGCGACGATGCACCTTATATTTGGTTTTTCCCATGATTTTATTAAAGGTGACCTTTAAATCTGCCGAACATTAATACTTGAGCTATTTATAATTATTATTGTAATTTTATAAATTTCACATCCTGTTGTAAGATTTCCTTTGCCCTGTGTATTTGAATTGTCCATATAAAAGAAAGCAAACAATGCGTGAAGCCTTGAAATATTAAAATCATACATTGTTTAAGATTATTTAAAATAATTATGAAAGAAAAAAAAAATACTATACCAAGAATCGAACCCGAGACCTCTAGCACCACAGTCTAGCTCGCTACCACGAGGCTATCAAGGAATCATGGAAGCAAGCGTGAATCGTGCATATACAAGGACGGCTCCTATGCCATCCCGCTTCGAATTTTCATTTCGTTTTTGTATGGCAACGAGTCGTGTTCTCGTCATGTTTTTTATACTAATCCGTTGGGAATAACGATATCTACACAGGTATATACCCATGCTATTTTGATGGAGTTGCTACGCTAGGAAAAGAAGAATATGTGAGGAAGGAAAATGGCTGCACTTGCACTCTTTTGGCTTGCAGACAGCAAGTTCTCCACAATACCGCCGGGGGCGTGGGCTGTTCACGTTCCGTTGCGCTGATTGGCTGTTTGACGGCTTATTTGCTAGAATTAGAACATGTCCTATATGCCGACGCGAATAACCAAACGTTTGCCAAAAGGCGAATTTGATAGTTAGCAATACCAATTTGTTGAAAAATGATAGCTGTGCAATAAATTTAAAGAAAAATTTGACGGTGAGCAACAGGCATTACATTTTCAACAGAATCAACTATAGAAAAAATCAATTTTTATTATAGTATGCTATACAGAAAAATTTGTTCTGGGCTGGAATCGAACCAGGGTTAACTGATACTATAGTCCTTTCACATTCGCCAGAGGTTTCAAGGACAAACGTAGCACGCCTCTGATGCCCCCACTTACCGCACTCATATGACATCATACCCCTCCAATGCCAGTCACATGACAAGCCAGTAGGGAGTTCCCCTTGGTGTCATATAAGTGTGTGCGACAGCGCAGCTCCTCCGCGCAGAGGGGAATACTGTTGACCGCTGATCAGTGGGGGCATATTAGACGTGAGAAGTTGTGGCCTTGAAACCTCTGGCGAATGTGAAAGCACTATAGTTCAAGTTTAGTTAACTTAAAACCTATAACTAAAAATAGGCATCACAGTCAGATTCATCCTCACTACATTGTAGATGTGCAAAATTTATTTTTTTAAATTTATTTTCTTAAAGGTCCCAATGTAGTTAGGCGCTAGGGTTCTAGTCTAGAAGGCTAGATAGGAACCTCTTTAACACATTTCTCTATGGACTAAATAAATGATGCCATAAACAGGAAAACTTACTAATTAATAACTGAAATAAATAAATAAATAAATAATAATAATAATAATAAAAACTCTAAGAGCTTATGTAGATATTTTGTAAGTTCCTTAATGCAACCGAAAAAACAACTAAATGCTCAAAATGATCCAAAAGGACATACAGAAGCTGAGCCAATAGTCATGATAGATTTATATTATGTAAATGAATGTATAATAATATGATTTATTCAGAGTTTCAATCAAACACTTTGATGAGGGGGAAAATTAAATGTGGGTCCAAATTTATTCATATTATTAACCAGAACACCCACTCTGTAAAAGACATACTTGACAGTTTTTAGACTACCACAGAACAGCAATCACTACTGCACTCATTGTCAAAGCAAATATTTATAACCGCATTGTTGCGGGCAGAAATAAACCAACTAAAAGCAATAATATAAACCTTATGTCCATTGTCGTGCTTCTGTTACACTGTGCACATCAGAGGTATTAATCCGAGGCAGGAGCCAGATGCGCATGAGGGGAAGTAACACATGTGGGAGGAAGAATGGGGAGGGGTCAGAATGTTGAACTGCACCAGCAAGAGGAGAAGCAATTGTAACGAGGTCTCTTTTGTTTCTTAAGGGGGGACATACAGCTTTCAGTGAAATTCACAGATGAGTAATAGGTGAATTTCATTATTTCTTCCTCAGCAATGAATTTCTCTACAATCTTGCAATATGACATACTCTTTATTGACTACTTCTACAATTGCATTCTATTTTCAAAATCAATTAAACTGCTACATTTGATTAAATGAATCGGGAAACAGTGGAACTAGCTGAGGATGATGGCAAGGCCATCGAAACGTGCATCCTGATTTAGTGAGTATTTACTTACATTAATGTGTGAAGTTGAATGTTTTAAAGGGTATTAAGTTAAACTGCTATAGTTATGGGTAATTATCGTTACAAAGTAGCAGCCACGTTTCATGCACTAAAATGCTGTTTCCATGATAATTTCCACAATTGGCAATATTTTTAAGTGATTCTTTTTTCTATCGATTTGCAAACATCATATGAACATCATCACCTACAATCTTTGCAATATCTACAGTATAAGTATTTAAAAAAAATCAATTTAAATGTTTGTTGTTGTTGTTGTTGAAACATACCTATTTTTTATAAATAAACTAGTAATGTTAAATGAGATTGTAGATAGTGCTGTACACATGATGTTAACAAATACACAGAAAAATAATCACTCTGAAATATTAATATTTGTGGAAGTTATCAAGGGAACAGCATTTCAGTGCATTAAACGTGGTTGCCATTCTGAAACGATAATTACCCGTAACTCTAACAGTTCGATTAATTTTGAAAATAGTATGCAATTGTAAAAGTAGTCAATAAAAGTATTTCTCATCTAAGGATCTCACCAAAAGCTGTACGTCCCCCCTTAACTACAATAAATCTTTTCTTAGCCTTGACCATCTATGAAAACAATGGGTCGAATGACATTTAAAATACAGGCGGTACACCAGAGAGTGCAAGAATCCTGTTTGCAGCATGTGGTTGGCAAGCAAATACACATGCTAATTATAATACAGTGGAACCTCGTTAACACGTTTCTTTAGGGACCGAAAAAAATAAACGTCTTATACGGGAGAACGTACTACTGAAAATTAAAAAAATAAAATCGTAGGGAGTATGTAGATAGGCCTATGTTTTCTAAGTTGCTCAGAACCACTCAAAAGTGCATCCTAATGACTCAAAAATACCCATATTGACACACAGGAGCTTCTATGCCAAGCCATTAGTTATGCGAGATTTAAATTATGTAAACAAATACATAGGCCTAATGATTTTATTTGAAAAAATTAAACAAAAGTTGCAAAAATTGAAGGAATGTATGGGAGCCATATTTAATGAAAAACCATACGAAATTCACACAAAAAAGCATCCACTTTATTCTAAAACATCACACATGAAACAAGTTGCACTCCACAATCTATTAACAAACATAAAATAACTGCAAGTGTAATTGTACAGAATTTCACACGTGCCAGTTCTGTCAACAGAAGATTATGAAGTCGTGTACACGGCCATGTTCACAGCCACAATTTGCTAATGAAATGCGATCCAATACCGACGTGAGAAGCACGATCTGCTTTTTTGCATACATTTCTTCAAACATTCTAATATTTTCTTCTCCTCACAACACGCGAACCGTAAGAAATTTAAAATATATTTCACTACATCAAAATTATCACGATATAAAATGGCGGCCTAACAGCTGACTGATAAATCGGCGCCAAGTCAAATGACCAATGAGAAGCAAACTGCAATGGCTGACGATTGGTCCCATAGAGCAAAGATTGAGACTTGGACACCAGAGAGTACAAGAATTCTGACATAGAGATCACACAATCGGATGGGCGTTCAAAGCTTATGTTCGGCAAAGTGTGGTTGGCGAGCCAAATACGAACGTACTAAGCGTTAAACCAAAACGTGTTAAGAAACATTTAAACGTGTAATTATTAAGATTGGGACCGGGACTTCCAAAAAACGACGTATTATCCGGGAAAACGTAGTAATGAGGAACGTGCTAACGAGGTTCCACTGTAATTAATATTAATAGTGAAAATTGAATTAAGTTTCCATAATGTTTTCAAAATGAACAAAATACTAACCTGACCATACTACTCAGTTCCTGTATGATCTCTTGCCGGTGCTGCTGAACTCTTACTGTGGCTGCATATCGTGATGGATGGGCATCCATTGAGCCAACAACAGCAGCGATAGAAGGCTTCTTATTGTCTCCTGCAGGAGGATGTGTCACATCAGCTCCCAGGAAAATCACAGGTTCATTGAACACCTAGAAACCAAAAAGCAAAAGAATGAATTGGTGGGTTTCAATAATCTCTTCTGTTTTATACAGAATACTCTTTTACAAAATATTACACACCTTTGGCCTGATACTTGGCACTAATATACTGTTGATTCCACCAAGCTTGACATTAATTTTCAGACACAGGTTCGATAATGTCTGAGGTGATGTTTTATTAACATTCTTCGCTTGAACACATTGTGTGGCCATACCCAGGACAGTATCACCAACCCTCTTCACTTCAGCTGGAATAAAAATAAAATTTGTATTTATATCCTAGTGGTTATCATGTCATTAATACCATATTGGCCCAAATATAAGATGACCTCACATATAAGACAATGTATTTTTTAAAGATAGTTACAAAAAATAAATAAAATAGCTTATCAGTAC
The DNA here is from genome assembly GCA_964059195.1 of Ectobius pallidus. Lineage (NCBI taxonomy): Eukaryota > Metazoa > Arthropoda > Insecta > Blattodea > Ectobiidae > Ectobius > Ectobius pallidus. Next base: position 41,924,166 of record CAXKWD010000003.1, read on the forward strand.
ATTTTACTTCACGTAAAACGGAATTTTGAAGTTTATGTCGTGACTTCTTTTCTCACCTTTATTTATGCATTGAGGCAATGAAAATGCTTTCTTTTCCTCATGGTCTGCCATGAACTGGTGGTAAAACAAGGCACTACTCGTAGACATACCAAGCTAGTAACAATGCAGTACAAGCAAAAGAACAAATTTAGGAAAAATTAAGTTCGGTAAAATTCGGTCAAGTTGGGTAATTTCCACATGACTTTGACCTTGTGTCAGAAGCATGTCATCGTGTGTGGATTCCCACTGCACAGCTGGATTCATGAATGGAGAGTTGTTGTAAGAGTTAGGGTATGTATATAAGATGAGTATAGTTTTTATAAGCACATTTTAAGGGGAAAAAATTCTTATATTTGGGCGAACACATAAATAATAATAATAATAATAATAATAATAATAATAATAATAGCAGCAGCAATAATGGAAGTGATTTATCTTAGGTTTTCTTCATCTTCCTAATGCATGTAAATACGAGGTGTAAATACAAATGTGTCACTGCAAAAAATTGATAAAAGCAGCCTTCTAAGATTACCTAACAGAGCAGTGTTATAATTATGTAAAATGAGAGGATTTTATTCTTGTGTTGAAACTGTCATTCATAGAAACCATATTTCTGCTGAAATTTTACTCATTAATTTCGAACTCGAAATTTTCCTCGTCAATTTTAAACACATAATCTCCTGGTGATTTCACTTATGACTTGAGCTGCTCTCTCACATATTGTGAAATCATTATGTAAGCACAAATACTAAAAGCATCCACTCAGAATGAAGTCACTTGGCACAATATGATCACAAGAGATGTATGAACTGACACCTAGCGGCATTTTCTGGTAATACCAATCAGTCGTGCGCCACTTCTGAATTTTGGGAACCACCTCGTATTTACATGCATTAGGAAAATGAAGAAAACCTAAGATAAATCACTCACAATAGTAAGTGAAATACTGCAATGAGAAGTTGTATGTATGTATGTATGTATATTTATTCATCCTTTGATCATTTTACATGATATCGGACACGTCAGATTCTTACATGACTATATTAATTATTAAATAACATAATTACTAAAGTATACAATGCTAGTTCTTAAATTTAAAATTGCAAATGCTGAAAATATTACCTATAAGTTAAAATTAATATTTACAAAGTGCTTATAGCTACTAACTTATTTTATAACTAGTAACCTAATTTACTTATATCTAACAGTTTCAAAAAATTCATCTAAGCTATAAAAACAGTGCTCTATTAGAAACTTTTTTACACAGGATTTGAATTTATGCAGTACAGAGATTTCCTTTAGATATTGTGGTAGGCCATTATAAAGCTGGAGGCCAGTATATATAAAACTCTTTTCAAACAAGCTTGTGTTATGCGGAATTATCCTAAGTTCTTCTCTGTTTCTTGTGTTATGGGAGTGTATTTGTGAATTGATGGTATACATGTTTAAATTTGATTTGACAAATGTCACTATTTCGTAGATATAAATACAAGGCAGAGGCAATATATTTAGATCTTTGAAAAATGTTCTGCAACTGGTTGTTTTCTTTACTTTAAGCATAGACCGAACAGCCCTTTTCTGTAGCTTGAAAATAGTTTGAGCTCCTGCTGTATTTCCCCAAAATATTATCCCCCATGATAATACAGAATGAAAGTATGCATAATATATAGGGAGGACGTTTTCAACATTCATAACTTTTGAGGCTGTATACAGTGCAAAGCATATTTTACTAAGTTTTTCTGCTGTTTTTTTAATTTGAAGAGACCATTTTAGATTTTCGTCCACCCACAATCCCAAAAACTTAGTACTTTCATTGTATGTTACATTATTGTCCCCAAATGTTACTGCTGGATGCACCGTGTTAATGTTCTGTATATGGTGAAATGATATTGCTATGGTCTTTTGTGTGTTTATTACTAATCTGTTTTGTGCAAACCATTCAAGTAACTGATTTACTGTCATTTCTAAATTTGACTGCAGAGAAATTGAGTTTAGACCTGTAATAAAAATACTAGTATCATCAGCAAAAAAAGTTGGATTTCCATTCTTGATGGAGGAATCTAAGTCGTTAATGTAAATTAAAAATAGCACAGGGCCAAGAATTGAACCCTGTGGAACTCCATACTTTATCTCCCTAGTATATGAAAGAGAGGCATTAATTTCATGCATTTGTTCCTGTATGTAAGAGATTTCTACAACCTGTTTGACGAGCAGATAAGTATGATTTGAACCAGTTGTATGCTATTCCTCGTATTCCAACCGCTAACAATTTCTTTAACAAAATTGAGTGATCCACTAAGTCAAAAGCTTTTGACAAGTCTAAAAATAATCCGACATTTAGCTCTTTTCTGTCCAGTGAATCATAGACAGATTTAATAAAATTTGCTATTGCTGTATCTGTGGACTTGCCTTTGCAGAACCCATGTTGTTTATCAACTATTATGTTATATTTTTTAAGAAATGAGTTAAGTCTGATAAGCATGACTTTTTCAAAAATTTTGGAAAATGTTGGAAGTAAAGAGACCGGTCTATAGTTACCTATTACATTTTCTGATCCTTTCTTATATAGAGGTTTAACCTTCGCTATCTTTAGTTTGTCAGGAAAAGTGCCTGTTGAAAGTGAGAGATTTATTATATGGCATAAAGGTTTCACTATATACAAATAACATTTCTTTACAATAGTATCCGAGATTTCATCAATACCAGCTGAGGTTTTGCTTTTCATCCTTTTAATTATACCAATTATTTCGTTTTCTGTAACGGGCTCCAAGAACATGCTATTACATTGTTCTGAAGGTATACTTAAGTTCTGGATATTATGTCTCAAGTCATTGGACCTATTTATATTCTGTGCTATCCCAGTGTAATAATCGTTGAAAGTATTAGCTATTTTTGTTGGTTCTGTTATAAGTTCCTCATTTTGCACTATGCTGATATTCTTTACATAATTTGTTTTATGAAATAGTTCATTTCTAATAATATTCCAAAGGGCTTTTGATTTATTGTTTGAGTGTTGAATGTATTCTGCATTATATCTCTTTTTTGCCTCTACTATTACTTTGTTATAGATTTTTTTGTATTGGTGGTAATAGGTTCTAAATGTTTCTGTGACCTGACCGCTTTTCATCTGTCTACTTAAGAATCTTAGTCTATGACTTGAAATCTTTATACCTACCGTAATCCACTTATTTTTTGGAGGACCAATTTTTATTCTTTTTTTAGGGAGAGCAACTTGAAAACAGTATTCGAATGTCGAGAGAAACTCATTATATGAATCATTTACATTTTTTTGTTGATAGACATATTCCCATGATTCTTTTTGAAGTAGAAAATTTAAATAATCAATATTTGTTTCATTTATTGGTCGAATTGTTCTAAAAAATATATTATCTGTAGGTTTGATTTTATTTTTCAGTTTATTCTGTAGTTTAATAATCTGAGCACAATGGTCAGAGAACCCTGTTTCAATCACACTCAGGTTGTACTCCCATACCAATCTGTTTAGAATTACCTGATCTATAGCTGACTGAGACCTAGCTCCTATCCTTGTTGGAATATCTACTACCGCTTGCATTCCATAAGAATTTAGCATGCATTGTAATGCTACGGTATTGTTGTTTCCGGTATTTAAAAAATTGATGTTCAGATCTCCTAAAAGTATAATATTTTTTCTATTTTTTGATAATGTTTGAATAATAACTTCTAAATTTTCAATTAGGGGTGAAATGCTACTATTTGGCGTTCGGTAGATACAAATTATAACTGTATTTAGCTGTGTGAGTTCTACCATACTGGCCTCAAAGCTCTCTTCATTATTGAGGTTTTCAAAATGTGTGAATGGTTTTGCAGCTATATTCGATTTTACATATATACAGGAACCTCCATGATTTTTATTTTTTCTACAGAATTTGGCCATTAAAGAAAAATTTTGTAAACTAAAACACTCAATATCATCGTTTTTCAACCAATGCTCCGTTATGCATACAATATCTATATCATTAAAATCATTTAAGAATACTTCTAAGTTTAACATTTTGTTTCCTATACTTTGAACATTTTGATGGTATATTGTGATTGGCCTACTTGTATCTTTGGAAATACCTGTACTGCTCTTTGAGTTTTTCTTTATAAAAAATCTTCTTCTCCAACTGACTCAGGTGTGTTTTGCTGCGTTGACTTTTTAATGGCAGTGCTTGGCTTCTCGGATGTATCTAGTTTATATCCTAGAGCATGTGTCACTTGAGGTACCTGTTTATCTTTCACAATCTTTTGGATTACATTCACTAAAGTTTTTTTACCAACTATATTTAGGTGTTGTCCATGTCTTGTATGCAAAGATCTATTAGAGCTGTTTAGATTCACTATGGATACGTTTCTGAAGTGTTTGCAGATTTTTTATATGTGTTGTTTGTGTTCTTTACTTCTTTATTTATATAAGATGTTTCAGGTAGATCATGCCGATGGGGAATGTTTGCAATAACTACATTCGTATGAGTCAAGTAGGACAGTGTTTCTTTCAGGGTGTTTGTTGCTTCTTGGGATCCATTCTGACTAACATCATTACCACCACCAATGATCACTACAAAGTCTTTGGGGGTTAGATTGCCGCACTCGGTTTTCACTGCGCTCACAACATTCTTCAGAGTAGCACTGGGTTTTACGGTGCCAACTATTTGAAAGTTTTCTGAGAGTTCAGAATAGTTCAATAGGGGCGAAATACCACGGCCGTAGCTATCAGTGTATATCTTGATCTTCCTATCTTTGCTGAGTGATTCATCTGTTGAAGGCCTAGGCCAGCGTGGTGTTTTGAGGTTAGGTTTCCTTGCGTCATTATGATTTACCTGATGTTCTTCCTTTGATGCATCTGTCACGGCTAGGCTTCCGAATTTATTTGACGTAGGTATGTTAAAGGTGTTCGCTTTTCGTATACCGGCTATACCTGTAGACCTTCTTGACGAACTGGTTGTTTCTCGACGACGTGTTGTTACCCATTCAGAGTTCTCATTCTTTGTTTCTGCAGCCTTCATTAGGTTGTTGTTCTGCTCCTGTAAGATACAGATTTGTCTTTTTGCTTCTTGTAAGTCCTTGAGTAACATGTCAACAATTAATTGAAGCGATGCTACCCTCTCGTCTTCAATCTTTTTCGTAACGGTCGCCGCCATTGTCTCCATAGATTCTACAAATCTTCAATTTAGTTAATTTTCCCAGAAACTGGCACTGAATTTCAAACTAAAACCTCTTTCATGAATGTACAGAACAAGTATTATTTCCTTTTATGCTGTATTATACTATAATTTGCAGCAGTAATTATGGATTTACTCTGGAGCGATGCACAGCAAGCTACTTCCTATTACCTATTACCTTCCTATTACTTCCTATTGCCTGCTATTACATGAATAATAAATATAATATTTGGAATCTGATAAAAAAATTATTTTTAAAATGACAACCCCAATGACTACCATTATGAAGCCATGAAGATTTTAGTGTGTAAATCATTTGATAAAAATACCTGTGGAAATTAATTACTAATTCCCAGAATCATTCGGATGAGATACATGCAAATCCCTGAAGACAGCAAATGCAAGGCTGAAAGCTAGAATTGTGTTTATCTCACTTTATCTCAGTTGGGTTATGTATACAGAATTTGCAAATATTACCGTATTTATCTGAATATAAGCCGCACTTATTTTTCCTAGAATAAGCCCAACAAAATATGCCTGCAGCTTAAAATCGCGTACGAGTGTTTTTAGGCAATAATGGTAAAAATGAGCACAATATAGCTGGTTGATCCATCGTAGCTGGTTTCCCACCTCCAAGCACCGCCACCTATCGATTATCTCGAATCTCCAGGACTATCGATATATTAATCGATTTAACATCGAAAATATATCGATTTAATCGAAGCATCGTAAAAGATGCGTAAGCAAGTGATGTTTTGCGTATTTTTGTCATTTTTATAGCGGTATTACAGAATATGTATGTATTATAAACTGCTCAGAAGTAAAAGAAATGCCGTAACATATGGGAATGTGAATAAAGGCAATTTTGAACTGATGGTAACTGAAAGTAAAATTAAGAAAAATAGAAAAATCGCGCGAAATTCAACACTGATAGTCATATGAAGTGTAAAGTACTGATTTCTGTTTTCTTTTTCGTCAGTTTTATTTAATTATATTAAATAAAATTATAATATCATAACTTAAGTCAGCTGATACTTTCTTTTTCTTATTTCAGGCCTATTTTGGCTAAGAAATGTGTTGCTTTAATATTATGAAAATGAGGCAATTTAATTTTTCACTTTGGGGTTAATTTAATTATTTTTCCTTTACTTTACTGCTAAAAAGGCAGGTGCAGCTTAAATTCAGGGGCGGCTTATATTCGGATAAATACGGTATATCCACAGGGAAAGTTTTAAATTATATATATTTGTGGGATAAAGAACTTTCATTGCTTACCATATACTGGTGTCTTTCCAGGCAATACTACTACTACAAGCTGGAGGGCTGCAAATGAAGACTTGAGGTAACGGAACATGGGTTCCACTTGATCAGGACCTGTAGCATACTTGCCTGTAACAAAATAAAATACAACTTCTAGTTTAGTGGTAATTTTTTAAACAAATTTAAAATAAATTACGGGAAAAAACTGCATTTTGTATTTCATATTAACATTATTATCTAGTAGTAATCCAAGGATGAAAATAAATACTAATACTAATACTGAGGTTAACACTACTATTCTTTAGTAACAATAAGGAATGCTGTTCTGATGTATTGCAGTAATTTTATCTTCTTTCATGTTCGTTTGTAAACAGTTGTTTCTAAATATTTTCAATTAAGTCAAAGATTATTGTAATAAAATGTTTTTTAAGCCTGTATGGCACTATATTAAACTTTCTTCCACGGAAAATAGGTAGGGATATTTTAATTTGTAACCAGAGAACCACTTACAGGCAAGATAAATTAGAAAGCTTTACTGTATTGGTTAACATGAGATAACATGGTCTCACAAACATGCTTTTGAAACCTGTATGAAAATTTTCGGTGTCCTCGTGAAGATTTGGGTTCAAATATACACAAATGTTCAGAGGTTATTTTTTAAAATATTTGGTTTAAATTATTATGACCATAACCTGTAGGAAAAATTACAACTTCAACTTTCCATATGGGTTTTATATAGTCATAATTATTGCCCAAGAACAAACATATGTAGCAGTCTTCAGTGCCACATGACAGGTTTCAATAGTGTAACTCCTTTGAAAAGCACACGTGCTCTGAAGAATCTAACTAAAAACCACTGGTCTAGTCTCCCTTCTTCCTCACACACAGCAAAAGAACATATTAAATACCGGAGATGTAGTGCCGTAAGTATTATTTAGGATGAATATGCATATTCCAACTAAAAACCACTGGACTAGTCTTCTTCTTCACGCATAGCAAATGAACATACTAAATACCAGAGATGTAGTGCCTTATGTATTATTTAGGGTGAATATGCAGAAGCAACATCAAGTCTTACATGGTATTTGTGTAATGAAATACAGAGCAGATACTTACTTTGAAATATTTTAGAAAGTGAAAAAGGCTATATCATATAGAATGTGCTGCTAGTTTTACTTACAAAAACATGGCTGTCCAATTATAGGCATTCCTGCATCATTACTGATTTTTTGTAGTTGCTGAGTGAAGTTCCTTTAAAAATAAGAAGGAGCATAATTAATTAATTGGCACAAACCAAAAGGAACAGAAGGTTATAGAAGATTACGATAGACATGCACTATTAATCATTCTTAGCAATTGATAAATTTCTGTGCTAATTTTAAACCTAGAATTCATACTGGTTAGCCCTATGCATCTCACCTGTGGAACACTAATGTTTTATTTTTAGCATGTTAATATTAATTAACTGTTAAAATTATTATGGGGCTGGACATGTAGCTTAGATAACTATGCAAAGAAGTATTTTCAAGGCTTTTACATATAGACAAATGTGACGGGAAACGACTACAGTAAAATCTTGTTAATCCAGACTAATTATGATGTACTTAAAAGACACAGGCTTAAATATACTATGCAGTATAGTAAAATGTAAAGCAATACTGTACACACAATGGAACACATGTGCGATGACCCATTCGATACTCTTAAGTGCAGAATTGGTTTGAAGTTTGATTTGTTATCAGGATCTGGATTACCAGGCTTTATTGTGTTAAGAAGTCCGAGGAGAAGACTGATAGATAATATTGGGGGGGATCTTGAGGAAATAGGTTATAGAGACATAAACTGAATTCAGCTAGCACAGAAGTGCAAATACGACGAGCTTTCCTTCTGGTAGCAATAAGATGTCAAATTCTCTGTAGTTTCTTCAGTCTAAAAGTAATTTCGGAAATGTCCTGTTATGACCAGAAAGATACCAAAAACTGTCTTTTCTTACCTTAAGATTGACAAATAAATGTTTTTTTTTTTTTGTATTTAAAACAAGCTGGTTTTGTTTAAAAAAGTGACTAAAAAAGAGTGACCATAACCTTTGTTTAGTCTGCAGCCCACTTTAATATATGAATTTCAATTACACTGTTGGCAAAAATTTCAGTGAAAATTTATTAAGTGCCAGTATGGTACTTTATGAGATTGTGTGGGGGACAAAAAGATGTCTGTCCGTCTGTCTGTCTGTCCGCACCATAACTCAAGTACGCTTTTTCGGATTTTCATGAAACTTGGTATAAACATTCATAATGTCGATGGGAAGAACCCTATTGATATTGAACCAAATCGGTTCACCGGTACCGGAGTAATGCCCAATTTAGTGCCTATTTTAATAGATTATGGCGCCTTTCTCATAGAAAGGCGCCATCACTCAAATACGCTGTAACGGATTTCCATGAAACTTGGTATACCCATTTATGACGTCCATGAGAAGTGCCCTATTGAATTTGAACCTAATCTGTTGACCGGTACCGGAGTAAAACCCAATTTAGTGTATATTTTAAAGACGCGGTAACTCAAATACGCTTTACCGGATTTTTATGAAACTTGGTATACACATTTACAATGTCCATGGGAAGACGTCTATTCATAATGGATAAAATCGGTTGATCTGTTTCGGAGTAATGCTCAATTTAGTGCCTATTTTATGGCAATATACGAATTCGAAAGAATTTATAAAAAAAAATGAAAATCAGTTATCTTGACAACATAGCCTATTGTTTTACTGTGATCTTATAAGGCCTTGGAAATTAAAATACAGGTAGCTATGACAAAAAACACTATTGTTTTACATGCGCTTATCCAACTAGACCGTTAAAATAACCCAGGTGGCCGAGATGGTAGACCTTTCTTCTTCCGTAAGCCCTGCTTAATGAATAAATCTGGAGCTTAACATGGAAATCAATTAAAAAAGCATAATTGCAGTCATAACTGATTAAACAAAAACATACTGGCACTTTGTTACATCAGTTTACCTGATTTTATTTATATTTACTAAGGTCTTGCAGCAAACAGTAGAATTTTAAAATATAGCAATACCAATACCGTATTTAATAAGTAACAGAATTTTAAATGCAAACTAATTAATTCTGAAACTTCAAACTTTGGGATTGTTACTTCTTCATACATGTATTTATAACCATACTAACCAAAATTTGGTTCCAATACAAACCATAGAAAAGGTTGACTTTTTGACTGGAGGGTTTCCTTAAGAATCAGATGAATTTGGTACTAATTTAATATAATAACATAACCATCTGAACATCAAGATTTGTTTCACTGTCATCTCCCATAGAACTCTCATAATGAGAACAAAGATGTGCAGATGCATACAACAGATAAATATACAGAAATTTATCATAAAGTCAGAACTGTTTAGAAAATGAACGAAAGGACTTTAAATTTTAGTTAGAAAAACATGTACAGCCTCGGTAATTCGAGCCCCGGTATTTCGAGGTTCCGTGTAATTCGAGTTGGTCTTAAGAAAATTAAAATTTTCCATAAAACTAGAGTAAAATCCCATTTTTGTACGGTGTCCGCGTGTAAGTTTTACACACTTCCGAACGTGTTACATTTTGAGCTTCCTTTCAATTTTTCCATGTACAAAAATGCAGGTAAAGCTGTCCCACTTAGGATTTTTGTTCATAATACACAGAAATAACCTTGGATTCAGACTGCTAATGCATTTCTATTACAGACTGACAGAAACCGTTAGATTCGATCTTTCTTTGTTGGGACTCATGTCAATCAATTGTACAGTGCATACCATCCTTTCAGAAAAGAATACTGTAATCACTACTCAGCGACAATGGTAATTAAAAGTATTTTCCTAGTAGCACCACTTTCCCGTTCCACTCCATTAAGGGTCAGACAATGACTTAATCCTTAAAGGATGCCAATGTAGGAAATTGGAAATGTTTGCCAGTATACTTACAGGCATAACATAGGTATGTAGGCCTACTATATCGTTTATTTATTTATTTATTTTTTAAACCATTATTGTGCTCATTAAACATTTATTTATGATTTACCTATTGATTTAGTGATATTTTCGTATAATCCGAATTTTTTGTAATTTGAGGTAGCCTCAGCCCCAATTAGCTCGAATTATCGGGGTTCTACTGTACGTCTATTAAAAATTGTTAAGACAAGAATATATACTGGCTACTTACCTAAGCGCATCTTCTCGAACAGTGCGTTGAGGGGCAAAACATGCAATAGCCCAAACACGTATCTCAACTCCTGTGAAGAATTGCTTGCCCCTCATGTCCCACACTCCTTGGTTTGGCATAGCCTGCTGCTTTGTCTGCACACAACCAACATAATAACAAGGGAGTCAGTGATATATTCAACATTCTAGTACACAAATAAACAAGATGTTGTGATGTATCAGCCAAGAGAATTAGATCCTAGGAAAAATAATTTAGGAAGGAAGAACAAACTGTATGAAAGAAACAAAAATCTGGAATATACCAATTCAAATGCAGTAACTGTGATTTAAAATACATAGGCCAGACAAAAAGGAACCTGGAAGTTAAGACAAAGGAACACAGTAGGAATATAAAATACGAACAGATCGACAAATCAGTAGCCCATGTTTGTGAAACAGGACATAGGTCAATATGGAACCAGAGTTAAAGAAATGTATACAATGACAGAAACATCTGGCAGTGTGGGAAAAAAATTCACATACAGCGTCCCTCGAAGGGCGTAAGGCACAAGGACATAGGTTCGAGAAATCTTGATGTTTCTAAACAGTGTTACCACTCACAAGTAGGTGGCTTAAAGTTTAATTTTATAACACATATTTTTGAGGGACGTTCTGTAAATTTACAAGGTAGAATGTATTGGGATTTTTTACAACAAGAGGTACCTAAACATGTTAAACAAAAACTGAAGTACTTTTACAGTAGCAAAAACTTGTTGCTTCGTATCATATTATTTGTTTTTACTTTATTTTAGTAAAAACCTGTATTATACAGTGACAATTGCATGTTTGCCAATGAATACCAGTATAGTCATTAACACAAAAGATGTAAGCAAAACAATCTATTTTGAATGAAGTTACACTTCAGTAATGCAAGTTCAGTTTTTATAAACACTTGCTTGTAAGGTAGCACTGCGGAAAATAAAAGCAGTTGATAAACACACCTCAGTAACAGATAGGAAGTGTGCCTTACGCCTGTATGGAACTGTTATGAAGTAGAATGAATGTGCAGTCTCACAGGTCATTTCTTATAACCGAGCAGAGATAGATATTCATAGTTCCACAAGAAAGATTAAGTCAATTAAAAAATCCCAACTTCATCGGGAATTGAATCTGTGACCTTCTGACTTGAAGCACATTGCCCCAATCAACCGCCCCATGATTACTACTAGGTTATTACTATTAATAAAAAAAAAAATCACCTACAGGAAAATTTTTAATACATCCAAGGTTCTGTCAAGCCTATCAAATTTACATTTCCCACAGTCAAAGAAATGCTAGTGAATCCATATGCTTGAATATGAATCGTTTAGTTAGGGGGCACAAATTGAACTTTGCAGAGGGACCCAACCTTTCTCCATTATGCCACTGACCTACACCAACTAAGTTATTTTTTGAAAATCATTGGTGTCCAATGAAGAACAAGCCTTTCTGCTAACAAGAAATAAAAATTCCCTGTATTTCATACAAAAGCCATTTGTTACTATGCAAAATCCCAATTACTGCCAACACAGATCAAATCAATGACCTGAGAATGCTCAATAATGAGAAACGTTATACTGTATTTTATAATTTGTCAATGTGGCTTACATTCCATACAAGCTTAGTTTGCATAATGAAACTGGGTTTCATAACTTGCATGACATGTACTGGCGACATTCAAGTAGTGACACTATGCAATTTTGGTTGATTCTAACTTTAAAAAAAAAACTGAAGTGGAAGTTTTGAGGTTATACATGTTCAAAATATGTTTGTTGGATTTCAACGGTTTAGGCTAGAAAAAGAAGATGAAACATGCAGCTGCACCGGAATTTGTTTTGAAAGAAATGGGTGTAATAGTTTCACAAAATCATATAACGAAAGTAGTTACAAAACCTAGTGTCATCATGTAAACTAGCTTTAATATACAGTGAACATCGCTTAATGTAATCACGGATATGTTATCAGTCAGGTAATGTTATTACTTTTATGAAGTCCCATATGGATTAATGCTAATACGCTGAAAAAATGTTGTTTATTGTGATCAAAGATTCGGTTTATGTTACATTTTCCTTTTTATGGCTTTATTTCCAAGTTCTGTACTGTATGTCATTCAAAATTTCGTTTCCTAACTCAACTGTATTGTGCTGTTCCCAGCTCACAGGATGACCAGTTTGAGGTGGTGGAATTACCTAACTTTCTCTTTTAAGCACTAAAACATGTTTCACCCTCAGTTAAGCTGCAGCTTTTGATTTATGAACATAACAGTGTTAACATGCAGTGATGGCTAGTGTAAAATGAAAATACAGACACGCGTTAGATGTTTTGCTAAGCAGTGTTCACTACAGATCAGTACAGACTTCCAAAAACACCCGGTACTCGTAAATTAGTATGGAGTATTGGTTAAAGTAAAAACAATTAAAGCTTTGCTACTGGTTGAAAAAATAGTTGCTTGCAGTCTATTACTGTATTAGCCTATGAGTGATTCAATGATTCACGGTTACTTATTACTTTATGAATAAATAGCTTTTAATTCTGTTTTGTAGTGTATTATCTTATATATGAATAAATAATCTTCATTTAATTCCTTCGGGTACTGTTATCGATCGGCTAATATTATCAGATTAGCTGCATCCCTTAGTGATCACAATAAGCGGCGTGCACTGTACATATTTCTTTCGTATTTAGTAAACGAAATTAAACCATGCAAATAATGAGCATCATGAATCATGGCAAAAAGCTTTTAAACTATCACAGTTACAAGTACAAGGAATAAACAAAATTGCAAATGAGCCGTCTCTGTGTCTTAAAGCTATGTGAAATAGATAAGCAGCAGGCAATTTTAAGACTAACCACAAACAAGAGTGAAAACTTAGAAATTACATTTTGAATAAAGGAACTGTAGCTATATACTTTTAGCATATGTATAAAGCACAACCATTACAACAAAATTTGTTTTAAACCATGAAATGAATGACGACTCAAATGTTACATATATATGAATAACTGTGAATATGCTTGCATTGTTAATACCATACATAATTCCCCAAAATCACTCACTACTTCATTATAATCTATTACTTACTCCCTCTCATCATCAGCTAGAGATCCAACTGCTGAACTTCCGTTTTGTACCACCCAGTGATGCAGCTGCAATTTAACGGGTTTTCCAAATAGGCCTAACTCATATTTAACAATTCAAGTCCACAACCTTTCCATCTGTGTCAGAATATTAAAATATAATGTACAAAACAAACTAAATTTTTTTCAAACAGTGGATACCTCGTAACAACACACAGCACAACGTTTCAACTGGTTCCTCCCAGTTTTCATCAGACCTGATGAAAACTGGGAGGAACCAGTTGAAACGTTTTGCTGTGTGTTGTTATCGAGGTATCCACTGTTTGAAAAAAAATTTAGTTTGTCTTGTACATTATATTTTAATAGGCCTAACTCATTTTCCCCTAGGATATTGAAATTTTCGAGGTTATTCCTGTGTTTCTGTATGTAGATTTCTCCCATATGGTCAACTGAATCAGAAGATTTTAAAGTAGAACCGCTTCCCTTTACCAATTCATGGTCTGAATTCCATACATATGGAGCTACCACGGACTTTTCAATTTCCCCATGTCTAATATTTCTGAAGTGAATGAGTTAGGCGTAATTGGAAAACCTGTTAAACCACAGCAGCGTTACCAGATGGTGCAAGACAGAAGTTCAGCAGTTGGACCTAGCTAACGATGAGAGGGATGTCCTCTTGAAAACGGTTACTATTATGTATTATAATGAAGTAGCAAGCGATCGTGGAGAATTATGTAATAATAATTGTTCCACTTCACTGTGTTTTCCTATTCCAAGCGAATTTAATTAATTCATGCTTGCATTCATTTTAAAGAATCCCAGAATTATATTTTAAAACAACCTTTTAATTTTAAATTTTCAGTGTAGTGCTGATGATATGATGCTGATTTACTTGTACTTGAAATCTACTAATCTCAAAGATACATAAAATGAAATCTATGACATCAATGAATAAACTAGATAGGTATAAAGAAAAACAGTGCGTTTCTTTTTAAAGCAAACCTGTAAAGCGCTTTACGACCGCTGCAGATAAAAAAGAACAGCGAAGTCGATCAGCTGAGAGCATGCTAGATGAAACCGGCAATGTTTACAGCCCTCTAACATGGTTAAGACACGTACAAATAACAATTATGGGGGGGGGGGAATAATAATTATTGTACAATATGATGTACAGGTAAAATCAAATGGTACTAACTGTGCTGAAGAAGGCGTTCGTACTCAGGAATTTGAACAATGATGTTAAAGTCATCAAAGAAATTTTCGATGAACATCTACGCCGCCATGACAGTTCGTGCAGCGAAGCCTTGCAGCAGTTGTAAAGCAAGATTTGAGTTTACTGCATGTGTAGTAGAGTGGGGGTAAAGCGAAGCTGCAGCAAAATGTAAAAAGGAACGGTTTTGATGCAGCAATGGTAAAGCGCTTTAGCTTCGCTTTAAAAAGAAACGCACTGAAAACCTTCTAATTAAGACTGTGTTGTAGCAGAGTATTAAATAGAGGTTAACTGTGATAATACAGGCAAACCTGCCTAAAGCAGTCACCAGTCGTTCTTCCGAAAAAAAGGGCCATTGGTACAATAAATTAAGGTTATGAAATGTTTTGAATCAATGAAGAGGTCTAGTTCATCAAATGATTAGTTGCCTCGTTATCTTAGTCCCCAAGGGTGCAATCCTTCTTTAATGCAAGCAGGACACACTCGCCAACAGTGGCATGTTGAAATGTTTACAATATTTTATATGTGTCAGCTGGAAATGAGAAGCAAAGAAACGCTGAAATTTTGGATTATTATTACTATTGTTATTGGGTTGACTTGGCAACAGAGCCATCATGTGCTTAAATATGAGGGTGCAAAATGTCTGCAAGTTTCCTTGCACAAATTCCTTTCTCACTTTCAACAATCACTTTTCTTCTTTCTTCTAACATTAAAACAACCCTTGACTTATTCCTCTTACAATCTTCCTTACACATTCACTGACTGAATAAACCAGTAAATGCGAGTGCGATTGCTTCACAAAGGCACTCCACCCATGACAGTCTCTGAATTGCCAAACTGCACTTGCATTAATTAATTTTTTACTCCCAAAAATCATTGGCAAGCAAAAAACATTGGTTTCAAGGGTGAATAAAGAATTCACAGTTGTTATGATTGACCCTTTAATTCAGTTCATTTTCCAAAATTTGTGTGGTTGCTGACTGCGGTGTGAGGTGGCCATTAAAGGGAGGGATATTAACACAACTTTACGGGAAAATTAATTGGTCCATAGAAAAAGGGTTGTTTTGTTTAACCCATTAGCGCACTTCCCCGTCTGCGGGACGGGCAAAAAATTAAAGTCGAAAGGCACTTTGCCGGCTGCCAGACGGGTTGAGCAACCGACACCTTTTCTTGTAGTTCTAGCTTTCTCTGAGTAGATGGCATAACATTCCATATACCATTTTAAAGCTGAATAAATTCTCTATGCAATGGTATGCAACACGATATGCTTCATAACGATCTTCAATGTATAAATCGATCGTGAATATGTGGTCGATATGCACTGTGGCGGCTGCCAGACGGGCTGAGCAACCGACACTTTTTCTTTTAGTTCTAGCTTTCTCTGAGTAGATGGCATAACATTCCATATACCATTTTAAAGCTGAATAATTTCTCTATGCAATGGTATGCAACACGATATGCTTCATATCGATCTTCAAGGTATAAATCGATCGTGAATATGAGGTTATTCCCGCTTTCCGTAAGTAGATGGCATGACATGCCTTATTAGCGTATTATACCCACAAAAGTTGTCTACCTTATTGTATTCAACACAATAAGTCAAGTTTAAGTTATAAATCGTATAATGATCACGTGATCATGGGATTCCGAGGCACTCAGTTCGAAAAATGGCTTCGAGGAAGAAATTGTGTGTGGCGTTCCAGACTGTTTTAGGGTGTATCACACCACAAAATACCTGTAAACAAACATTCCAGGGTTCAACAAAACATCACAGCATAAAAAGGGGTATGCAGTTTAGTCCATAAAATTGAATTTGCATGAAGTAATAATAAATGTAAAGAAATCAATTTTTGCCTGAAAATATTAGTGTTTATGGGTGCGCTGTGCATAAGAAAAGTAGTGTGCCAATGGGTTAAAGAGACAACCACTAAATGAAGGTGGCCGTTTAGGCAGGTTTGACTGTATGTATAATACAGACTCTTAAGGGGTTAGCCCTATTGTATGTTATATTAATATTACAATCAGGAAAACCACATCTTCCCTTGCAAAAGATTTATTTCAAGCATGTTAATGCTCTGAATTTGACACATAATTTCTTTTCCTCTCAACAGAGACAATATCTCATAGCAAAATATGAAAGCTGCTGTACCTTTACAGCATGCAATGAAAGTTCTTCAATAACCAAAGATATTTAAAGAGACTGAAATATGAACATTTAAATACTTTTAGAGTGCCACATTTCTATTAATAACTAACAGATTTTAATGAAATTTGTACTAAATTGTTCACTAGACTTTTAGAGTGCCACATTTCTATTAATAACTAACAGATTTTAACGAAATTTGTACTAAATTGTTCACTAGAGAAAATAGCATGTATAACATGAGTTTCCCCTTATATTATATGTCCTAAACTTAAAATTCTGAAATCTTACTTTGAAATACACTATGCATATTTTTATAAACCTCACTCTCCTAAAGTTATAACTGAGGACATATCTTGGGCAATCAAGTTACTTATATACCAACATATTAAATATAAGTTAGAGGAAAAATTCGTTTAGTCCAAATGATTAATTAATTAAGTCTCAAAAGAACTCAGACAATGGAACAAAAGAGCTAACTATATGAAACCATTTTAATAATAATCAACTTATGCTTCAGTACTGGTTACATAGGTTTAATTTTTTTATTTATTTATTTATTTAAAGTGTTTCAATGTGTTTTCCTGTATGTAACAATTATTCTTAACACTAATGTTAGTACTATTAGTAAGATAAATTAAAAAATATAATAATAAAACTGTAAGAGACCTGTCCGCTGAGCGAACTAACCCTGCCACCATATTGCAGTTTGGGTGGGGGTAGGACGCGTCCCCGCACTTCCATCATATTATTACTGATGGTCAAGCCAAATTCCTGGACATAAGCATCATTATTGAAATCAGCCCGCCTGACCAGGTTGTTAATCTCTCTTTCTCGGTCTGGTGCTGAGCGGGCTGTGGCTTTGATCATTGTTGATGTCTGCATGTCAGTTAATTTCTTGATGCATCTCTGACCGGCCACAATATTACAGACCTAGAAAAACATATAAATATTACAAAAGAAATAAAATGGTAAGGAAAAAAATGAAACATGACTCCACTTATATATTAACTGCATGAACCCCAGGATGGCTTGCAAGCCACATGCAACTTTTTTGCAACGAACACACAATTCATTAAATGGTGAATTCCTATAACTTAATTACTGCTGTTACTATGACATACGAGGCATATAGGTACAAACCCCAACATGTCCACTTCACTAAATTTTACAGGAAACAAGGAAAAAGTGTGGAAACTAACAATTTGTAAGAAGCCTCTTCAGATATTGCAGTTCCTTCAAATTGTAACCAAATGCCATTGTCAAGATTCAATTCAAATTGTCTGAAATAATAAGCTTAAATATTTGAAATGTCTGTCTGCTTCTAAATGCTTACTCATTGTGTAAAAAACATCCAGTATCAATATGCTTCTTTTTTTTGGAACTTGTGCTACTGTTATTTTGAAAATTATTGCTACATTCTATTTATCACATTATTACCTACATTCGTAATTTTCTACAGTCGTGCTTATCTCAATTTTTTTCTCACAGAATGAAGACTGTAGATTCACCCTGTGGCTCACAGATACATTCCTTTTCTCCACCATTACTGGAGTGTTACAGCTAAATCTACAATGCTCAAAACAAAACAAAAAAGTATTACGAGGGATCAATAATGCAATATATCTTCTCAATTTTGTCTTCTCTTGTTTGGTGTGTTCATTACTGTATTTCTCAGCTTATTCCATGCTCCAGGTTCGCCAATATTGGCCCCCATTATTTACTCTGAACACACTTATGTTCACATACAAAGAAACTAAGTAATTAAGTAACACCGCCAAAGAAGCTACGCATGAGTCACATAACAAATTAGTCTGATTCAGTGTTGGCTGCATGGAAATGTCACTGTTGTCACCTCAGAGTTATGAGGAAATGTCAGGGTTTGCATTTACAACCTAATTTCATCAGCATGAAATGAATCGGAAATGTCAACGTTTGCATTCAATGGTCACATTAAATGAGAGATTAGAGTGGAGAGAAGCTATTTAAGTGCATAACACATTTTTGATACAAAGTGGAAATGTCAGGGTTTGCACCGAGGTTCCTCATATAATACGGAAGCTCCGCAATATTTTTCTCATTTGAAATATTTAATGTACCATGACCTACAAACTATGTAAGTTGAATCTCTCTTTACCAACAAGACTGAAACTCACTTCGTATAGTTCTCTCGTTTTCCTCGACCCCACTTGGCAAGTCAAATGTCGGCATACTCTTTCACAATCCAGACTGTTAAACTCTGAAAATTTGTATTATATTACTACTGTTATTGGATTGACTTGGCAACAGATCCTGCTACCTGCTTGGATTTGAAAGTGCCAGATTATATTACTGTTTATTGAGGGTAAACAGTAGTTTGCACTTCCAAATCCAAGCAGGTGGCAGGATCTGTTGTCAAGTCAATCCAATAACAGTAGTATTATAATACAAATTTTCAGAGTTTCTTTGCTTCTCGTTTACAACTAACACATGGCAATGCTGTAAATACACTATCACATGCGACTATTGACGAATGGATCCTTCTTGCATTAAAGAAACAATACTTTAAAAACCACACCACTGGGGACGAGGATAGCAATGTGACTATACCAGATAAATTTTTCTAGATACAGTAGGCCTACTTCAATTCAGATATTTCAGACATACTTCTTCATACCATGTCAACTTTAGAAACTGCAGCTTGCTAAGTTCACTCATCACATTTCTCAGCATGCTGATCATACCATCTAATTAAGTAATATCAATTACCCTAATAAATACCGTATATACTCGAACACTACCCGCATATTTTTTTCAAAAATCGCGAACGAAAAACTGGGGTGCGGGTATTATTTGAATACTGGACTCCTCTTGTCTGAATTTTGACAATTGTGTACCATATCGGCTCATTATAGCACGATGCATTTTAGTAGCATCACAGTAACGAAGCTGTTATGAAAGGAAAATGAAACAAAGAAGATGCTTTCTTATGCACATGGTCCGCATAGAGACGCCAAACAAACAGTGCAGTCACGGCGCACGTGCAGTACAATAATTCGGGAAAATTTCGGAAGAGTTTGGGATCGGACCGAGTCGGACGCACGTCATCGCGGGAGATTCCCGCAGAATGAAGAGTGTTGTTGTTGTTGAGGTATTACGCTGGGCGTATAATACGGCGAGATTTCGGTGGGCTGTTACCATGCACATTATTTTTATAAGTGCCTTTTAGCCTAACATATTTAATTATTTTATGATATGAAACGTTAATTATAACTGTTTAATTAAGAATTAAACTGGCAAAATAACTTTATATATGGGCCTGTAGATCTTTTTTTTCAAACTTCTTTTTTAAAAATTTGGGTGCGGGTATTATTCGGGGGCGGGTAGTATTCGGGTATATACGGTATATAAAATGGGAGAAGTGGTATAAACAGTAAAGCTATTGATTCATTAATTGCAATGGGTAATTGACCATTGTAATTAATGAATCAATTACCCTGTGCATTTATTTAAAAAGAAAGTAAATTGCCAGTTGTAGTAGTAACAGAAATAGTATCAGTAATGATGATGATGATAATTACAATTTAATAATAAAAATAATAATATTAACGACTTAAATTTACAAATATAATTTAATAATGAAAAATAATATTGAACTGAGTTAAATACACTACTTCCCTTATTTTAATTACTAACCTGAACCTAGGTTTTGATGAACCTCCTCATAGTTTTCAACAGTTATAAAATCTGTATCAGACCATTCTTCAGATCATGCAGTTCCCAAGTGGTAGCATTCAAGCCAATCACTTACTGCACTACTGTTGTATTCGCCATTAACCTATCACATTCCACATCATCACTTTGATCTTCAGACGATCACCAAAACATTCTCGACTAGAATCATCATTTGCTAGCAATTTTTCAAGTATTTATTTATCTGTAAGACAATATCTGCAGTAGCACTCCATTTTACCGGGATCTTGTAAAAATGTAAACATACGTTTTCTTATATATTACAGATTTTAAAACACTTGAACTTCACTTTTATAAAAGTATAAAAGTGAAGTTTAAGTATGTTAAAAACCATATGTATGTTATGACTTCATTGTGTTCTTCCCAATTGAATAATCAATTTTTTGCAAGAGAATCACTGATTATTTATATTCTGATTCTCAAGAATTTTATTATTGCAGACAAAAAAGAAATTGGTATTCTTTTGCTATCTATCAACAACAGAGATTGAACATGGCAATATGTCTGGTACAACCCAGGTGGTCAGCAACGTGTCTGGTTTGGCAGTCAATGTGTTAATTGTGAGAGATTTTACTATATATATATATATATATATATATATATATATAACATCTTACTTTCACTATTAAGGCTGGTTCATCAAGTAGACTTTTGATCTTGCAAGTCAGGTAGCTGGCCAACCCTTATACATTACTCTATTCCCCACAACTTCTAACACACATAACTAATACAGTAAGAAACAAAGATCTCACCTCTAATGGCAGATATGTGTGTTTATGTTCCTGTCCCACTTGTAAGCATGGTAAGTGAGGGTAGCGAAGCTTCATTTTGTACTTGTCCAAGAAGTATTTGGCTACTGTGCATTCCACTGTTTGGCCATTCTCCAACTGGAGAGGGAAACTAAAAGAGGAAACAAAATTCATGAGCAAAAGTAGATTTGTATGTTTAAATAAGTCTGTTTAAGTTCTTAATATACTCACGATTGCATCTGAGCAGGTCGTCTTGTCACATTGCAAACTCTATACTTTCGTCTCATAGTACCACAATGTGTGATTTCAATTTTAAGTCCTTTGATTTCTTTGGTGAATTTTACTCGTTGAGAATCCGTCAATGGTTTACGCTGTTCATTTATGTCTCTTATGTCCAAAACTTCACACATAAACTCAATCACAGGTTGTGCTTTGTAAAACGCCGTTGCAGAAACTAAAAAGTACAAGAGTAGACATTAGAATTTTAACATAAATGCAACTGCATATCATATACTGTATTTATGAGCATATAGATGCAATTTATTCCCCAGATTTTTATAACAAACAAGTAGGGTGCATCCTTTATTTAAGGGAAACAAAGTAGTGAAAGAAACACGTATTAAAAGATGTGCGAGCTATTGATCGATAGCATAAGTATCGATATAGCATCAGAGAATAATTTATATATTGATTGTATCGCACATGTGATTAATAGTTGGCAGATGCATAAGCAGATGAGAAACACTTACGCACATTACACTCATACACTGTAAATTGTCATCCAATGGCTCTATGTTCTTCTAAGAAATTTGATATCTTTCAGCCTAAAACTCGCTGTGTAAGTTGAATACTTCAGTCAGTTCTTATCCATTGTTCAAACACAAGTTTATCAACACAACTGTCTACAACAGCATGTTCTAAGAAATACTGTGATATTAATCAACAATCCTTGAATATGTCGATATTTTATGTGTTAATAAGAACTGATCACAATTACTGTTTCATGCATTGTTGTTAAAAACTTAATTCAAAGATAATCAGACCATCCAAACTTACAGCTTTAGATATTATTAACTATTTTTTGTTAAACATGGGATGCAACTATTATGCAGGAAACTTTTTATTTTTAAAATTTTGAACATAAAAAGTTGGGGTGCTTCTATTATGCGAGTAAATACGGTATGTACAGTAATCCTCTCTTAACTGGTCTTTATGTGAAAGGTTCCTAACTGGATGACGGAACGAATAGATACCAGTTATCAGATTTATAGTTTTTACTGACCAAGTACAAAGAAGTAATTGCTGAAACTACTACTATAACAATAATATAAGAGAGTTATTATATGATTTGAGGCTTTCCATATATTGAAAATGGATGAGTCTCTCGGGCTTCCTGTCAAATAAATGGGTTTAAACATTCTGAAGTTTCGACTGCTGTAACTTCTGCAGCCATCTCCTGGGAAGGAAGTGAGCTAGTCAAGAAGGTAGGTTTAATAAACAGATAGGAGAACTTCAGAGAGTGGGCCAATGAGGAAGCAGGAACAGGTTGGAAAGACTAGCCAGTTCTCTGTTTCATGTTGTGGGCGAGAGACAAGATCATATATTTGGAGATATCTGCACATATTTTTGTTGTAAGGGGTACATATCTGTCATTCTATTTCTATTGCAATTTATTAAAAAAAGATTTAATATTTCATAAACTATACTCATAAACTTCATAAACTAAACTCATTCTAAGTGGACAACCAATATAACATTACATAGACTACTATCCATTAGCTCACCATCTATATTTAGCATCATTTTCCATTGTGATGGTCTGACGGATTGATGGAAACCAAACCACACCTCCCTACCACCTCCAAGTGGATGGTAATAACCATCCGGTGACGAGAAGAACGATCTCCCAACAGGAGTGTATGTCATTGATGGTAAATGTCGCATTACAACATCTAAAGCCTGTAAAAAAAAAATATTTAATGAAGCAACTTAAAAATATTATTGGTGAAAGAATGCATTTTAAAACTCAATCCTCTGAAGGAAACAGTTATACATCCAATGGTTTCTACAACTTTTTAAAAATCTTAAATGAGAAGAGACTAAAACTGCAAGTCAATCAATAAGTTTACAGTACCAAATGAATAAAAAATTGCATTAACTATCCAATAACTCACCAGAATAGCATCATAAGGAATCTGCCTTGTTCGTCCTTCTAGTGCTTCTTCCAAGGCAAATAATGACACCTGGGCTACCCACTTTATTGTCACCCTAAAAACTCTATCTTTTCCCTCACCAGGAAGTGTCACCTGAAAAGGTACAAACATTCATGAACTTGCTGTACTGTATAGTAAACAAAGAGTCTACCACTTGTACAGGTACAAAAAGTATACAAAGTAAAATGTCTATAATCCAAATGACAATTGTTCAAATATGCTCCACAATTATTTAATTTTATACTACTACTATACCTGTAAAAGTTTCAAACCAATTCAGAAGTTCATTTGTTATTATTATTTTTAACATAATTATGGCTTGTTGCATACGACTGTTTTTGTTCTACCAAAATTAAATGTTTTAGTACTTAGATTTTAGATTCACTCAAAAGCGCATGCTGCCCTTCACAATCAGCTGTTGTTGTGTTCTTGCCTTCTATGACAGATAGCAGCTCATGGCATCCGGTCAAATCAGTAATTTTCTTGAAACCAGCAGATTTTGAAAATACAAAATGAATTCATTTTAGTATGATAATAAAATTAATATGAACAAAATTCATTTTATTTTAAATGCAGGTAGTTTATTATGCAGTTTCCAACTGCTACTCTCAAGGCTTCAAGATTGTTCCGTGTCCAATAAAAGAAAAACCGAAACCACACCAATGTTAAAATGAAAACATTTTTGAAATCAATATCATTATGATACCATTACATCATATGTAATAAACGTATTATAGCATGGCCAAACATTAAAGAAAAAAAAAAAGCTATTACTTCTGAGGTTCTAAAAATGTTTATAATACATTACACCCTATTACAATTACAACACATTAAAATGAAAATAACTGTGACCAAGAGGGTTTTGACCTACTGTTTTGCATGGAATGGCCCAGCTTAATAATTGGGATGTCTAAATAACAAACTTACACCTCACACTCCCAATCTAAGAAGAAAACACTCACCTTCCTGAAGAAAGTTCTTGACCCATTTGTTACTGGTACATACCCACTTTCTCAATCAAATTCTTAGCCCATTCAAGTTTTTAACAAGTCAAATGTAAACATCTTTAAGCAATGAAACTAGTTTAGTTTGTTGTGCAAAAGTGACTAGTATTTTTGTAATTTAATAATTTTCACAAGGCCTGAACCAAAACTTGCTTTATAATGTGATTTTTTATGTATTTAATAAAGCAGAACAAACTGAAAATCCAAACTATCAGTCACAATTCAATTAGACTATATAAACTTTCTACTGTATGCTAGTATACAAAAAACATACCTCTAATTCTACTCTGTCGTTTCCTATAGGCAATGGATCTCTAGTGTAAAGATTGTTTCTACCATCAAACACTGGTTTCAGTGTTCCAAAGATTTTACTGTATGCATGGACCATCGTCTCAATGATCTCTCTATTGACTTTGCGAGGGCATTTGTCTGGCTGAATGTTGATGTCATAGTGATGAACGAAGCCTCGAGGCATGGAGATTTGGAAGTGATTTGCTCTAAGAACAATTGGTCGTCCTTCCCGACCCAAGTTTGGCCTTCTTGGACAATTAAACACTGAAACAAATTTTAAAATCAGATTAGGCATCTTAATACAAAGCATATCATAGAGCTAAACAAGTAAAATATTACAATTAGAGGAGCTTATTTATGCCAATATCTAAAGATATTAATACTAGGCTAACATCTACAGTAACACCACATGTCAGAGCGTATATTATACGAAAGAACAACTTATGAAACAAATATGCTAATATGTTAATATTTCTTGTGCTAGAATAATAATTATAAATTACCTAAGATATAGCCTATATTTCTTTTCCTCTTTTTAAATAGTAGTTGTAGTTACCTTTTAAATTTGTATTTGTTCTGTTTTATTTTACTTGTGTAAGTATGTATTTGTATAAAAAAATAAAATAGATATGCGAGTTGGCAATTTTTCTTCACTTCCTTTCGAATCTTCACACCAATGCAGCATATTATAACAACAGTAATTTCTTGTTGGAGTGATGACAAACAACACTATAGACATTTAATGGTATTAATTGGAAATGAAACTAGATTTTTAAATTGACATGGATATCTACAGAATTAACGGTTTTATAAAAAAATATAAAATAGGTTTCAAGAATATAGATTTTTTTATGAAGTTTTCTTTCCTCAGATGACAAAGTGGGAAAAGATTCGATAGACAGACAAAATAACATGAAGTTTTAAAAACAATGAATGAATCTTACAAGTAATAAGCAAAAGAAAAGCCAACGGGTTAGGACACATCATGAGATGAAGAGGACTTCTGCTGGATATAACTGAAGGACAAATAAAAGGAACAAGTGGTAGAAGAAGTGAGATAGTGGATAATATCAAGAAGAAAACAAGATATGGTCAGTTAAAAAGGTGCAGCAGAAAACAAGAAAGAGATGGAGAATGGGAGTATAAATCTGCAGTAAGGCATAAATACCAATGAAATAAAATTAAAATATCCATATTCCATACATATAGCAATTTTTATAGGTGTAAATTATCATAAAACATTATTATTAAATTTAAAGGACTTGATATTAACTTTAAAACAATGCATATTAGTGTGTCTATTTTCAAACCTTTTAGTGTCATTTTGCTTGCCTACATTGACTTTTCTTTCTGCCCAACAATCAGATTTTATTTATTACTACTGCCTGTATAGAGGTAACGAATCAATTATGTTGCAAAAATAAAAGTCGAACCAAATGTTTTCACCACTGTAAAATATAAAAAGTAGCACTGTTTGAAAAAAGGCATTAAGTTAACTCAAATATGGGATATTTATATCAATAAAACAAATTAACTATTAAGTAAACTTCTTTGATTATTGTTAAACAGTATGGCAGGAAACTATGTACGTTACACATATCAGCATTTTATATAACAGCTCTTGCATACGATTGCCTCTGACCTTCACTCACTTCTATGTGCTTCATTAAGATTAATCATTTCTCAGCATACTTGTATTTACAAGACACCATTCAATCTTTTATTCCACATTTTGTTACAAACTGTCACAGTATTTGAATAACCATTATGTTTCAGCCAATACAACTTTGTCAATGCTTCTCATTGATATTATATTAGAACAGATTGGTACCGATAATATATTCAAAACTATCAGCTTTAAGATAGATATATGCATATGCATTCATGAACCACAGATTATTGTCTCTGTTGGAAATTACATGATAATATTATAGGAGAAAAATTCCTCTGACACTGGGATCTGAACCCAGGACCTTTGGCCATCCATGATAATATTATAGGAGAAAAATTCCTCTGGCACTGGGGTTTGAACCCAGGGCCATCGGTATTCCTGCCAATGCTCTACCAACTGAGCTAAGCCAGAGTTCACTTCACAGCGCCAAATGGAACCTCTCTCCTATGGCTGATTGCCCTTAAGGTCTACCTCACCAGAGACAATCTCTGGTTCATGAATGCATATGCATATATCTCTCTTGAATGTTTCTGTACAATAACAGTGGAAGCCCGGTCACAAAAAATCACAAATTAGTGTGCCTCATAGTACTGCATATGACATAACTTGTCTGTCGTGTGAGGTAGACCATTAAGGGCAATCAGCCATAGGAGATAGGTTCCATCTGGTGCTGCGAAGTGAACTCTGGCTTAGCTCAATTGGTAGAGCATTGGCACGGATAGCCAAAGGTCCTGGGTTCAGTGTCAGAGGAATTTTTCTCCACATTATTATTATGATATTTAATTTTGTAACTCCTGCTGTATAACATAAATATTCAAATTCCAGTCAATCAGACAAAGACAAAAGTTGGATAAATTTCTAATGGTGCCTGCTCAACTATTGGACGACTCTTTATGACATACTTTCTAATGGTGATTATTAGCGCCACAACATGGAAGTTGTTCTTGAATTTTAAGTTTTTAAGAAAATAAGAAATATTTTGGTTTTGACATATATTTTATCAACTCTGCTACATTTCATGAAATTTTAGGTTATTGCCACTACTTCTCAAGAAAATCTAACTTCTACTGGGCACACTAAGTCTGAAACATTTCTCCAAACTTATGTCTTCTTCAAATTATTTTATGTAAATAACGTACAAATATACAGGGTGACACATAGGAACTGGACGTTTTTTAAATGAACAGTACTCGGATAATTTTCAAGGAAAACTTATTTTATTTTTACCAAAGTAAAGAACAATTCCTACTATTTCATTTACCATAGTTAAAAAATTGTGGAAAGTGTGAAAAATGTCACTCAGGTGGCAGCCATCTGTTTGAATACAGGTTTCAAGCCGTTGTCAGAAAGCATTCATAACTCTGCCTAGAATAACACCTCTTAGTAAATCGCACGCACCTCTTAGTAAATCGCACGCACCTCTTCTGTAATGGCATCTTTCAATCCCATTACTGTACGGGGTTTGTGGGCAGAGACACATTCCTTTAAGTACCACCAGAGGAAAAAATCACACTACTTCGTGCAAGGCCTGGGGGTCTTCATGATGTTCCCTATTGCTCTGTACGATTTAACCCATCTCAGGATCGTATTCCGGCTTGGAACTGTGCCATTCTGACCGATATTGAAATAGCGACGAAAGATCAGCTGTGTTGTGACAACAGACTCACCATTTAGCACATAAGTTTCGTGCGCAAACAGGCAATGTTCCACGGTCCACCGCTCCATAACTACTGAAATGGTATGCTTTGCCGAGGAGAATGACTACCCTCCCATCCCTCTACCGTTCCTACCAGCCGAGTACAGTCCAATTCAAAAAGTCTGGTTCCTATGTGTCATCCTGTATATGTTTGCAATAATATGCCATAAATAATTTAATTCCACCCCAGGTGTTATATACCGGTACATACAAATGCAAAATCAAAACTAGTTTTAAGGCTTGAGAGACAATTGATGAAACATTTTGAACATCTATTATGAGCAAGGTACCGTATTTTTCAAACCAGAAGACCCACTTTTTTTTATCTTATAAACAGTGTCCTGAAAGTTGGGTACATCTAATGGTCTGAAGTAAGCTAAAAAAATTAAATTTACGATAAATATTGCCTGTAATACTATAATCATAAAGAAGGTGTCATCCTGTTATTTGCAAAGTTTGGCACAGACTGTACATCAACACACCTCACAATCGGTAAAATGAGGGTAGTGGGAAGCCAGATATACAAGGTGCAAAGAAAGGAATGTTGCGTTCTTTCTTACAATCTTACTCTGTGTGGTGGTCTAAATGAAGGCAATGACCTATAAACAGCCTGACATTGAGCACTGAAAGCGATCTGCACTTTATCTATTGTAGAAAGTCATGATTTGTGTATGCAATAAAGTATATTATTCCTTTTACAAATTTTCGTTTAGAACTACATTATATTTTTTCCTTAAATTTCCATCCAAAAACCAAGGTGGGTCTTATGGTCCGGAGCATCTTACAGTCCGAAAAATATGGTAAGTACAAGATATACTAAGAACACAAACAGATGGAGAAAATATTCTTGCATAACTACATATACCATGAGTGAAATTAATAAAAACCTTCAATTGTTTAAGGCAAGTCAGAAAGAAGCTTAATGGTAACACCCTTGGGGGGGAGAGGGGGAATTACCGGACTCGTGAAGCACTAATTTGTCGAAGTTCCATATAGCTGAGCACCTGATACACAAGGATAAAATCAGAACAATGAGGACCTAACAGTGGGATCCAAGGACATATTTGCATATCGCTGAACAACAGTTTATAACTACCTATGTGTCAATCAAGTAGCTTGTCAAGTGTCACATAGCAAAACTTGGATTTCGTACGCAGAAAACCCAGGTTTGTGTCAGCCTTTCAAGTTTTTTAATTTTTCTCTTGGAAGCTAATAATAAAAATAAATAAATAAATTTAAAAAAACTGTTTTCAATTACTCTTAATTTAAAACAGACGCTCAGTTCTTAGATCTTCTGTCATCACCACAAGGCGTAAATTGTAAAAATTGCCAAAATTGTAACAGCATGTGCCTTGCTTCTTGTGGACACAATTCATGTTCGCCGGAAGGATTTTGGATGTTTATATGATCTGCAGTGCAACTGAATATCTCATCTATTTTCATTTCTATTTTATTTGTCTTTGGGAAGTATTTCATGAGTATGTTTAAATATGTACACGGAAATGTTTATATTTGTTGCTTCTATCAGAAGAGCTCGTTTAGATTGTTTGAATCCAAGAGAAAGGATTGTTATTATATAATTAACTTGCCCCTAGCAAATATTAAACTTTCTATTACATATTTCATAATATCAGTACACAATAAAATGAGAATATAGACCAAGTTTCAAAGTAGGAATACTAGACTACAGTCCCACCAATCAGGTTAAGTAGGAGAAATAATGCTTTCTCTTTTTAAGATGCACTTGATAGTTCTATCATAGGGTGGTGGCAATGGAGTGTTGAAAACAATCACGACAGAAAAGGTTCATCTGCTCTAACAAATGCATCCAAAGGTCTTCCGGTTTGGACTTAGAATCTGGAGCCCAGACATTTTTTTTCTAAAGCTGCGTCTCCATTGATATACATTTAACACCAACATGTCAATATTAACAAGTTGATATTGACATGTATATTGCAGTTTCGCATTCCAATTGACTTGACATGCAAACCCAGCATGTTGCACTTAACATTTTCAGATGTTAATTTGTTTTCCGGAGAAAATGGACAACATGTCAAGTCAATTGACTATTCGGTCAATATCGGCTTGGGTTTGGGAATTTCCGGGTGAACAAAAAGCAGTCGACAGCTTCCTCAATATTCCCGGCATCCATTTTGTATTATGTGAGTATTTGGTATATCAATGTTCTCAATAGTATTGCATCTACTTTTAAAATTATTTTTTATGGCATACTAGGCCTATATTGTTGAAAATCGTGATATTTATTTTGAAAAGATCAAGACATCTGTACAAAACAAGTATTTAAGAAAGTCATAGACAGTTAACAAGAAGATAATAACGAGTGTATAAAACTACTCTCATTTTGTAATGTTGGCTGCCCTCTTGAGAGGCGTTTTCTGTTTGAATGTTATTCATTTCTGTTCGTAACTGCGCCAACACATGATAACCTGTAATATTGTAGTGGGGACAATTGTTAATTGGCAAACCACTTGACTTGTATACACCAACAAGTTGATGATAAACATTTAACGTATGTTAACTGCAACATGTTGGTGTAAAATGTATATCAATGGAGACGCAGCTTAAGGGTGTACAAAACATGAGAAGACAAAGCTCTTCATATGTCAATCAGTATTAAGTTATAAAGCCAGTTGCTTACTTGGCAATTCAGGAGGCTGCGGAGGTTGATGTGGCTGTTGTGGTGGCACCAGACCCATGGCACCGGGTGGAACTGCAACGGCACCAGGGGGACCCACAGGTCCTGG
The DNA here is from genome assembly GCA_964059195.1 of Ectobius pallidus. Lineage (NCBI taxonomy): Eukaryota > Metazoa > Arthropoda > Insecta > Blattodea > Ectobiidae > Ectobius > Ectobius pallidus. The sequence goes on from CAXKWD010000003.1 coordinate 41,955,432, forward strand.
TGGGCCACCAGGAGGCCCAGGGGGAGGAGCTGCAAAAAATAAACAAACCTGTTAACTGCACTGTTCAGAAGTATACAACAATCTGTACTAAACCAATCTAGGAAGATCGTAAATGTTTTAGTTTTTGGCAGAAAAAGAAAACAGCTAGTGGTATATGGTGAAATGGAGAACCACTGCTTGCTTCTCTCGGATCTTTTTCTTTCTTAGGATTAATACTCTGCATGCAGAAAATATGTTAGGAATGTGCCTTCCATCTAGATTTCCCTCCTTTGACGTTGCCACTTCCTGTTCACTGAGTTAAGTTATTTGGCTGCAAGAGGGTTGCTGAGAATTACTATTTTTAAATGACCTGACACCTTCGGCAGTCGTTGTCGGAATGAATAATCAGGCAACCATTTCCCTACTGGGGAAATTGCATAGAAATGATCTGTTCCTTCTTTCACCCCCTGCCACTTCCTGTCCACAGTGTTGGGTTATTTGGCTGGAAGAGGGGCGCTGAGAATCACTGTGTTTTTAAATGACCTGACACCTTCGACAGTCCTTGTCCAAATGAATAATCTGGCAATCATGTTATGATCTTTCGCACGTGTTTAGGTATTCGCCACCCACTGCTTCCCCTACATCCCTTCCGTAGAGTGGTAGCTGAGCGACACTAGTGCTAAAACACTTCCCCTATCGCCGTGCAGACTTAACTTGGTGGCATAGTACAGTTCTGTCAGCTTTATGGTTCAAGTTCTGGCCAAGTGACGAAGCAGTTTAGTGTTATGGGAGTCACAGAAAAATAGATCATGCATGCCTCAGTTGTCACAATCAGAATTATGCAGTAAGCAAGTGCAGGTCTGTTAACTCTATTATTCAATGTGCAAACTAGTGTGCTGAATCAATTTGCAAATTTATTTTGTAATCATAAACGGGCAAACATTTGCATATAATCTGTCAATTTCTTCTGAAACAAGAGCACAGCTTTAGTTTAGACTGATTTATGAAACCTTGGGGATGCCTGCATGATGTCACAACAAAGTAGTGTTATAATATATTTTAATGCATATGGTGCAAAACATTGCCTCAAATATTTTGCTACAGATGGCAGTTCAAGGCAGAGAACAGGGAACTGATGGTGTCAGGTTGAAGACAAACATATGATACTATATAATAGCACGACCCAGTGATATGCGCTGATGCACATATGGCAGTAGCAGTGAAAGAGTCAATGGTGCACACTGCTATTCTATTGTTAATATGTTCACTGTGATCTGGCACTGCTGATAACATTAGGCCTACACCTTTTAACGATTTCATGTATTATCGCCTCACTCATAACGTTGACGGGCGGCTCGCTTTGTTCTCATATTACAATGCTTGTTGTTACTGTAAAAGGTTTTCTCAAAAGAAACCGCTGACTGAATTCGTGTTGCCAATTCTCTCATTGCTCAATGTCATTGCCACGTAAGTGTTTTGCTGCATCTACATCTTCCCGCTCTGTTTACTAACACTGTGCAGTGTGGCAACTACTCCAAGCGGCGGCGACTTCTTTGATGTTAACTGTCAACGAATTGAGCGAGGCGATAATAGCATATAATAATTTGTTACGGTATTTTCATTTCCTGCATATGTATTTTATTTAAAATGTATATTTGATAAAATATTTACTATATGTAAATGTATGATTAGATAACTTCTCAATGCTGGTTTATTACAATAGTTTTATGGGCCAACACCAATGTCAAATAAATTTGTATATAAGAACTTTCAATAGCTATAGCTTCTGTACATTTCTTCAGGGAATGGCTGCCAAGATATCAAATATACAGGCTGTTAATGAGTAACACCAAAATATTTTACCTGTGTACAGAGGAAACACAGACAAGCAACTTTTGTTAGGAGAATTTTGCTCTATGACGTAAAATGTGTATGCTACAGGGCATTAAGTTATTACAATTTGGTGCTCATAAGGCCATAGTGAAGCGAAATAAGGTTAAAATTTTCATAAAATTGACTTCATGCTTTTTTAGTGATTGTTAAAAATCTGATTCTTAATAATTCATCAACAGCTATATCATAATTTAGTGTTTCCATAATCTGCAAAATTTACAGACTAATCAAATGACTGGCCGCCACTGCATTAGTTAAAGTTTATTCATAACTCCATTGTTAAAACCGAAGTTCCTTTGTTTTGCATTTTTTAAATGCTTAGAAGTCAGTGGCAGCCATCCCCTGGGAGATTTTATGCTGTAACAGGAAAAATTGAATCCATAGAGCAAAAATCTCGTAATAAAAGTTGCTTGTCAATGTCCCCTCTATACACAGGTAAAATATTTTGATGTTATTCATTAATACCCCATAGTTTATAAAGGTTGATAAGTACCAGGCAATCAGGTGAAGAATTGATGAACTGCTATTAACGGAAGTATAATAAGATTTTAATGATTTGACTCTTTGTACACATTTTTATAGCAGTGGGACAAGTTACAGAAATTTGGATTTGACCAAGCTTTGGATTTAATTAGGTGTCTGAACATGCAAAGCTCCATATCTCCTCTCAGGCATAAATGTTTAGAACTTAGAAAATATTGGGCAACCTTCCAGATTAGATGGCAATTCATTACAGCAAACAATTCCAGGAAAAGCACTCATTCGTTTAACTAATTCATTTAATTAACTGCCCTTCTAAATCATTAGATAAGGCTAATTGACTTACAATGATCATACAGAATACAAGTTTCCCAGCTGTGACTAAGATATGAGATGATTTCTTCGTACTTCTGCTCTCTGAGGTCAATGTAATTCATCTACTTAACCTAATCTATGTAATTTCAATAACTGAATTAAATAACTGCAGTGGCATAAAAAATGGTGCATTAAATGAACACCAGCTTTAACTGGAATTAATTATGTACTGACTAAACTCGGCACCCATACAATCTGAAAATCAGAGTAGCCTACTAAGTAAGCAACAGTGGAGAGACGTGTGTAGTTCTGCCGATTCAGGTAAAAATGACATACGGGACAATGAGAGTGGAAATAGCCGTTTGTAGAGCTAGAATTAGATATTTTGTGAACAAAAAGAAGACTGGGTTGAAAGAGCAAGTAAACAAAGAAGTCAATGCCAATGCAGTGATTTATTTAAACATAATTATTGCTCTCCTGGTGATAGGTGGAACTAAAATGAACTTGGGATTAAAAGATTAGATGGCCTGGAAGAATGACTGAATTACAAAATTAGTGTGGTGACATGAGAAATAAAGCATAAATTTGAGAAGAGATCAAGCACATGGTTCAGTACCGATGGAAGTGTTTGAAGTGCGATGAATCATGCGCTGGAAAGGAGAACGAGCTGATGGATTCCAGCGCTGTGTTTAGGAACGCAACTTACCCAGAATAAGCCCTGTTATTCAACTGGGTAATGCCACCAGACTATGATGAAGTTTTTCATTTTGTGTGAGAAGGATACTACTATACATAGGCGTAACCAGGGCGACCATATGGGGGGGGTTATAACATCCATGGGGTCTGGGGGGTATGGAATACCCCCAGGCATAGGGGGGTCCGGGGGTCCTCCCCCGGAAAATTTTAAAAATAAAGATGCAAAATAATGAGTTTTAAGCTTCTGGGGGGGGTCCTTCCCCAGAAAATTTTAAAAATTAAGATGCAAAATAACGAGTTTTAAGCTTCCCACGCTTTATACTTGTATTAAGTAATTTATGGGCAGACTTTAAAAAATTATATAATTTTCCTTTTTTTAATCAATGGGGGGGGGGGGGGGGGTTCAAACCCCCAAACCCCCCCCCCCCCTCGGTACGCCTATGCTACTATATAGCCTCTTGTAATATGATGGTTAATAACATTGTAACTGTCAATGTACATACACTTGAATAATAACTGTGTGATACTGTTCTGCATAAACTGAAAATCCAAGCAAAATTATAATATGCCTACTTTAAAGTAATATTTGCCTTGTACGAATTTTTTGTTCGACCATACTATAATACGCTTATTATGTGCGATGTAACAGTATCATCATAATATCCAGATTGATACAGATTTCCATTATGACATTGGTGTGGTATCGATTATTATTGAACACAGAAAAATCTTGAGACCTTGAGAGCAGCAGCTGAAAACTGCATAATAAATAGCCTGCATTTAAAACAAAATCATTTCTGATGATGTTAATTGTAATATTGTACTAAAATGAATTCATTTCATGTTGTCAAAATCTAATGGTTTCAAGAAAACGAGCAAACGGAAGCTTTGATTTGACTGACGCCATAAACTGCAATCTGTCGTAGAAGACAAGAACTATGACAATCAGGAACCAGCCGATGTGAAGGATAGCGCAGGCGTTTAAGTGAATCTAAAATCTAAAAAATTTAGACTTTATGGTCGAACAAAATCAATTGTATGCAACTTGCCTATAACTTAACGGTAATTAGGATACACGTATGAAAATTATAAAACTCGCTGCTAGTTTCATAAACATACTCGTATCTTAATAAATGCCATTATAGGCTTGTTGCAAAATGTACTATTAGCCTTACAACTGTTTACATGGGTGAAACTGTAGAAATTCATACACTACTTATAACTGTATCAAATCTAAATTAGGAAACAGCCTTTGGGTATCTAGTACTTTTAAGAAAGAACAGTTATTTTGCTCCCCTGAAGTAGCAATTCACATCATAACATGAAATTGCCACTGCACAGAATAAACTCAACCAATGGGAATCAATCTGCAGTTAACAGTTCTCCACACATAGCTGAATATAATGCTGAGACAGATATATAAGCATTCATGAGCCACAGATTATTGTCTCTGTTGGACACTACATGAGAATATTATAGGAGAAAAATTCCTCCGGCACTGGGACTTGAACCCAGGACCTTTGGCTATTCGCGCCAATGCTCTACCAACTGAGCTAAGCCGGAGCTCAATTCACAGCGTCAGATGGAACTTCTCTCCTATGGCTGAAAGCCCTAATGGTCTACCTCACAGACAGACAAGAGAGTTTTTAACATAAGTAGAGGGTAACGATCTATTCTATTTTATTAAAAATCTGCTGCTTCTATCTATCTTAGGCAGGTTTGTAGTCTAAACTCGAAATTTTCAATTTTCTTGATTCTATTAAAAAAATAATACAATACAAACAATATACTTATTTACAATAGTGGATAAAACAATCCCCTCCAACACACAACATTTCAACCTGCCCTCCAGGCCTTTCTCAAGTGTACTGAATTGAAAAAATCGTAAACAATTCAGTACACTTGAGAAAGGCCTGGAGGGCAGGTTGAAACGTTGTGTGTTGGAGGGGATTGTTTTATCCACTATTGTAAATAAGTATTATTGTTTGTATTATATTATTGTTTTAATAAAATCATAGTGGAAAGAATAGGACCGTAAATTATTTTCAATTGGATATTTACTTGATTCTATTTTCAGATACTGAGGGTAGATTATGAAAAGGATATTGAGAGTAGAAGACAAAAAGGATATCTTTATGGTAGTCCTTTTCTTCGTCTCCTGTTCAGCAATGTGACGCTTTGTATGCTATGTAGCCTCTCCTCAAAAAACTCTGGAATATATATCAGAAATTGTTGGACCCTTAAAAATCAAGGGATTTTAGTAACTTTGCAAGCCACAATCTACCACTGACCTATTTAAAGCATACAGCTATAATCCAAGATATCACATGAAAACATTCAACTAACCCAATTCAATTTGCGTATTTTGAGGTAAAATGGTTCAATGACAAAAATTGCAATAAGAAATATGGCTGTAAAATTGATTGGTTATTAACAGCCAGTATGGTACTTATTAAGATTTCATGGTGGACGGCCATGACGGTCCATCTGTCTGTCTGCGTGTATGTATGATAACCAGGGCCCGGATTCTGATGACATAAAATTGTTTTTTAAAAATTGACCTAAAAACTGATATTTTATTTATAAAAAATTATTATTGTACACACAAAGTTATAGACTAGTTTGTACATAATTCCATAAACAACTGTAATGTTGTGAATGTTCTTTTCTCAGGGAAATTTATACTGGCACTGAGGCACTGGTGAGCCAAAATTCGGCACATCCTTTTGTGGTCTGCTGGATTATATTGTTGTTTATTGAGGGTAAATAGTAGTTTGCACTCTCAAATCCAAGCTAATGGCAGACTCTGGTGTCAAGTCAATCTAATAACAATAGTAATATAATACAACATTTTGGCGTTTCTTTGATTCTCATTTCCAACTGAGACATGTCAACATGCCGAATTTTTCCTTCTTGCATTAAACAAAAAACACCTCAAAGCGTTGAAGAGTGTTGAAATTTCGGTGCATAGTTTGCAATTTTTGGCCAACTTCAATGCACTATAATTCTGGAACCAGTTTAGTCTCAGTCACCAAATTTTTATCACATCTTTATATCATAAAGGTGTTACCTGTAGAAATTTCATAATTTTTCACTCTCAGGCCCTTTTGAGATATTCTACTTCAAATAATGGCAAAATACGCTTTTGGGCATTTATGAAAAATTGTATAAGGAAAAAAATTAAAGGTGAGTGTTTTTCTTCCTTTTAATAATTTTGCAGCACTAAAACTCATATTTCAAGTAATTTTCAATTTGTAGTTGTGAATTTTTTTTCTTCACTTTCCCCACTACTTAGGTAAATATTGTGTCAGAACAAAAATCTAGAACGTATATCAATATGATAATTTTTGTTTTTATTTTGTCTTGTTACCTATAAAATTAATAAAGTTTCATACATTTGTGCAAAACATGTTTTCGACTAAAATACGGTTACAAAGCCAAAAAAAAAAGTATGAGCCTAAATTTTTTTTATCATTCCGTAGTTTTAAACTCACCTTTTTTGGGAAATAACTGGTAAAAAGATTAGGAAAATCAAAAATGTCGAGCAACTTGGCCTTGTTCATTTCTAATGAATTGACCATTACAAACACTCAATGGGGTATACGCTCATATGCTTTCGCTGCCCAAAGTACTTTTTTTTTCTTTTACTATTTACTCGTCTATGATTCTAGATTTTTGAACATTCTTCACTGCCCTAAGAATATATTTAGTACAGAAAATAATAGCACATAACCCCAACCTACATAGGGGGATAGTCCAATAACCCCATTCTCCTCATGGGTTACAATTTTATTGTGCATAGGGACTTGTAGGAAAAGGATTACAGTCAGAACTAGCGCAAAAACCTGTTCTACTCACAATCAGTTTAATTTGGCATAGGGACTTGTAGGGAAAGGATTATCAAAACTAGCGGGAAAGAACAGTTCTACCGTAGATGGCAGTTTAATAACCCTGTTCTACTCACGGGAGAGTTTTGTTTTATAAATATAGGCTATGTAGAGATGTGGTTATTTAATCGTCACCTGTAAGTAAAACTGGTTTTGCACTAGTTTTAATAATAATCTTTTCTCTACAAGTCTCTATTTCAAATAAAATTGTCACCCGTGAGTAGGAAGGGATTATATAACCGCCGCCTATAAGGAGAACAGGATAATTAAACTGTCACCACTGTGTAGAACAGGGTTTTTGTGCTTCCCCCCCCCCCCCCATCCTGAAACATGGACTCTGCTCTCAAGTGCTAGAGTTGGAAGTATGAACGGCCATCGTTGTGACTTGTGAATCACATAGTGGACGACTCACACAGACCCCTTATAAATTGGGGAAAATGGTATATTGCGACTCACCCGAGGCCCCCACTCCTACTCTCAATCCCTCCCCTAGCGGCGGCATTTGAACTACTAGCAGTGACAGTAGCACCATCTCTTGATGAACTGATGAAACAGAAAAAATAATTTGCTTCTTCTTTATTCTCTTCTTCTCTTCCTTTCCAGTCTCCTTCCTCTCACCTCCTCTTCACCCCACCTACCTATATGAGACCTATTCCTAATAGTAAATTTTGGATTGACCAGGATTCGAACTCGGGACCCCTAGCATTACAGCTAGGAGTCTTGACCGCTACGCTACGAGTGAATGTTGAGCACTGAAGGAAGCTTTCGTATATTAGAGTTATGTTAGGGGGGATTTCATGAGTTTTAACGCAAGAATTGGTTTTTATAATTTTGAGATATTTTGTTAGTTATGAGAAGAGTAGTGTTGGTACTAGGGAATTTTCCTGCATCAATTAACCCATATTAAATGTTATAATACGGCGGTTTTTATAATTGTGAAATAGCCTATTTTGTTGCAAGGGTCACTTTTATAATTATGAAATATTATGTGGAGGTGCAAGGGTATTTTTTTATTGTGAAATATTAGGTGACATGTCAATTGCAATCATGCATTACTGGCGTTGAGCAGTGGCTACAGGTATGGCGGCATGTGCTGCGTTAAAGCGGGGCAGGCAGCATGCGGCAAGCAGCCAGGCGGGGAAGCGGTCAGGCGAGTGGAAAGGGGAGCAGGGCGAGTCGCAAAGTACTAACTTCCTATAAATTGTGATTACTAATTACACAACTTATCCCCTATTACACTAGCGTTTCTAGTGTAATGTATTCTGTTTGGTTGGCTATGTTATTTAGTTCATTCTTGCCTATATCACAACATTGACTGGTAGTTTTCAAATACATGCACACCCAACAACCAGATATGTAGGCCTACCCTAAAGTTTAATGAATATCACAGTCAAGATCAAAACCTACAACAGGAGTTAGGGTACATACCTTTGGAACCTCTCTCATACTTTTTTACAGTATCAATTTTCTTCATAGTAAATAATCTTTCTTCACAGTGACAGAAAGTTCCCTACAGATTCCAATTACATTTTGCATGTATATTCAAAATTATCTATTATTTGTAGTCATGAGTCAATTGAGTGAATCATGTCTTAGAGTAAAAGCGATTTAAAGGACTCCCAGACGAAAAGGTCATCAAACTTAACCACTATGTACACTGTCAAGGAAAAACCTGCCACATATAGATAGAGCAGAAGTGTTCAATAGTATTTACATGAATTTCCACTCTTGTTTACGCATTAAATGGAATTTGGACCACTTATTGCAAAGTTTTGCAAACAAAGAGTGACCTTAGGTATCAAAACCCTTCAGCGAGACGAATTTAACAAGATGAAAACATTTACGTCTATATTAAACTACAAACAAGCTAAAATTAATGTAATGAATTAAATACTTACGCTGCCCAACGGGAAACATTTTACACTATAAAACACGTAAAATAAATACTAAAAAAAGACAATAAATAAATACGACACTATTTCCCCCCGCGTTTAGCGACCTCTTCATAGGACTATCAACATGGCGTTCATGACGTCAGAAACTACTGTGCAGTTACGAGCCCTCTCATTGGTTCCCCCAAGTGCGCTCATGACAAATAAAAACTGGCATAATTCCATTCTAGGAGTAGTTTGATTTAATTGACGCTATATTTTATTACTATGTAAGTACGGAAACACATCAATAAAATAGTTTCACACCAGGAAATATCCCTGGTTATTGGTTATTAACTGTGTTAGGTAATCATCATTTTGAAACATGGAACATTTAATAGCGTAATGTTGGCACTGCTGTAGTGCTGTATCCGCAGAAAGATGTCGGTTCCATTTTCGGGCACGCTTACGAGAAGTTCAGGTATTTCAAGCGCTATAACCAAACAGCTAAAATCAATAAATCTGAAACCAGTAAAGAAGGTTACGGTTAAATTTGACCCTTTTCATGAAAATGTAATAGCCACCAGGTAAGTTCAGATATTGCTTAACAAGTTCATTTTTCATCTCTCAATGACGTCAATCGACATAGCTGAGCATTTGTTTTCTCTAGCAGACGAAAAGTCGATAACTGTGATAATGATGCCAAGACACCTTATCATAAATTTATAATAATAATGGTATTTCACCCTTGTATGGTATTCATCCTTGCATGTTAACTCAGCTTCTCCCATATACCATATAAGATTATGATCTCAATTTAAACCTGCTACCCCTGGGAGATTCTACAATTTTTGAAACTGGCTTGCTAAAAATACGGTCTACCTATAGGCATGTTATCTGTATTCAATTTAAGCATGGCAAGGGAAATTCATAACATTTATTATACTTCTCACAGTTTGAGACATCAGCCTTTGGGTCAGATATGTCAGTTTAATGTGCAGCACTGTTTTGTAAATTCCTACATAATTTTTTTAAATCCATTAACAATGTTGGCACTTGCGAAGCTTGCTACAGTTTCTATGCATGTCAAACCATTGCATGCAATAGAATAGAAATCTATCTACTGCAGCCAATTCTCCCTAATGATTGAGCTTTATATAAGCCATATTTTCTGAATTTAACCACAACCTTCTTTATTTGGGCTGGAAGACTAGGTGTAGCATCATCCACTCAATCAGCTGTTAGCCTTTACAACTGCACCAACGAAACTGTTTCATCCAGAGTTCTTTGAAGTGCATTTAATTCTACAGACATAGGACTGACGCATTAACATACAAATTGGTTGGTATATGGTTATTTAACAACGGGGATGTACTGTAACTTAGGCCTGTGACAGTCGTTGGTGTGCCGGAATTTTGTCCCACGTGCCAGTAAATCTACTGACATGGGTCAGTCACATTTATGCACACATAAAAGCCATTGGTCTGGGCTAGGATCAAACCCGCAACCTTGGGCTCAGAAAGCCAGTACAATACTAACTGCACCACCCAGGCCGACAACATAAAAGTTAAACGTCAATACATTGAAAGTGGCTTCATAGTTTGGATGCTAGTAGAAGGCCTAAACAAGAGTCTAGCCCTATCTCCTCGACCTTAAAGTTTTAATTTTTACAAAAAGACATGTTAAAAATGTGTCGCTAGATGCAAGGATTATAATTAGGTGCAAAATTAGTTAATATATAAGAATATATCCTGTAATTTTATTGTCATATGTTAAAATACGTAGTTCATCATAACAAGATATAACTGATGGCCATGTTATCGACTTGACTTAGAATTCTACACGACAAACCTCGCAGGTATATAATGTGGCACATTTTCAAAACGCGTCAATTCAGTATGCCCTAATAAACTAATACTGCTGTTCATAATCTAACTTAACTTAACATAACATAACATAACCTAATCTAACCGCCACTAACATAGAATCTATCTGGGTAAATATAAAAGATCAAGTTCTAAAAACTACTAATTTCACCCCTTAATCAATTCTTTTAACAAAAGTAAATATATTTGATCAAGTGTTCAGTTCCATAAAGAAAATTGCAATGGTCGAGGAGATAGTGCTCTCACCCCTAAACATAGTTCAAAATTCGAAGTGTTATCTGCTTTAACAGATAGGCCTATGCATTTCCAGTGTTTCTTTTTTACATTTCACTGAACACTGAGTTCTGCCAATTACTACATTCTCATGGAGAAATAAAATCAACCTGAATACAATTAGTGTATTGAAATTGTCATGAAAACAGGAATTCAGATTGGTTTGAGTCTTAAGGTCAACATACCTAAATTGTAGCATTGGATCGGATTGAGATCGTACTCAATGCCATGAAAACACAACCTATATCCAAATTGATGTCAATACACTAAGCAGATGTTTCACTGGACCATGCATGTTGGTGCAAAAAATTTCATTGGTCGTTGAATGTGAGGCTAGCGTACCCTGTGCTTCTCTCTGAAACATGTTTCCATTACTGTATCGAAAATCACACGGAATGGAATCTTATTCATTTCGATTTGAATTCTCCATGAAAACGTAGTATATAAGTTAAATGTTATGCTGTCATTCCCTATAGCTGGAGTCTTGAAAAATTGCACAACAAAACTTCACCCGTCCACAGATTGCTGAGTGTACAGATAACCGCTAATTAGTCTCTGCTTTTACTGATATTCTAATGTATGGTTAACTGATACCGTAGATTGTAATTGCCTCCTGACAATCGTAGGTTTACAACGTGATAAGCATGATCACAATTTATTTATTTGAAATTTCTCCCTGTAAATTAACCAGACGTATGCTGTTGTGTATTTTGAAATTACTTACCTTTTCTATCGATTCAAGTTAAATATTATGTCCAATCTCGTATATTAGCCATTTGGCTAGTCTGGCCATATAAAATGTAAAGAAGGTCGTGGTTTAATTTACAGCATACGGGATGCTTTATTGTAGAGTATAATAAGGATTAATATGCTGTGATTATTATGAATTATAAGCAGGAAATCTTTATCTTCCATATTCCTTGGGATTTTGCTCCATATCTACCAGTAGAAAATTTATATTCTAAAGAAGGGACTCTCTCTGCTTTTATGCTTGCAGTTCCCTTGTGAAGAGATTTAGATTTTTTACTTTTTTTATTTTTTACACTGCCATTTTTAACTTAAGCTTGGTTTGACTTAGCGTTAGACTTAGATAACCTTAGATTTAGCAGATCGAGCAGTAGAAATCAATATCAAAACACTATCTAATCATGGTGCAACATTATGAGACATACAGTCTTACTAAAAAATGTATGAAACTTTTATAACAGGAATGTACTGAACATAGCCAAGAAAAGCATCATTATTAGTAAACCCTGCATAAGTGAATCAATATGTGTATGCCTAACTCAATATTAGTATGTAACATGTACTTTACACTGCCTGTAGCCTTGTATAAACTTGACAGAAGTAATGAAAATGGTTGATAAAGTAAACATCTGGCCCCTTGGTGATTGCAACTGAGTTTTGCTCTAATGCACCCAAAGACAAACAGTTTGGAAACATCACTATTCCTTTTACAATGTAAACATTGTTCCTAGTTTGGGGACCTTCCTTTCTCTAATTTGTATAAATTACAGCTATGTGAAATGTGCAAAGTATGAACTAGATTTTTTTCACAACATATCATAGTGATCACAGTCAGAAGATTGTACAGGCTTCAGTGTCTTCCCTCTGTGTTAAAAGTATGACAATATCTTCCTTATAAATTTAGCTAAGTACAAAGACATCATTTGTAGGCTAATGAAATTAGACACAGCTTAAGAAGAACCCATGCACCGATTAACCAAACAGCTGTTCACTGCCATATAAGTAATTTATTAGTAAGACTGCTGGTCTTAGGAAAACATTGATTACTATTAATGATAATTTAACGTTTGTGATGCTAATGCAAAACATTTTGGATGGAACAGTATGATTATAATCATAAACTATAGATTTATGGTATTCTGCTTCTTTGTATTTTACCCTTCAGCAAAAAAAGAGAATATGATATTTTGTTTCCATCATAGCTGAGAAGGGTTGCTTGAACAAATAACTAGAGAGGAGCAAAGCAGGCTTTTTGCTTGCTTCTGTGCTGTTAAAATAGAAAAATGGCACATAGGCCTATATTAAATTTTAAAAACACCAAAACAGTAAACACCTATTGTTATTCTCATTGTCTATTTTCACATCCCTGGCCATTATGAAGGTACAAGAGCCACAATACTCCATAAGAGAATCCCTGTTGAAGATGTTGGGAATGTCTACACTTCATTAGCTCATTTCATCTGCATGCACATTTTCATTCTGCAGTATTGTAACAATCAACTAATGTAATTCTGAAAGGGAATTGTGTAAAACAAAAACCTTTGAATGCAGCTTTATTGAATCAACATATTTTACTACTCCTATCTAATTTTAATTGAACGGGTAATAGTATTTTACAATAAAATGCACTCACCACTACATTGTCCGCAGCCATATGTCTTCCCAAGCATAGAAACTGTTTCTCTCCTTACACCATGCAGCTCTGGCGCTGGAATGGCCAGTTTAGGCCGTTCCATTGCCATATTTTATCTGAAAATAACATTTATACTATGAACATAAAGAAGAGGTAAAATGGCATTATCACTATTACAAAATCACTCGGTATAAACCTAATGGTGCTCAGTACCATTCTACATAAAGATATGCAAGAGGAAAAGGCTGTAAAGCTTGTTTGTTATTTGTCCATTCAATAAGTCATCTGCTGCTTGCTGCTGTTTAATTATTTTGCTGAAGATAGATTACATTATGTGTTTCTGAATTCCATTGATTTAGATTTTTTACTCTATTCCCTGGAAAGCTATATTTAGTCCTAACAGTAAAGTGAATTTGGGGCTGGTATTTTCTTACCATTACATTGGCAAGAGAAAATAAAGCATTGCATTTTGCAGGGACGTAATCAAGATATTTTTTCGGGAGGGGCTATATAAGTCTTAAGCTATGTTCACACTGAGGAATTTGTTGCAGACACAAATACTCCATACAGATCCCAGATACATTTCCATGTTTCTTGTTTCAGGAAACTTATCCTATCTACATGTTTCTTGCACAAATATTTCATGTGAGTGTTTATACTGAGGAATTTGTTGTCAGACACAAAAATGGCTTCAAATGAAGAACTTTTGCTTCTTTGCGCGAGTGCTACTATAATATTAAAAGGAAAAAGCAAAAAGAGGCAGCGTAGATGGTGGGCTCGAAATTTTTTGCAAAAATGTTCGAGTCATGGCGCTTACAATCCATAGCGATTTTGTACAAAATAGCTGCGTTTAAAATACAAAAACGACCGCCATTAAAAATCGATAGAAAACTATCGATAATTTGCAAGTGTCATCTGTTGAAACGTCACTACAGCACATGCGCAATGAACATTCTCGCTGGGATCTGTTCGATGTTTTCGCTTTCGTAGCGTAAACAAGAACTTGTGGCGAAACCTTGTTTCTGGTACATTTTATTGACTGTTTGTGTCCGGGAACTAGGAATATGTTCAATAGGTTTACGACTTGTGGCAAATAGGTTGCTATACATGTACCCGGGCACATATTCTTGCAACAAATTCCTCAGTGTGAACGTACCATAAGACTGTTATCACTAGGGCCCAGAAATTTATGAAAATCATATTTTTAATAATGCAAATTATTACAAGGTGACAAAGAAATATTAAGAAATTAATGGTTTAATTTTGCATATTTTGTTAGTTTTGCAATGATGCATCATATTTGCTCAATATTAAAATATTTGTGCATATTTAACCAATTTGTCACATTTATAACAGCATATTATGAGAGATGTCAAATATTGTGCATGTCTCTGTTAATTTAAAAAAAAAATGCTATTTGGCTAAGTGAATGTTTTGGAAACCGACTATAAAATTTGTTGATAGTAAATAGACTATATTTTTTTGTAACTGATTACATAATATTAAAGCAACGTTATATTCATTATTTTTCAATTTCTAAAATTTATTGCAATAACTTACCTCGTTTTATTTTAATTTTTATTATGTAATTCAGAAGACTTATACTATCTTTTAAAATTCATGATGTAATTCAGCCAACAACAGAACGTCTAGTACAGTATTAAATTTACTTAAATAATAGAGCATACCTCATTTTTCCGGAGCATATTTCACAAATTTCAGGTAAAAATTTGATGTTAGGCTGAATTTTGTCAGGATGTGCAATTAAACTGTCTAGCGGCCCGGGTTCGATTCCCGGCTGGGTCGGGGATTTTTCAGTAGTGAAAAATTCCTTTCCCGGGTTCAGGACTGGGTGTGTGTCCTTAGGTTTAAGCAGGTAGGGGACTGGCGCACCCCGGTAACAAATACGCTGAGAATATCCCCTTACAGGATCACCAGGGATCGCTCGCGAACCTGAGGAATAACTTTTTTAAAAATCCGGGCCCTACTGATCACCCGAGAATTGTATGTGATTTGTTATGAATCCACATATTAAAATTTGAAGCTAATATGGTTACACATATGTCTTCATATTATATCAATTATTTTTCTGCTTTCAGACAATTCCTATTTAGTTTAACAGGATCATCTGTACAAGCAACTAACATCAAGTGTAGGATTAAAACAGAGATTTTGTGTGACAGAAGTGAGCCAAGCATTACTTTCAACTTGAGTAAGTATGCTTCACTAAATAAAGGATGCTTCCAAAAGATAAATGAAATGAAAATGCACAATATGCAGAGTTGGGATTAGTTTCCCTAACAAAAATGGCTTAAAATACTGAATTTCAAAAAAGCACACACAAGCAGAAAGTGAATCATTTTCAGTTTTCACTTCAGAGAAGCAAACAAGTATTTATCAGTTAAAATCTTTCAGACTGTTGGGTTGTGGTCTCAGGTTGGTTGGTCCTAACATTTCACCCATTTCCTTAGGACAGCCAACTTGAAACCACACCCCAAGAGCCTGAAAAAAATTTAATTGGTAAGTCTGGCCATGAAACCCTACATGTTAAATATTTATTGTTATTCTGTATTTCAAAAATAAAATAATCTTACAATAAACATAATTTTAAATTTAATTGTACTGGTACCATCTTATTAACATACTGAACTTTGTGGTACTACTACATTCTAGGGTCTTTCAACTTCATTGGCAGATGGCAGGATTAGGAGGTATATGATTAAGCATGCAGACTCCCAAGGCCGTCATTGCTTATTTTGTGGAGCCACCACTTCTTTGTTAAATAGCTCCTTAGTTGGCATCATGATTCTGAGTACAACTTATTCCAGAATGCCTACATCAGAAAAATCTGTAAAAGCACTGAGGATCAAACCCAGGTCTCTAGATTCATAATCAGCAAAGATAATTAGTAATGCATGGAGGCAGTCTAAAAAAATTCACTTTTGTGCTTAACTTTGCCACATCTTACACAAGGTTCATACTTCTCAGGTGCAATGCCAAGTTTGATTATTACTCTAAAGTAGATTATAGTTGCAGTACCTCGAGCTAATTGGGGCTGAAACTACCTCAAATTATTGGTATTAAAAAATAAGAACAAATCGAAGTGTTATGCATAAATAAATGTATATTGAACACCGAAGTATTAAACAATTCACTGTTAAGACATCAAAATTTAAAAAAAAAAAAGTTTCAATACAATATCAACAGTACTGTAATTGGAATGATAATCCTTTTACACTGGCTATGTGTAGGCTAAGATGGAAAGGTGAAGTCAGACTGAAAAATTCAATGCCATAGCTGGGATTTGAACCAGAATATTTGGCTCTCCGTGCCTCTTCTCTTACCAACTGAGCTACCATGGCAACATGCCGGTTCAACATTCAATTCTCCAACTGACTCACATCTCCCAGTACATATCCAGTACTGTAATTGCAAAAAATATATAGATGTAGTTATTTTTTTAAGTTTAATTTCTTTAAGGCCCGAAATACCAGAGCTCCAATTTCCAAGGCTCTACTGTATTTAATTTTGAGAAGTACAGTAATTTACATTTGTGCTACAAGAATTTAGAATTGGAAATGATAATTTTTATCAGAAAGACAGGATTTTTGGCACAAAAAGAATTTAAGATCCAGTATATGACCTGGAACACCACTGAGGCAACTCATCCTTGTTTGATATAAAATGATGTAGAAATATGCATTATATGACGGTGATATCATGTCCTCAACGAAGCACTACACTCTACACCAACTTGTAAATAAAGCGTTGCTTCAGACCTGCCCACTTCTTATGCATTATAATATTATTCAATACCTTCTGATCATCATCAAAGTTTCTAGTACTGGCAAAAAAATTTATACTTGAAATACTAAGAAAATTTGAAGTTTTATAAGTTTTTTATTTCTTCAAAAATAATATAATTCACATGTTAAATAGATTTATTAACCCTTAGTGAAGTATAAAGATGCTTCTTTTTCAAGGATCTGATGTAAACATATTTTTTATTGTGGTTTCTCTCTCCAACTGTTCAAGAGACAACATTCAAACTACACACAAAAACATGAGAATAATTTTCTGTTATTGATGTCTCCAGAAATTTTTAGGAATATAGTATACTCAATTTTAACAAACTGGCTGTGATAACATAAGCTTTCACCAAAAGCTGGCATTAAACATCTTTCATTTCTAGGCCCACCTCAGTTGTCGGCTGATTTGTTTTTACAACAGCCAATTCTGTTGAAGGAAGCATAGTGTAGTCTAACATCAAAGCATGGGCATTGTTTACTGAACTTTGTATTCTGTAAAATTGTCTGTGATTTACATTTTTTCTAGGGAAACAGTCTGTTTGTTCTCAAAAGTGAGGATCAAATTGTCTTAATTAAAACTCACTTTACTTCACTATAAGAATGAGGGAAAAATCTTAATATCAGACCTCTACAAGGGCAAAAAAGCATGTCCTATTACAGTAGGACATGTACAATCTAATCCCTAAAAAACGAGATAATCTTAGGCATCTGCATGTCCTTATATTATCTTAGTATTCAATATTGTTATAAATATATTTTTCCACAATACTAGATACATTTTTGTAAAGAATATATTGTTATCAACTGGTATCTCTTATTCCACTACTCAGTATTTGAAATTCTGTAGATAACTGTGGATGTGTAACACTTTTAAAAACAACTGCAGCATAAGTGTTATTGTTTAGATGCCCTAACATAATTCTCCGATTGCTATACTGGCCAAAGCTTTCACCAAAAGCTGGCATTAAACGTCTTTCATTATTAGGGCCCACTTTAGTCGTCAACTGATTTGTTATTACAACAGCCAATTTATGGTCTTGTGCTATTTTCTGCAACTCTTTTAAAATACAGCAGAGCAGTCTAGTTCTATGCAAAGAATTCATAACCCCATCTCGAAATGGGAATACAAGACTATCCACTACTATCAGCTTTACCTGTGTATGCTGCTTTACAAAATCCCTAATACTATATACTGTGGCAACTAATTGTACGTGGTTAAGTACAGAAATATAATATATCCCTTTCATAATATTAGATTCTGTGAAATTGTTTAGTTCATCATCTTGAACCTTGTTATTAAAAGCTACCTGCTCACAGTGACTGATACAAGCATTTGCAATTTCTTTCAATCTCTCTGGCACGAATCCACAACTTGATTCAATAAATAATGCCTCACCGCCAAGACCACCCAACACTTTTGGAATTTGAACGTCCACAGACAGTTGTAAACACATTTGAGTTTTCCCTGAACCAGGGGCACCACATAATTCTGTCATTTCACTTACAGCAATACCACCACCTAACACATCATCAATTGCTTTACTAAATGTTACGATATGAGGAACCACACATTCTTCCTGCCACAGGTCTAGAGCTGACTGAGTTGCCGGCACAGAACATAAACCCAACAGCTTATCATCAAGTTCCCACTGTCTCAGTAGAGAATTACTTTCTGCATTGTGTTCTTTTCCATCATATATATCCTCAAAATTAATAAATCCATGGTCTTTTAGTTTTTTTATCGCACCTCCTGGGAGTGGACAGCTTGTAATCAAACGCAACATATTAAAAAACAAAAGTCACATTCATGTACCAGTCAACTCACACAAGCCAGTTTTTAATGTGTTAAGGAACTTGTATTCTGACATAACATTAATAATTCTATCTAACATTTACTTCTTTAAACACACGCATATAATTTTAACATTTGAAATAATTTCAAGCACAATAGTCCAGTATTCTGTAAACCAAAACTTTTGATTTGCTCAGTTTGTTTGATAAATACATTTTAGCATAAACCAGCAATCTATGCCAAACTTTCTAGTCTGTTTAATTTTTCACTTCAGTTTTATCTTGAAGAATGAAAAATTTGGTACCATACGTTTAAAATGCATGGATATACCGTTACTAAATAGTTACATTCAATTGTCCAATGAACAGCTTATACTGTAGTAAGCATTTTATGTCTTGTATCGTAGCTATAATGGTGATTTTTTTCTCTCTCTCTTTTCAGTCAATAATGAGTCCATAGTATTCAAAAGTGGAAATCTGACAAATCTGGAATTGCTGACGTTGTACAACAAACACATAACACCTCTTGCCCCCACTGAAGAACCAGCAACATCTGTTCCGAAAACAAAATCAGAGAAACAGAAAGTCAAGAGGAAGTAAACAAAACAATATACAGACATTTGCAATAGTAGAAATATTAACTGTCAAGGTAATCATAATAGTCATAATGGCAAAGAAAGATAACTACAACTTGAGACTGATTGATACTATCTACGAACAAGTGCCAGCATTTACAGATCTGTTTGACGAAGATACATGGTATGTGTTTGCAGCCTGTTTTGTAGCAGGCACATGTGTATTAGCTTTTCTGTTGTCCAGATTTGTAACCATACAACCAGTTGATTGAAGATATTAAAACAGTTTTCAAAATGAATATCTTAAACTTGATACCAAGAATCTGTGAAGATTTTTTCCCGGTGGTAATTTACGAATTTCCTTGTTAATAGCTGGGAAATTCAAGATTTTATCACTGGATTGAAGATTTGCCTTCCCAATTCTCAACCTACCCAGTAATGTATTTTGATAAGTACTTAATCAAATAAAATATTTCATCACTGTGTGGAATGTGATAAAATGAGGCTATATTCTTCCTTACAAGTAAAACTATACCGGTAAATAAAACATCCTCAAAAACTGGCTCTGAGCATATGAGCTTAAATGAAAATTCACAATGTAAATTTACTCCCAGTTGATGAGAAAGAAATGGTGTAGTACTTTAAATAAACTGTACTTTTCAGTCAATAAACCAAAGGTAGGCTAATTAATGCCATCTTTGGATCAGCAAGCTAGTAAAAAGTAAAGGGAAGAAAAAAGCTACATAAACATATCACAATCAGCTGTGGGTATGTTTTCAAAGATGCTGTTCCATGTTTGTATCAGTTAACTTCAACTCTAGAGCTTCCAAGCAAAGCCTCCAGTGAATCTGTGGTTGCTGAGCAAGTAATAAAAAATGCCCTAAAACAGTTATGTCTGGACTGTTTTTAATCTGAACCCTAGGCCTATGTTACTTTTCCTTCGGCATTTGAGAAAAGGAACCAACTTCCTCGACTTACTAAGCCAACCATAAATACAGATTTTCAGGATACATTTTATTTCTGAAATTCTTCTTTTCCTTCGAAAATTATAATTGAAAAATGTTAGATTTTAAGACATAAAATTGAGTTTCTACATGATCTCCATTAATTCTGCCCATGCATTCTGCAATGCTCAAGAGCAATTCCATGAAAAGCTTGAGTAATCAATAATTAAGGATAACTATGTCCCTGAGTTTCTGAAAATAGTGTTTTAGCAAACCACACATGAGGGCCACAATGAGGTCAATCATTGATAAATATCAAATCACATCCCCAACATCATTTTGGGTACAAGTACAGCATGTATTTTAATTCACTACAGAGTGGAATTTGCTATGATGAATGGGCTGTGCTAAACTGTTTGTGATGGACAAGCAAATGCTATTTTTCATATCCCAATCAGAATGGAGTTAATGAATTACTATCCACATTAATTACAGTATACTGTAGACTACACTAGTCACATTATTCACATGAATTCAGACTTAAGATTAAATTCTAGTAGTCTGTTTCTCACGTGGGTGTACACAGGTACTTAATTACATGTCAGTAAATACAACTGCTGTATTAGTTTGATATTGAAAGCATCCTCCAAGAGACAAAAAACATCCTTTACGTTAAAATATTCCAAAACAATATTATGATTGATTACTGTTTGTAACATAACCACAGAAAGGATGTATAGAATATACACTTGTGGCAAAAAACACTCCTACTGGATGTATGTCAATAGGGGCTAAGTATAATTACTAATTTTCACAAGCTTAATTTTATGTTTATATTTATCAAAAATTGTCATATCAACAAAGCTTCATATTTTGTGTTTATTGTACATTAGTTAACTTGATATTTAATAACTATATAATGGAAGTTGTGTGTCTGCCTTTGTAATAAAGTGAAAATAAAGAATGTAACAGTTTAAAATGATATGAAGTTACTTTTTTATTGGTGATGAAACCATTTCTCTACCTATGAGCAGAGCAGGAGACTGATTGCAGTTTCACCAAGGCCTATGACAAAACTGATTTAAACATATCGGTACTGAATTTCTTTCTCTCTCTGAGGTCTGTAACACTGATAGTTCATCTCTTTGCTCCCTGATGAGTAAAAAATGATTCTCTATTGTGCCTGGGATGCTCTTTCAAGGTATATCATTCTTTAAAAAAGGCTGTACAAAATTTTGAGACAGGACAAATAGCAGCTCAGCCTTATACAACAGAATCCAATAAGGCCTATTTTTAGATATAAAATCATATTTGTCATAAGCTTATGTGTGTTGTATGTTTATGCTCAACTGTATTAATGTTGCCAAAATTTGTATTAATGATGTTGAATGCATATTACTTTCTCGCATATACGTAGCATAGAGAAAGTATTGTGATCGTGACAAAAAATCGAAATCGAGTTAACACCGGGAAAGCATGTTTCACGATGCCTAAAAACCGAAAAACGTGATTTTGGATTGACGTCTGTCCGTCTGTCTGTCTGTGGACAAGCACAGCGGGTAAACGGTTCATTGCATTTACTTCATTTTTGAATTAAGGACTTTTTACAAATTTTGTCGAACCGCCCAGAAATTTAGTTTTGTAACTGAAATTTTAAGGGGACTTTTCATGAAAACTTTTTTTTTTAATTTGATTTTTGAAAAAATGGCTGTAACGATTTTAATAAAAATTTCAAATTCGAAACTCTTATCTATGATTAATAAAATGGATATATCCGTATTTCTGCAAAAATGACTTAAGGGGTACTTTACTCGTATCCATTTTCAATTTTTGTAGATTATATCCATTACAGTAGGCGATACATGAAAACTTACCACAGTAAAGTTGTAGAGAAATTTAAAATGAACATTTTTTGTTTAACACATTTCTTTATACATTTAATAGATATCAAGATAAAAACGAAATAAGGACGGCTTAAATGCGAATTTCAGAACATACGTCAATTAAAATATGTGAATGACATTTCGTTGCCCCTAGTAACAAGAAAACTATAGGCCTAATGTACTTATTGTTGTAAATGCAGTCAGTTTAGCTCAGTCGTAATGAACACGCCAAAACCAATTACAGCGAGGTGGTATAGGCTAACAGGGAAGAGGTCCTGAGTTCAAATCAAACCTCGTGGCCGCCCGAATTGACTTGGGTTTTTCATGGTTTCCTCGTTCGCAAAGGCAAACGCCGGGTTTGTAGGACTTGCTTATTTTCCATAACTCATCGCCGTTATGTCACTGGATATTATAATCGTTTAAACTGAATACCACATAAGAAGAAATCATTAAACAATAGAAACAGATGACGCGAATGAGTTGTTACTATAGACCAGGTATGGGCAACCTTTGGAAAGATGCGGGCTAAATTTTACGATATTTATGAAGTCGCGGGCCGTAGATAATGGGTAGTTGTGAAAAAATAATCATGATACGGTTTTTTATATTTATAAAGTATAATACTAAAGTTACATGAATGAGAACAATATCGAATTGATTAGGCATTTACTTACAATTAGCAGAAATTCATGAGAAGCTTGAGCTTGAACTTGAGAAACAAGATAAATAATGTTGGCATCAATCCCACTAGGCCACTAATAACACAAGCGCAGAGTGTTTTCCAAATTTTAATCTGTAAGTCTGGTTCGATACCGGAAGGAACGCCCTCATAGTTCAGGCTTTTGTTTCCCCCCTCTGACTCTCTTGTTTCGGAGAACCGAACATATTTACTTTTTCGAGCGCGATTTTAAAATGTTCCGCGGGCCAGATCAATAGTCGGGGCGGGCCGGGCGTTGCCCATATATGCTATAGACTAATGGTTCACGCAACCATACTAAACACGTGATATAACCTACATGCAGTTGCGTGCAATATAACCTAAGTAGTAGTAGTAGTAGTAGTAGTTGTGGCAAAATTCAAATATAAGTCGCCCCTTAAGCTCCGCCCATTCGATATTCACATTTGCAAGGACTGTGTGATGTATTTTGTTTCTGAGCGAAGCAGAGTGACCAACTGTCTTGTTTATTGTCGCAAGTGCATTGTACACACTGTCCTTGTATATTGTCGCAAGTGCCTTGTATCCACCTCTACATATAGCTAAATAATGCATAATACTAACCACATAGTTAAGTGCGCGAAGCGGAGGCGGCAGCTGTAGCGAAGCGCCCTTGCATCTTCGAATAATGTACAATACACTGTTTGTAGGTTTCGAAAATGTGGCATATTATATCTCCCGCTAGGTATGTCAGCCTGTCACCTCTCGTCTAGCGGCATGACATCAGACCTCCAACGTCCAATCACGAGTTTCTTCATAATACGAGGAGAGAAGAATTCGCTAGATCGTGGTATAAAAGAAACTGCATCAGTGGGTGGGGCCGATTCATCCCAAGGTGCGACTTATATTTGAATTTTCCCATAGTAGTAGTAGTAGTAGTAGTAGTAGTAGTAGTAGTAGTAGTAGTAGTAGTAGTAATAATAATATGCAGTTTTACTGTCATTCATTCATTATTATTATTATTATTATTATTTCACGGTAAAACCATTGAACATAAAGATCGACTCTGATTGTTTCCGTTCTAGATACTTCTTAGTTTTATGAAAATGTAATAAATAAAATTTAATTGTTTCTATAATTTACTTTTTTCTGTGCTAGCCTTTAACACGTATATGCGAGAAAGTTTGTGCAACATATTTTTGCACCATTTATTTATATGTCTACTGGCAAAATAAATAAATAGTAATGTGGCACAATACAGGGCATCCCAGATAATGTTTCTTCATGTTGCTTATAAAATACTGAAGTTGTCAAAACATTAGCCTAGTTTACAACATTATAGGGTAACAAAATATGTATTTGCAGGGATGAACAAAACATCTTTCTCACACAACTGAGATGAAACATGATGCATGTTTTCTCTGGTATTTCTATTAGTGCATAACTAAGAAATCCACGAGTGTCAGAATGAGTACACCATCAATAGTTTGCAAGATACTAAAATATGAGCATTCACAATCACTAATGAGAACTTCTCACATGGGCTATTGCAGCCTTGTCTCCAAGTTCAGTCCTTCGCAGATGTGACTCACTATACAGATCAGATATATCATAGAATATTTCAGTAATACAGATTTGTTGCCTGATTTCAGAACTGTTTACTTTGTTACATAGCCATTGCTACTACCAAATGAGACTAAATTACTAAATGTAAATAACCATCTAAAATAGCAGTAATACAATTGTGCTTTCTTACCAAAAAAAGAAGAAAAAAACTGTCTTAAATGCATAGACAAGGGCTATAAGTGAAGTTATCCCTATACAGGCTGTGGAGGCCCAGAGGGTTCCAGGAGGTTGAGGCTCCCAGATTTTGGACATTCGGCACGTGAAGGTGGTAAGGTTGTCAGCCTTACGCACCGGCCGAGACAAGGGCATATAAAATTTCATCAAGTTTGGACTTACAGATGAGGAGGAATATGGTCAACACCATATTTTCACCTTCACTCAACATCTACCACAAACTTTCCTACAATGCTTACCGTGCAGTCTGCAGGTTTAAATGAGACTGATATTGATACATGTATAATTACATCCCTTAGAATGAAACTGTTTCACTACCAAATGAAAAATACTTCCAATCGATTAAATATTTCAGTTCACCAGGAGAAATGAGCATCCCAACTGCCATTTCAAAGAGGTAATGTAAACGGAAGGGTTGAGTCAGACTGAAGAATTCAATGCCATGGCCGGGATTTGAACCAGGATCTTCGGCTCTCCGTACCACTGCTCTACTATTGAGCTACCATGGAAACCTGCCAGTACAACATTAAATTCTCCAACTGATTATGTAAATGTTTAGGTAAAAACCTGGTGATCAACATTTACTCCGTCCATATTCAAAGTTGCAATCAGATTAGGTAGCCACATGTCAAAAATCTTTATAAGGTGATAAATTTGTAAAATATGTTTTGCCTGCCGATAGTTTATATACTGTAAGTATGAACAGATCATCTGAGACACACTGCATGCAAAAGGAATGCACAATAAAGACAATATATGACCATTGTAAAGGATGACCAAATGTAAAGTAAAATGCACCAGTCCTAGTAAAACGATGACTAAAACTGTATGAGTGTATGTTTATCAAATGCCAACCCTATTTCCCTGACACATTTGTGGTTCGCACTGCACCAGATATATGGTATTATGAGTCATTGACTCTGACCACTGATAGTGCGGTTGAACAAGAATAATTATGTCATGGGCTATTTTTAAGTTACTTAAGTTGAAGTGCTTCAGAACAAGCGAGATTGAAGGCAAGCACTATCTATTAGGTAAAGCAGTGAGGGAAGTGAGACGGTATGGAATAATGGTACCGTCACTGGTTTTAAATGTCCCGTGGCATACCGGCACTGGTTTCAATAGTGAGATAGCATACCTCCCTGAAGATCAAAGGCTTTTTAATACAAATTGTAAATGTTCCTTTGAGTTGGCGCTACATCCCTGAAGGAACAAGGCCTACCACCCGACCGCTGCATCATCTACCATAGGCAGACGGCAGGATTGGGGGCATGTGGTCTCTTATCAAGTAGCTCCTCAATTTGAATCACGAGGCTGAGTGCACCCCTACCAGACATCCCTACCTCAGAAAAATTCGAGGAGGTACCGGGGATCGAACCTGGGCCGACAGATCTGTAGTCAGCGACACTAACCACAAGACCACGCCGGCGGCCAAATAGTAATTACTTTTCTTGATTATTCACCAACTCGTAGCCTACACTTTCATCGGTAGCCATTATCACTATAACTTGTGATTTTTTATTTAATTTTTTTTTTTTTTTTTTGCCATCTTAATGACTACACCACTAGATTCTATGCTTTAAAAATATTTCTTCGTAACAAAATGTTGTGACTTTTATATTGTTTAAATAGGTCTTAAATACTTTTAAAATATATTTAACTTATTGAAATAAATAAACTAAACTCAATGGCTCTACATCCCTGCCTTACCACCCGGCCGCTGCTCATCTACCATAGATGGCAGGATTGGGGGCATGTGGTCAGCATGCTGACACCCACTGCTGTTATTAATGGTTTCCGTGATGTGAAATAAATAAAGGTCTGTCAATTGACAGTACATGTTGTTCTAGTCTTGTGTTGTGCTGTGCTCCTACTTGGCAATAGTCTATTATAAGGCAGGGTTTCTTACTCATGAAGGAAGTTAATTAAAAACACCGCCAAATGGATATCACATATCCTGCATATCACACAATTATTATCTTGTAAAGGAAGGAATGTGCTTTTTTAAATGGAGGTATGTTAGGAAAAAATTTTGGCAAGAGTATTGGCGGGGTGAATGGAAATTTGGCGTCAAGAACATGACCATTATGCATATGGTAGTCAGAGTGCACACAATGCTTCAATTAGCCAGACAGACAGTCTTTTAATTACTGGTAGCTTTTTTAAGAACATTTTTGAATTAAATATCTGGCCATTTACAAAAATTTGTTTACAGGTTCTCCCATTTACACTTACTAAAAATGTTAGCAAGTGGAGGATGTACCCCTATTTTTATTATCTTGATTTTAGGCCAAGACCAAGCTAGCACCTTAACCCCTCTTTAAACAAAAGACATGTTCTCTTAATAATTTTCTCTATAATATAATTTACCAGTAATAATAATAACCTAACCTATCAGCACTATATAACTTATAGTGGATTCCACATTAAGAAGACTTCTCCCCATACCATCGTTTTTCTACAAAATAGCCTGAAAATCTAAATTAATAAAGTGAGGAAGGTGCACTCAAGCTGAGCATTACTACAGAGCACACGGCTATTCTTTGCTGTAGTCACTTATAGACTTAGTCCTTTTAGAGCACTTCGTAATGTGATATGTATCACATCTCTGTTTGCATAGCATAGGCCTACATATACATTCTGTGGTGGGCTTGTGAAATTTTGTGTTCTGGCAGATTTTCGATTTGAAAATCTAAATTGATTACCAGTATATATACAGCTTAGAGTCTCCTAACAGGGAAGCTTATCTTTTCATTGCGATTTCTGAATTGAAGTAAGTTATTTACTGTGGGCAATACTAATCACTAGGCCTACACAGCTGGAAGACATTCTGCATTGAGAGTAAAGGAAGTGGGAGAAAACAAGAGGCAGTATGCTATCACAAGAGTTTTCTCTATCATACCTCAATTTGAAAAAAGCATACCCCTTTTTAAACCAAATTTAAATTTTGTGTTCTCATTATTTAAAAAGCAGACATTTCTGTAGAATGACCCACATAGCCTACACCAATATGGGTTATCTACCCAAGAAAATAGGTTACTTACTTTTCATGAGTTGGTCCATGACAAATGGTTATTTAAATTTGTATAACTGAATGATCATTTATGAAATCATACAATGACTTAAAAGGAGGTAGAGCAGCAATGCAGACGTAGGGGTTTAAAAGCCCCAGACCTGGGAAACTAAGTAATTAACTGGCATTTTGTGACTATAACTCACTCTCAAGTTCTTGTGACTATAACTCATTCTCAAGTTACCTTTAATATAACGCGAATATATGGGAGGCCTACTCCATGAGTTTACTAGCAATATGGATCTTCAGGCCCGGGTTCGATCCCTGGTACTTCCTCGGATTTTTCTGGGGTATGGAAGTCTGAAACAGGGTGCACTGAGTCTCGTGATACAAATTGAGGAACTAGGGTTTACACAATAGAGAAGTAGAAGACTCGGACCATTGGAACCACCATTAATGGCTTTGGGTGTCAGCATGCTGATCACATGCCCCCATTCCTGCTACCTGCCTATGGTATTGTTGGGAGCTGACGAGATGATCCCTGGCCAGACTGAGGAGCTCTTATCTGCAGCCAATAGCAGCGCTCCCCTACACGTGCAGTTATAGCACAACACCGTCTTCCCCCTGCATGCCACCACCAAATCACGGATCATCTCGTCAGCTCCCAACAATAGTTGATACAGTGGGCGAGTGGTAGGCCTAGTCTCTTCAGTGATGTACCGCCACAGAGTTTAGTTTAATATTAAAAAGCTATGGAACTTTGAAACTGACAACCATCTCATCAAATTTAGTTACAAGTGCATTCATAGGTTATGTTAGGTTAACAACAGCGTGATTAGTTTCGCAGTGGCATTCCTACATTTGATGATTATATGAAATTACCAATAATAATAATAATAATAATAATAATAATATGCCGTAAACACTAGGTCTGTGACAGGTTAAAAATACTGTGAAATTAGTTTAGCAATGACATCAGTCTTCTGCACTGGAAATTTTCAGGGGTTAATGCGATAATCATTTCTATTTTGTTTCTCACAGCTCAGCATAGCCATTTGACTTATCGGTGAGGAAAACCAACTGTTCACTTGGCTCCTGGTTCTAAAACTTTTCCATTAATTATTTTACAATTTTCAAGTAGTCCTATGTTCTTAGAAATTAAAATGTACAGAAGTCCTAATTGAGACATGGAACATACTATTGATATCAGACCGCAAATAAACGAATTAATAAAATGCTTTAACCATGACATTTGTTGGTTCATTTCATTTGTTCAGTCGACAGTGTTTATTTAAATTATTCTCAAATTAAAAATCGCATGCACCCTAAGGCCCCATCTGTTATCTTCAGAACAAGTTACATACCGGTACTCCCTATTTCTACAACAAAACATAAAACAGAGAAGGTAGGAAACAATCCGTAATTTTTACACTGGAAGTACTATGACGCAATGACAAAAAGCGAACAAAAGCTACAGTACCAATTGAAAATCTCCGATGTTTTATCATGTTACGCAATGAAACTCGAAAGGCCTTTCTAATATTGATACAAGTCATTTTTTTAAAAAAAGAATTCCGAAATCAAACAGATTATATTATTTATACTATTATTACGGACCGGTGTGATGAAGTACTGTATCATGACACATTACGCCTGCTGTCTTATTAAAGAGAGAACCATTTTGATATTAGCTTCCTGTAAACAACAACGATGGCAATGAAGTTCAATATATTTTCCTCAAAATTTCAGGCCAAAATAATGCACCTAACTTTCTATTTATTTCTGAAGCAAGTATTTCTGACGACTTTATGCTACTTTAATGTAAATAATCTTTTATTGAACTTCAACTCCACGCATGATACGCTATGCATCCATCACCGAATCAGATGCAGCTGAGTGGGTGTTCACCCCCCCGTTATATCCCAGCCAAGTATTTCGGAAATACAGACCTGTCAAAATCATAAGGTGCGCGAACAAAACATCTTGCATGACCCTTGACACTGACATTCGCAATAGGAGAATGCTGCGCCAATAAAAAAAAGGACTTGACCTACGTTACGGCGACATTGGTAACATTCAAGGTCGTGTTTATGTTCTACAAAAACACCACTAACACAACACAAAACTGACACGTAACTACCATTCTTGTGTACTTACACGTTTCCAGCAACCAGTAACTATATTGTAGCGATGATGATGATCATTCCTGTAAGATGCTGTCACAGTAAGAAAAATATGGTGGGGATGCGTATTGATGCACGTTAGTTTTCACCAAGCCCCTACTTCGTCCCCTATCCACCATTCTCATCCATACCGGAAAGCATGGCAGCAGTGTTTTTCTTGGACCGCGGTTCCTAAATCGATATCAGCTTTTCCTGAATCACCGGTGTTTGTGGTGTCGTTCACCACACAATTTATTTATTTTTTAATATTAAATTTTATTATAAACGATGCCGGAATCGATTACACCATCCCATGGCATTGCAGTAACCAGCTGATATATCGTCCTTTTAAATATGACGTTTCCGATACACGCACAAACACCGCATCACCCTTGTTTTATAGCTGTCACTGATGAACTACTGTCTCCCTTTGTCAAAAGATAACATCAACCCGACAATACTACTTGACGCCTGCTGTCATCGACGATAAACCTGCAAAACAGCTAGAAACAGCTGCACTAACTCGCTAGATGTACTTTGATCATCTTCCCTGCGCTTTCCTGGAAGCACCTGTACCTGCCTACACAATCATTTTGACACGCGAATTCTGTTTGGCTGAAATCATTTCCCACATCCTCGTATGCGATTGGTTCCCGCCATTTCATGGGGTTATTACTTGCAACACGTGTTATCATGACGTCAGTACATGATAACTCCTCTTATCTATCCATCTTTTCTCAAGCCAGTCATCGAATATTACAAAATGCACATTCGTATGCTGTTGCGAATCCTAATTTGACTCGTGGCCTTAAAAAAGGCGATGTTAGAACATTTATATCGGATTTCGGGAAATTAAAACAAATTTGCAAGTTTTTGTGGACCTACATACAAGTAGATAAGCTTAGGTCTACACAGAATTTGTCTAAAATAAACTTTAATAAAAACATATATACCATTTTGTTATAAGAAATATCGGTAAATTGTTGATAAGGGCTATATTTAGAGACGAAAAAATTCCTCTGACACAGGGATTCGAACCCATGACCATCAAGTTGCCTACCAACTGCTCGGTCATGGGTTCGAATCCAGTTCAGAGGGATTTTTCTCCTACAATATTCTCATGTAATGTTCAACAGACATTCTGTGGGTCATGAATACATAGCTACATTTTACAGATTTCTTACAAATATAAAATTCCACTTTTTGAACAAATATTTGTATTAGATTTTTTCCCACAGATCCAGATTAATTGGGACCGCATCCAATTTGGATAATCAAATATCCGGATGATTGGATAAATCATGAGAAAAGGACATTTAAAAAATTAAATTATACAGTACTGTACTTACATAAAGTGTCACATCTTAAACATATCGGTTTGTCTTGCTGGCAAACTGTTGATTTTGTAGGCTAAAAGTTTTGTTTTTTGCAAATAATCAGCCCTGAAAGAGGGATTCCAATGCTCGCTGCTGCAAAAAACACTTGAATACAGCCTCAAAGCTATCCGGGTCCTGGAGTTCTACTGTACTAAATATTAAGCGTACTTTTATGATAACTTAAAAAAATAAAAATAAAAATCGGCACTTCTGCTGATAGCAACCTTATGAAACAGCTATAACTTTTTTTTTTCGTAATCAAAATGACTTGAGGGTATTTTAATCATGACCCTTTTATTTTTTCTTGATGGCTCTGAGCCATCTACCAGCAATCCAGTGAAACCGGCAGTGTCCATCTGATGATGCAAGCTACAGCTTGTGAAACGCGTTAATAAGTGAAGTTGAGTGATTAAATAAGTGTGTTGTTTTAATTTAACCACTTCACTGTGTATTCCCGCAAGAATTATCAGATGTGTGAATGTTTGAAAACAGTTGCTCTTAACATTTTTCATACATAACAGCCCACGAACAAAAAGGATTGGGGTAGCCTGCTTGTCATCACAACACAGCTGATTTAACATGCGTTTCAATGGATGGGTGCAATACATCGCCCAAAATAATTACCTACATATGGTAGCAAAGTTCAGATAACAAGGAACTGATGGTGTCAGAAAGTAGACAACAGATGGCACTATATGCTGAAAAACTTGGAGTCCCTGTCACTGAAAATATCTTTTGTCTAATGGCATGCAAAGTTGTGCGTCGGATATACACATCAGTAGCTTGGCCAGCAGTGATGCATGATGATATAAACGGCTGTATATAAAGGGTTAAAGCATTTAACTTCACGTAATATCATTGTAAGTAAAAACTTACTTATCAGTAGATCTCAGCAGATGACGATGGGGAACACATCAAAATATATGTTCTAATTTGGTTTTTACATACAATAATTACACTGTGTTACAGCACAGCTGTTCATCTATTCAAAAAATGATTAGACAACCAAGCTGTTAAATTTCAATACTCTCATCATTTACTACTTGGCAACCAGAAATGTTATGCTTTTCATAACCCATATAATGTGTAAAAGTTTCTGGTGGGTATCAGTAACTGCAGAAAAGAATGCATTACAAATCAAAATTACAGAAAACGAGAAAAAAAATGCCTTGAATGACAAATTAGCAGGAAGTATGAGACCAATATTTTGGCATGCAATGCGAGTACTTTCTGAATTCTCTTCAGTATACTTTCATGCAATTTTTTAAGAATAGAAATTCTACAGGAACATTCCTCCATGCCTCAGACTTAACTTGCATCATTAATTTTTAACAGCAAAATTTGCTACTGCACAATGCACGATGTTGCCAATATGTTATGACTATTTACCGAATAAAAAAGGAGGAATCATTAACGTCCTACAGTGATATTAAGAAAAGAAGTCATTTCTGAGAGTTCTCCCATGTTTTCTTACCACACTTCTGCCCACCCGAACCTGGGAGCAGACAATACACTGCCAGAAGGAACTAGTTTGATCATTTATCCACCTTCCCTCACCATGGGATCAAACATAAGGGTTAGCACAATGTTGTAATGTTGCCATAATGATACTTTGCTTTGTTAGTTGTTTTGTCTGAATTTTGTCTTTATACAACAAATTATCCACTTCAATATGTCCCTTATTAACAGCACTCATTAATATTATCCCTTCGCATTGATAATCTCTAAAGTGTAAGAGAGATCCTTCCATTCTTGTCTCCATGGGCTTTGCTCGAAATGTCATAAATCATTTCTTTCCTTGTGACAAGTAAACATTCTTCTATTCTTACTAAATATTCCCTACATTCCTCGCCAAAACATTTAAACTGCATACGACGATAGTCTGTTGATTTCCAGTGCACCTGAATCCTAATGAAATTCAATTGTTTCCAGTAAGATATTAGAAAGCACACAAGAGAGAAGGTATACTGTTATATTTTTTGTTTTAAATGCTTTGCTTTTACACAATATAGGGTTGTTAATATTGTAGGTCTACTTATTATTAAACGAGATTTACGTGGGGAAGCCCGAAAATAAGTTTCCCCTGGCACTGTGTACAGAGGTATAGATGAAAGACAAAAAAATATGAGACATTAAAGATAAGACGTACCTTTATTTTTCCACATACTTACCGCGTACATTGAGACATTTGTCATACAGCTTTAGGAGCTTCAAAAAGCCCTCCAGGAAAAAAAATCAGGGCTCTGCATATGGAATAAGCATCAAAATTGAAGGAGGCAATTCGGAAAAAGAGGCATGGCCTTCTCCAATCTGGCGTCCTGTTGTTGGACAACAATGCGAGACCACACTCGGCGACAGCAACACAAAACCATGTTACAAGTCTTGGTTGGGAGCACCTAGCTCATCTGCCATACAGTCCTGATCTCGCATCCAGTGACTTCCATCTGTTTTCGGCTTTGAAGCGAGAAGACTCTCAGCAGAAGGCACTTTGGGAGCACTGCTGACGTCACATAAGCCGTTCGATGCTTCTTCTGCATTCAGAGCCTTGATTTTTCCTGGAGGGCTTTTTGAAGCTTCTAAAGCGGTATGACAAACGTCTCAATGTACATGGTAATTATGTGGAAAAATAAAGGTAAGTTATATCTTATCTTTAATGTCTCATTATATTTTTGTCTTTCATCCAGACCTCTGTAGACAGTCGCCAGGGCAAACTTATTTTCGGTCTCCCCCTCGTATAATGCTTCACCACTTGAAGAATTTTACATTATTTTCATATCTCCTTTTGTTCATATGCAGCTTATATAAATCCAATTGTGTGTTTGATGATTACCGTATTTTGCGGGCCATAAGACGCTCCGGACCATAAGATGCACCTTAATTTTAGGATGGAAATTTAAAGGAAATAAAATTTAATGTGATTCTAAACGAAATAATATACTTCATTGCATAAACAAATTATAACCTTGTACAATGGAATCAGTGTAAATCACTTCTAACTGAAAACCTGCATTGTACGAAAATCTTTTCTGTACAGGTGGCATCGCGTAAATTTTAACTGAACTGATCTCTCATGAGAGACTGAAAATACTTTTACACCCTCTAACCCTCAATTCACCATACGGTAATTGTAAGGGATAAGACTGTTTAGAGGTCTCTGCCTTCATTTAAACCACCCGGCGGAGACAACTCGTATAAAAGAACTCAACATTGTATATCTGGCTTCCAGCTACCCTAATTTTACAATTGTGACAATGCACTGATGTGCACTCTGTGCTAAAATTTGTAACTGTCTTATCGTTTATAACATTTTGTTTATATCTATGGTATTCCGGCAATATTTACCATAATTTTAATTTTTTAGTGTACTTCGGACCATTAGACGCACCCAACTTTTAAGACTCTGTTTTCAAGGTAAAAAAGTGCGTCTTATGGTCTGTAAAATACAGTATTTTTGATCAAAGAAGCTATGAAGATGTTTCAGTGTTCTATCCTTATGAATTTACATAAAAAAAAACATGCATGTCAGTGCAATAAAGTGAAAGAATGACTAAAGACACTTGTGATTGGTTGAAATTCCATGTATTCTTATACTAATTCATGTGATAAATAGTCAAGAGTAAATATTGTGATTATTTAGAGGTTAGCCACAATATCCTAAGTTAGTAAACAGTGCAAAAATCTGAACATCCTTTACTTCAATATCATGTAAACAGAAAGTATTGATTAATATGAGTTGATTAATACACTTGGACTTTGATGTTGGTAAGTGAAGTCCAAGTGTGTTAATCAACTTGTACTAATAAAATATTGATTCACTTCACTGTGTTAAGTTCCAAACTATTTATAATATTTATAATAGAAAGTATTGAGTTTGATAAATTCAGTTCCAATTGAATCTCATGTAAATATACAGTAGTATATATTGAAACTTAACCAATGTAAATCTGGTAAAAGTGGTGACTCCACCTCACGCAACAATCCCCATCAACAGCACAATACAGGGAGTTTCAGGAGGAATAGTAAATATTGTAGGAGGTGGCAGCACAGACGAATTGCAATACAAAAGTTCATATAACATGTGGCCCATTTGTACCGAGTGCAGAGATACAGCAGTTGGTATTTAACCCAGTGCAGTGTTAGTTTCGTGTGTTGGTACACCGGTTGCTATGGGCGTATTTAACGACTGTCAACAGTAGTGTGTTGATGCGCAGGTTGTGAAGTTGTGCGTTAGTTCACATGGAATGTTTTCAACCGACATTGTGATTTGTTGGCCAAGTCTACTGTACGGTATTGTTTAAACATGCCATACGTATTTACACATGTTGAGTATGCCGATATGGTATTTGTGTATGGGTTTTGTATTGGAAACGCTGCTGCTTGTAGAGAATACGGCAGACAATTTCCTAACCGCAGATGACCAGATTCAGATTCAGAAAATCAACTTTGAATGTCCTCACGTGCCTTTGCGTTACATTTGTTGGGATTAACTTCTAAACAGCTGTATCTCTGTACTCGGTACAAATGGGCCATATGTTATATGAACTTTTGTATTGCAATTCGTCTGTGCTACCACCTCCTACAATAGTTACTATTCCTCCTGAAACACCCTGTATAGTATCACCACAATTCAAGGAGAGAGAGCAAAGGATGATATCAGCATTGTGAAAATTGATATGTATCTTCCTCAATTGAGACGCTTCCTATAGAAAAACATTTCCTCTCCCAAGATGCATCTTCCATTGTAGATGAATAACTTTACTTTCATCTCACTGAAAGGAAAAAGATATCTGAAT
Source organism: Ectobius pallidus (assembly GCA_964059195.1). Taxonomy (NCBI): domain Eukaryota; kingdom Metazoa; phylum Arthropoda; class Insecta; order Blattodea; family Ectobiidae; genus Ectobius; species Ectobius pallidus. The sequence continues at coordinate 41,991,893 of CAXKWD010000003.1, forward strand.
TTCTAAAGGTGGTTCAGAAGATGTACTTAATTAAATTTATTATATCATCAATTTTTTCAAAATTTAAAGGATGAGAAGTAAAACTAATACAAGCAAAATTTAGCAAAAATTCAAGGATGAAAAGCAGATTAAGAGAAGCATTAAACATAAGTCTGCAAATTAACATTTAACTACTACATTTTATATTGAAAAAAGTGTGTGTGTGTGTGTCGAATGCTAACCTCAATGCTCTGATGCATTTGGGGTCAGTACTAAGGCAAGAAAAACTTGTTCCACTTGCCTTTCTCCAGCTTTCTTAATCAAAGCAGATTCACTTTTATTCCTTTGTATGGCCATGGCAGCCAATATGAAGCAATTATGTTCCACTTTTTGCCACAACTATCAAGTGGCCACTGCATTCTGTGGACATAATCATACTGGATTTTATTTGGTGGGGTTATGAGAAAGATGGATTTTATGCTTCATCTTATGTAGCCATCATGATCCCTGCAGGAAAACTATGACACCACTACCATAAAAAAACTATTGCATACATAGGTCGAGTCAAGTATCCCCTAGATATTTGGAGAAATAAGGAAGGAGCCCATTTGAAAGTATTTACATTATAACAATAAAAATGTTGACATTAACGAAATTAAGCTGCAGGTTTTATTTTTGCTGATATCTTTCTGTCAATTCTATGAAGTGTCAGCTTCGCTAATATCCTTTCTCTATGACCCATAAGATTTGGTTTTGTGGAAACCATAATGCCATAAACTGCAAGGCTTTTTGCCTAATAGTTTCCACATCATTGCAATTTGAAATCATGGAGGTTCCATATCAGTACCCTAAATTTTAAATTAAATTCAAACTCAAAATAAAGCATACTATAAGCTGAAAACTTCAGAAAAATGGAGGGAGGAGGGGGAAATTTGCAGGTTCATTATTTTTCAAATTCTTTAAAACCTATTCCAATGGAATTAAGCAATACTCAATCACTAAGGAAACCAAGATGATTCGGTTCATAAACATGTTTGTCTCATTCTATATCTAACTGTGATTAACACTGAGTTTATTTGGATTATTATGTCTACAAGCTGGTATTATAATGGCATTGTTAAGATCAGGGCTATAATTTTGTTCCAAGTAACATCAATCTGAGTATACATTTTAAAAGGAAGAACCTCTCATTGAACATATACCAATAGCATCAATAATTAAAATATTTGGATAAAAAGGAACATAAGAGGGGTTAATCCAACGACATACCCTCATCATCATCATCCTCTTTCTTACTACTATCATCTGTCTTCTTGCGTTTTTCATCTCCTCCTGGCTGTTTGTCTTCTTCTTCTTTTGACAAACTGGCATTCTGAAGAGCTTTTACGAAATCTTCCATGTTTCCTTGATTTGCTGCATCTACTGCTTCATCACCTACTTCAAACTGTTGAACTACAGGCCCAAGCTGGCCAGACTGAAGAGCTGCACTGAACATACTCAATGCCTGAAAGGGAACATTAAAACCAGATTTAAACAGGCTAAAAATGTACAAAAATAATTCAAATAAAAAATAGATTCTCTGGCCATAATTATTAACACACAAATTTAAACTCTCAATAAAACAAATTCTGCAAGAAAAATGCAAAAACAAAAGCTGTTCTCCCAATTTTTTAATATAGGGAATGTAACAGTAAAGGGAATTCCAGACCTTTAGAAGGAAAAATTATAAGTACTAGATGAAAATAGTGATCTAATGGTGGATGGATGTAACTTCTGATCAAATCAGAGGGATTGCAAAGCGCATCCAACAGTCGAGATAAGCTGAAGATGGGAGCAAAAGCTCTTGAAATATGTCCTAATGTAGTTTTCCTGAAGTTTTTGTGTTTTTTAATAATACCGGTATGTTGTGACTTCATTGTGTCTTTTGCTTTGGGAAGCAGTGTAATACCATCATGAATAAAATAGGTAAACTGATATAACGAAGTGCCAGAATGCTTTTTTAATCAGTAAAAATTGCAATTATGATAGCCCCATGCAGAAAATAAGTTATTTTTGTAATAGATCTCCGAGTTAAACTCCAGATCGATTCACTAAGCAGGGCTTACGGAAGAACTGAGGTCTAAAGTTTGATTCTTAACCTTAATTCATATTGGATACACTGATATAATAAATTTTTAAAATATGTCAACATTTTACAAAATGCAATGACAATAATATCAATGATGTAATAGACCTATGATTCACTGACATGTTTATTTCAAATTTAAAGCAGCCGTAAAGGTTATGAAGGAATTAAAGTCAATCTGAAATCAATCTGTCAGGAATTACATTAGGTATATTGCTCCATAGGAGCAAATAAGAAAAATACTCACAATAAAACATAACACAGATATCAGTAGCCATTCATATCAAAGGAAACACAATATTATATCAATATTCAATGGCTAGTTATGTTTTAAATGTTTTATGTTTTATTTACACTGACATCGTCATGAAGAAATGAATCCAACAAGGTGGGCTAACAATATCAACAATGATTGGCAATTTTTTATGTTATGTTTATTGTGAGACATGAAATAATACTGTAGTGTTTAATATCAATACAAAATTAATACTTATATTAAATTGGAAATGAAAGCATGCTCTTTAACAAGTAATTTCGCCTATTATTTCTATTTACAGAATTGATTACACTAGGAAATATAGTTACAGGAACTCGAACGCTAATTGGTTGGCTGCGAGCCAATCAAAATGCTTTGAATTGTCGGATAACGAAGATTATATTATAATAGATGTGACTGTTATTTACTCTTTATTTTGGTACCAGTCAACCGATTTGGTCCAAATTCAATAGGCTTCTTCCCATGGACGTCATAAATCCATAAACTAACTTTCATGAAAATCCGATAAAGCGTATTTGAGTTATAGCGCCTTTCTGATAAATTACCACTAAAATAGGCACAAAATTGGGCATTACTCCAATACCGGTCAACCGATTTGGTCCAATACCAATAGGGTTCTTCCTATGGACGTTATAAATGCGTATACCAAGTTTCATGAAAATCCGATAAAGCGTATTTGAGTTATCGTGCATACAGACACACGGACAAACAGACGGACAGACATTTCCCCATCCCCCACAATCTCATAAAGTACCATACTGGCATTTAATAAAGAGCATATGTACCAGTCTGCGAAACTCTCCAGAAAATGCTAAAAACAGAAGAAGTCAAAATTAGCATATAACTATTAGGAAGCCCGAAATCAAATAATGTTAATTATTTCAATTTCTTATTGTAGTTACTGATTTATCTGATGTAGAAACTGTGACAGCAATGATATCTTTCCTCCTTGCAGACAAGTACGTCCAATTTCTTTCTATATCCAGTCCGAGCCTAACTAAAATGAAATGAAAATTTATTATCTTTGTTATGAATGAAATGTTCTTCCACTTACTTGTCGGAACTGTGATGAACGTAAGGTGGATTGCAGTTGTTCTGATGGTGTTGCAGGAGGGTTTTCTGGAGTTGCTGTGGAAGGGAGATGCTGCTGCAGTTCACGTGCCCGATCTGGATCATCCAAAACTGCTTGCAAATTCTCCAGTGTCAATGCCGATGACAAATCAATTGCTGAAATAATAAATAACTGTCCAAGAAAGCAGTACTCAAGATACTTAACCTATTATTTTAAGAAAAAACATGTGAATACAAATTTTACAACTCATTAACCTTTTATCTGCCATACCCGTCACCGTGAAGGCAAAATACAATTTCTAAATAAAGTTTAAAAAAAAAGTTGTTATAACTACCATATTTTTTGGACCACTTTTAACTTGGAAACAGAGCCTTGTAAGTTGGGTGCATCTAATGGTTCAAAGTGAAGTAAAGTTAAGAAAAATTAAAATCATGGTAAATGTTGCAGGTAATACCATAGACATAAAAAAAGGTGTTGTATGTTAGTTGCAAATTGCAGCATAGACTGTAACATCAGTGTACCTGTCACCTGTAAAGTGGGAAGCCAGGTATACAATGTGAAAAGAAAAGAATGTTGGGCTCTTTCATACAAAAAGAATTGCCCCCATGGAGTAGTCTAATTGAAAAAAATGACCTCTCAACAGCCTTGTTCCATTACATTTACCATGGCATTGAGCACTGATTCCATTGTAGAGAGTTATGATTTGTTATGCATAAAGTATATTATTCCCTTTGAAAATTCTTGTTTTAATTTTTTTACATTAATTTTTCCTCCTTAATTTTCCATCCTAAAATCAAGGTGCAGCTTATGGTCAGGGGCATCGTATAGTCCGAAAAATACATTTCTTTTTAAATTATTATCAACCCTATGAAAGCATATTTAACCTTTTCAGCACCAAGTGGCAGGCGGATCGGCCTGGCTGAATCCACATCCTTTAGTGGCAGCACCACCTCCATTGGCTCTAAATAACTGCACGGTTAACATATTTTAGTAACATCCTACAGTGACAGAATGCAAACCCTTATAATATTCTAAACTTTGTGCATTGACAGACAAGTAGGTAATGGTCAATGACGCCCTTTTCTATTTTCAAAACATAATACAATGATTGACCATTCACTCAGTTTACGTTTGAATGTGGTACAGTTTACACAAAGTGACAAGTGGTTCTTGTGACTTTTTTTCCTTTAGAGGACAATGAATAGTTATTACAATATTTAGGCAGTTGTGAAGTGTTATTGGATAATGATAGCAGCAATGATGAAAACGTAATTCCGGGCAAGCTCCCAGGTTCTTTCTCCACCTCGCAGAAAATTGTGCTTGAATGTTTGTAACACATAAGTAATGTTTTAATATTATATCTATAATAATAAAAGGAAGTGTTTGTCTTTCTGTCTGTGCGCGATGCCCAGCGAAATCTACTGAAGGCAGAGATCTGAAATTTTAAACATAGTTGGACTGAAGGGTGAGCGAATGCACCTCGAAGCCAGATTTTTAATTTTCGCTTTCGTTCACGAGTTATGAGTGAAAAACGGGCAGAAAATGTGCATTTCGAGACATCAGTTTTCAGCAATACATTTCAATTGTCAAATCAATTGCAGGTGGCTTTGCCTATTCTTGTCATACCTTGGAAATAAAAGCATCGCAATCACTTGAATTTTGTAATCCCACTATGGTCAATTCATTTGTTTATAATGCCAAGGCACACAGATATCTGAAATTTTCAACCCAGATGGAAGAGGGATAATGAAGATAGTCCTAAATGGGCAAACATCGATTGATTTGGATGGAATTTGCTGTGCAGGGATTTTCTGGGCCAGGGAACTCGAATCCGAGGTTGTTTTTATCATATTGTGCTTTCTAATCATGGAATCCACTTCAAAGTCGGATTTTTAGCTGTTACATTAATTATATTAATCGTTTTAGGCCTATGAATGTTTTGCATGCAAGTGTTAATAAATAAAATGTTTTAATTCTTTTGCTCTTAATTTTTAATGTTTTAATTCTTTTGCTCTTAATTTTTAATCTTCCAATTAATTATCTGCTAGTAGGTAAATATAATCTAGTGTGAAAAATTATAACGTGTACAGTTCAACAGAAATGTTCCAGAACAATGATTAATGGCTCTCAGCTGTTTAGGTGAGTAGGCCTAAAATTGTGGTTTCTTACTCTTCTGCATGTTATTGTTTTATAGGCTGTCCGTTTAATGAACTCAACAAATCCAGAATAATAACGCATGTTATTTGTTTTAGACAAAGCATTCTTTAATTTAAAGCGTTTCTTTTTTTTCATGTCCATTTTGAATACCAAATTTTTAAAGTGAAAGCACAGTATAGTATAACAGTAGCGAAGCTCTAATGAAAGGAAAATGCATCCTTTTGACAGATCGGTGCGACACTAGCACCCCAAGCGGCCAGCAAGATTGAACTAGCAAACAGCCATTTTTAGCATTGGAAAGATACGAATATATGGCTGTATTTCTTCTTATTTTTAAAATTACTAGAACGAGATTATTACCGGAAAGGCATACTGGTGAACTCACCAAATCATAGACTTTATGGTAATATAAAGAAGTTGTAGTTTCAAGATCGATGACATTGTATATCTTATAAAGTATCAGACCGGTTTCCCGATGTGGTCTAGTGTGGATGCAAGCGTGATAATCACAAATTGGCAATTTAATTTAACAAATAACTGTTTTTGCTTACCTCTCAGGATCTTTAGGGAACCTGAAGAAAGATAAATCGAGAGATTCCTTTGGTTCCTTTGGCTGTTGGTGCAATTTATAGCACCACAAGCATTTCCATAAAATATTGTTGACATTTTTCCACTGCCTTCTAGATTGTGCATTTTTCATAAGAAACAATGTAACAGATTGTGTTATCTCTCGCTCACCGCTACGAGAGCTGCAGTCGCGCCGGTTGAAAAAAACTGTATGGAGCTTCGCTACTGTTATACTATACTGTGGTGAAAGTACAAAAATAATCTTGGTTTGATGGTATTTTTTGAAGCTAATATTAAGTTATTGTATCTATTAATATTATAAACACATAATACACTAAAACTAAAACTAAACTGTGGCGCTACATCCCTGGAGGGACTTGGCCTACCACTCGACCGCTGCGTTATCTACCATAGGTAGATGACACGATTGGGGGGCATGTGGTCAGCAAGTCGACACCCACGGCCGTTAATGATGGTTTTCATGTCCGGAGCTGCTACTTCTTTATCAAGTAGCTCCTCAATTTGAATCACGAGGCTGCGTGCATCCCTACCAGACCTCCTACCTCAGAAAAATTCGAGGGAGTACCGGGGATCGAACCCGGGGCAACGGATCTGTAGTCAGCGACGCTAACCATAAGACCACGCTGGCGGTCTAAATAATACACTACATTGGAGTATTTATGAAAAAGCTTTCATGAATTATCTATTAAGTATTGCTACTTATATACATTTTCCCGTATTACATCTTTTCCACTCAAAACCGCTTGGTACTTTATGATGGTAAAGAGTGGCTTCTGTTGGCACTCCCCAGCTGACTTGGGGAATACAAGTAAATCCGCTCATGGCACGCAAAGGGTTACAGTCCTTGCTGTTACAGACCTATCAGTAAAAAGGTTAAGTGAACGACACTACAGTTACAGTCTACAATACAGCTTTTATTCAATCATTATTTTTAATTATGACTAGAGTGCCAGAAAAATTAGTAAAAAAATCATAAACCATAAAATTTTATTTTTAACTGGAAGACCAAGATTAAAATAAAATACTCTCAGAATCATTCATGAATCAAAGATATGAATGTATCATCTTCCTAAATTTTTTCTTATATTTTTTGCTGTTGTTTGCTCATCACATTGAGAATATACAGTGTGTCTACATCGAAATCTCTGAATTTTGAGGCCCTTTTAATAATAGTAAATGCATTTTGTTTCTCAGGTCTGATTTTTCTGTTGAATACAACAGGAGTTAAACTTGCAGCCTAAATTTTCTCACAACCAACATAAGGTGCTTTTGGTGCTGTCAGTCCATGCAAAATTCCCCTGTTGCTCGCAACAGACAAGTTAGACCTAAAAATGCCTTTCCTGTTATTAAAAATGCTCCAAAATTCGGGCATTTCGGGGTAGACACGTGTGAATTGGCTTTCATTCTCCTGACATAACGCACCTGGATTTCTTCTTGTGCGACTAGTGAAGGGTTGTGTTGTAGTGGACCTGGGCAGAAATTGAATACACTCTAGCCATTCTTCCTCTAACAGCAGGGGTTCACATGGAAGTGTTGTAATTTTTTACACAAACTTAATACTTTTTATGATTTATGTTTGGGAATAAAATTCCCCTATCTTTATTTATATTATATTGAGAACAATATAAAATCAGGGCATTTCAGTGTAGACACACTGTGTTTCAAGCAACCTGGGACTTCACTTGACTTTCAGTTATATTTTCCAAACTCTTAATCCTTCCTGTGCCAAATAAGGTATATAAGCATTAAAACTTATTTTAATATCCCAGGCATATTATAAATTCTCTAAGTGCTCATTATATATAGCAGAAGGAGGAGCAGTCAATTATCAATTTAAGACTGCTCCTGTCCTCGGCTAGGCATAATGAACACTTACAGGATGAATAATATGCCTGGGATATTAAAATAATTTTTTGTGCCTATATTCAACATTTGCTTGGGAAGGGTTAAAATTAAGAATTTCTTTCATGTGAAGAACACTTTATTTTGCATTACCCATGAAACATGTACTGCCAGTTGTTATACTGATACTCCACTCCAGAATAAAGATTAAAACATTATCTGTAGAGAATAATAATTCGAACACAACTGAAGTAAATAATAACTTCATTGTAATAACTTCCTATCACATTAAGATTTGTTACCTGATCGCTGCTGAGTATTACTGGCTTCACCAGCAGGAACCGGAACACTCAATCTTGAGAGAAATTTCTGCAAGTCACTAAGCTGTACAGTAGGCTGACCTGCAACAAACAGATTGAACTACATATAGCTGTTTCTGTTTGACCATACTATAATACACTTATTACATGCAATATAACAGTATATTAATGACATCTATATAAAACTACTGCTGTTCTTTAAATTACTGTTGCTGTTGTTGTTAATCCAACTATGTATCAATTTCCAAGTAGGCATAACCAATATAATTGTTTGCAGACCAACTTCAAGTCTTGAAAGCAGCAATTCAAATTATACAAACAGCAAGCTGTATTTAAAATAAAATCAATCCTGTTTATGTTAATTTTAACATTGTAATAAACTGAGTTCACTCCATGTGATTTAATGGGTGTTGCTTTGAGGTTAAAATTTCCAAGCTAAGCCCTGCTCCCTGCAGTTGAATGGTCACCAAGATAGACAGTCGTCTGTTTTACCAATTACAAGGTATTCTAAAAACTCGAAACTTAAAAGATATTTAATTATGGTCACACAAAGACAGTTTTATGTTTTATCTTGCCTATACCATTAATGAAGACATGAAAATTATGAAACTTGCTAATAATTGTGTAATAAACATACTTGCATCTTAATAAATGCCATGGCTTGTTGTGTAATATACAGCTATTTCATTTTTCTTAGGGCTTATATATTATAATACTTCAACACCAAACAGCTGTAATCAAGAAGCACATTATTATAAAAAAGATGACAGTATAATTTGATTTTCTTTTAAAAACAAAACTTGTTAAAGTTCTCGCACGAAATCTGTGCTGATGACGACCGTTACTCGCTAGAGAGAGACATGCTATTGTGCGAGAGAGAGAGAGGTAGCTTGGCCTTTACAAATAGAAAGGGAGGTACTGTTGTGCGAGAGAGATAGGTAGCAGGCCAGTCGACGCTACAGTGCCCACGAAAACATAATGCAATGACGTAGGCAATCGGTACAGATTTCGTGCGGGATCTTTATGTTTAATGTAGTACTACCAATATGGGCCTAAAGTGTTGTTGAATTTCTCAAGTCGCATTCTGGGGGTTATAAACAGTGTGTGTGTGTGTGTGTTGCGTGTGTTTATATATATATATATATATATATATATATATATATATATATATATATATATATATATATGAGACAGGTCATTTATTTCAGCATGAACACATGAACATCTGTTTGGATAAAACGAGGTACAAAGTGATGATTTTTGGGAATGCTAGCACCACTTCTAGCATGATGTAAGATGCACTTAACTTTGGCTGAAAAATGCCATCAGAGGCTCCTCAACAGGCCACCCATGGGCAACAATTTTAAGTAACACACGATTTTATCAGCAGTACAGAGTGTGATGTTTCTAAGCAACTCATGGATTTAATAGTGATTTTTTTTTTTGTGATAACCAGGGCCCGGATTCTATTGACATGTCATCTTTTTACTGATGCTGCTCACACATTGCCAACTTGTAGATAAATCCTAATCATGGCCTCTAGATTATAAAAATGTATTTTTATTAGGTCATTTTTTGCCATTTTATGCAATTATTATATATTTTTAGGCCATTTATTTCAATTTTATGTCATTATTTTGTCATTTCCTTCCTTATTTAGTCATTTTCATGCATTTACAGTGAGTATATTAACTTTTTGTCGTCTTTTAAATAAATTACTAGGTTAGTAGAGTGCAATATTTTTTGTAGGATCTATTTTTAAAACTTTCTTAATTTTCACTTCAAATGCTCCAATCAAGAACAAAGAACAAAGTTTTTAGACCTACAACATTCTTTCTGCATTTACAGATTTTACAATTATGTACAAATTAGTCTATAACTTTGTGTACAATAATAATTTTTTGTAAATAAAATATCAGTTTTTAGGTCATTCTTTAGAATTATTAAGTCATTTTCTTTATAATTTAGGGTCATTTTATAGGTCATTTTTCAAACAGTTTTAGGTCATCAGAATCCGTGGTGATAACCGTAAATGTCATACCTCTTTTCTTGGTAAGTAATAACAGTAATACAGGTTCATACGAACAGACTGAAAAACAGCAATATAAGAAGCAAGCATACCAAAAAAAATTACCACCATTAGTTTAGAATTTAAAAACTTTACCTTATCCCCACATTAATGATAAAGAGAGTTCTTACCAGGGGTAGCACTTGCACTGGATGCAGGTTTAGCAGATTCACTGCTTTTCGGGGTTGTTGTTGAGGCAGAAGTGGTGACAGTAGGTGTTACTGCAGCTGTAGTAGCTGCGGATGAAGCAGTACTTGTTGTTGTAGTTGAAGTAGCAGATGTAGTTGAAGCTGCAGTGGTTGAAGTACGACTACTACCTCCAGTTGATGGTCGACTTGGAAAAAAAGTAAAATACTAATAACACACTTTCTCGAACATCAAAGTCTTAATGAAATAATTTGCTTAAAAGTTACCAATAAAATCTACAGGCTGCACATCAAGTGCATAAATCCTTAGGTACAGGCTAACTTATAACAAAAATGATGGACTGTACCTCTTAAGAATCCAAAATCCTGCGGTCTTGTAAAGTTTGCTTGTTCATATCAACCAATATGTGATCTCACATTCTGCAGGTTTCATTCACAGCTGTTTGCAGTTTATTAAGTGGCAGTATGGTACTTTATGAGATTGTATGGTGGACAGGAAATGTCTGTCTGTCCATACACGAGAGCATTGTCCCCTCTATACACGGGTAAAGTATTGAGGTGGTATATTTGCAGCGATTACAGCAGCAGAGTAATCTTAGTTCTGTCAGTATGAAAGTCAAGCCTAAAACATTAGGGGGTATCTATATCTAGCTATCTAGTAATCTATAAGAGAAGTGAATGAAGGCCAGTGATTGAAAACTGTAACGAGGCAACGGAGATAATACTTCTGGCAAAGAAAGAAAGAAAAGAAAAATCTACAGGCTGCACATCAAGTGCATAAATCCTTAGGTACAGGCTAACTTATAACAAAAATGATGGACTGTACCTCTTAAGAATCCAAAATCCTGCGGTCTTGTAAAGTTTGCTTGTTCATATCAACCAATATGTGATCTCACATTCTGCAGGTTTCATTCACAGCTGTTTGCAGTTTATTAAGTGGCAGTATGGTACTTTATGAGATTGTATGGTGGACAGGAAATGTCTGTCTGTCCATACATGAGAGCATTGTCCCCTCTATACACGGGTAAAGTATTGAGGTGGTATTCATTAACACTCTGTATATTTGCAGTGATTACAGCAGCAGAGTAATCTTAGTTCTGTCAGTATGAAAGTCAAGCCTAAAACATTAGGGGGTATCTATATCTAGCTATCTAGTAATCTATAAGAGAAGTGAATGAAGGCCAGTGATTGAAAACTGTAACGAGGCAACGGAGATAATACTTTTGGCAAAGAAAGAAAGAAAAAGAAAAAAAAAACACTATGGTATAGAGAAATACTTACAAACACATTGAAATCAATGGTAGTAAGCGACCAATATTTCTAATTACATCTTAAATCTTACCGATTCCTTTGTTTAAGGGTTAATGGGATTAATTAGCCAGTAAAGGATGAACAAACTAGACAAAGATCAAATATAGCCATTTGTAGGATTTACATTCTAATTCATTTACTCAAGACATTTCAAAGCACGGAGGACAACATGAGCAATGGCTCCTAAAACATGATCTTGAGAATGACTCAAGTAAGTGAAGTAGAGTTTCAAGTTGACAAATATCCATATTTCATTAAGTAAAGCTTTACTGGAGGAATAGCTTCATATTAAGAACTGGACTAAACATTGCTGCAATAAGCCCCAGAAATTTAAAATAATATTTAAGATATGCCAAAAATTCCACAGCATAGTATTTCTTCTAGCCACTGATATCAAAATATTACTTCCACTATATCTGAAGTGAAAGTCAACATCCGAGAAGCAACACATCTTACCTCATTGTTCCCAACAAACTGGAGAGGCCTCCAATTTGACCAACACCTCCAAACAACTGCATCAATTGCTGCTGCGACATATTATTCAACAAATTCTGAAGGTCTCCATCTGAAAACCAGATTTTCAACTTTGTAAAATTCAGTTACAAGTGCTATTGCAAAATAAATTACTCTTTTGATCTGGACAAACAATGTGTAAGAATATGTTCAAAATCAATCATAGTGCTCTATTTCAATAATATGCACCATTCCTCTAATTGTGGACCTATTATCATGCCTTCAATTTATCTGATTACTTCGGGCCATAAACAAATCAATTCATGTGTGTATGTATAACGTTGGTTAAGTCAACAGACTGACTAAATTGTGTTGTATATGTTCTTGTCATGTGATGAAATATCCTCTTTCTTTGTGTGCAGTTGGCTAAGTCATATCATTTTACCAGTATTGAAAGTATATACGGAACTAAGCATGTTCAGACATCTAAGGCAATTCAAAAATTAAAAAGCTTGATGTGTAAAGGTCAAGTCAGAATTTCCATGATTTGTCTGATTTTACATTCTTATAAAAATGTAAACATACTATGAAGTCATTAAATTCTTATTAAGTGCCAGTGTAGCACTTTATCAGATTGTATGGTGGATGGGACATGTCTATTAGTTCACCCGTGTGTCCGTACGCACGATAACTCGAATACACTTTATCGGATTATCATGAAACTTGGTATATGCATTTCGTCGCTTAAGAAACAATACCGCGTAACTAACAAAACACAAATTTTACAGGAGAAGCAAAAAACTGTTTATTTTTGCTTTTAGGCGTCGTACAATGTTGACATTTTCAGGATAATAAACACAACATATTTCTAATTATATGTTGGCAACATTGAGACGAATTTTAGTTATTTGGCACCGTGGCGCTAGTTACGCGGTATTGAACTCTCAATTATTTTACGAAAATGTCAGTAACGCGGGATTAAATATTTTTATTTCAGAATAAAAGAAGCATTTTTTAAGAAAAAATACTTTATTTGAGTGTAATATAGTACTATAATTGTTGATCAAATTATTTTTCTTTATATATTTTATATTGAAATAATCCTGCTCTAATATAAATAAATCAAGTATACATACGAATACAGCTTCCTGATACAGTTTTTGTATTGAAGTTACAATTTGGAGATAAAGAATTATTTTATCAAACTACTCATGGCAAAATAATAACATACTGGAAAGCCAGAAGGCTAATGACAATTGTTCAATAGCCTGAGCAATAGATTAAATAAATAAACAATAAGAAACTTGATGGTATGATTTACAAATGAGGAATGTTGTCATAGAATAGATGGAAATCATGAGGAAATAATTTCTTTAGTTGCTGTAAGTGATCCCACTTAGACTTCTTGATCTTCAGCCTCTCCATGTAGAGTCTGGGAATTCTTCTTCCTTGAGAGTCTTAGGCCGCTTAGGCAACTCCTGAAAATCTTCAGTGTAGTCCAGATTATAATGTATGACACCCTAGATACATATTTTATTACTCTTAAATAAAATACCGTAGGGTCATTTGGTTTCCGTTCAGGACGAATGGAAAATTAAATCCAGAGCTTATTGTCACTGTAGTTTATGAAGAGTGTGTGATCACTGATCACGATAAGTAGCCTTGTATGGAAATTACTTTTTTTTGCTTCTCTTGTCACAGTTGGATATTGACTAGGGAGGAATATTTCTTTAGATTTTGGCCTGCATTCTGTGACACTGATCACTGAATCACACTTCATTTGGGTGTGACCCTTTTCCAAAAACTTCTGGAAAACAGTAATATTTGTTTTCATTGTGAATTTCAGCAAAGCTGTCGACAATACTGCGTTCCTATTTTGATATGTGCAGCCATTGGAATATAAAATGATGGGAACGTTACTTTCTTCAATGTGTCAATAACACAAGTGGAAAATGTTGATGCTACTTGCTCAGCTTCACTTTCATAGAACCAGTAGCAGATTACATCATGATTAGCCAATTCATACATTGTAATATAATGGACTGCCAATTTAGTTTTGTAATATATTGCACTGGCTTGCAAAAAGGGAGCTACCTTTACAGCCTGCGAGTCCATCGTAAAAGCTCTACGTGTGCCTGATTCGGCCGCTGCCTTATCTTTTGTATTCCCCTCCCGATCCTTTCCTTTTTGATAATCATACTCATTTACATTGCTGGTTGGATATCCAACACATAAGTCGCAGTCGTCTTTTTTGGGCCTATATTCGTCCTATATTCATGTCTGATAAAATATCATAAAATGTGTGTCTACTTATTGTCCCCTTGTTCAATTCTTTAAATTTTTTCTTTGTATAGGTGACACAGTTGGCTTATAGAATTTATTCCTGGCTCCAGAGAGAGTTAGTAGACATTTTCCTAAATTAATGCGATGACAATTTCGGGAAGTTTTCTAGAAATTCCCTAACAAATGTCTTATCTAGACCCCGAAAAATTCACCTTCATCTGTTCCTCACTTTCTGTATAATTTCCCGAAGAAATCCCTGAAGAATGATGCTCATAACTTAGATCATCTGTCATCTACGTCATACTGGGAAGAATAGTGAATGTGTCTGCAAAAGAAAGTCGCAATAATAATAATAATAAATTTAATTCAAAATACGTTAACTTTTCTCTGTCATTATTGCTGTAAAATTATTATTTTTCCTTTTATATCAGTCAAACCACTCACAGAAGGTCCTTCAAAAATATTTTCTTGAATCATAGGTAGGGTCTCTGCCTTGCTTCCCTCTGGTACACATGGAGATTAATCTGCGATGAATATATAAAAAAAGCTAATAGCATAATCGTGGTTAATAATAGATCTAGTTTTAAATCAAAACAGGCCTTGTAATACAAAAGTATGGACTATAGATGCCGGTTTTGATATTTTTTCATATGAATCACAAGTTATATCTCATATTACAATATCCGGTAGCTGTCCTTGTTTTAAAGTCCCGGTATTGTCGGCATGTTATTAGGGTGTACTAAAATAACATAAAAAAGATATATGTTCGATTCCCCTTCCTCATCTTCATTTACACAAATTGTCTTCTTGATGCTTTCTTCTGGTGCACCAACCGGTGAAGATATCCCCGGCAATTTCTTCTACTAATGAAATACTTTATTTTGAAATATAGCGTTTAAAAAATATACCAATGTTAATTAATATTCATGATTTTTTGAGCCAGAAGGTTCTCGAGAAAACTATTTTGAATAAAAATGTCTGACTTCGTTTTATCCTGGTAGAATTTCTAAAATTACTGAATATAAATCGTAATTGTGCAATTATTTCTTCTTCAGTAAATAATCCATCTACAACTTCTTCAAGCAGATCCACGTCATCTACAGGACTGTACCTGTATGTTCGGCACGATTTCATGCAATCTATTTCAATACAAGATAAAAATTTCAAAAATTAACTTTTTCGTGTGAGAGAATGTTAAGAGAATGTGTAAAATCGATTCATACAAAACATCTTAAATAGCACTTACCATGTAATATACCTTCTAACGTCAGAATAGATCTTAACTCATACTATGAAAAATATCTTCTCTCATCTTGATGTAAAAGTAAACTGACAGCAGCCTAATAACGTTTAATCCACAGGTGCAGAAACGGAAATGGGTGAGCCAAAATAAAAATCGGAGGGTTATATGTCACCTTGTATTGCATTAGTAAACTAAGTTGAACCATGCGCCGTATACGACAAATAGGCGGTATTACATAAAGTTTTAAATGAAGTCAGATACGCGGTGTTGTACACTGGTTCAGATACGCGGTATTTCAGAATTTTCTGCGTTGCTTCAGATATGTGGTATTGTGTATGCCTCTTTAGCAAGGTCATGACACAAAATTTCATCTTGAACGATATTTCATCATAAGCGCGCTATTACAGTGATGCCAACAGTATAAAAATGTCATTTTCACCAAAAGTGTCAGTTACGCGGTATTGTTTCTTAAGCGACGATTTATAATGCCCATAGGAAGAAGACAATTGACTTTGGACCAAATCGGTTGACCGGTACTGGAGTAATGACCATTTGACAGTCACATGCTTTTTAAATGGCTAATCATCACTATATAACAACAAAGCCGTATTGCTAGCCATAATCACGGCCTCCCAGTTCAGTTACGTCACATATACTTCATTCATAGCAGGCTGAATGCATGAGTCAGCCATTACATTATGCTGGATGAAAATTGTCTTTTTATACAGAAATATAGAAAATGCCAAGAGTTGTGTTGTACTATAGCAATAATAATGCTAACAGAGAGTCTATCCAAGTGTTTAAATTTCCCAAAAATGAATCCAGAGACGGCTTAAATAGATACCGTAATTGCTCGTCTTTTGCACCCCCTCACCTATAAGACCCCTCCCCCAATTTTCGACCAAAAAAAAATAAAAAAAAATAAAAAAATAAAAAATGCAGAAAATCTTTTGAATTGATCGGCAACTTCAACATTCCTGTTAATGGTAAAACCCATGGTTCCCTGCCACCTGTGTGTTGGCCTTAGTTACTCTCACACCTCCCCCATATGCCCCCAATGCCCTTCAGGTTTCTGAGTTCAACTTCCGCCGTACGTGTGTATTGTGTTGTTGCCTGAGAGTTAGTAAGCATGTGAAAAATGAGTTGGAGAGCAAGTTTTACGGCATCCTTCAAGTTGAGTGTGTTAGAATATGCAGCCATGTATGATATCTTATTGGCGTAACCAGAAAGACAAATTATCAGGAGCAAAGAAAATGTTGTAATCATTCCGTGGTGTGAAGAAAGGGAGATAAGAAATTCAGGCAGTTGCTGCCCAGTTGGATGACAACATTGCAATGCTGAGTTAACCTTGAACACCATGCGGGCACGCGCAGCGTTTAGTCACGTGACCCAGTCAGCTGCAGTAATGCAGGAGGGAGCTATACCAAACTGTTTAAAACTCTAAAAGTTAAATTGACGTAATAATTTAACTTTTTGTAAATAAAAAAAATGGATTTAAACAACTATTTTGCGTGTTGATTTAAAGACACTAAATGTTTCTTTTTCTGCTTTTAAAGCATGACAACCCAACCCATGTCATGTGAAAATTTTCACCTATTATACCCTCCCCTATTTTAAAAGTTGAGAATTGTAAAAAAAGGGGGGTGTTATAGGTGAGTAAATACGGTATCTGCAAATTCACAGAGAAAATGTTATAACTTCAGATAACTGTACTGACATATAACACTGAACTAATCATATTTGAGCTGCCACTCACCCTGGCCAGAAGTGAGTGATGGCTTAGACCAGGTATGGGCAACCTTTGGAAAGATGCGGGCTAAACTTACAATATCTATGAAGTCGCGGGCCGTAGATAATAGGTAGTTGTGAAAAAATAATCATGATACGGTTTTTTATATTTATAAAGTATAATGCTAAAGCTACATGAATGAGAACAATATCGAACTGATTAGGTATTTACTTACAATCAGCAGAAATAAATGAGACGCTTGAGCTTGAACTTGAGAAACAAGATATTCAATCCCTCTAATACACAAGCGCAGAGTGTTTTCCAAATTTTCATCTGTAAATTTGATTCGATAGTTTGATTTAGGCTATTGCAGCATTTTTCTAGCGCTGACCGGAAGGAACACCCTCGTAGTTCAGGCTTTTGTTTCCCCTCTCACTCTCTTGTTGGCGAGAACCGAAAATATTTACTTTCTCGAGCGTGATTTCAAAATGTTCCGCGGGGCGGAACAAAAGTCGGGGCGGGCCACATCCGGCCCGCGGGCCGGGCGTTGCCCATATATGGCTTAGACAGCCAAACCTCAAGGGCAGCCACATGTTGGGTTACATGTAGTGAAGCATAGTGCTTAGACCAGTGCCAGATTCAATTTGACCACATTGTCATATAAAACTGTGCCGGCATAAATATGGAAGGAATTGTATAAGCATGGTTCATCCCAGCACATTATGCTACCCGCCAGGCCATGAATGGAACTTCTACGTTGTGTGTGTTGTGTACGTGACTCGAGTTGCTCGAGTGAGGAGGCTGGCCTATATGCATTTGCAAAATGAGCGAGTGTTCAATCTTAATTGTGTAATTCTGTTTCATCTTCTCTATTTAAATTTATTGTTTGTATGTTTGCATGTATGGGGTGAACGAAAGACACAGAAGTGTAGAATGGAAATTAGGGAGAGAATCTGTTAGTTTGTTTGTCCAAGCCAATATTATTATTTTAAGAATATATTGTAAAGCAAGTTTGAGATACTAGTTTTAATTGTAGCTTACAAGTCTTGGTTATTCTCTCCCTTATATAGGTAGATAAAAAGATATATTAAAAGGGGAGAATAATATTGCAATATTACGCGGGAAGCAGGAAGCCCAGTTTTGTCTCGCATGCGCCCCCAGACAACTGACAGTAGACAAGCGGCTAGCCATTGCACCTCGAGCTATCTGTCATGTACACAAAACACACAACGCAGAAGTTCTGCACATGGCCTGGCAGGTAGAATAACGTGCCGAGATGAGCCATGCTTATACAGTCCCTCCCATATTCATGCTGGCACAAACTTTTGGCATTAATGGGTTAATTTTGTAAGCATGGTCTACTCAATTATTAAAGAAAGAAGAGAAGAAAAAAACATGTGTCCATCAAGTGTGACAATACATTAAACAAAAAATGCTATCAACTTTGTCAAAAATATATTGACCATATTGCACTCACAGATGACTCTGACTGGGTGAATTTTACAGGTTCTAACACTGTATCTATGGCAGGTTAGTACATGAGCTAAATAGTCTATAACATCAATTGTACATCATTTGCTCATTCTGGGCACTGTTATAGTAAAGAAAGCAAATAACAGTAATATGCAAATACCTGGAGTTCCACCACCACTCCTCTGTGATCCTGGGGTGGGAGGATTGTTGAGTACTTCATTGATACGGCGGCAGTTCTCATCATCTTTATCGGTTTTAGGCTCCTGTAACATAATTTCCATTCAGCATTAAATCTATACTCTGTATAAGTTCAGTGATCCTGGTCGTTATCCTTAAGGATGAAGTAGATAGCCTGATCAGCCATTGCATCATACTCCACATCCCTCCCAGTGGTGAACAATGAAATGAGAAGATAATTGTTGGGAGATAACTTATGGGCCACTTACAGTAAAGAAGATTAAGGATTTCCTATGCCTCACATCACACGCTTAATTCAAAACACACCTAAGAGCTGTTGTTTAGGTTAAACTAAAAACATTGACTACTCTATTGGCATTAGAAATAAACAGAATCAAGTACTTATATTTTACCTTTGAGGTGGGACTACCATCCTGATATTAAATTATTTAAACTGTTTATTAAGATAGGCCTATATTCTATGACTACAAATTCAATGTCATTGAAACACTGTAAGATAGAAAAATGTAAAGGTATTGCATTCTGTTAAAAGACCAATTGAATATTCTTATAAGAACAAGCAGCTGCATTAAATATCTAACATGAGGCTGAGGTTAGTCTCGCTTAGTGCCCAATGTTAACAAACAACCACCCATTGTACTTTATAATATGAGGAAATTTTTCACCAACACTTAACAAAAAAATGTCTAGCATTTTGTGACACAATCGCGATGGCATAGTGATGGTGCAGTGATGACGAACATGAACTCTGGGATTGATAAATTATTAAAGCCAATGTTTTACTTGCGCCCATATTATCTTGATTGGTTTCAAATCAGGGAGGAAGGCCGTGTGATGAAAGAATGTGAAAAACTATGCACTTTTGTGAAAGAAGCTTGTGAATTTGAATTAACTTGTATAAATATACTAATTGTAGTCTTCAGTAAGCAGTATGCTATGGAAGGAAAAACATTTTATCATGTCTCTTAACTCTACCTCGGCTGTTGGGTGTTTGTTCCAAGATAACAGTATGGTGTGCGTGTTATCATTGACGAAGATAGAGGTGGGATATTTGTGAATTAATTCTTCCTGGCAAATGAGAAGGTTGCTACATAGAGGAAATACCATCCGAAAGTTTGTATTTGCTTATCCTTTAACATGGCTACAAGAAGGAGGAGAAAAAATATTACAGAGGTTTGTCAAATGTATTTCAGTAGTGGAGGAACAGGGATGCCACTCAAAGAACTGTCTACAGAAAGTGAATATCCGTGAATGGTAGATGGATAGAGGTGTATGTTTTCTGGATTGATTTAGCAGCCAGAGGCTTACTGGAAGTGCAAGAAGGGGGAAAGATCTGTAATGGTCGCTACAGGAAATCTTATATTTTCTCAGCTTATATACCAAGTGTAGTGCATGCAGAGAGCTATACTAAACCTGAAATATGAAGTGGCTACAAAAAAGTTTGGTAAATTTGTAGATCGTGATCAACTTGATTACAACAACTCATGTTACATCATAGCATCCTATGCCGGTTACATATAGACAGAACTTTCCCATTTGTCTATAATGAAACGTTACATGGAGTGAAATAATATTTTGAAACAAACTATTACAAATAGCCTAAAGAAATACAGACTATACAATTTTTAAAAAATTTACTTACATATTTTACAAGATAAGTAATCTTTAATAACAGTTTAATGATTCTATGAACATTATAACTTTTTCATGATTGAATCAACGGGGGGAGTGGGGGGGGGGGGGCTTTGTTATTCTAACGAATTTCACTTTCACTAAATTATCAATGATGTTAAATCCTTACTAAGTGAGTGATAGGAAAGTTATGTCACTGACAATAATTCAAATCAGTGATATCTATAAACCAAGTTGAAAAGTACTGTTTGTAGCCTACATTGTATGTTACATTAAGGTTTCTTCCTACAGCCATGTCATGTACTGTCAAGTACCATGGTTTGAATCCTGACTTAGGCTATGCAAGGTGAGATTTTAATAAATATTAATGTAATATGTGTAATAGTATAGGCAGTAGAAATACTAGAAAAAACATGTAGACAATAATAGAAGTCAAAAGTGAAAAGAAGAGAACTGATGAATTAAAAGGAGAGGGGATTCATTGTAAAGACAAGCCTATTTGAAGTTAATGATATCATAAACTTAATTACATTTTATGTAATTAATGTGGAAGTTTACACAGTGAAGTTATATAATTATGAAAACATAAGTGAGTGGAGTATGTCGAGGATGACAGCGAGTTTCTCGAAACGGAGAACCAGGTAAGTTTTATAATTTTAGTGAAGTTCTGTGTATAAAATCTCCACTCACTTATGTTTTCCTAATGGTCACATTTCTTCAAAATTAATATTCCTTAGCAACCAGAATACAAGGTAGCCTACACAAATTCTTCTGGTTTTCATTTAGCAGGTCTATAAAAGCAAGTTATGTTACATCTACATAAAAAGGAATTAGGCCTACCTGCAGCCAGAAGAAAAATTTCCTGCTTGAAGATTTAAACTTCAAGACATAGACTCGTCCTGTGGTGCATTGAGCTACTCTTTTGAATTCACAGTCATCAGGGAAAATAATGAGATCCTGAAACAAAGTAGGTACAGATGAGGTATGAGCCAACAGCAGAGGCTGTAGTATCGCCTATAAATAAAGGTTCATTCAATTCGCGAGACGCGATAACACGAGTTGTTCTCAATTCGACACTTATTTGCAGAATTTTTACTGCCTCCTATAAGCAGAAAAACAACATTTCTGAATTATTTTGAAATGCTAGACATTTTTTGATAAATGTTAGTGAAAAATGTCCTCATATAATATTATGACGTACAATGGGTCTTTGTTTGTTAACATTGCGCACTAAGTGAGACTAATCTCAGCCTCAGATCAGTGGCGATTATTCCATATAGGATGTGAGGATCATCCTACATTTCATAATTTATCTACATAAATGTTTACTAGCATTGATTGTCAAAATTTAAACAGTAAAATGACAAAACAGCGTTATTGTAGAGCACTCGGGAAGGAAGTTAGCAGTTCTGTTTTGAGCAGGTTGGTATTTAAGAGGATGTCCTCAGTCGCTCTGTGTTGATGTTACGCAGTCCATGCCGTTGTTAGATCTCTGGGGCATGTGAAGGGTGTGGCGGGGATGAGAAAAGGTGGTGAGAAGCCAGTTTCATATGGAGGAAGTTGAGGACGTCTTGCAGTCCTTCCTCACGTGTGTTCCTCAGCTTCGATAGTGTGTTTTCTAAGGGGCGAGTGAATCAGTGAATAAAAATGGCTTGCCTAGCTATTATTAACCTTTAAAGTATTGTTTATATATTTCAATATAAGTATTCCTGGAGTAATATCACTAGTGAATTATAAGTTTGATATCAACTACGAAAATTATAGCGGAATAGCTGATTTCCGTAAATGACAGTTTTCATACGTGGTTAAATAGTTTCATATTTTACGATAAAGCATTATTGTATTAAATTTACATCTCAGCCTTTATGCATTTTTTACGGTGACGCATACGTACGTCAATAGCAGTGAATGGGTTAATTCGCTCTCTCCACACCATCCTACACAACTAAAAAACCAGGAGTCGCCACTGTGTTAGATATGTAATGCAGCTGCTTGTTCTTATAATGAAAAAAATAAAAATAATCAGAGTCTTTAGACAAATTTCAAGAAAAGTTGTTTTTAAACAATATTTTCATAATTTCTATGACTATCTTGTGATGTTGACAGCAAAAAAAATGAAGCATTGGCCATGATGGAAAAGAAGAATATTTCTCATGGTAAAGTACAGCAAAAATGTTTTGCTTGAAAACTAATTTAGGATCAACATGTGATGTGAAGTACACCATGTGCACTCTGGCACAATCACAGTCTGCTCTATATATTATAAGCTCTTTGCAAATATTCTGGTGAAGTGAAGAGAGTCAGTGAACAAGTCCGAAGCAAAAGTGACTACATTGAGGAAGATAGGGAAGTTACAAGTGTGGGAAAGTTAAAGTCTTAAGAAGCAGCCCCAAAAGTTGCAGTGTGAATATTAGAAAATCGGGAGGAGAGTTCGTAGAGTGAATTTTTTGGTGAAATAAATACCCTTCATTCTAACGGATCACAACAGAGGAAGTGACGTAATTCACGGTCTACTTGACATCATGCCGGACGTAAGCACACAACACGAGTCCGATCAGGACGACGGCGATCACTGCCCCATATGTGAGCGGCGGGTAGAAGATGAGAACGCTGTATTATGTGATGGTCTATGCCAGAAATGGCATCATCTGTATTGCGCTGAATTACAAAATGGTCAATTCAATGCCCTAAAGGCATCAAACAAAAAGAAGTCAAAACTGATGTGGCTTTGTTATAGCTGCGAACAGGACTTTCTTCTCTATAAGGCGGGGAAAACGCTAAGGATGGATTTAGAGAATATAAAAGCGGAATTGAACAGAAAACTCGACTCACTCTCAGAGGCAATATTGGAGGTGAAGAATCATACAAAGATGTGCGCACGGGAAACAGTCGTTAAAAAGGCGACGTCTCAAGGAACACAGTCCCAGATAATAGAGCGCATGGAGAAACAGGACAAAAATCCTCAATTCCAATACAGGAAAGAAGAAATAGGCAAGAAACAAGGTCCGCGAGATGAGCAAATAGAGACGTGGACAGGTTCTGGCGAAACGGCAGGACTAGACCTCCCACAGACAGGCACAGAGCCAACAACTCAAGCACCCGATGCCCACGCTTCTCAAGATGAATGTCAAGAGGAAGCAGAGTTAGCTGAACATAAAGAACAAAAGAAAGTAGAAAGAGAAGAAACAAATGACAATCAACAATGGATAGAAGTACATCGACGAAGAAGATCGGTGCAACCAGACTCACAGAGAGAGGAAGAAGAGGAAGATAACGAAGGTGTCGTTTTCTCACCAATGAGAAGAAGAACAAATAGAAGGGAACAAAGACAAAAAGTTACCATCGGTACAGACGACTCAGCAGACCTAGGCCTCAAAGCTGGAGACAGAACCGCGTGGCTATATGTGGGTCGCCTGTCAAAAGAAACCACCAAGGAGAAACTGATAGAATTCCTGACAAAGAAAGGAATTAATGAGGTAACCTGCGAGGAATTGAGAACCATGGGAACAAATAAGGCCTTCAAGACAGGAATTCCGTTCCAATACCTCGAAGAAACAGAAAAGGCTGATTTCTGGCCAAAAGGAATTCTAGTAAGGCTTTTTCGAGCCCCCAGGCAGAGAAGAGGCTACGGAGGAGTTGACCTGGAATAATTCAAAACCAAGTAAAGAGAAGAAACGGAATATAAAAATGCTCCTGTGGAATATTGAAGGACTTAAAAGTGCAACAGAAATAATAGCGGACGACATGTTTGAACAATACGATGTAGTTGTGTTGACAGAAACAATGCTTACGGTAGAATGGACAGCAAGGAAACTCTATACAATAAACAATCTAGCAAGACAAGGGCCCAGAGGGAGACCTTCAGGGGGCATCACATGCCTTCTCAATCGAAAATTCTCACCGTTCAAGATTTCTCATACCACAGATAACGTACTCATGATAAACACAAGCATAGGAATACTTCTGTGCGCATATTTCCAACCTGATATGAGCTCCAGGGATATAATAGAAGAAATATCCATTGCCCTAGGAAAGACAACTTCCAATGACACGGTCATCCTAGCAGGGGATTTGAACTGCCGAACGGACAAAATATCGATCAAGACAACCCAAGTATTGGAATACCTAGAGGAGGAGGGACTCACCTTAGTCAACGATCCTCATATGATAACATATATATGCTCGAATGGATCTAGTGCAATAGACCTAGTGTTTACTAATAGAACGCACATCACAGCGATTTGCCAAAACACAGTTGGAGAAACACTCAGGAAACACCTGCCTGTAGAAACCTTCTTCAAACAAGACAAAACCGACATTCAAAACAGCAAACCGCTCAAAAGGGTTTCTAGAAGGATAAAGAAGGAAATGATACAACAAAAAGATATCAATGCCACACTAGAGCTAATCTCAGCTGGGGATGTGAATGGAGCAGCAGCAACACTAGAAAAGCTCATCACCCAAGCAGCACCACTCACAGATAGGAGAAAAAAGGGTAAGGAATGGTTTAACGAAAAGTGCTATGTAGCTCGTAGAGAAGCCCTTAACGCCCTACACCTCGTACGAAGAAATAAGTCAGAAAGCAGTCTCCATAACTATCATCTTTTAAGATGCCAATACAAGGCCCTTGTGAAGGAAACAAAGGATATCTTCCAACTAGAAATGGAAAGGAAACTTATAGAGGAGGCTGAGGAGCATCCCTACAAGGCTCTGGACCCGAGACAGCCAAAGTACCCGAGAAACATTCCAATAAAGACCTGGGAAGAACATCTTACGAAAGTTCTGCAAGAGAAAGAAACACGACCTATATGTCAGTATACCAATGACTCAGACATAACAGAAGAAATAGAACTGTTCACAGAGAGAGAAGTGACATCGGCCATCAAAGCCTCCAAAAACAATAAAGCGTGCGGACCAGACCTTATCTATAACGAACATCTCAAAGACACAACTGAAGATCTGGGGAAATGTATTGTCGCGCTGTTCAATGAATGCCTGAGGAAGGGGACCATCCCAGAAAGATGGAAAACCTCAACAGTGAAAATGCTATATAAAGGTAAAGGAGACAGCAGTGACCCGAACTCCTATAGAGGCATCGCATTGGAATGCACACTGTTAAAGTTACTAACAAAATTGTTATGCGAGCGACTGACAAAAGCAGTTGAGGCACGTATACCGGAAGAACAGTTCGGTTTCAGAAAACGCAGATCCACAATCCAGGCCATACAGTGCCTATTAAAGGATATAGAGGAAGCACTGTCGACCCCACGAGGCAAGTTGCACGCAGTCTTCCTAGACTATTCAAAAGCCTTCGACTCTGTCAATAGGCAAATGCTGATGAACAAACTGGAAGGCATAGTTGGGAAAGACAAACACATAGTCAGACTAATTAAAAACTTACTGAGCGGCAACTGGATAGAAGTATGTGACGACATCTCAAAATCTAAACCCATACAGCAAACGAATGGGGTCCTGCAGGGAGACCCCCTCAGTCCCATATTGTTCTCCATCGCCACGGCAGATGTTGTAAGAGTGATACCAGCAAATGTAAAACTATACATGTATGCTGATGATATGGTATTAACATCAACCAATCACGAGGATCTTCAGACAGCTTTCAACAAGGTGGCAGTTTGGGCGGAAAGGAACGAACTACGGCTGAACGAGACAAAAACTGTTTCAATGACATTCAGGAAAGGCGGAAAAGGGACACCCATAAACTACAGGGACAAGCCGCTCACGCTTGCGACACATTTCAAGTATCTAGGTTTGACTCTTCAGACACCTGGAAACGTTTTTACAATACACATCCAAGATAAAGTGAACGCGGCGACAAGAGCGATGAGTGACATAAAACATATACAAAGATTATCACTTGCGACTGCTATGAGTCTTTTTAAGATAAAAATTGCTCCGATAATAACATATGGTTTGGAACTAATGTGGCCACACCTGAAGCGTAAGCAATTGATGGAAATGGAAGCTGTCAAAGCCACATTTTTGAAACGAGTGCTATGCCTGTCAAAGTTTACTCCTTCGCGGCTCGTGTATTTGCTGACAAGAGAGCCTCCTTGGATGGAAGAGTTAAGGTTGGAGCTGCTTCTGCCATCAACACCCAGCTTTGTGGCGCTGGTAGAGACGATGAAACTAAAGAGATCTGAAGTCTGGGAAGAGTTCTTCACAACTGACGCAATGCTCACCAGAGACTGGATGAAGAGCTCATATGACCTGAGGCACATAGTCACAAGATTTTCAGTGCATGGGTTCCATTTCAGAGTTTGTAAGAACAAGAACTACCACCAGCCAGAACCCGGATGTGAATGCTCGTTGTGCGGCAGACGATGTGATAGGTATCATGTAATGTGGTGCGAACAGAGAAAGCAATCTCTGACCCAGTTCTGCAGTGACAAAAACGAATAACATTTATTTAAACTTTGCACATTGTGCGCATTTCCTCATATATATAAATATAAAAATATAAATTCAATTGATTTGTATTTAGTTTATCAAGATTGTCTAATAAGAACATCCAAAACAAAAATTATTTAATTTTCAAGTAGCCTAGTGTTTGTTCCTAAATTTTTTCTTACATCACTCATGAACTTCCAAAGAAATTGAAATGTTTCCTAAAATAAAGTAAAATGTAAGTCAGCAGGAAGTCTGAATTAAGCTGAGAGTGACAACAGAAAGGTATTCTATAGTTTTGTTTTATTTAATTTAATTTAATTTAATAACAACAGGTAAATCTGGGGTAGATATGAAGTTACGTATACGATAGGTACCTCGGCCTCGATACCGAATGAGCCATTGAGACCGGGTTTTTAACGTTAGGTTTCCAGTATTGGATTATCAGCACGTGACCAATTGCATGAAAACAGAACATCGGCCAGCGCATGGAGATTCGTGTTTTGACAGCAGTTCCCAGCGCCATTTTAGGTTAATTTTGTCCCTACTTCTTCACGTTTTTACTTGTATTTAGGACCTTTGAACAAATATATGGTGCTTATAAATGGAATCTATAGGTTTTAAAGGATAATATAACATCAAATTTGGTCGTTTTCCGTGCTTTTAAAATTAAAATATCACTTGTAGTAGAGAGGTGGACCATCCCCCAAGTTTTCTAACATTAATCATGTTTTAATAAAGCCATCAAACAAACAAGGATTTGTGACAGTTGCGTTAAGTACAGAGGTTGAGAGGACGGTGAAAAAGTCTGCTTCGATAGGAGCTCAGGAGGATCTCTTTTTTGGTGACTAAGCAGTCAGGTGTTTACAAAGCAGTGGTATGGCATCCTTGAGAACAATCAGGCTCGAACCTGGACGTTTGTTTCTTACCCATGGGTGGGCCTGTGGTGGCTGCACAAAGTTAGGTTAGAAACTCGATTTACTTACATCCTCTACGGTTCCAGTCTGACGGTCTTTCCAACAGAAGTGCATTAGGGAGTCATCAGACTGATAGACATACAATAATCCCTTCCTTTTATCGGGATGAACCATTTTTCCCTTCAATGACATCTTTCCGGCTTTACATTCCACCAAATTCTTACTTTGAGATCGCCCTGCAGTGTTCCCAAACAGTGCACCTCCAACAGGCATTGCTCTGATTATTATACCAAAATATTCACAAGAAGAACTTGATACGATGGCGAATTCCCGTTTTTATAATTGCAATAATTTTAGTATCAATGCTCCCAATTCGTTTTCGCTTCCAACTCGAAGGCAAAAGGTAAGTTCTAAAGTTTAATAGTCACTCCAACATAGCCAACATAAATCGATACCAAGAATGCTGAAATGTACAATAACCTGATAAGAGGTACATTTGGCTACACTGCAGAGAGCATTACATGATGATTGGCTGAGCTGGGCTGAGGAATGGAGGTCGTGACGGTTGAATTTTCACTAGGCGCACAAATTAAATTCGACAAGTTATTGGCAACTCCACGCAGTCGGGATGTACTTGAAGGTAATATTATTTTCGCTAACATAGTTATAATAATAAATGGATTGCGCATGCCCAAGTTTGCAATATAAAGTTTATCTTAAAGTTGCATACAGTCTTCAGAGCTGAGCTCAGCTACAGTTTTTGGGCAGCTGACACAGATTAGAACATTATATTTTTCCAGTGGCGGACGCAGAGGGGCGGATTGGGGGGATAGATCCCCCCCCCCCGAAATTTGAAAAAGGGCTATATATGCACTCTAAGTGGCCAGTTTTATAAACTAATTATGTATGTAAGTCTTTCTACCTATTCAAATCCCCCCCCCCGAAAAAAAATTCTGCGTCCGCTACTGTATTTTTCACACTTCATTCCACAGAATTTAAAAGAACAGTTGTCGGACACTTCATGAAATCTGTTTGTAGAGCACAGTTTATGGTAAAAACCATAATTATAAAATATAATCATTATGAAAATAACTTGCACATGCAAGCAGACACATACTTGGCGATACAGTAAAATTAATTCACAGGTTTACACCCTGGTTTATGGTTTGGATTTAAGAAATAAGCTTAGTTTTAAGAACTAAAGTAATGTAAATCTTACAGTTGAATTTTTGCCTAGTGCACAAATTAAATTCAATGAGTTGTAGTCAACTCCAAGCAATCTGTGAACTTGCCAGCAACATTATCAAAAGATCACCCTCTCCTTGACCAGTGCATTGTATTCTATGACAAAGCCTATTATAATTTTTATAGTTATTTAATGGTCAATAAACATCTTGTAATCAGTCACTAAATAGCAGGTTCCTTAATTCTGTTCCTTTAAAGAGACCAGATATAAAAATTTCAGTATTAAAATATATACAGTTTAGTGTGTTAAAGAAATCCAAATTTTAAATATTGAGAATAGGTATACAGTCAGTGCTGGATTAACCCTATAAGCAAAATAAACACTTGCTTAGGACATCAAGGGAAGGGGGCACCAAAGAAATTTTTCCTAGCTAAATTTGTATTTAAATGAATTAAATCGCTAAACTCAAAAATTTTATGATCTCTGTGCCAGCTGGATTTCACCTACTAGGACCTATTTATGTTGCCAAATCATAAACATGATTACGTGCAACTGAACTTAGTTGATGGCAGTAGAGTCTATAGATTATAAACTAAATGCTGGTGTGTTATTTCACATGGGATAAAACGTGGAGAAATACAGGATGATGAATAAAATCAGTGTTAGTAGGAGTTACCGTAGAAATTATTAATAACAAAGCCATTGAACTTCATGGTGTAGAGAAATTTTATGAAAGATGTGGACGGATAACAAAGCTGCTGCAATAAGCTAAGTAGTGGCAGCTAGATACTCAATAGCACATGTTTCTGTACGTGCCATATTGAATCTCTTCCTGCCTGGGAAAGTTAATTACTGCAACAATCGTTCCTCTCTAGTTTTCCATTTAAAATTTAAAAAAATATGAACATTAAGCCCTTTTTACTGTATTAAGTGTTCTGTGTGTCTGCCAGCGTGGTCTAGTGGTTAGCATCGCTGACTATAGATTCGTCGGTCCGGGTTCGATTCCCGGTACCTCCTCAGATTTTTCCGAGGTAGGGAGGTCTAGCAGGGGTGCACTCAACCTCATGATTCAAATTGAGGAGCTACTTGATAGAGAAGTAGCAGCTCCGGTCATGAAAACCACCATCAACGGCCGTGGGTGTTGGCATGCTGACCACATGCCCCCAATCCTGCCATCTGCCTATGGTAGATGATGCATCGGGTGGTAGCGCCACGGAGTTTAATTTAAGTGTTCTGTCTTGTGTCATCATGCTTATCCTGCAAAATAAAGCAGTAGATTGGGAGCTATACAAATTGCTCAGATGCATTCATTTTCCTGGTTGAAATTTGCTAAAAATCCCCTCAGAACCTTTGTGCAAGAAGTCAGGATGGATACCTTATCTCTATTATATGCGTTATTCTCCAGAAAAGGGCAGATTCATGTCGCAATTGATTTTCTGGTGTAAAATAAGTATTTATGGATTATGAATTATCGTGATAAGTTAGATTGAATTAAGGTCTATTTGATCCCATAGTCCACTTTTTAAACAAAAGTTACAATTTTCTGCATTGTAGGGCACAGTATGTGAGATCTCACCTCCGTATCATGTCCCCATGCCCTTACTTGTCATAATTCAACAGACTTTAATTTGTATTCCATTTTAGTGTTATAACAAGAACAAACAGCTCAAAAAATGAGTCATTAATAACTGAAAAGCAAATATATCATTTTTTAAAGACAATTTTGTGCACTAAACATGCCTGTCCCTAAGTGAGACCTCACATTCGTGAAACAATATAAAAGTTCAATTATTTCCACAGAGATGGCACTGTAGTCTTTCTATCTTCCTTGGACTCTAACTTTTGGCAGTTTTCTTATCATTTATATAAAGCCAAGCTGTCAGTGTGCTTTTCTGTGTTGTTTTGTTTGTGTAAGAGGGCTAAATGCAGAGGTGGTAATTGAACTTTCTCACCTCCGAAACCTACACCCAACGGTAAAGTTGTATGTTTTATATTTAATTTTGCTATAAATTATAATAATAAGGAATGCAAATTTAAACTCTAGAACTCAGATTTTCTAACCTCAAATATTCTCAAGCTGTTTGAAAAATTAGAGAAAAATCTCACCTCCGTTACTGTTACTCTTGAGTCCTATCCATGGAGGTGTAGTTAATCAGGGGTGCCCACAGGGGGGTTAAGACGCAGACTGCGTCATTGAAATTTCTGGGGGGGGGGGAAATATTATCGTTTTATGAATTTTCTGGGGGGGGGGGTTGAAAATTAGAGTTTTATATGTTAAAAATAAAAACGGTCAAGTTCTATAACTTCAAAAGATCTCTTCTATTTTTTTATAAAGATAAAGATGAAGAATGTCGACAGCCATTCGGGGGGGGGGGGGCGCAAGGAAAAAAACTTATATTAATAATTATTATAGTCAGGTGTTTTTCTTTTAAGACAATTATTTGAAAGTCAGTTAAGAAATATAAAGTTTGCAGAAGTTTTACAAAATTGACAACATGGAAGTAGAATCCACAGTGGATTAGGAAAGGGGGTCCAGGGGGTTTGGACCCCCAAAAGTCAAAACCTAAAATTCTTTATTTGTATTTAAAAAATAAAATAAAAAATAAAATGAGTAGGCCTATTATGTCCACTGTTCCATGTGTTATTAAACTTTTCTTATAAATAGTAATAAGTATTATAACTTAGGTAACAGTTTCTTGTTTAAGTTGCCATGGCTTAGAGTATAGTAAACAAATTTCAGTGCCAAAATAGCGTAAAATGTGATTTCATTAGTTCAGTATTTAAAAATTTTCCGGGGGTGGACCCCCACTTAGGTAATGATTTCTTATTTACGTTGGCATGTCTTCGAGTATGGTAAACTTTCCTAACTAGTTTCTCTGTGCTAAAATAGCGTAAAATGTGATTTTCATTAGTTCAATATTTAAAAATTTTCTGGGGATGGACCCCCGACCCCCTTTTTGGGGGGTATTCCAACCCCCCCGGCACTTTCGACCCTCCCCGCAATTATTTTATGGCTACGTCATTGTTGCACTTATTATATTATTAATATAATGTTACAAAGTGGCCCAAGAAGTTAAAGCGACAAAAAAATATATTCATTTAAAAAATTGCCCCTTCCTAGAAAATATCATATTGGCGCCCTTGTCGACAGCCAATTAGGTTGGGGGTGAGCAATGAAGTTTGAGGGGGGTGAGTCATTAATTTGGGGGGTGAGTCTTGAAGTTTGGGGGGGGGGGGTGGGCACCCCTGAGTTAATGTTGTAATTGATGACATAATTAACTGTCTGGATTTATTATTTTTGTTTAAAGAAGATACTGGTATATAGCCTAAAAGTTTATGACAATATATCATGTTTTGAGTTGAAGGTGATAATCTATTTTAACATAGATAAAAATAAGTAAACAGTTGTGTGTTAATCCATTTGTATGGTAATAAATATTGTTATTTTTCATGATAACATTTAATACAGTAAATTTAATCTAATTCTCACATAACTTCTATATAATTACTTTTTCTTACTGTTATCTCACCTCCGTGAATGCAACATTTTCTAACCTTGTTAATTTAATGCAAAATAACACTTGGTAAGTAAGACCAGTACCTCAGTAGTATTCTGCAGAATGAAATATTACATAAAAAAAATTACATGCTCCAAAAAAAATTCTAACATTGAAATCTGCCCTTTTTTGGGGAATGACCCATAGTTGTTATGTTAGATTGACCATGAAGATCTTACGTAAAAGACTTTGAAAGGGAAAAAAGTAAGAGAAAATATTAAGGCCTAAATAAAATGGAAGCTCAGAGAAATAAATGTTTTCCTTCTAACTGTCAAGTTTTCTTATTTCAAATTTTCATTAAAAAAAATTTATTTTATGGTTTATTATTAGTTTCATATTTTGAATTACAAACATAAAGGGGCACAAAAATTAGTTAATGCTTAGGGCATCTGAGAGTGTTAATCTGACTGTGTATACAGTAATGCATTTTCTAACAATTAAAGTAAATCTTAAGTGTTCCCATTGAATGGTTGATTCTGTGATCCCCTACGGAAGATGAACTTTTTAAGCCGAAAAAAGTCTTGCAATTTAAAAAAAAAAAATCCCCTTTTAAGAGACCAGACTTCAAATTACAGTTTTAAAATGTGTATTTAATCTCTAAAGAAATTTAGAATAAGTTTACAGTAATGAGTTTTCTATGCTGAAAATAAAATCTGACAACTGTTCATACTGAATGGCCGATGCTTTAATTTTCTGTGGAATGAGACATTTGCAGCAAGAAAAAGCTTTTTTAAGGTTTGCGACTACAGCACAAGGACTTAGGGTTTATTTATTTAGAAAGAAAGTCCATCAGCTTCCTCAAATGAGAGGCTGCCAATGGACAAAGCATATCTGACTAATGTATTAGACGTTGACAAAACATTGGGTAATAAAATATACATATGTCTAGAAACGTAAATTATAAGAGACACCTAACAAACATAGCTAGAAATGCATGCAGTCAAATATGGCGGATATCACAATAGAACGTTTTACTTTTAAGGTGCATTTAAATGATTTTTTAATACAGTCATTATGAAGGCCAACAAGCACTCAGATAATGGATAATATTTCCCCCTCTTTATAACAGTTCTAATTCTTCTGACGTAAAGTTGCTCGACATATTCAGTAAGATGAGACATGTGTTTTCTTTCTTCGTATTATAAGCAAAAAGAAACAAAAAGAGTTTCATTAATTACCAATGATAGTCGATTATTACTGCCCTTCCAACCAGCTCCGTTTTTACTGTCACTCAACATCCAACAATAGACAGCCAGCATACCTTCATTCCATTTTCTCCAGTACCTGTTCTCCATCTTATTATCTAGGTGAAAGCATTCACTTTGTTCTTCAATATAATGCTACATACTTCATGGGAAGGGGTTTAAAAAATCAACTTTTACACTAAACCCAACTTTTTCAATATTAGTTAAACAATCATAATTTGAATACCGTACTTTACGGATCATAAGACACACTTTTTACTAGAAAACAGAGTCATGAAAGTTAGGTACATCTAATGGTCCAAAGTAAACTAAAAAAAATATGGTAAATATTGCTGGAATACCATAGTTATAAACAAGGTGTTATAAATGATAAGATAGTTACAAATTTTGGCATAGTCTGTACATCAGTGCACTTGTCACAATAGTGAAATGAGGGTAGCTGGAAGCCAGGTATACAATGTGAAAAGAAAGGAATGTTGAGTTCTTTTATACAAAAAGAGTTGTTTCTGCCAGGTGGTTTAAATGAAAGCAATGACCTCTAAAACAGCCTCGTCCCGTTACACTTACTGTATGCTGAATTAAGGGTAGGGTGTAAAAGTATTTTCAGTCTTTCAGTTCAGTTGTTAAAATTTATGTGATACCACATGTACAGAAGAGATTTTCGTACAACGCAGGTTTTAAGTTAGAAGTAATTTACACTGATTCCATTGTACAAGGTTATAATTTGTTTATGCAATGAAGTATACTATTCCATTCAATTTTTTTTTTTTTCATTGTTGTTATTACTATTGACAAAGTAATAAATTTGTGTTTCAAACATTTGTAGGTCGAAATATTTTACACTCACGAAAAAACACAAAGTTTTCATTTTTGGTGTGAAATTCATCTTTCAAAATTTAAGGAAATTTTTATTTGTCATGGGCAATCTTGATTTTCAGAAAGAGATAAACTTTTGTTGAAAGTCAAATATTTATGCTCATTAATAAAAGAAAGAAATAATTAAAAACCATGTTAATGAAAGATGGCAAGCATGTGTGCTCTGAATATAAGAGCATAACAACATTGGCAGCATTGTCTAGATTGTGGGTGAACTGGTAGAAGAGTGCATTAGCCAACTGTGTCGAACGTTGTGACATGCCGTATGTTCAAAGAAAATAGAAACAATACCTTTGACGAAGTCCCATTAAGCAGATCCTTTTTCTTGAATTACAACAACTCTTTACCGAATTCTGTTTCGGGTTTTGTCTTTTCAGCAGGTGAAAACAAATATGGCTGTTTGTTAATGTGTTCTTAGATTATATTAATAATCTGTGGCTTGGTTCTAAAAGGGCCGATATCATAAAACTTCCTTTTGAGATAACTGACTTTGAAGCCTTTATAGAAGTAACATTTTGTTGCTGAGAACTTCCGACATTGGCCTCTAAGGTTTCTGTATTATGTCTATTAATAGCAACAGACATTGGCACTTTTAGTATACGAAAGATAAAGACTAGCAGAGCTCAATAATGCATAAATCTCATTTTTGCAAGAAATTGACATTGGCCCTTTTAGAACCAAGCCACAGAATTATGCCACAGTTTTTGTTTCGTGCAAGAAAGTTCAAGCAGGATGGTTTTTTTATGTAATATTTTATTTCAAATAACTGCAAGTGTGGTCTTGTGGTTTTTCAATCCCTGGTAACCCCTTGGATTTTTATGAGTTAGGAAGTCTAGAATGGGGTGCACTCGGCCTCGTGATTCAAACTGAGGAGTTACTTGATACAGAGATAGTGGCTCCGGTTCAGTAAGCAACAATAATAGCCATGGGAAACGGCATGCTGACCACATGTCCTCTAATCCTACCATCTGCCTATGGTAGATGAAGCAGCGGTCGGATGGAAGGCCTAGTCCCTCAAAGGATGTAGCACCGTGGATTTTAGTTTAGTTTTATTTCAGTAATTACTATAGAAATAAAATCAGGTAAACTGATATAACAAAGTGCCAGTATGCTTTCGCTGAATCCAAGACGTTACCATTCGGTTAACTCAGTCAATTTGACGATGTAGTTTGATAAGCTTATGTGAAGGAGTATTGTTATTTGTCAAATCTAAATATATTAGGCCTACAACTTGAAATTCTTAAAATACGTCAACATTTCACAAAATTCAGTGGCATATAACTCCGCTAATTATTTCACAGTAATAGTATTTGATAGTACTTATTTTCAACTACATCAGCCAAGTAAACAAACATCTGACTGCACTGCAGACAAAGCCCCCCAAATGATTACAAATGCGACATTGTTGTATGGATATGATTTTAAAAAATGTGACCTTTAATTAGTTGTTACTCTGGTACCGGTCAACCGATTTGGCCCAAAATAAGTGGGCTTCTTGCCACGTACATTATAAATGTATATACCAATTTTCATGAAAATCCGATAAAGCCTATTTGAGTTATCGCACCTTTTGCTATATAATACCATAAAAAGGCACCAAATTGGGTATTATTCCGGTACCGGCCAACCGATTTGGTCCAATATCAACAGACATCTTCCCATGGACATTATAAATAGGTATTCCAAGTTTCATGAAAATCCGATAAAGCGTATGTGAGTTATGGCGCCTTTAAAATATACACTAAATTGGGTTTTACTCCGGTACCGGTGAACCGATTTGGTTCAATATCAATAGGGTTCTTCCCATTGACATTATAAATGTGTTTTCCAAGTTTCATGAAAATCTGAAAAAGCGTATTTGAGTTAGAGCGCGTAAAGACACACGGACGGACGGACAGACATTTTTCGTCCCCCACACAATCTCATAAAGTACCATACTGGCACTTAATAACTACAGTGCACACTGCTTATTGTGATCTCTTCGGGACACAGCTAATCTGACAATATTACCGATTGATAACAGTAGCCGAAGGATTAAGGTTATTTATTCATATACAAGATAATACACTAGAAAACAGAATTAAAAATATTTATTCATAAAATAATATGCAACTGTGAGTCATTGAACCAAGCATAGGCCAATACAGTAATAGACTGCAAGCAACTATTTTTTCAACCAATAACAAATTTTAAATTGTTTTTCCTTACTTTTCTTTAGGAGTGAATGCCTATGTGGTCTTGTGGTTAGTATGGCTGGTTACGGATCCGTAGGTCCAGGTTCGATCCCCAGTACCTCCTCGGATTTTTCTGAGGTAGGGAGGTCTGAAACGGGGTGCATTCAGTATCGTGATACAAACAGAGGAGCTACCTGATAGAAAAGTAGCGGCTCTGGTCACAGAAACCACCATTAACAGCCGCGGGTGTTGGTATGCAGACCACATGTCCCTCAATACTGCCATCTACCTATGGTAGATGATGGAGCAGTCAGGTGGTAGGCCTTGTCCCTTCAGGGATGTAGCACCACGGAGTTTAGTTTAGTTCCTTTAGGAGTTCATTAACCAGTACTCCATTCTCAGTTACGAGTTACGAGTATTTTTGGAAGTCTATACTGATCTGTGGTGAACACTGTGTAGCCAAACATCTAGCATCTGTCTGCTCAAGTGTTTTTATTTTACACTAGCCATCACTGCATGTCAACACTGTTATCTTCATAAATCAAAAGCTGTAGCTTAACTGTGGAGTGAAACCTTTTTTTTTTTTTTTTTTTTTTTGCTTAAAAGAGAAAGATAATGCCATCCCCTCGAAATGATCATCCTGTGAGCTGGACACAGAATTGCTACTCCAGTACAACACAATACAGTTGAGTTAGAAACGAAACCCTTGAATACAAAATTTTGAATGACGTACAGTACTTGGAAATAAATCTGCATAAAGGAAAATGTGATAAACTGAATCTCTGATCACAATAAAAGGCATTTTTACAATGTATGAGTATTAATCCGTAAGGGACTTCATAGAAGTGATAGCATTACCTGACTGATAACATCATCCACGATTACATTAAGCAGCATTCACTGTATATTTTTGTGGGTGACAGTTCAAATCCTCAATACAGGTTCTGTTATAGCTAAGTCAGGGAGATCGTGTTATGCCAACTTACATACACTACAGGTAATCGTTAACAGGGCCGTAGCTAGGCGGTGGCTAGGTGGGCGACCGCCAAGGGCGCAGGGTCGAAGGGTGCAAAATTAACCATGAAAAATCCCTTTTTTTTAGGCTGGTGCAATTTATCAAGCAATATAAATTTTACGTTAGTGCAAGAAATCTTTCAGGTTATTAAAATTTAATGCACGTGAACTATCTATACCTATAGTATTATGCCGATTGTCTACAAGCAAAAAGCAGTCATGCAACGTCCTTTAATTAACACGATTCATATTGACAGAGTAAAACATAAATCATGAACAGTATGGGAAGATATAACGACAATGAAAATTAATATGTACGTTATTATTGTGATGAAAGTGGTTCAACTCAATCCCTTTCCAGCTGATTGTCTTCCTCATTGCTACTACTGTCGGCAGGATTGATTACAAAGCGATCAACAATGGCATCGCTCATACTGTTATATGCTACATGCAAAAATGACTGACCAACGATATTATTACAACTGAAAGTGTGAACTAAAATTTCTTATTTTAAAAATGTTTAGTTTTTTAAATCACACAATGTATTAATGTACATTCAAATTAATTTCTGTAACTTTACATTGAATAATGTGTTATGATCCGCGGCCGATGCACGCTCTGCCAGCTGGCAGTACACATGCTGTTTGTTTTGATCAAGTTCTCTTCTAAGGCCGGCGCTGATATTATAGTCGCTGCTATTATTTTTAATTATATTATACTGTATTATTATTAGGGCCCGGATTCTGATGACCTAAAATTGTTTGAAAAATTACCTATAAAATGACCCCAAAATTTAAAGAAAATGACTTAATAATTATAAAAAATGACCTAAAAACTGATATTTTATTTATAAAAAATTATTATTGTACACACCAAATTATAGAATAATTTGTACATAATTGTTAAAACCTTAAATTCAGAGAGTATGTTGTAGGTCTAAAAAACTTTGATTTTTGCTGTGAATATTCTTTCCTTACGGAAATTTATACTGGCACTGAGGCACTGGCGAGTCAAACTTCAGCATTTCCTTTTGCGATCTGCCGGATTATATTGTTTATTGAGGGTAAACAGTAGTTTGCACTCTCAAATACAAGCAGGTGGCAGACTCTGGTGCCAAGTCAATCTAATAACAACAGTAATGTAATACAACATTTTGGCGTTCCTTTGATTCTCGTTTCCGACTGAGACTTGACAACACTTAAACATAGAGTGTGTCCTTCTTGCATTAAACAAACACTTCAAAGACAGCACCGCTGGGGACGAAATAAATGCCCTAAATATATAAAATTGCATACAATGTCAAAAAATGACCTAATAAAAATGCATTTCTATAATCCAGAGGCCATGATTATGATTTATCTAAAAATTGGCAATGTCTATGCAGCATCAATAAAAAAGATGACATGTCATTAGAATCCGGGCTCTGATTATTATTGTATTTTTTAACTAAGCGATTTTTAAATTAAACAGTGAAACAATATTAATGTTTGTGTTGTTTCGTCTCTTGTTGATGTTGGCGTTGCTTCTGTTGTATAGGTAAGAATGATTTCAGTAAAAAAATGT
This sequence comes from Ectobius pallidus, assembly GCA_964059195.1. Classification (NCBI taxonomy): domain Eukaryota; kingdom Metazoa; phylum Arthropoda; class Insecta; order Blattodea; family Ectobiidae; genus Ectobius; species Ectobius pallidus. The sequence goes on from CAXKWD010000003.1 coordinate 42,031,686, forward strand.
GCCAACTAAAACTACCATGACCATCATAGCTTAGTCTACATTATTAGTTTTGATCTATTAGGCAGTGGTTTTTTAAAGAAATGGGACAAAAAAAAATCCTCCTGCAAGCGAATTTAAGAAAATCAGTTTTGCAGAAATTTAAAAAAATTGTTCATTTGGAGGGCGCAGATTTGTTAAACTCGCCAAGGGCGCAGAAGGACCTTGCTACGGCCCTGATCGTTAATAGGTAACTGGTAATAGGTAACTTGTAAAAATTTACAAAATAATAGGCCCCAAGTACCCTTGATCATGCTCATGTGCAGAAATATACAATATTTTGCACCACATAGGCCAAAAACCTATTCCATTTTTATGCGAAATTGAGTTTTTTTATGTGAAATATCACTTAAATTAACCCAATTTTTATAGCAGAATTAAACATTTTTATTCCCTGCAAAATAGGATTCCTTGTTATAAAATTAAAATTCTAGTTATTGGAATCAGTATGAGAGCATTTTATTAGATAAGTTATTCAATGCAGGTACATAATAATAATAATTGTTTAAAAATCATAGGATCCAGTTCTTCTTCAGATTCAGCGGGCATCAAAGACAACCACTGAGTAGAAGTTAAGGAATACTTCTGTATGTGAAAAGACAGTACATGTACATTTCTGTAAAATTTCACCTAATTTGGCTATTTTTTCTCGTCTTAATATAGCATTCTTCACATCAACATCCAAAATTATCTATGCCAGGGGCCTAACGAATTACTGATGTACAAAAGTGCTTTATCAGCTGGGATTCTGGCAATAAAAGCACATTCTTTAATTCAAACCTAATAACTTTTTGGATATCATTAAGAGGCGAATTTCGTGATCTTTTGTAAGGGGCATTAAAGTTGTTAATGAGTCATGACATTCTCCTCTTCATACCTGTGCAAAAAAAAAAGGGATCTTCCTAATTGATTCAACTGAAAAGTAAATTCAGAATAGACTTGATATAGACTCAGGGTTATGATTTAACTCAATCACAATTATAATGAACCCAAATTAGGCTTACCAGCTTATGGAGAATCAGCAGGTTTAGCTATCTCATTAGTTTAATGAGGTGAAACATTTTCTATTTTAAATTTAATTATCTGGATAAATTGAGTAATTTTGTTCTTTTGAATAATATTTAATTTTCAAAGTATACTAACTTTGCTTGTGGGTCGGGCAACATGTTATAATCTTCAGGGTGGGTCCCGTAAATAAAAAGGTTGCAAAAGACTATTCTAGCCATGTTATTGCCAGGTCCAGCAGCGTACTCACATCTAGCTGGCAGATTCCTAGCAGTGTACTGTAGCATGGAACCTTTAAAGCCCTACCAGCTAGCACAGGAATTTTACAGGGATTTGGCAACTGCGTAGATACAAGACATCAGCCTAACTAGCTATATCATAATAAAGATTTTGGGGAACAGAAGAAAGACCTGAATTTGGTATATATTCAGAAAGAACACACACTTTGACAATTATATTAAAGCAGATAGTTACAACCCAAGACCACATAAACGTACAGCATTCAATAGCCTCACACATAGATTGGTATAAATACCATTAACAGAAGAGGAATACAAATTAGAATATCAACACATACAAGAAGCTGCAGAATTGAAGGGTTCAATAAAAAACTAATAGACAAAAAGGATTGCCAAAAACTTCACTTTCCTCCATTAAAGAAAAGACTAAATTCAAAAGCCTTACTTATCATCCCTGGGCTTCTTCAAAATTTCAAAAGATATTCAAAGATTTTGGGAACATTTTAGCCACAAAAAAATAATTACACTAACCATGTTGATGGGATACTGTCTGGGAAAAAATCAGGAATATACCAAATTATTTGCAAAAATTGTGAGCAGTTTTACATAGGAAGAACAAAAAGAAACATTTATACAAGAGTTAAAGAGCATATGAGGAACATGAGATAATGTCAAACTGAGAAATCAGCTGTGGCACCACATGTTTGGGAATATGATCATGAAATTTCTAAAGAAGCAAAATTATTAAAGTCAGTCAATAAACATAAAGATCTGGAAATATGGGAGAAAATTTATATTACAAAATTTAAAAACTCATTAGTGAATAGACAATCTGATCAAGAGGTTCATGAAAAATCCTCCAGGTACGCATCGAGATCTTCCTGAGAAGACCTCTATCATTATGTGGTGGGTCCTGAGTAACACTAAACAGGTTCTAGTGATTGTATTTTTAATTAGGTACAAGGATCATTTTCGTATTGTAGAAATTAGCGCATGTGATTTGGTACAAGAGTACAACATTAAGCAGCTTGATAGCCAGGGCTAAGGGAAGCTGGACGGCAGGTGAGAGTAGGCGGAGCTCATTGGGGTGCCTTACTTCAATCTGTCGTCCCAAGAACTTGTCACTTTGTCAGGAAAGTATATTTGTTTCCTGTTACAAAAACAGATGTAGAATTTTCATGAAATTATACTCTGTGGAAAATGCTATGAACATATGAAAAACATGATCAAATTTCAGGAATCACCAGATTTTTACTGTGCTACAAGGAAAAAACTTTTAGAGGAATGCAGATAGACCACGTGTATCAAAGTGCTCATGAATAACCCAACATGATAACAATGGTATGCCAATGAAAACTAGACCAGCAAATTATACATTTTAAGCCGATACAAACTTGACTGCCTTTTTGCCAACTAATAACATTCATTCAAGGACCACATCTCCATACTGGACTAAACCAATTATCACACCATACAGAAGTTTTTCTCTATGAAGTCTGAACATAGGGCACATTTGTGGAAAGAACAATAAAGGTGGGGAAAAAAGAGATAATATTAAGCTGTTATGAAAGGATACGTCTCTTGGTCCTCTTCTTGTACATAACACGGTAGCCACATTCTCTGCATCGGATGGGATCACGAGGTCTGATTTCATTTTCATGATGACAATCTGTAAATATGAGAAGTATTAGTAGCCACTCAATGTGACAAGATCCATATCATCATTAGCACTCTTGAATGAAGTGTGATACACCATAGAAGCCTTCACAGGGCCATACAGAATTGTGCTAAGGGGTCTAATTCTGGACCAAATGGTTTGTATGAAAGACCATATGGAAGGACACCATGCTTGTTAATGTGGGGAAATTGGCCAAGTGAAAGCTGTAACTTATCTGTAAATGCATGGAAGGTAGTGGCACATGATTATGATGGATGACCAAATTACGAACTTTTAAGTGCAAAAATTACAAAATTAAAAAAACAACAATGTTTTTAAATAAGTATATAAATGTTTGCACAATGTGCATTGGATTCTAGACAATTTTCCATAAATTGTAATAAGCTCTGTTCTTTCCCTACACACTTCTATGTGATAGCGTTGGCACTGGTCATCTCATAGTTCACATACACATACGCATGGTCTGGTTTGTGGAACTTCTTATTCTTGTACAACTTCCAGTGAAAACCATGCACTGCCATTCCTGTGACTACATGGCGCAGCTCTTTGTTCGTCTCTTGCCATTCGGTTGTCATCATTGCCTCGGTTGTATAAAAGTCTTGACAGATTGCCTCTTCTTTTTCCTTTCGGCGTCTCATTATTTCCTTCACTGCAGATGTGCTTGGCAGTAGATGTTCTAGCATTATATCTTCTAGCAGGAAGGTTTCCCTTGCCATGACATATACCAATCGGGAGGGAGTGTATTTCGAGAGCCCCATGGTCCGTTTTAAGAATCTGGGCTTGAGTCCTTCTACGCTTTCGAGTTGTTTGATTGTTAGATGTTCCCAGACAATTTGCAAGCCATATGTTAGTGCAGCCAGTATTTTAGCCTCGAATAGCCTCATGGCAGTCCTCATTGACAAAAGTTGCAAGTTCTTTATGTTGTTTATGCTCCTAACTGCTCTTATCGTCCTTTCTTTAATATGTACTGAAAAGGATCTTCCAGTCATCTGTATTGTTATGCCCAGGTATTTGTACATATTCTGTTTCTTCAATGGCATTCCCTGGTAAAAAATGTCCTCTTTCGGTGGTCTTCCTCCTTTGCGAAAAATTACCAGTTCTGTCTTTTTTCGGTTTATTTGAAATTCATTCTTATCGGCCCAATTTACGAGTGAGTCCAAGGCTTGTTGCAGTTCCTCTATTGTTTTAGCAGTCATTGCCATGTCGTCTGCATGGATAAATGTAGACACCCCTTGTGCTTTCTCCTTGACAGTCTTTACTACATCGTGTGTCAGTACGTTGAAGAGAAGAGGGTTGAGTGGATCCCTTTGCAGAATTCCATTTATCTGGTGTACCCAGTCTAACTTTCCTACATTGTCATCTTTCTGTATCCAGTTTTCAGTCAGTAAAGTGAAAAATGAGTGCATCTGCTACAACTGATGAATATTGTAAGTAAGAGCTGGTGAACTGTAAAGGCTGGGTAACATCTTAGAATCATGTTGGAAGAGCATGCTCCCCAAGGAGCAAACCTAAATTTGGCCGTCAGGTACATCCTGCATTTTCCCTCGCTTCTGCAGCTTTTATGTTTCATTCTTATGATTGTAAATACTACATTTTGTTAAACAACAAGACTATTCAAAACATATGTTTAATTAAATACATAGTCGTACTTACATTATTAATTAGAATAAAAACGTAAATAAGGTATTACCGGTACTTTGTAAAACAATTTCCTCTGGATAACTCTAACTTACCACATGTTAATTCTATACCATCAGAGTCAAATTTACTCAAAGAATTTGTTTAATTTAAAACTGTCTAAATCTCATTTTCATTCAAGTATTTTTTTATACATTTTACAACCAACATGCACTCTGCTTTGAACCATCAGTATAAATAAGATTAATTATATTCAACTGAAATAGAATGCATGCCCGACCTACAGTATAGCAAGAAAATGAGAGTCACTGAATTTGCAGCTACAGAAATTGAATTATTCAATTGAAAATTATTTATGGTCCTATTCTTTCCACTATGATTTTGAAACGTTGTGTGTTGGAGGGGATTGTTTTATCCACTATTGTAAATAAGTATTATTGTTTGTATTATATTATTTTTTAAAGAAATTGAATTGAATAAAAAATTTGTAAGTCTGTACACAGGGCATAGGATGGGGCTTTCCTGGTGGAGGTTCAGTTACTGAAGTTGAAATTGGTTGTGCTTATCTTCCTATAGAGGGCACTGACAGAATTGTAAGCCCATTGCTACAATGGCCATTTAGTAAGAAACTAAGGTATTACTCTGATGTGAAAGGATGAGGGAATTCATTCTATGGGATCTGATTTAGGTTTGGAGTTCTCTAAACATGCTGTAAATCTATGATGGAGTGTAACTGAGGATGAGGTAATAACCCTTAAATCATGTTCAGGTCAGTTTTTTTTGAGAGAGAGTTTTTTTGTGTACCAGTATTATAAACCATCTCAGCATTACTTTTTCATAATAATACGTACAAACATCCTAGATGAAACATTAAGTCTTACATACCTCCACAAGTGTACAGCATTGGGGTTTTAGCTGGTTCCTTCCCTTGATCCATTATGATGTTATGGTAGTCACAAAGCCCCAATTAAATCTGCAAATATTTAAAAATTAGATCGCACAAGAATGGATGCCCATACATACAACTGTAAATTTTAAAAAATTTACATCTTTGTATTGTAACTATTTAGTTGTGGGCCAGTGGTTACCATCCTTTTATCGGTCCCTTGAAATTCATAACACTTTTTGGGGGTCCCCCATAAAAATTTTCACAATTTAGGAAATTTACACATTAGCCTAAATATTGACACAATGGGATAATCAGCCTGCTCTAGCCCATGAAGAGAAATGCAAAATTACCAGCTGGTCAGTCCTTTCTACATGGAAAAATCATATTTTACTTCCATTGAAATTACTGGTTTGACAATTGAGGCTAGAGGTACTTCTTCGTAAATTTCTGCAGGAGATTCCATCTTGCAGAAGACCTGATACCAGAAATTGTGCTTACTGCCATCAGAGGGTCCTCAGCATGCTCAAGTTTCTTGTGTATTCCGTTTGATGTAAAATCTGTTCAGTTTTGCTATTATATTATTTATTCTTAATTTCTTTGTTTTTTACTAAAATTTGAACAAATAAATTGTTATGTATTAATATTGTATTACCTTGTACCTTTGTATTGTAAAAAGAACATGTTCTAACCTTTTATACATAATATTCTGTCATACTTCTCCAAATTTTGTATTGTTTTAAGTAAGTTTTTCTCATATATAGAACTGAACCACCCCCGAACACAAGCTCTGCTTCTTCGGGTGGTGTATCAACTTTTTATGTATATTTTTCGTGTAATTTGAAACAATAAATTGTAATTGTAATTAATTGTAATTCTCTTTATGTTATTAAATATTTTTTTGTTTTGTTTTCATGCACTAATTGTATTACTACACTTAGACCATTAAGGTAAACCTCACTGTGGGAAAAGCTGAAACAAATATGTTAGAGGGTAGAAAAAGTTGTGAGAGTGTTATAAGAGTTTAATAATAATAATAATAATAAGCAATTTTATTGTCATAGAGCTAAAAACATTTAGCTATGGACAACGTCAAAGTATATAAATATATCAGGTTAAGCACCAGCATAAAAAAATTGTCCAAATATATAGTTACGTCCCCTATAAATAGTACATAAAAATCCAAATAAAAGAAAAATGAGTACACACCATGGTGAAGCTCATACAGTATTTATATTACATGTATAAAATTCATCAATACTATAGTAGGGGTTATTTATCAGCCAGTCATATACTGTCCTTTTGAAAATGTTTATAGGTAGCACTTGATATTCTAGAGGAAGTTTGTTAAATAACTTATGCCCTACAATTTTATAACTATTTAATGATTTGGATAACCTGTGATGCGGTATATATATTTGATTATTATGTCTCGTGTTGTAATGATGTACTTCATTTCTACATTGTAAGTCTGGAAGATTTTTTTTTGTATAGATCAATACCGAATAAATATACAGGTTTACCACCGTTAATATTCTCATTTGTATGAATAATGGTTTGCAATGTTCCCGCCTAGAAGATCCTGTGAGGATTCTAATCACCTTTTTTTGGAGGATCAGTATACTTACAATGTGTTTGGAGTTACCCCATAGTAGCAGACCATATTGCATTATACCTTGAAAGAATGTAAAATAACAAGTACGCAAATAATTACGAGGTATGCACTTCTTAAGGTTGTATTAGATAGATAACCCTCGACAGCCTAGCACTGATTTGATTTGATTTGATTCAGTTAGAACCAAAAGCACGAAAATAGTAAAATCTTATTTAGGGTACGGTAGAGAAAGTCTTGAGTGTGTTTCAAAGGCTGGAATCAGAGGTGAGAAAATAGCAATATCTTTCTTCAGGTAGTGAGAGTCATAGGAGTGTTCCAAGAGCACGAATCGGGGGAGTAATTTTATGATGAAGGTAGAGATAGCATTGTGAATGTTACAAGAACTGAGACCGTAGAATCAGAAATGTGAGAAAATAGCATATTTAATCATTAAGGTAGAAAAAGTTGTGTGTGTTGTACAAGAATTAGAAACCGGGGATGAGAAAATAGCAAAATCTTTCTTAGGGTAGAGGAAGTTGTGAGTGGAATCAAGATGAGAATAAAGCAAAATCTTCTTTTGGATAGAGAAAGTCGTGTGAGAGTTACGATAGCTGGAATCAGAGGTGAGAAAATAGTACATTTAATGATTAAAGTAGAGAAAGTCATATGAATGTTACAAGAACTATGGGAAGTGAGAAAATAAAAAATCTTTCTTAGAGTACTGTAAGAAAGTCATGACGATGTTTAAAAAGCTGGAGTCAGAGGTGGGAAAATAGCAAATGGTACATAGTTGTACGGTTATTTAAAATTGGGGATGTACTGCAACTTATGGACCGTCACCGTTGTGCTGGAATTTTGCCTCGCAGGACTTCTTTTACAAACCTGTAAATATGCAGACATAGTTAAAGACTTGAGCTTTCGGCCATAGCCTTCTTAGGGTCCCCCCTTCTTACGACAATTTTGAGTGAAATGGCCGCGTATCAAAATCATCAATGAGCAGAACATTGTAATAATTTTTTCCTGTGAAGAAAATGTAATTATTAGGTTATGTAACTTGGCTGCAATTCGTCTTACGAAATTATCTTGGCTTTGCAGTCTATTCGTTCACATTATTATAATATTTAAATCGTGCGAAGTAGTATAGACAGACATAAAGTTGTCATAATTACCTGCTCGTCCGAAAATTCTCCTCACAAAGTTATAAATTAATGAGAAATCACCTTCCTCAGGCCCGATCTAGCAACCTTCCTCAGTTCAGTTGTTCGTTCACATCACAGACGTCCACAGATGATCTTCGTTCACGACTCACCTGTGACGATTGACTGTTGGCTAGCCTGCACCTTCGTGCGCTATTTCACAATTATCATTGGCTACCCTGCAAACTATGAAAAATTAAAGGAGAGTTTCTAAGTTCTAACGTTCAAAGTTTCTTTAGAAAACTGTACATTCGTTGTAATAACTGTCTCATAGAGTTTGCTATCCTGTCCAATCAGGAAGCTTCTTTCTAACTGGCAGTATGGTTGGTCCATTTTAATTGGGCTAGATGTGTAGAACGCTGGAAATTCGAACTAAGTTTGAAGTATGAAACCATGATGATTTGTTTACATTAACGCACATCATTCGAATCTGAAGGGGAAAAATGCCCGGAGATTTATGTTACTCGGGAAGATATTATAAGAATAAGTGAATTTTATCCTGAACTTCATAAGGAACCAAGGTATGTGTACACTACTACATTCGAATACATAACGGTATGATTTTATTCCATCAGACGTCATTGCAACCGATGCACCAACTTCCTTACCAGATGCGCTATTTGTTAGAACTGCTAATCAATGTGTATTTACATGAAAATTAACATGTATGAGTTTGATTTGGCATGATGTATGCAAGGTCACACCAAAATAGTTGATAGCCGTAACTTACATGAAGTGAATAGAATGAAGGGGATACCTGGTAGGCCCTACCTAAACTTGAGGCTTGTTTATCTCAAGTAATAATTTCACACCCTCATTTGCTTTTGGAAACAGGAAAATTTAAACCATTTCCACACTGTAAGTCATCTATACTGATATTAAGAAATAATAGTTTTCTATTACCAGTAGGCCTACACCTACATAAATAATAGGCTACATGCATAAAGAATTGGCCTCAGGCCTACTGTTATAACCTATCTACTGGTATAGATATGTATTCATAAAACCACGGAATATCGTCAACATAGCTAAAGTGCACTTATACCATCATTGTTTCTATTGAATATTACCTGATAATATTATTTTATGAGAAAAATTCCTCTAGCCCTGGGCTCGAACCCATTAGGGTATTACTGGGGACGCTATTAGTTGTATGCTAAGGTACTCTTTACGTTTCTTTTACAGATGGCTTATAAAACACCAGTACAACAAATGGATGTCTGTGGTGAGAATTCTAACAATAATGATAGTGGATACCAAACAAATACTCCAAGCTCTGTTGAAAGTCAGATCTGCCCATGTAGGTGTTATCCAGTTTCGTCAACACCAGATATTCCTGAGACTGTACCGAGTGCTGGATCTCATCATTCATGGTGCAAGTGGAAAAAATCAGTGGCAAGATACAAGAATTTGCAACCTATGAAATTGGTTCCAAGTCCAGAGGAGCCATTGAGGCTTAGTAGTGCTATGCAGATTAGTTGTACACCACTCAGTAGCAAAAGCTTGTCTGAACAGCATTATGGGGCCATCTCATCAGTTGAGAGCCCACTTGTATCACAAGGGAAAGCCTCATATGAATCCAGTGATGAGGTATTTAACATGGAAATTGATACATCTTGCTGCACAAGCATCGATACATCCTTAATGGACGAAACCATAACAGAAGAGTCAAAACAAATTTCACATGTATCTAAATATAGTCAAGATAGTGGATTTGGAAGCCAAGGCAGTATTAATATTAGTTCATCATTTAAAGAAGATGTGATGACAGAAAACTTTGAAGTAAAAGAACGACACAAAGCTACTGGTGCAGTAAAGAAAAAAACCTACACTTCAATAGCCGCCTCTCCCTGGAGGTTCTCAAAGCCTCGATCTCTAGTTGGGTTGGAGCGTGTGGATTTTCTCTCGCTCTTGGGAGCTGAAAGCAATCATTCACACATTGTCAAACAGATCCTACGTTACCTGGAACCTAAGGATCTAACAGCAGTAGCAGTGGCATCGAAAACCTGGAATAGACTCTCTACTGCTGATGTTGATGCCTACAATCGTAAACTGTGCTATTTAGAGAAATTACAGATCAACAAAGAGAACTATATGATTTTAGAGGTATGTACTTCTAGCCTGCCCTTGTATTTTACCAAAGTCCAACATCCTTTTACTAAATTCAAAATAATATCGGTAGCATACCGTAATATAATATGGGGATTATTCTTAAAGTAACTGCCGTTTATTCCTCTAAAAATGTTATAATCTTACAGAATTTGTTTTACAATATTTTGAAACTATGTAGATGTAGATGTAGATGTAGATATCTCGTCCTGTAGATCCTGTGTTGAGTGGGGCTCAAGGATATAGAACACGTCAGATCAAAAAATACATGCATGTTATAACAATAATATAGGTCTACAGAAACTGCAAGCTGCCAAATTTATCCAAGCTGGAAATATTCCTCCAAATTGTAGAAGGTGTGAGTTATTAAAAATTCCTTGACAGCTGTTTTGAAAGGTTTAATCTTTCTTTGAATACATAATAATTTAATGTTGTTTGGAAGCTTGTTATATATCTGTACTGCAGAATAATACGCACCCTTCTGAAAGAGTTTTAACGAGTTATTTGGTCTGTGTAGATCATTCATGTTTCTGGTAGTACGTCCATGTACACTAAAATTAGTTTGAAATTTATCAATATTATTCACTACAAAACACATAACAGAGTATATATACTCCCCTGTAAGAGTGAGGACTCTTAATTTTTCAAACAGCGGTTTACAAGATTCCCTTTTTTTCTTTCCACATATTATTCTTATTGCCCGCTTTTGAAATCTAAATATTTTCTCCCTATGGGTAGAGTTGCCCCAGAAAACGATCCCGTACCTCATTACCGAGTGAAAATATGCAAAATATACCATAAGTAGTGCATCCTGTTTTAATATATTATTCAAAATTCTTAAAGCAAAGCATGCTGAACTCAGTTTTGGACTTATCATTTCTATGTGTGTTTTCCAGTCAAGATTTTGGTCAATTTGCAGTCCTAAAAATTTTACATTGCTAATTTCTTGTATGATTTGTGTTCCATAATTAATTTCAAGATTTGAGATACATCTGTTTTTTGTCCTAAATTGTATAAAATGGGTCTTATCAATATTAAGTGTCATTTTATTAGCTAGAAACCATGTGTTTAACTCGTGAAAAGCCTTTGTAGCTATTCTTGATAAATGTTCTTGTGACGTTCCTGTTACAAGTACACTAGTATCATCCGCGAAGAGCAATACCTTTGATTCGTCACTTAAGTTATAGGGCAAGTCATTAATGAAAACTAAAAAGAGCAAAGGTCCCAGTATTGATCCCTGAGGTACCCCATTCTTAACAATCCCTAGGTTAGATTCATTTCCATTTATTATTACCTTTTGAGTTCTATCAGAAAGATATGATTTGAACCACTTAAGTGTTAAATTATCGAACCCATAATGATCCAATTTCTGAAGCAATATTTCATGATTTATACAGTCAAATGCCTTAGCTAAGTCGCAGAAAATTCCCAGAGCATATTTCTTTTTATCTAACGCTTCCAATATTTCTGTAGTAAGTTGAAATGTAGCATTCTCAGTGGACATGCCACTTCTAAATCCAAACTGAGATGAAGTAAGAATGTTATTCAAATTAAGATAGTGTATTATGCGGTTGTACATGACTTTTTCAAAAACTTTTGAAAATGAGGTTAAGAGTGATATAGGTCTGTAATTTGATGGTAGATTTTTGTCACCTTTTTTAAAGAGGGGCTTAACAATAGCATGCTTAAGTCTTTCTGGAAATATTCCATTTTCTAATGAACAATTGCATATGTGACTAAGAGGTTTACTGAGTTCCGATGAGCAGCTTTTTAATAACTTATTACTTATCTCATCCCATCCAGACGAGCTTTTACTTTTGAGAGACTTGATTATATTTTCAATTTCTATGTGGGAAGTCAGGTTCAATTGAAATCTATGGTTCCAAACTGTAGATTTTGTTAGTAGGTCTACTGCCTTAATGTTAATATTATTTATAGGAATACATTTCTCTGCAATATTTATAAAGTGACTATTAAAAGCATTTGTAATGTCTGATAAATTGTCTAGTTTTATGTTTTGGTATATTAATGATGTACAATCATTGTTTCCCTTTGTTCTCCCCGTTTCGTTTTTTATTATATTCCACACAGTCTTAACTTTATTATTTGATTTATTAATTACTTGTGAAAAATGCCTACTTTTTGCTTCTTTGATTACTTTCTTCAGTATGTTGCAATACTTTTTATAGTATTCCTTATGAGCTTGGTTGTTACTAGTTCTATATTTTAGGTAGAGCTCTCTTTTGTTTGCACATGATATTTTAATACCAGCAGTTAACCATGTGTTATTCCTTGAATTAGGTAAATTAGCAGTTTTCTTTTTTGGAAAATTTGCCTCAAAATGTCGTGACACTATGTTTAGGAATTCACTTAATTTACTATCTACTTTGTCATAGGATAACATAGATTCCCAGTTTTCATTCGCAAGATCTTGTTTGAAATTTAAAATTGAATCGTCATTCATTACTCTAGTCATATTACTATGAGCATGTTTACTGTTCGAATTTACTTTAATATTGTTCAGCACTAACATTTGTGCATCATGATCTGATAATCCATTTAATATTGGAAGTACTTTAAAATTAAAATGTTTTTCTATATCTATGAATATATTATCTATTGTTGTTTGGGAGTCGTTCTGAATTCTCGTTGGAAAGTTTACTATGAAATCTAGATTATAGCTACCCAATAAAGATATCAGTCTGATCTTCTTCTCACTATCAATTGAGAAATCTACATTAAAGTCCCCACACAGGATAATATTTACATTAGTACTATACAGTGAATTAAGAACCCTTTCTAACTGATTTACAAAATAATTGAAATTACCTGATGGTGCCCTGTAAATGGCTAGTATTACAAATGTATCATTGTCAAAATTCAATCTGGCTGAACAACACTCAAAATCCTGTTCTTTACAGAAGGAACTTGTGTCTATATCACTGAAATGTAAGTTTCTTTTGATAAATATACTCACACCTCCACATTTAATGGAATGTCTACAAAATTTTGAACATAGTGAAAAATTATCAATTTTTAATTGTTCCAGATCTGTTTCTGCACAGTGGTGTTCCGTTAGACAAATAACTTGAATTTCCTGTTTATTAGAATTAATTGTATCCTGAATGGCTAAGTTAAATTCTTCAATTTTATTTTCAAGCCCCCTTATGTTTTGATGAAATAGTGCAAATGATTTATTAGTTCTAGCTATAGGCCTAAGCGTATTACTATTATTGACTTGAGATATGCATATAGGCCTAAGCTGTTGGATTCTTTCACTTAGATTCAGTGCTTTAGTTGGGCCGGTACGCACCAGTACTGCGTACCAGTATAAAATTATTTTCCTTCTACCATACCGGGAAAAATATGTGCTCCGGTACGTCGTACTGGCAGTACAGGAACGAGATTGTCCTAAAATACTTATTAAATGTCTAATTCAATACCAAAAATGACAAGCACTATTAAATTCGCCACAGATGTGCTTTCTAATCTTCACCTTCGTGCGCATTTCTACAGTTACTTTCTCCTTAGATCACATGTTGGCTAGCCACCTTGTTTTCATAAAATGTGTGGGACCACCACTAGACGTTTTTGATCCTGCTCCATACGTCAGGTCATGACTACAAGGAGGCAATAGGTCAGCAGAAGAAACTGCATGCAGAAAATGTCAACCGAAGGATTACATTCAGTATGAGGCGATATGGAAAATTTTGAAGTAAGATGAGTACCCCCAAAAAATATTTTCCAACTAAAGCACTGCTTAGATTCCCCCTAAAAAACGAGTCGAGCCACCATCTATGACAGGAATAGGCCTATTCACTCTAATTTATTTTTCTACATAGTTTCCAGCCACATTGAGACACTTGTCATAGTGTTTGTCAAGCTTTGAAATTTTGCAGTTGTAGAATTCGGCTGCCTACGACTGAAGCCAAACTGCAATCCTGGTTTTCAAGGAGTTTAGGCACCCATCTGGCACAAAATTTTTGATAACCCAAAACTTCGGGAAGAACTTTATAGCCTTCAGAAGAGTACAACAAATCTATGGAAAATGATCAGAAAGCTCCGAGATGGTGAATCTGCTGTTTTCTCTAACTCTTTCGTCAACCATCTAAATCAGATCTGCATTCATGATACTTGGTCAACCACTTCTCGCTTCATCATGGACAATAGTTCATCCATTTTTGAACATACGACACCATTGTCTTACACCACCTTCACTCATTAACATTGTAGATTGGCTTCAGTCACCAGTGGCCGGATTCTACGACTGCAGAATTTCAAACCTCATTAAATGCTAAGGACAAGTATGCTGGAAACCATGTGGAAAAATAAATTAGTGTGTAGTTTCAAAATATTGTAAAACACATTCTATAACTTCATTCACATTATTTTTAAACGGAAGTTACTTCATGAATAACCATCCTCAAAAGAGAATCTAGGCCGCTATAGATTTGAGTTAAATTTTTTACTTTTCTCTGTACCATTTGTATCCTAGGGTCTGCTAGGCTACTTTCTTGCTCCCAATTCCAGGTCTTGTAAAACTCACATGATACTTTCTCTACCATAAAAAAAACATTTTGCTAGTTTCTTGCCTTCGGTTCGGCAAAAGATAGATTTATGCTGCACCCCAGCCAAGCTCCGCCGTTTTGTTAGGTTAGGAACGTTTATGTTAGTTTAGGAGCAATATACTGAATAGCACGAGGTGTATTATGTCTCACATTGAATTTCTTCTGTGACGAAACCCTAAACCCCACCTTCCCAGGCGGGCCTCATTAGAGAGGAGCCTAGGGTGCAGCATAAAACTATTTTTCCCTTTGGTTCCAGCTTTTGAAACACTTTCACAACTTTCAGAAAGATTTTACTATTTTCTTACTTCTGATTCCAGCATTTGAGACACTCACACAACAATCTCTCGGGTTTAGTATACATCTCTGCTAGATTTTCACGTGAAGTGTTCCAAACAGTTGCAGCCCATAGGTTGGATACAAACACTCCAATTGGCTGCCAACGATCTTCAGCTCATTAAAACCATAATAGCAAAAAGAAACACATTCACAATGGATCTGAAACTTAAAAACTTGTGAATCTACTTCTTTTTACTTTTATGGTTTTAATGAACATCAGACAATGGAAAAAGGACTAGTAATCAATATAGATCTTTCAGCTGATTGGACCTTCTCGCAAAGGCTTATTCAGTACTGCCAATAGTTTTATACGTATGCTCTCCAACAAGTTATATGGTTAGGTTCCCCAGTTACTGTTTTACCATAATTACCATAATTGAAGCTCCCAGTGAAGGGGGTCTTGGAAACCTGGAAAGGGGGTGGTGGGGGACTGGGGGCAAACCCCCAACAAAGAAAATTTGGAAGGAATTACAGGGCTGATACTAAGTTTTCCTATTCATAAGTTTTCCTAGTGATGGGGGTCTGGTGGAATTCTGTAGGGATGTCCAGGGACACTAGCCTTTGAAAAGGTTTCGGAGCAAAGCCCCCAATATAGAAAAACAAGAAGGGGCTCTGGGGCTGATATCAAGTGTTTGTATCCAGTAAAAGGCTTCGATAGTAACCGAGCATCGTTTTCACCTTTAAATTTTGTCCACATGACCCAATGCCCACTCACGGCCCAAGAAGAGAACATCATCCAATGCAAGGGTATTGTTAATTTACAGCTGTTCACGGTGTAATTTTAGGTTAATTTTGTGTCCACTTCATGATTTTATATTTAGAATTTTCGTACAAATGAAAGGTCTATAGGGAATCTATAGGTTCTAAATAATAATATAACATCAAATTTGGTTGTTTTTGGTGTTTCTAAAACCAAATTATCACATCTAGCAAAGATATATAATACTGTCCCCCTTTCTCTCCCTTAAGAAAGATATTGGGTCCCCTGAATCTCAAAATACAATTTTCAGAAACATGTCCGTGTGTGTATTCTGTCAGTCTGTCTTTCTCTGGTAACACGTCCAATGTTTTAAGTAAATGGACAGGGTATGTACACTACACTGTTCCTTTCCTTTCTTCTTTCATGCTGTGTATGATTTTCATTTCCTTTTTCTCTTGGATTATGATTTTCTATTGCAGGAGATGTTTGTTTACCTGTTGCAGGGCTATAAAGTAGAATCGACTCCTGCGTCTGTACCTGCGCCAATACCTGGACCTTCGCAACCGAGACCGCATTTAAGACAAATTCACAATATCAATAAGCGAAGTATTCATACATCCATCCCACGTAGTCCTCCAACAAGTCCAACAAAACGTCGTTTCCTCCAATTTGTTCGGGTAAGTTGAAATGCAGCTTCTAATTCTTTTTGTGTACTAAATATATGTGTAGCTTCTAATCAATTTTACATTTACACTTATGTCGTGAGCATCGTGAATGATACTATAGACTAAGTGTAACCCAACATTAATACAAACTACAAGTAAATAATAAACAAACAGGTACCGTAGTTTAATACAGTCATTGATATTATAAAAAGATGTTTGGAGACCCATTTAAATAAATCAATTTTAAATCTATTTAATGAAACATAATGAGACTGATATGGTAGTTTATTCAACATTTTGGCTAAAGTATTTGACCATTTTTTTTACTTTGTCAATCGATAGCCATATCATCTTCATAGTAGAGATAATGCACAAAATCCTTGTCTATTAGTTCCGTTCCATGTAGAAAACAGATGTACTATTGTTCAGGAGCGACAGAAATTATTTTGCATGTGCTTAAGGCCTTGCTACAGTCAGTCTGTAACATTGCATTTTGAGAGAAAGTAGTAGTGCCCATGTATGTTGTGCAGTGTTTCTAGAATAGCTAGTAAGTAGCAATAATGCTACCAAGTGTTCAGTGGTTAATAAGTTAATAAGGTGCTATGCAGCATTCTGCAGATAGTTAATAAGTACAGAGAGTCCCACGCATGAGTTGGCCAATGACGCTGGTTTCTGCGTCGCGGTGGGCACAGCTCCAACTCCCGAGCGATCGGGTGAAATATCTACGCAAATAAAGCTGCGATCGCTGTAATGATTCAGGTTCTCACATTTACAGTTAAAGATACAATGAAAATAACCAAGTACCTCTTCACAACAGATGTTTGAAATGTTCTCCTCTTGCATCCACACAATACTGGCACTATTTTTTAGGAAATTTTCTTTCACGGGAATAAGTTCGGGTTCCAAGATAGAGTTAATTTTTCTGATATTCTGTGATGTTGGGTTGGTTCCTGGAGTGCTTATTTACAAATTTTTTGTGATATGATACATCCTAAAACAAACTGTCGCTGGGAATCCCGTAATCACGAGTTTTTCATATCGATTTATAACTTAGAAATCGATATAACACTTATCGTGTTGAAAACAGTGCGGAACATGAAGCGCCACCAAATACTTACAACACTCATATCTGGTTACACTTATCTTCTTTTTTGCTTTGCAAACCACACAATTACAGCAAGGATTCTTATTTTAGGATTAGGGGAAATAAATTTACAAAGTGGACCCAATTATTAGCTTGAAGGTGGATAGGGGAAGAGCCCTGCTGACGTCTGCCATGTTGAGGTTAGAAAATCGGCTTCTTACAATAAGCATTTCCTTTAGTACGTAGAAATGGAAAAGGTAACAAAATAATGTTTTTCTGCATGATAAATGTAGCTGTATTAGGTAGCTGTGCATTACACAAAAAGGTAAGAAAAAAGACAGCACAGCATTTAGGATACAGCTGGCTGAGAAAATGATTGAGGGCATTGACCTCCTCATCTGTACTGAGTATCACTGGGAATCCCATAATCACGAGCTTTTCATATCGATTTATGACTTAGAAATCGATATAACACTTATCATGTTAAATACAACATGAAAGAGAATTTTTGGAGTATAAAACTTATTGTATAAGGCATGTCATGCCATTTACTAACAGCAAGAATAACCACATATTCATGATCGATTTAGAACTTGAAAAGCGATATAAAAGATATGTTGCATGCCGTTCGATAGAGAATTCCTTCAGCTATAAAATGGTTATGGCATGTTATGCCATCTACTCTTAAAAAGCTAGAACTAAAAGAAAAGGAATAGGTTGCTCAGTCCGTCTGGCAGCTGGCAAAGTACGAATGGATTGCTTTGTGCACCCGGCTCCCTGGCGGTAAAACAATGGGTTAAAGCAAGCCAGTCATTACACATTTTCAGGAAACACTTGGTGACAGTAGTATGAAGTACATGTTCAATAATTTTGATCGTGTGACTATAAGATTGTTTAGGTGTGCTTGTCATAACTGACTAGCAGTCTAGTGGTTAAAACACTAGACTCTCATTCTAAAGGTTCGAGGATCGAATCCTAGCACTTCCATGAACATATAATGCAAAAATGATAAAATAATGTAGGAATTAAGAATTAGATTAAGAGAAGGAAAGGAGAGAAAAGGGTATGAAAAGGAGAGATAGGAAGGAAAAGTAGGGAGGGAAGAGAAAAAGTTTTTCTGACTTCTATATGATTTATGACATTATACAGGGTGGGCACAGAGTCCCGTCACCCCAATTAAATTTAAAATAAGTATTCAACCTTTAATTATAAATACATGTACATACTATAGATAGTGTTTTGTGTCTTAATGTACATCTGTTTGCTTTAATGTAAATGTGTTTCATATCTTCCGGTCAAGAAAACCACCATTAACGGCCGTGGGTGTCGGCATGCTGACCACATGCCTCCCAATCCTGCCATCTGCCTACGGGAAATGAGGCAGCGGTCGGGTGGTAGGCCAAGTCCTTCCAGGGATGTAGCGCCACGGAGTTTAGTTCAGTTTAGTGTTTCATGTCTAAATGTCTAACACATCAGTTTGGGCACCATCATACTCAGAACACAAAATAATCAATCGCCATGTTCTGTAGGATATTCTTTTCAGCATTGTTGGAGTAATCTGTCTGAAAGCAAGTCTTTCAGCTTCATTCAATTCATCAATCGTATTATAATGATGTGCTACAACATTGTCCTTGATGAATCCCCAGAGTGCATTATCACAGGTCGTTAGGTCAGGGCTTCGAGGTGGCCGTCAAATCTGGCAATGGTGTAGTAACTTGTATCAGCCATTGTTTACATCTGAATAGAAAAACAAAATTGCGATTCCATCATATAGTGTTAATTTATGGGACTTTGTGCTCACTGTAGGTGATCTTGAGAGGGTCATTCTAAGACATTTCCTTATTTATTTGTCCTCGTGCAATAAAGTTCATAACACGCTTCCTTTACAAAGAAGGGAAGTCTATTGAGACCACCAGAAGATTGCTGAATTAATTTCATTTTAAAAATGTGAGAAAACTCATTTAAATCATGTAAGCTTCTGACCTACTCTGTATTCTGCAATTTCAGGCTGGTCAGAGTCTTGAAAGTGGGAAGACATTAGCACCATGCCCTCGATGCTCTCTTCCTTCACAGATTGATAACTTCACCAAAGTGGGGCAGTGTACACGGGCAGGCTGCCGCTACAATTTCTGCATAATGTGTAATTGTGAAAGCCATGGTACTAGTACATGTCCTGTTAGTCCAATGTCATTTCTCCGCTGCAGAAAAAGACTAGGAGCGATTGGTAGTAAAGAAAGTAAGAAGAATTTACGAAGGCTTTGAATCTCTTATGTGCTGTAAAGCTATTATTTTTATATTGTGATAATACAAGATGAGGGAGGTGTTGTGTATTATATTAATGTATGCTTCTTTTGTGTGTGATTAAGAAAGAGAACAATGATAAAGCATTATGAAGTTAATTTTTGTATACACTTACTAGTTTCACAGTTTATTTAAAACAAAGCTGTAAATCATTTCTTTTTCTGTATCATACACATCGGAGAAGTACTGCCACTTTTCTCCCTGATCTGTTATATTTATTCTCTTACACATTAAATTCATATTTTGTTAGTCTTTCATCTTTTTATATCTAGGATAGTAAAAAATAATCTTTGTTTGTTACCATTTAAGAGTTGCTCATTGTCATTTTGAGATTATTTACTTATTGTCTATAAGTCGACATTCTGAAATTTAACGAAAGATTACTTTTTGCATTTTATTTGAGATAGCAAAAAGTCTTAGTTTTACTTTTAAGAATCTCAGGTCTAATTCTTGCAAATATTTTTATACAATAAAGATAAAAACTTATTGCAAATTTGTACTGCATTACGTGTGCTAAGGATGAAGTCCTTTAAAGATTTTGTTGCATAATTTGCCATTCAAATAACCTTAAACCGAAGTTACTCGTGTTTATGCCAGGGTTATCTCTCTGTAAGAAGTAATTTTTTATATACATGACATATTATTTTATCACACATGACATATTTCTTCATGTTAAACTTTATTTTAACCCAGTGCCATTTTTAGTACAACTATTAGCCCACAAATTGTTTTAATTAATTATGGTATTGTATTCCTTTTTTATCGGTAGCAAGATCAAATTCCTAAAGTCAAAATGCTAGTCTTTTTAGTTAACAAAACTGGTATAGGCCTATAAACTTCACATTAACAGAGTGGAAACTTAGTCATTTTGAGATTTGCATTACTGAACATCAGTATTACAAACCACAAATACGCCTACTTCAACTCAAAGTATAACAATATGCAGTTTGAAAATATATGCATTTGAAATATAGAAATTACAATCGCTATAACGAGTAAATATTTAACTAGTAACAATATTAATAAAAAAAACAATGGAAAATAATTTAACAGAATGTCACTTATTGCCTTATGCCTTACATTAAATGGTTTATTTTCAAAAGACCACCTGCATGGTCTATAGTGGTTAGCGTTGCTGACTATAGGTCTGCAGGTCTGGGTTCAGTCTTGGTACCTCAGATTTTTCTAAGGGGGTGCACCGAGCTGAACATAGCTGAGGATGGGGAGAAGACTCCTAGCAAACGTGTCTCTAACAGGTGCAATATTAAAATTAAATTGAAAGTATTTTTGAAGTAGGCCTTTGTGTTGATAAATTTATTCTGTGTGGTTTTTATTATATTCCTGGTGCCACAATGCTAGTCTCGAAAACAAACAATACAATTGTAAGGTAAAGGACTAATTAGAAACAAATTAAATAATTGCTGCTAGTATTAACTATTGATTTTTTTTGCACATCATTACTTAAATGCATTCAGAGGGATACAAACATACTAATTTTGTTGTTTAGATGACAGATTCCACAATTTTGATACAGCAAACTCCTGATTATCCATGCGTGGATTATCCAGTTTGTGGGTTAACTGTGCTTGGGTCTTCCTCTCTTTTTAAAATGATTTATTGTATGGTGATACGAGTCGGCATCCCTTGCTGGCCGAGGGGAAGAGTGTCTGGCAGGTGTTAATGCACATGTCTCAGTTACTTCTAAGCAGACTTTATCAGTAATATTAGCCAGCCAAGAGGAAGTGTTCGGTGGGTGTTGGCAAGCAGGTCAGCGTTAATATTCGGCAGACTTCATCGGTAAAATGAGCTGGCCGCTGACACTTGCACGCTATGGTACCATGACTAGAAAGTCATGTTCGTTAAAGTAATCCTTTGATAGGTCTTTGCCTAAGTCATTACAGGAGCATACCCCAGACTACTTATGAAAACTCTGAAAATAACGAGCATTATGCAAAAATTAGTAACACTTTTACCCTATCAAAATCACATTAGATTATATGTGTAGCCCACGATAACACTGCTTAAAGCTGAATATTAATAATTCTAATGTTTTGATTATCCATGTTCTTCGATTATTCGTGTATGCCACGATTCCATTTAACACTTAATTGGGAGTTTGCTGCAATTTGTTCCTAGAAAATATAACAATATGCCAACGCAAGTTAACATGAATAATATTTACTTTTGAAAATTATTTATTAAGATCTGAAAGTAGAGTACAATAATAAATGAAACATTAACCTATGGTAAAATATTTAAAAAGATGGGAACAGAAAAAACTGAAAACATCTCATATCTTATTACATAATAAACAGTGTGAAGTGTCAATAGATATACGTAAATTAACTGTGTAAGCTAAAGAAACCTTGTATATGAGTTTGAACATGGTGTGTCTATTCTGTATGGCTGTGAAACCAGAAGTTTCTATCTTATTCCCTCATAACACTTAAAGTTGGGTGCGTCACCAACTTAATAACCATGCGCTAAAATTTATTAAATTGATGACATAACCAAGACCATAGCTACAGCCTGATAATGGAATTCCTTGTCACAAGATATCAGGGGTACTCGGAGTTTACACTCTTTTAAATCTGTGCTTATTAAACAATTATTGTCCACTGAACAGAACTAGCCATTTGTAGTCACTCTATCTCCCATTGTACATAGCATTATTTAATCTTCTATTGTTTACCTTATACCTTACGTATAACTGACGGCCAGCATGGTCTTGTTGTTAGTGTCGCTGACTACAGATCCGTCAGCCTGGGTTCGGTCCCCGGTACCTCCTTGGATTTTTCTGAGGTAGGGAGGTCTGGTAGGGGTACACTCAGCCTGTGGTAGATGATGCAGCGGTTGGGTGGTAGGCCTTGTCCCTCTAGGGATGTAGCGCCACCGTGTTTTAGTTTATGTATAACTGCTTGTAACTTGATTCCACAAACTTAAAGTTAATTGTAACTTCACAATTTCCTTGTTTTGCTTGTAACATTTTTTCGTTAATGAAACTTACGCTTTTTAATTATTTATTATGATAAGTCTTAACTTTAGTCTTAGTATAAGTCATTTGTCTCTTATCCATTATTTTATTAATGTAAATCTACATTGTATATATTTTTTAACCTGGTTGAGTGGAAGAGAAGGCCTTAATGGTATTAACTCTGCCAGGCAAAATAACTCATTTACAACTACTACTATTACTATAACATAAATGACACACTCAAATGACTCAACTTTATGTGTTATGACTTATGAGGGAATAAGGTGGAAACTTATAAATTTGCTTACATATTGGTTTAGCACATTTTTTAGAATCTCTGGTAAACTTTTCTGTTCTGAATGAATGTGGTTGCTCATGATCAATGCTTATTTTCAGTATTTTTCTGAGTACTTATTTTCTTAAATGCTTCTTATTCTTATTCTTAAACACTCTAAAATCTCATCTAAATTAGCATTAGCATAGCCAGTTGACAACCAATGAACTAGGCCTTTTCCATCCTGTGTATTCTCTTGTTGTTTGGTTTCACTTCAACATTAAGAAGTCGATGGAAAAAACTTCCTTTTCATCATTCTCTCATTCTCTGATGATATTCCAGTAACTGAATGTTTTTAATCCAAAGTGTCTAGCAGCAAACTGAGCTGTAAGTTTTCTCCCTTTTATTTTGTTATTAATGATACATTTTTTTTATTGATACAAGTAAAAAGCAGTTGTCATATATTTTGATAGTAAAACTGATCACTATTATGGTTCAAATTCCTATAATTTCTTTGATAATAGCTTTAACATTTTTGTGAAGATGTGAGATTGTATGTTTATGTATCCGCTCATGATCTGATATATGCTTTCCTCTTTTTGCCATAAGCTTAGTTCTTACGAATAACTGTACAAAGTCAGTTCAGCTGAACCTAACTACAATATAATTTGTTTCAGTGCACGAATATGTGTGTGTTTTAGCAATTTAAACTCTTGCAATCACTGGATGGAAGTGAAATAACTTGGAAGATTTTCTGGTTTCATAGGTTGTGTTGTATGCAACAGAAAGTCTAATACCATTATCAATAAACACACTTATTAAAACACATACGTAATTGGATAGGTGTTTTATCTCAGAACATAAGTACGAAGAATTTAATCGTTCCTATTGTCAGTTGATCTGACTGCTGGATGTTGTCCCCCTGGTGGTGGTTGGATGTACAGTACCTTGTGATGAGGTTGTCTTCTTGCTGGGATGTCGAAATTAATCAATTTTCCTCTCACTCTCTCTCCCTCGCCCCTTTTGTTTTTTATGTTATCAATTTATTCCAAATACATGCAGTATTTCTGAATACTTTCATATATGTTTCATGAGTTTGGCTTACGGTATCTAATTCATGGGTCGGCTGCGGTGGTCTAGAGGTAGCGTGCCTCTGCCTCTGGTTAAAATCCTGGGCACGGTGTCTCCAGGAGGGACTTTAAGCTGGGGGGACCATGTCGTAGATTTATGGCACGTAAAAGAACTCCAAGCTTAAATTAGAGCCTCTGGACAAAATTTCTCGGCCCTTTCACGTCCAAGTAATACCTTAGTTTCTGGAGGGGGGTTAAGGGACGATGGACTTACCACCTGTCCCTCTGCCCTCTCTAGGAACAAAATTCAGATCGGTAAACAGAAACCTCCACTTGGAGGCCCTTTGCCCCTACATGGGGGCATAGGATTCTAGAGAGAGAGACTATTTCATGGCCCTGTTCCCAGTGACTTTTCTTATTGTGGGAAAACTTACAGAATTAATAGGTTTGAAAGATTGTTCCTACAAATTAACAGAGGAAATTGTTAATTAAATGAGATGGCTGACATTTAAACACTTTAGACTTCAGAACGTACGTTCTGTAAAAATGTAAGTAAAAGTGTTTAAATGTCAACCATCACATTTAATTATAATAGTATATTTTCCCCTGTATAAAAGTTCCATTATTATATGGTGTTTTAAAGGAGAAAAATTAATTTTGACATAACAGCAGAAGCAATTTTATTACAAAGGCCATCCACCCACCACAACACCCGGCAGTTGAGATCAGCTGACAATGAGAACGATCAAGTTCTTGAAACATGTGTTACTATTATAATTATGTTAAAGTTTAAATCATTCAACTTCACATAAACATTATATGTAAAAATTTACCAAATTAGAACATACATTTTGTTGGGTTCATCATCATCATCTTCAGAGATCTACGGACAAGTTTGCCTCTCTCTAGGTTGTATTAAATTGGAAATGAGGTCATTGTCCTTAGGGGATGTCAAAATTTAAAAGTATCTTTGCTTTTTTTGGATGTATACTTTTCCTCAAACAGTTAAATCAAATGGTTGCTGACCACATTTCAGTAATCTTGCCTCACTATTGAAATCATGACTTGTAGACCAGAAGTGACAAGTCACTGTACATTTTTCTATTTGTTGGTATTTAATATTTCTCGTGCTCATTTTACCTTATATTTAAATTTCTCTTTGTTTTGCCAATATATACTTGTTCACCGTTATTACAATTTTGTAAGTGCCTGGATGAACAATAACTGGAAAAAGTATACATCCAAAAAAATGATATTGTATGAAATGTTGTGCAGTAAAAAAAAAATTTCCCCAATAATACATGTAAAAATCAGATTTGCGCACACTCTATTATCTTGCCAAAAAATTAAATATTTGACAATGACTTTTACATTAATAGCATGTATCATACACAGTATTTAAAAGTTGCTCAATCTTTCAGGTAATGTTCTATATGGGATTTTAAGATAAGATAAGAATCTTTATTTGCCGTTCATTACAAATACAATTAACTTCATCAATTTGATTTATATATGACAGCACACAGATTAAATGGAATTATATTTTTTACCAGTATTCTTCAGAAAATTTAAATGAAATTACCATCTTTGGGGTCTAAATGAAGTATTACTGTCATGATATTAAAGTTACTAATTTCTCATAATTCTTTCTTTAAAAATGAAAGTTGTTGCTCAATATGTAGAAGTAAACATTGCATTGAACTTCATGTAAAATATTCACTTTTGGCCATTTTAACTACTTAAGGTTTGAAGTTACTTCCACATGGTACCTGAGCTAGAATGATTTTTCTTATGTAAATAGCATAAAATATTGATGTGTTAAAAACTTGCAAAACTAAGGAAAATGTATTTTTAGCACTCAGTAAAAAAAAAAAAAAAACTTTATTATACTCTGTTTTAATTTCTTTCGACTGTGTTAAAATACCTGGATTTCCTCTACATATCTGATATTTTGTTACACATTTCCTTTCTTCAGCCTCCTCCTTATGGGCAATTCCACAGGTAAATGACTGACAGTCGAAGATATTTTTCAAAGTATTTCTATAAACCGAACTTGTAACTTTTTTAATAATCTGAGCTTATTCTGTATATCTGAGGCATCACAATCGGATTAATGTACAGCTATTTACCAAGCATCATCTCCACAAATCGACTTTTCTTAATTTTTTTAAAATTTCAGTCATAATACTGTGAAAAAATTATCACTTTTGATAATTATATATTTTTTTTGTCGAATTATGTATTTAAGAATGTTTATTTTCACTAAGATATTAAAAAATAATAAGAAAGTCTATTACATTTCTTTAATATGAGCACACGTCCTCATTCGAAATACCCAGGGATTTGCTTCCTCTGCAAGTGCTCATTTCTTCCAGCAGATGACAGGAGCAGTCAGTACTGTCTACTGCTGCCATCTGTTAGGAGTGGTATGCACTACATATTCAGGGCAAGCCTGTTTTCAGTGCTTTGACAGCACCTAAATCCCAATCCCACTGGAAGTGCTAGTTTCTTCCAGCAGAGGACAGGAGCAGTCGGTACCGTCTATTGCTGCCATCTGTTAAGAATGGTGTCCACTACTCATTCAGGGCAAGCCTGTTTTCCGTGCTTTGACAGCAATGACGTGAACCTAAATCCCAGTCCCACTGGAAGTGCTAGTTTCTTCCAGCAGAGGACAGGAGCAGCCAGTACCCTTTACTGCTGCCATCTGTTATGAATGGTGTGCACTACTCATTCAGGGCAAGCCTGTTTTCCGTGCTTTGACTGCAATGCCGGGAACCCAAATCCCAACCCCACTGGAAGTGCTAGTTTCTCCCAGCAGAGGACAGGAGCAGTCAGTACCCTCTACTGCTGCCATCTGTTATGAATGGTGTGCACTACTCATTCAGGGCAAGCCTGTTTTCCGTGCTTTGACAGCAATGATGGGAACCCAAATCCCAATCCCACTGCAAGTGCTCGTTTCTTCCAGCAGAGGACAGGAGCAGTCAGCTGCCATCTGTTATGAATGGTGTGCACTACTTATTCAGGGCAGGTCTTCGGTTTTTTTTTTTATTATTTCATTACAATTTTTAACGTCTTTAGGAAAATAAATACTTTAAATATACAATTCTGGAAAAAAAAAAATTTGATTAACACAAGTAATTAATATTTTTCTTCACAGGATTGCTATGATTGAAAAAAAAAAATCAGAAAAGCCAATTTGTGGAGATGATGCTTGGTAAATAGCTGTACATTAATCCAAATGGTCGTTAGTACGGTATTCCTCTCATTTAATGAATCCAAATGGTAGGGTGCTGGCTTGGGGAATGGAAGTCCGGAACTAAATGCGGTTGCCATGACAACGCAACGGACGAACGGGGGTTCGGGTTTACGTCATTGCTGTCACAGCACGGGAAAACAGGCTTGCTCCGAATAAGTAATGCACACCATTCGCAACAGATGGCAGCAGTAGACGGTACAGATTGCTCCTGTCCTCTGCTGGAAGAAACGGGTACTTCCGGTGCGAGCGAATCTCTGGGTATTTCAAATTACTTTTTGTGCTCATATTAAAAAATTTAATATGCGTTAGTTTATTATTTCATTACAATTTCTTTTTTAACGTCTTTAGGAAAATACTTTAAATATGCAATTCTGGACAAAAAAATATGATTATCACAAGTAATTGATAATTTTATCACACAATTGCTATGGTTGAAAAATCAAGAAAAGTCAATTTGTGGAGATGATGCTTGGTAAATAGCTGTACATTAATACGAATGGTCGTTAGTGCGCTTTTCCTCTCATTTAATGAATCGATTGGTTGGTTGCTGGCTTGGGGAATGAAAGTCCGGAGCTAAACGTGGTTGCCATGACAACGCAACGGACGATCCTAGAATTATAGGGGGTTCGGGTTTACGTCATTGCTGTCACAGCACGGAAAACAGGCTTGCCCTGAATAAGTAGTGCACACCATTAACAACAGATGGCAGAAGTGGACGGTACTGACTGCTCCTGTCCTCTGCTGGAAGAAACGAGCACTTCCAGTGGGATTGGGATTTGTGTTCACGTCATTGCTGTCAAAGCACGGAAAACAGGCTTGCCCTGAATAAGTAGTGCCCACCATTCGCAACAGATGGCAGCATTAGACGGTACTGACTGCTCCTGTCCTCTGCTGGAAGAAATGAGCACTAGCAGGCAGGGGCGGATCCAGACATTTTTTTTGGGGGGGGGGGGGGGAAACCAAAGTAGAGAGGGAAGTTTTTACTCATAAAAATTAATTATTCCCAGTACACAATTGAAAACAAAATGAACATTTCAGCATTTTCTTACAAAGGTATTTCAAAATAATCAATGTCGTTGCTTTCATTTAAGTATTTGGGTTATGTTCTAATAAATTTTGAATAATAATTTGTGCTTAATGTTACAAATTTTGTTTTTTTTTTGGGGGGGGGGGGAATTTCTCCCCCGTGGATCCGCCCTTGCTAGCAGGGGAAGCAAATCCCTGGGTATATTTCGTATGAGGATGTGTGCTCATATTAAAGATATTTAATATGACTTTCTTATTATTTCATTATAATTTCTTTTTTAATGTCTTTGTGTCAATAAACATTTTTAAATACACAATTCGACAAAAAATATAATTATCAAAAGTGATAATTTTTTCCCAGTATTATGATTGAAATAAAAAAGCATTAACAAATGTTGGGTGAGCAGTAATGTTAAAGTCTTGTGTGTGCTGCCAAAATTTAATGCACAGTGAAAATCTGTAGGCCTATATCTCATTTCATTTGGATTGAAATGGAAAGGAATACCACTGAAAAAGAGGAACTATTATAAGTATCTGGGTGTCATGGCACAGTATCATTTTGTAATGATTCAGAGGACAATATAAACCTAACCTAAACTAACAGGAAAATCATTTGGCCTACATTTGCAGGACAATTAATAATTGGAGCAATTAGAAGTAGGCCTATCAATGAAATCAACAATTTACAACTCTTGTCACTAGATACAGACTTCAGATTGTTTAAAGCAAAAGCGGTACCAGCACTGACATACGGATTAGAAATAATATGGGAAAATCTTACAGCAAAAAACGGCAAAACATTGAGAGCATAAAAGCTAGATTCCTTAAAAAAACCATGGGTCTCTCCAAGTATACCCCATCTCGATTAGTATATGTGATGGCTAGGGAGACTTTCTTACTGGAAGATTTGATGTGGAAATTTCTGCTGCCGTGAAGGAGGTGCTACAGATCAGAAGGGAGAAACAGAATAAAATCTGGGAGGAATTTTACCTAACCGAAGCCATGACAACACACTTCTGGAAGAACTCTAATCAAGAATCGAGACATGTAATAAGATTGGCGGTGCATGGATTTCACAGCAAAGTGTGTATAAGAACAGGAAATTCCAAGATCCTATCAATGAATATGTGTGTGTACTTATGTAACAAACAGTGAGTGTGTTATCATCTACTAGTGTGTGCCAAAAAGACAAAATCGTTGGTGAATTATGCTAACGAATGAACAATGCACATATGTGTGCACCTTTTATCTTATTTAAATGCAATTTACAAAGCTGCAATTAAAAAATGCATAAAAGAATAACAATCTAATCTACATGCTAGGTTAGGTAGAAATAACTGTTCCATTCTCTGTGGTTATGTTTATGTAAGCCTAAACTAAACTAAACTCCGTGGCGCTACATCCCTAGAGGGACTTGGCCTACCACCCGACCGCTGCGTCATCTCCCGTAGGCAGATGGCAGGATTGGGGGGCATGTGGTCAGCATGCCGACACCCACGGCCGTTAATGGTGGTTTTCTTGACCGGAGCTGCTACTTCTCTATCAAGTAGCTCCTCAATTTGGAATCACGAGGCTGAGTGCACCCCTACCAGACCTCCCTACCTCAGAAAAATCCGAGGAGGTACCGGGAATCGAACCCGGGCCGACGGATCTGTAGTCAGCGACGCTAACCACAAGACCACGCCGGCGGACTATGTAAGCCTAAACCTGCAACATATTTATCCATTTTTAATTAGATTTCTGAGCTATACTGAAAATACAAAACCCAGTACGTGACCGCTTATCCAGAAATGTTCTCAGTTTATTGCAGACTTCAGTTGTTTTTATGAACTTCATCTTGAAGAAATCAGAACTTATAGCCTACCTAGTGCCACATTCTCACTAAAATTAGGTATATCGCTTGATTTCACATAGCCTATTTGAGGATGTTGACGACCATATGAACCCAAGAGGAAATACATGAACTACGTATAGTATGACAGCATGAAACATGATATGGACCAAATGGCCTCATGTAGTGCACCAGTGTTGACTTGTAGAAAAATGACTAGATTATTAAAATCTCCATGTAAACTTACCTTACAATTGTTGAATTATTCTGGTAATAGGGTCATGCAACAATTAGGACTGGCTCAATCTTTTGGAGACTCTGGTTTTGGTTGACTCTGGTTCCCTGTTGCTCGATTTGGAAGCTGGAACAAGCTCGCTAAGGCTGGAGGAACCTACATCTGCTTTTCCTGTTCTAAATTTTATATTTATTTAACTAGCAAGTACATTTACTCTTACATTGTAATTTACAAATCATTATATTACAAAATTTACAAAACATACATACATACATATACAAATAAAAACTATTTTAAGTTCCATGTAAGATGATTTTTAATTCACGTTTCATAAAAAAATCCTTTTCCTAAAATTCGCCATTGTATCAAGAGACTTTGGTCATTTTCTGCCTATAAAAACATCCCTTCTGAAAGACTCAATCAATGATACAGAGAGTACTTAAAAAAACATGCAATTGTTCATTATGCTGAAAAAAGTAATGCACGTTTGCCTCTTAAACATAATACATAAATGGTATTAAGTACATGATATTACATATTTTCATGAATTTAATATTTTGAATATATTCCATAATTTTTCACTACATATTTATGTATTTTCTAGACGAAGTTACATAAAAATCCTAGCTCTACTTATAACAGTTATTGGAGTTTAAAACATACTTTTCACTTTTCGAATACAAAGTCCTGTAGATGTGCATCACCTCTTTGAATGCACTGTTTTACAGGGCGCGCCAATAAAATGTACCTGTTTTTAAATGCACATAAGTTCGAGAATAAATTACTTAAATCAATTGTAAAAATACAGACATGGAGAATAAAGATGGGAGAGTCATTGTTAAGAACAACATGTCCAATATCTCCATCTGCAAGGCCCATACAACGATTCAAATGAAACCCAAAATTGTGTATCACTCTAGCACACATTTCCACCGGAATTGCATGAATAAATTCTCCCATTCTTCTCTTGAGCTGGCAGATTGTGTTCGGGTGTTGTGTATACACATTGTCTTTTGTGTAGCCCCACAAGAGGAAATATGCGAATTGTCTTAGGTGTTGGAGCTTCTCGAACATGGAAGTGATTGCGGAATCTCCTCTGTGTCCCTACTATACATTTTGTTTCCAAATAAAATTTGACTATTATAATTCTCTCTGGCGTAGTGAAAACCACTGTGGAATTTTCTCCCAGTCTTGCACAACAATGTGTAGAAAAGAACAGAAAGATATATTACCAACTTCATGAAATATTAAATGAGAAAAACAGGTAGGCTACATTTTATTGGCATGGGCTGTACATTGCGCTGGAAGTCCAATTTTATGTAATCTCACTGGCTCTACTCTGTCTACTGTCTCTTGGTATGATTTCTCGGGTCTTCCAGGTTTTGTGGTCTAGTCTAAAATGCTTTGTGCTTCAGGTAGCCTCATAGAAAAAACCATATGTATATGACCTGCACATCAATGAACGAATCACCACAGCAAAGTCGGCAACTAATAGCATAAAGAACCTGAGATAACTATCCCTGACCACATCTGTCACCCTGTTCTGCCTGAAAATTGCTCCAATCATAACTTATGGGTTAGAGATTCTTTGGTTACATCTAAAGATAAAAAATCTAGAAGAGACAGAAAAAGTCAAAGCCACATTCCTCAAAAGAACACTGTGTCTGTCAAAACATGCACCATCTTGCATCACCTATATGTTAGCAACAGAGCAATTTTTCTTTGAAGAACACCACCTTGACCTGCTACTCCTATCCACCAGAACCTATATGGAATTACTGCGGGAACTCAATAGGAAGAAACAAGAAATAAGACCATTCTACTCAACGGATGCGGTGATCTATAGTAAGTGGACACAAGTCAGATATGACCTAAGTCATGTGGTGATAAGATATGCCATATAGGGATTTCAATATCGGATATGCCAGGCAGAGGAGTTCCACAACCCAAACAATGACTACAAGTGCGGGGCATTCTGTAACTAAAATCATTTGCTATTGTGCAACAAAAGGTAAAATTCGTTAACAGATTTCTTTAAAACCTAATTCCGCATATTATTATTATTATTAAAAAATCAGGGCTGCAAGGTCTGGAGAACGAGATGGTCATGGCTTGGCAAGTCTCCAAATTGGGAAATTAGATGTCCCGGAAACAAGTTTTGTAGAACTGTCATGGTCATTGCTGAAGTATGCTATGTTACACAGTCTTGCTGGATCTTCAGATCACCACAGTCTTCTATTTCAGGGACAACGAAGGTTTCAACCATATTCTTATAGCACACAGAATTTATATGACATGTTTCTCAGTTTCATTCACAAAGAAAGACGGCTCGATTGTGCTACCCTTGGGTCATGAAGTGGAAGCTGCTGGAACTCATGGGTTTTCCTATCAGAAGCGTATCCAAGATTTTTTTTTTCGGGAGGGGCTGTGATAAGCCTAACAATATTATCATAGGGCTCAGAAGTGGATGACCTAAAAATGCCTGAAAATGACCTACCTATAAAATTACCTTAAATTTATGAAAATATGAGAAGAAGAATTGAAAAAATGACTTAATATTTCTAAATATATGTTTTAAAAAGTAGTGTAAAAAAATTAACAATGGACAAGATTTAAGTATTTTATAATACTACACCCTCTTATCAATTAATGCCCATTCTCTTCTCTATTATTATAATACTACACCCTGCATTGTCTGTGAGGTCTCAGAGAAAATGACACTTCATGAACTTTCGAGCCAGGCTGAATTTTCTACAATTGCTATTAAGCTGTCTACAATCTAAGAAATTAAAGTGCCCTCATGTGCAACATATTAGCATGACTTAACGTTACAGGGGGGGGGGGCTGCAGCCACCTCAGCCCCCCTCTGAATACGCCCCTGTTTCCTATACCCAATATCTCATGTTCTGTGTATTCACAGCTCTTTTAAGATGAAGTGGGCGGTGTCACTCATCAAAAGATTGTTAATTAATGTTGGATTGTGACCTACCAATTTCATTATTCCATGACAGAAATCCAATTGAGCCATTTTATCTTGATCCAAGAGATATTGTACAACTTGAATCTTGTATGGATGAAATCGCCATAAATGTCATCAGAATTAGAGTCTTCACTTTCATCAGTGTCAGATGAAGATGAGCTGGCATCTCGAGGGTTGAATAGTGGATCATCAGAAGCAGGAAGAAAGTCAGCATTGTTTTTGTCACTTCGGTTCAGGTAATATAATATTCTTTCTTAATTTAGAAAACTTTCTTACTTTCCTTGGTGTACATGTGCCAGATGTATTTAGAATTCTTTTTTTACTGCAAGAAAAAAGAAAGTGATGAGTAAATATAAACAAGAAAGGAGACAAAACATACATACTAGGTCCATAAAATCAAATAATAATGGATTATTTTAGAACTTATAATACACAAATTTACAGTACTAGTTTACTCACCTTAAAGCAGACAATATAATTCTCTACTTATAGCTTTGTATCAACAATGATAAGTCTTCAAAATTATAATTTCCGGCTCACAAAAGCTCTCTCGCTAAACAGTTTTCAACACAACCATCTGGATAAAAGATGACCCAAAATGATATTCACTAAAAATATACTAAAATATTGATTCAGGTCTCAATGAAGTTCTTACTTTATTGAAGTTATTGACATTGTGGTCAAGAAATTAATATATCTACTTCATTCAGGATACGTGATGGGCCGAACCATAGGGAACGTGTTAAGGTACTTGTTGCAGCAAAACAGGGTGTGTGAGAAAGAGCTAAAGCTATAAATAACAAGAAAGTTAATAATCTCTAATGCTAAACAAATCATGAAGTACATCTTTCGGTGATAAACTATTTTGCAATACCAGTGATATAAAATGCATGATACAAGAATAAATTACAAATTTATGGAACTCTAGGAACCTTCATGGCCTGTACGCAAAACACTTACTTACTTTATGTTTACCATAAGAAAATGTTACCTTGTTTAGGAACTAAATGGCCTGAAAAGTTCATTAGGTATGTTTTAAATCAACCTTTTTATTATCATTTCTCTCATACAACAACAAAGTAAAACAAATATCAACATACAAAATATACTAAAAATATATAGCCTATGTCAAAAGTACTTTCTGAAAGCACCGTAAAACACTTCTTCACTTTAATATCTTTTGGTTCTCTGAGTAAATGTTTGGCTTACCCTGAAATATTGAAAATTATACCTCCAGAGATGGGAGATGTGTTTTAAACCCGGTGTTTATGACTGTTACGTTACAACAATTTGAGTACTGGTACCAATTTCTGTAATTACTTTTTAAATCCCATAGTGGTAACCTTAAGTAGAAATATGTACAAAAAAGTTTTGTTTAATCCACTGACATGCTATCTTTTACATGTGGCGAACTATTTAATTCTAGGCCTAATATTTTCAAGCCAAAATGGGCTTTTATTACTATTTATAATGGACATCACCTTTATCTACTGATTGAAACATAAAAAAATTGTTATCTTTAACAAAAACTATTTTTGAAATATATGATCATAAAAACGGCCTTAGGTACCACAACAGAAGAATGTGTATTCTCTAAATACACTATGGGATTAGCAAACAATAAATAATCTTTTCTAAGGCAGGACACATTGTAAAACCATTCCTCAAAAGTCTCCTAGAGTGAGACGAGGCAGTCATGCTTCGGAAAATTCTGTACTTCTAGAAGGTTGCCTCTAGCATATTAATTTTAGTGTGATTCTTTTGTATTTAAGATTTTTATAATTTTATTATTTTAGTATTTTAGTATTTCATCTCCCATCTCCTTTTCTCATCAGCAATTCTTAAACCAATAAAGTAGGCCTACTATGTCAGTATTTCTCTGGCAACAGTTTTAAATAATTTATTTTTATTTTGACTATTTTTTTTATTTAAAAAGAATTCATTGCATTTACAAACTGATAGGCTTTTTATTGAACATGGTTTGAATTTCACACATTTTTAAATTTCTAAGTTTATTTTCAAAGCTTACATGTAAAAAAAAAAAAAAAAGCAGAAGTGCGGTTTTAATAACAATCTCCAGAAAGAATTCAAATTTATTAGAATGGGCAAGCAGTGAAATGTTGTAACTAAAATGGTATGTCAACAATGTAATGTCCATTTTTCTGTTGCCCCATTTTTACCATCCCGTTTTTTGACTCAAGGTAATACCAAAGGCTTATGAGGTTTTGTACTTTAGCCAACAATATGGCCTATGTCCAAATACACCTCAGATTGTGGGGTTTCAAAATTCAACTGAAGAAATTTAAAAGATTGTGGAGGGAGCCTACAATCTGAAGAAAAATAAAGAATATTTATAAAACGATAAAAGGCACAATTTACATTGATCACAAATGAACACCCTGAAGTTATGCACTAGTTGTGATGTATGTTTAAGAACTGCTGATGTAACTCAGGTTAATTTATTTAAGTAGCCACGTCAATGTCATGTTCTGTAACTATACATATTATAAGCTTGAAACAAATATAAATAATGTACCATTTCATTTAGAAGAAAGCGGAGGAATGAGACATCAAAGAAGTGTTTTGAGGATAAATTGAAACCTTAGAAATAAGTAGCAATGATTATTTTCAATGTAAGCAAAATTTCAATATGCGTAACAAACCGCAAAGATGTTTTCTGTGATTACCACTGATATCACTGGTCTGCATCATTTTTGAGGTCATGACTTCTATAGCAGTTTTCTACATTTAGTGAATGCTGAACAAGAAATTAGAGAATTAAATGAACTGAGTAATTTACAGCATAGACTCGACGAGGTTAATCTTAAAATATAAAATAATCAAGTACTACTCACAAGATTAATAATAATTATTAACAATGAATAGGATTACCACTAGGGTTGCTGTACCACCAACTAAAAAATCCAGGACATCTTCACTTGACATCTTGGAAGTCTTTTTTGTGCAATCTTTAATTACTTAATAAAACTGTGAGTCTATCCGAATCAGCAAATACCCACATTTACACATATTTTCATATCAGCTTATTAATTACCATTATAGGTAAGTTGCATAAAACTGTTTTTGTTCGACTGTAATTAAATGTCTTAGTTTTGAAGCTTTTAGAATACCTTGTAATTGATGATGCTAATGACTCTTTCTTGGTCACCATTTAACTGTTAGTTGTTCTTGTCTTTTACGACAGATGGCAGGTGACACAGGCATGCAGGGAGCAGGGCTTCAATTGGACATTTAACCTCAAAGAAACACATATTAAAATCACAAAATAAACTCAATATTTATAATAATACTAAAAATAACATGAACAGAGAAAGCAACAGCATTTGACAGCTGACAGAATAGCATACCGGTCTGAAGATGCCCGGCCCAGCTCCCAGCAAAAACGTCAGCCAATAAAACTGATAGACCCATGAGCCTGGAAATGTTGACTTTAAGAATAAATTTTATTTTAAATAAATGTTCCTGCTTTCATGGCTTGAAGATTGTTCTGTGGAATATCAATCAACACTGGATATGCCTACTTTCAAATCAATGGTTGGAATAACAACAACAACAACAGATCTTTAATGAATGTCAGTACTTTAAGGGAGTCATTAACATAGGCCTACTGTTATGTCACATGTAATAAGATATTAAGTATATATCGTACACTGAGAACAAAACGGCCACAACTAAGAAAAACTACATTTTACAGGAGACCATGTTAAAAGTTTTGTATTCTAAAGGAAAAGGGCAGGATTTTACAAGGACATAAATGCTCTCTGACGGAAATTAACAGAAGTACAGGTATAGCCACCTTATACCAAATAAATCTCTTATAGACCATTAGAAAACAGCAAAAAACAGAAAATTAATTATTTTTTAGATGTGGCCCTATTATTCTCAGTGTGCAATATTACGTTTTGTAAGTATACAACCATGAATGTTAAATAAATTTAAATAAATACACTTGATGCAGGCCAACTGAATATGCCTCATAAATCTTACAATTAGTATGGCAGTTGAATTAATATAATAAATTAGCAACCTTGTATCAGGATAAAAACTCTCTGCATTAATGATTTGTATTATAAGGTGGTACATTTTGGGTATAAATCTAAATATTATAGTGTGGTCGAACAAAGATCTAATTGAAATGCACACCAGTGTAATATATTTGTCTCAAACTCTGCATGCTTATACTTACTGCTACAAAATAAATCATACTGATAGTTATCACTTTTAGTAATAATAAGAGGAAACAGACCCTTCAAAGGAATGAGTGCAGTCCAACTATTATAACAGGTAATATGTACCCCAGAATCATGGCTTCTGGAACACATTACCACACTTTTACACATCCACTTACACTGATTTAAGCCATCACACTGTTTTTCATTTCAAATTTATCAGACTAATTAAGCATATCTGACAATGACTAATGTAAAAGTATCATAAATAAATATAATTTGTATCGTGGACGAGTTCTGAGGTCATGACCATGAGCAATACTTATCCCAGTCCCAATACAAACTTAGGTATTTTGTACGTAAATGAAGGAATTGCCATTATTACAGACATCCTGAAACAGAAAATGGTAATTAGATTAGTAGGCAGAATTTTTTAAATGAAATTATTGATCATTATAAATTTAAAGAACTCAAATACAGAACCACTAATGACCATGTGCACCATTCTTGTTCAAAATTTTACTGCTAAATTTAGGGTTAAAGATGTCTGGATTTCGCCAGACATATCCTGCTTTTTTTGGTCTTTTCCTACATTTGACTAGACACTGTAAAAATCAGGCTATTGTCCTGATTTTACAACTCTGTGCTACAGATCTTCATATTAAACTAATACTTGTTACATTTAAGCATTCTTGATTAGTTTAATAAAAGTTAATCCCTGTGAATATAGAATAATATATATTTATTTTACCTACTCTAATAAAGGTGACTAGGCCTTCTTTTCCATTCGACTGGGATAATTATTTACAATAATACAATTACAAATACAATAGAATACAAGCAATGCTATTACAAAATAAGACTTAAAGTAAGAAGTAAAACGTACAAGAACTATTATACTATTATAAACTATTATATTATCTGATCTTAAAATACTTACTACCTACAGCTTACAAAAAATATTCTCTTTGGTTATATTCTAAACCTGTCTATACTATTATTTTGTCAAAGAATGCCATTGCTTTAATGTAGTGATTTCCAAAATAACTTACAAGGGTGGATCAAAAAGCAACGCACAATAATTTTCTTTTATAAAAAGTTTAATAGGTACAATTACAAACAAATACACACTAGAAGGGAGAACTTTTGTCTATTTTTCTATATAGTCGCCAAGTTTCTCAACACATTTCTCCCATCGTGATACCAGTTTCAAAATGCCCTGTTCATAGAAGTCCGTTCATTTTGAGTATAGCCATCTTTGGACTGCTGTTTTCACTTCTGCATCTGATGAACCTTATCTCAGCAGTTTAACATTTCATACGGTGTGGTGTACGATATTGTGCATGACACACTGAAGTTTTGTAAAATAGTGCTCGCTGGGTGCTTAAGAATCTGATAGACGAGCATAAGGGCCAGCAAATGATGACAAGCTTCGATCACCTATCGCGTTATGCTTTCATTTGTTTGGTCCCATGAAGAAATTCCTGGCTGGTAAATGCTTTGCGTCAGATGCAGCAGTCCGCAGATGGCTAGACCCCAACTGAACGGACTTCTATGAACAGGGTATTTTGAAAATGGTATCATGAAGGAAGAAATGTGTTGAGAAACTTGGAGACTATATAGAAAAATAGACAAAAGATGTCCCTTCATGTGTGCATTTGTTTGTAATAGGTAAACTTTTTGTAAAAAAATTATTGTGAGTTACTTTTCGAGCCATCCTTGTACTTACTGGTGACCTGGTTCAGTCCATATTATATTAAAAAACGTACTTCCATATCTATTAATGCTTGGTTCACTAAGTTAACTAATAATATTTATAAACTTCAAAGATACTTACCAGCTAATATGAATTGCTTATCCCACTAATCCCCACCACCAGTTACTACAACATACAGTTAGTAAGGTCAGAAATTATACTGGTTCCTCCACCTGAAGAATAATTCACAGACATTTTATCTAAAATTAAGCTCACATATAATCTTCATGGTCTGAAAATAAGTTGCATTAATAACATTACAGGAGAGGAAAAAACTGGACTATTATTTTGCATTATGCATTAAAATGAAACTCTCAGAAAAAAATGTAAATATTTCAACAATTTTTAAATCTAGTATTAGAATATTAAAATGGACATTTTAACACATTTCAATGATGATTTTAGTCTGAAGTATTTAAAATCATGCTGAATGGTACTGTTGAGCTTGATGAATAAAATAATAATACGGTAATACCTTTCTTCTCAACATCTTTTATTTTATTTTCTAGGCCTTTCAGTTACATTCAATGGAATCTTTCTTATAGATTTACATTCAATAAGAATAAAAATGCTTTATCATTGGCGTCATGTTTAATTAAAGCTAATGAAACTTAAAATGTTTCTAACCATAGGTAAAATTAAGTTCTTGATGCTTCTGCTTCTATATGTCGTGCCAACATGAAAAGGTTAATTTTGTTACTGTTTACGAAAATTTTAAGTTTTAATAGTTTAAATTAAAATGACACCAGTGATAAAGCATTTTTATTCTTACTGTATATCTACATGCAAGATTCCCTGAAGATGGTTGAATGTAACCAAAAGGTCTACGAAAATAAAATAAAAATAAATTGAGAAGAAAGGTATGGTAGTATTATTATTTATTATTATTTGATTTATGGTTTTATTACCTGGTGTGCAATGGGTAGTTACTGGTACTCTATGAAGTAAAAGTTCCAATTTTTAAAATATTATACAGTATGGTATTTGGTATTTGAATATAATTTAAATTTTTATGCTTTTATAAGGATGGTATATATGTTAAAAATTATAGGCAGTTTTATTTTTCATGAGCTAGATCAGCGTTTCCCAAACTGTGCTCCCTGGAACCCTTGGGGCTCCATGACTGATTCTGAGGATCTCCGTCTGTGGTAATTATGAAGATGACAAATATTAAAGTGCTGCTTCCATCTAGCAGGAAAAACGAAACTACTTCCATCCAACAAAAAGGTACAATCTTAGACAGTAGTATGAGTTCTTCTTGCTAGATGGAAGCAGTAACAAAAGACAGATTTATTCATCACTGGAATAATCTCAATCTTTTATGCCTGGCAAGTACAACTTACTGAACGATTCTCAAAATCTCTTTTATGTTTTATACACTGGGTAGACAGCATGTGTTATTCAGTTTCTCTTGAACTAGTTCAGTAAATCTGAAATGTAATTTTGTACCATTTGAACTAGCTACTACATACCCACTACTGTTGTGGAAATTCAGTTTTCTAACAGTGCAAAATTCTAGAATGCACAACACAATTAATGGTACATAATTTATTGCTTACAAATGAAAATTTGTCTAAGTCCACTTTTTAAAGTTTTTGTTTACTAAACAGAATGTTGTCAATAACCGTACTGAATTTCCACAATATGCTCATCTTGTGTAGAAAGTAGTTGAAGATTGTCCTTTTCTTAATTATGCATTTACAGTCGAGGCAAGAACTTATGCTATCACATGTGTAAATTGTGTCAGAACCAGAATAAAAAGCGTTATATTGTGATATGGAATATCAAACTTTTGTAAATAATAGATAAGATATAGCATTATCAAAAAGAGTTTTCTTATATACTTTGAAGAAGAGATGAGTACTGGTATAAGGTTTTATTTTCATGTTATATGAAAAGATAGAAATAATTACAATATTCTTACACAAATAGAAAGTTTCAAGACTGTACATATTACAGCATTTAAAATTCCAAGGTTTTTCAATAAAATCCTGGGGGGAAAAAACAAAACCAAAAAACAAGACCCATTGTTATAATGATCATAGTAATGTTGTCGTATTGGTAATAGAATAATAACTTAACTGAATAAAACTAAGTTGTAAAGAGAATTGAAAATACAAAACTACCGATAAATAATTAATTCCACGGAGAATATAATATATTTATTTTTAATTTTACCAGCCCATTACCTTATAATTTTAACACCCCAGATTAAAATCCTGGCTGCGCCATTGCAATTCTTTGATGACCACCATGGATCACTCAGCAAACTTCGTGCTGAATGTAAAGCAGTGCTACAAACTAATGCATTTGTAATCACTATCAAAATCTGTTACATATGGCAAAAACTCAACAATTTCAAACATTCTAAGTGAAACTGTCTTGCATTCTTTTCCCTAACTGAATTGTAGTGAAAATGATACATTATTTGAAAGAAGAAATATTCTAATCAGCGGGACTGGGGGGAGGGACTTTAGACCCTTTAGCCTCTGGCTGCACCACTGTATCTTTGCAGATGTAGACATTTGAATTAATAGCAGATTTTGCAACTATTGGAAACTGTCACATATTTCTCAGACCTCCAACATTACTTTGATTTATCTAATACGTGCTTAAGATGTATCTGGGCAATGATATTGTAATCAACTAGTAGTGAGCTACAAGAACATCTTATTGGTTCCTTTTCCTCAATGGTCAGGAATTACAGAAAGAATAATTAACTGATGGATGGTGCAATCAACTCAGATCCGGCAATCAGATATTAATAAATATTCCTTCAGATATCAGTTCATTAGGTCAGTTCTTCTGTCTACAAAAGACCAGCAAGCCAGTTTACACTTTCGTCCAGGAAAAATAAATTTCATAGTGCCTTTTGTTTTATGTGCAAGTCTAATCAAGGTCCATGATACTGTTTTGGAGGACTACCATGGTGTTGCTCACCTCTACTAGTTTGCTTGTCATTTAATGGCAGACATTCCAAGGATGGACTTTGGATAGTTAGTCCTTTCTTTAATGAAAGACATACTGGTGCCTAAATTTGTCATCTTATATTTTTCACGAACTCCTTTTCTATGACTGTCCATAAAATAATGTTCTCATTGCATTTCATTTTTAAATGCCTTTTTACCTTGAAAAACCTTGTAATTTAAACAATGAAGCAAGCATTCACACAATTCAGTTTTACATGTAAGAGGACACAGATTATATGATTCGTAGTATGTACACAAGTTAGTACCACCACCAAACTAGTTTCAAATTATATAACAACAGTTAATTGTTAGTGAAATTAAATTATACTAAAACTAAATAGTATACAATACTATCTACTCTTTTTACTACAATATTAGTAACATGCTAATCAACAACAGTCTACTGTCATCAATGATACACAAAGAATATTCATTCACATTGCTATTTACAATAAAATATCATCTTTTAAGTATTTAATTTTTATAAAGACAAAGTAAGTAATTTGAAAAAAAAGCATAAATTTGTTTGTTAATGATACAATTAATTGAAAGAACACGATGTCTGTCTGACAAATAACTTTTCAATTAAAAAGGATATTATTTATATGAAGGGATTAATTTTAAATCAATACTTAGAACAAATAGTCAATTCTATACAAAAACTTATGTAATTCAATTTTATGTAAATATATGTTTACCTATTGTTGGGGGGAGAATTTGATTTTTAGTATTTATATATAGACCTTATATGATAAAAACTTAAATGTTGGTGGGGGGGGGGGGCCGAAAGTATGTTGCCCCCTAAAGTCTACATGCTAAAATTCTTTTCCTATTTCCAGCTGTAACTTTAAATAAAGTTTTACTTCGTTCTAAAGAATATCTTGGAAAATCATATATGAAAATTAAATCTCAAAATGGAATACCGTTAAGCTTTTTTTAAACCAGTAAAGCCAAATAATATGTGTCATTAGCTCATGGGGTTTAAAGACACTATGTTTAAAAAAAAACAGTATAATTAGTTATTTGCCTGTAACATTTTTTTTATAATTCTGTGAGTTCTTGATGAAATTAAATTTTTTTAAGAGCAGCCAATTTTTTTATATTTACAGACTTTTCTTTGAAGTTGGCAAAGCTATATTGAGTTGAAAAATATTAGGCACCGACTTGAAGATATTCTTGGGGAAGCAAGAATTATTGTAATATAGGTTTCAGATAGACCTAAAAACATAATAACAAGTGACATGCTAATAAATAAAATGTGAGTAAATAAATAAATCGTTAGATGTTTACCTTAATTTATGCTGGTAAACATGGCGAAGCCCTTACTTCTGAATAATGGGGGGGGGCAAGGCCCCTACTTCTAAATATTGGAGGGTGAGGCCCCTACTTCTAAATATTGGGGGGCAGAAAGTACCTTGCCCCCAGAATTGGCACCTACGGATATGTCATACAATAATGCTACAAAAATGTTATTAAATAAAATATATTATACAGAGACATGAAAAGTTTTTTTTTTTCTGATAATTTTACACAGAATTTGGTATCCATTAATTAATACTGTTTGAAATATATTTGTTATCCAATGGCTTTTGTAAACGTGTAGGC
This sequence comes from Ectobius pallidus, assembly GCA_964059195.1. Taxonomy (NCBI): domain Eukaryota; kingdom Metazoa; phylum Arthropoda; class Insecta; order Blattodea; family Ectobiidae; genus Ectobius; species Ectobius pallidus. Next base: position 42,075,887 of record CAXKWD010000003.1, read on the forward strand.
CTATATTAGATTTTAATTTTTATAATATGTGAGAGATATTGTTATTGTACCTTGATTAACATATATTTAATTTCTAATACTGACAATGCCAATGTTCTCTGTCAAGCTTTCCAGTTTCACTCAATTATATAGATAGTCTATGTTAAATTCTATTCTTGAAATTACCTATGTCCCCTCTTGGATGAGAAAATACCTGGTCAGCCTAATTTAAGAGCTACTGGGCAATCCTGAGCAATACTCCTGAAAACCCCATACAAAGTATGGTATGTTATACAGAAGGAAAGAATTTTGTAATATATGATGATTTCTCGGTCTTCCAACTGGTGAATAGGAGGATTGATTCTGAGCTTTCTGCAGCTTGCTCCACAGTAATCTTCTGGGAAAGCTTGCAATGAATCCTCCTCACCCATTTTGAAGCTCAAGGAACCATCATATATTCCCAATCCCGGGGAGAAACTTAAATCTCACATACAATATTGTAATAATCATGGTTTCAGATAATCTGTGAGCAAAATACTCCTTTCACAACCACTCAAGGTTTAATAATTTGTAAGAATATTAGAAATGCAAAAGAGCATGCACTACACACAGAACACTAACTAGAGAGTTATACCGCATTGCATATATATCACAGCACCGTCACCGTCTGTAATGGCCATGAAACATACTTCCAGCAGAGACAGCAGGTGACCAAGACATGAGGATTAATGTCACCCGGTTTTCAGCCCGAAAAGAATGAAACTATAGCTGTAAATACAGATTTCCTGAAAAAAGAAATAATAAAATGTTATATAAATACAATAGAAATTACAGTGTTATCTTAGCAATGTTATAATGACAAGCATCTTCTTTACAAAACTGTACAACCTTGTTGATACATCTGTAATTAAATATGTCCTGCCAACTTTATTTTTATTTAATTATAGAAATATAAGTACACATGATAGTCTGTGCCATAAATAACAGTATAAACTTCAAATTATAGTGTCACTTTCTTTTTACTACAGCACAAACTGTTTTCAAAACAAACTGACAGCAAATAAGAACCAAATAATAAAAGAAAAAAAAATATATACATTAACTACAGTAAATTTCAATAAAGCCTCATTAAGATACCGGTATTCTTTATTTGATGAAACATAGAGTTCTTAGCAGAAAAGCTCATTAAGCATTTAAGATCTAAAAACATTCTTATAAGTTCTAGGGTCCAAAAATATTCAAATAAAGAAACCTGTGGAGAACAAGCATCTTTCTAATATAATGCACTATTGTCACTATGTTGAAGACTATAGGAAAGTGTATTGATTACATTTTTATAACGAAAGCGTGTAATATAATAAACAAAGACTGGGAGTTGTAGCTGCAATTCAACCATATCCAGTAATTAACAAATTAATTATAAAAAATACAGTAAATTCTTTTGACCTTTTGGAAGTGTTACAAATTTTTATTAGATTGATAAGAATTGAATTCAGACAGATAACCTGTATCTGCTACTGTTTCCCCTTCACAAAACAGTACAATGTTTATTCCAAAAGAGAGAGAAAAAATAGATTACATTTGTGTCACTTCCACCATATGTTACACTTTCTTACATGATTCAAGATTATATTTTTTAGTAAGATATGAAAGTACTTACATAGAATCTTCATGCAAGACAGCAACAGATGCAGTCACCAGATCTTTAGAAATCATTGTACAGAGTCATCCTAGCAAGTAGCAATGCTCTCTAGAAGCTCATTCCTTGAAAGCGCTAACAAGTTACTACTAAAGCAAAGTGCCATCACATGTTAAAACAGTTCCATAACCTAAAGGAATATCTCAAATATACCACATTATTATATAAAAGGATATAAAGCTGGGATTTATATACGCTATAAGTAAAATAGGATTTGGTTAAAAACTAACCTAAAACTAACCTAATTTGACAATTTTACTTAATTTGACTGCTTAAGAAAGCAATCATTTACACACATGTAATTTCCCCACTCTGTATTGCACTTCACACTTCTGAATTGCGTTTAAATAAAATAATTCGACGAAAAGTAGGGTGACCAGAATTTTAGACACAAAAAGCAGAACCCAATCCTTCAAGTGATTATGACACACTAGACCACCATTTTTTTACCTCACTAATGTAATTGTCAAAAGGACTTAAAAGAAAGACTTATGGCAACTAATTTAATGCTAATATACTCTCATTATTGGATGCAACTAAAAAACTAAACTCGGGGGTGCTACATCCCTGAAGGGACTAGGTCTACCATCCGACCGATGCGTCATCTGCTTAGGCAGAAGGCAGGATTAGGGGGCATGTGGATAGCATGCCAACACCCACAGCCATTTCCAGAGCCGCTACTTCGCTATCAAGTAGCTCCTAAATTTGGATCATGAGGCTGAGTGCACCCTGTTCCAGACTTCACTACCTCAGAAAAATCCAAGGAGGTACCGGGGATTGAACCCGAGCCGACGGATCTGTATTCAGCAACGCTAAAAGACCAAGCCAGTGGTCGGACACAACTAACAAATGAAATAATCTACATACAATTAAAAAGACGTTGCATACACAACTATTTTACTATTCTCATTACTAGTCTATTCCTACCTAGTATTATTCATGTTCACTTTTTTCTTACATTAAGACATTGAAACACACAGTGTGATATGATTATTGATCTATATATGATATTGATAACAGTTAATGAGATATAGTTGCCACTACAAACTAGTTTTAATTCCCTTTCTACCGTACAAATTATAGTACACACAAAACCATCTTTACAGGAAAAATAAAATAGTTCACATAAACTACCATTCCACAGAACTTTTTGCAGGATATTTTTTAAAAAGAATATTTATGAGAGTTTCAAACATATTTGATAAGATTTTAAAAAAAGGGAGTATCCTGCAAAAAGCCGGACTTCTGGTCACCCTAACAGAGAGCAAGTAACAAAGAGATCTGTTTATAACTAACAATGTTATACAGTAATTCGCCAAGTGGGCTTTTTTGTTTACTTCTTTTGTCTTGGCTCTGGGCATGTACAGAGTGTTTCAGAATTCAATTGGGCTCTGGAGAACACACGCTGGTAGGTGGGCAAACCAATTCAGGGGGTCAAAGGTGCTTCCTTAAAAGTATTCCTTGAAAGTATGTATCGAATGCCAACCCCATTGCCTTATTGTATTTGGAGCCTGCACTAAACAGAGGGTAGAAGGTGTGGCCCTTTTTCAAGTTATGTACCACTTGGGCGGGCCACATTACATTACATTCACATTACATGGTGATGTATAGCTGAAGGAAGTGTAAGGTGTAGAGAAATGTTTGAATTTGTGAATTTGTGTTTGGTGTTTGTGTAGTGTAGTGTGGAAATGGGTTTGATGGTGAGATGAGGAAGGGTAGAAGGAAATCCGGTGATAGCATTAGCCTATTCTTGTTGAAAGACACCAAGGGGACCACCAGTCTTAACATCTCCATCTGATGGATGAATCACTATCAACAGTGACATATGACTCCATGTTAATTCAGTGTTTACAGACTAGGGATTAGAGGCTGTATACCCTCACCTCTCCTAAATCCAGTCCTCAGAGTCAATGTTAAAAATCCACCCCTACCAGGAATCAAATCCAGGCTACTAGAGTGGAAGGCAGGCATGCTAGCAACCACAACGTGGCAGCAGACTAGTTCTTAAAACATTAAAACAGGGTTTTACTGTATCATATACAAGTTTACATGGACAAAGTCAAATCTACTGTAAGACAAATGATAATCTAATATAATCAAGTCTAATTAAACTCGAGACTTTTTCACCAATTTTTTACCTCACCGTGGGAAATCAAGTAAATAAATCAATTGGAATATTTATACAAACTAATTAATATGAAACAAATTATTAAAATACAGAGCTCTACAATCCTGTCACAATATTAGAGTAAAATGATATAATAACTAAGGAATTGCAGACATTGTGCATTATCTAACCTAAGATTTAACCTACTGACAAACATCCAGCCCTGAACCCAGGATACACCCTGGCCCTTTTCAGCCACGAATTGCCAGGATGGAAAGTACGTACAATACCGATACACCCACTGCGGCAGACAAAATTAAATACATTAGTGATATTGGGAATATTTCATGTATAGGGTCCTCAGAAATAATTATTTACATTTTCCATCCGCCTGACACTGTGGCACTGTTGGTCGACGGCTGGATTCAGGAGAGGTGGTGGTGTACACCTAAGCCTCTAATCATGAATCTGTGCTCCAATATACCTGGATTCATTCCCAAACCTCTTCGCAGTGCATATAACATGGAGGCATATGTCAGAGTGATTCAGCTGTCGGATGAGAATGTTAAGCCTGGCAGCACCTTTAGGTCTTTCAATAAGAGTAGGCTAATGCTGGTAGTGGGTCACACCTTCTGCCGTCTATCTGCTGCAGTGCAGATCTCAAAAGAGTCAGAGCACCAGAGTTGGCATTTGATACACCCATATATTCAATCTGGCGCTTTTGCTGGAAAATATTTTGAGGAAAACGAATCACTGCAAATCAGTTGCTATTTAAGTAATAAACTAACATAATGTTTTAATCACTTCTCAAGCATTTTACCTCATTTCAAGTTAAGTCTAATTAAAGCTTAACCTACCAGGGAGACAAACAAAATACAAAGGAAAAATGACTACAGGTAATGGTACGGTTATTCTTACTGTATCTAAAGAATAATATGTACTGTAACTGTATTATAAAAATAATTATTTGTATTCTGATGTTTTTCTTCAAAGGGATTACAGTTTATAAAATTATACATATTTCAGCAGGAAAGGCTTAGTGTTAGTTACCTAATAAAGAAACACTATTTATATTGGAGTAAATCCTATTAAGACACTCCATAACTAGTGCTTCAAATACAAATATTTCTCCTACTATGTTTAAATTTATTTTTAAATATCACAACACATACTGTCCATTTAAAAAAAATAAAACTTACATACGGTACAAAGGTAAGTCTGTTCCTACAGTTTATGAAACCATTTCTTATGAATTATGCAGTAGTATATTCCGTAAGTATTGTAATAATATACAACTGCTTCAATATGTATAGATGGTGAAATACTGGGAAATTTTAAATCATTATGAACTCAACGACAGTTACTAATAACTAGACACTAAAAGCCTTCAAAATAGGTAGGCAAAAGTACTAAAATTTTGAAAATAACTACGTCTTGAAATTTAATCTCAAGTCTTTCAAAATAAATTCTTGAAAATAAAGTATGTCTTGAAATTTAATCTTAAGTCTTTCAAAATAAAATCTTGAAAATAAAGTATGTCTTGAAATTTAATCTTAAATCTTTCAAAATAAAATTTTTAAAATAAGTATGTCTTGAAATTTAATCTTGAGTCTTTCAAAATAAATATTGACATTTTTAACGGTAATGTAGGCCTATGAAAGATGCAATACTTACAGAGGATGGGTATACAGTGTTTTACAAACAGCTTGCTAATGAATCTTTAAATGGTGCTTTAAATAAATGTCACAATATATCTGAAAAACATGTAGTAAATTAAAAAATCAACATTGTGACAGTTTTTGTGGATGGATGCAGCGAACTGGGAGAATGGAAGCAAAGATAGTTTTCAGGTACCTTTAAGTTATATGCAGCCCAATTTTCACAAGAGTCTGAATGAAAGATGACAATCCAAAGCTTAAGGAGGGGAGAGGTGTTAATGGGACCAAGCAGCTGACTGCATAAAACGTAAGTCTGCGAAAATAGACCCTACCATAAAGTCTCCAGAAATATAAAAGAAATAAGAATTGAAATTGTTATGATTTGTACATCACATTAAGTATTATATTAACTGAATTTAAAGATATCTGTAAAAATAACATGCCTAAATTCCGGTCTTTCCTAATAACATGCATGGAACAGATTACAGATAATTTTTGTATTTACAATATGGTACAATAAATAAGAAAGTTAAACTAGCCCTTACAATAAATGTTTCCTGAAGGAGACACATTAAATATATTACAATAGGAAAACACCTGTACCGGTACTCATAAGATATTGGACAAAAGAAAGAAAGAAAGAAGAAAAAAAACCCCTTTTTTGTAAAGTAGTGGTTAAATAGGTTCCAATGAATTATTACTAAGCTGACTGACAATTTCTAAATTCAATTTAAAAAAAAAATCGGAAAATATCAGTTTTCTCACTTTGACAGTTGGCGACCATTCCACATGGATTTCTGAGAACCATTTCTGAGAATGGAGAAGGATATGCTTTTCTTAGGTTTTTGTAGGTTAATGACTACCAAAAAATCCTTTAAGGAGAAGAAAGCATATTGGCACTGGGTTAGACCGCTGCAGTAAAAAACAGGAGCTATACAATGTGACGTCTACTTTCAAAATTTTGTAACAGTATGTGTTTTTATGTAGGTGTCTTCTTCCTTTTTTATTTTTGCATGTTACTAGAAGGGCACCATGTCCAGGGTCTTAATATATTACCTGACATTGAAAAGGATAAAGGGGTTGACAATCAAGAATTAGTTTCAGCCAACAAAATATCTATAAGGAAGCATTGAATGTAGTGGAATGTCATTTTTAACTGCATTTCCGTACTGCTGTTGGACTATCTTGTGATTATGTAAGTCCAGAAGGAAGAGAATAAATGAAATGACTGATTGCTTTTGAATGCCTTATTGCAATGAAGCAAGTTGGTTTGATAGGTAATACTCTAACTATTGTGATTTAAAAATTAAAATGCAGAATTTGTAGTTATAAACTGTTATATAATTTTGGAATATCCGATATGTTGCCTACGTTTAAATCCCCCGTAACCCCGAACATCTGAGAATCGAATATATATATAAGATATCTGTTCACCAGCATGGATTTCAGAAATTCCTAGTGCCTTACTTCAAACTGAATTACCTACATATTTTAAAAAGATTTGCTAATCTTAATTGTAATAAAGTAATACAATGTCTACCGTGAAAATCACATGAAAACGTTTTTACCTGACCAGAGCTAAATTGTTTCTAGGTTACTGAAAGCAGAAAAGAAATACTATATTTTCTTCGAAGGGAGAGAAATATTACCTAACAATGAAAACAATGTAAGACCTGATGACAAAGGTATCATAACAATATCACTGACCCTTTATCCTCAATGTCATTAATTTTCAAATTTATCAGCATTTTGCATTTTCCCCTCGGTACATTTGTAGCCCTTAGGATAAATCCCTCGTGCTCCAGTTGCATATCCAGGGAAAATGATTAGTTTCTCTCCCTTAATGTAAAACATACTATTATTTTTACTTATAATGTTGCCAGTAATTTGGTAGTTATTGGTATCACAGCTAAGTCACAGTTTAAGAAAATCTATCTACAATATATTATATCAAAATGTACTTCTATGATAGTAGGTTATGTTGAAAATATCAATCCTCAAGAAGTTAAATAAATATTGTACTAAATTACCAATCTAAAGGCAGTTAAAAATATCTACCTAAGTTTCTAGGCACAATATAATAGACAATATTTGTTTTTGTCTCCTCTATTCTCCCTAAAAGTTTGACACCAAGTTTTTAGATGAAGTGAAGAAATACATACCTATGAGGAAGAGATTCAGTCAACTGAAGCACTTCACTAAACTTTCATGTGATGATGATTGCACAAACTCTTATTAATAATGCAAATTCCATTAAGATGGGGCAGAAAATCATGATGGTGTGTAGCAGATAAAATATTATTTAATTTTAGTTTTTTTTAAATGTAAAGGCTTAATTAAAATGTATATCCAAAACAATTATATTTTGAGATATTTCACAATTTATCCTTCTGTGTAGTTCTCGTTGTAAAGCTCTAAATCAATCCAGTTTACTGCAACACTACATAGAATAACAGTTCCGTGCTAGAAAGAATCAAGAATCTTTCAACAAACTATCTGTTTGGTGGGATTCTGTCAATGGAATGCGACCAATTATAATAATTACGTACACCTAGAATGTAAAATTTTGAAAGTTATGATTATATGATTAAGAACATTGAGAACTGTAGACTCAAAAATTAATGTTTTTTTCTATTTTCTTATTAATGGATTAATTGGTAGGCCTAGAGTGTCATGCTATTATTTATGTAAGTTTTGCAAATCCACAAGGAAATAATTATATGCCACTAGTACTTAGATTCAAATACAAAGTTCATGGGAATAGTTCCTGGTAAAAGAATCACAACTATTGTTAGCCTTCCTGCAGATGAAAGCAAGATAGAGGGAGATAAATAAAGGAAGTAGAAACAGAGGGTAAAGTAAGAAGAGAGAAGGAAAATAGGAAAAGAAAGGAAAGAAAAACAAGGAATGAAAGAGAAAAAAAGACAGGAATAGGAATGAAGAAATAAAGGAGGAAGTAAAAGCAATCCCTTTCTGTAATAATTTTATTTTAGTATTGGAATGTGAATTTTTTACCATTCCATGGGTATCATGGTTGACTATGTTAGTAATACAAAATTGAATATAAAATCTTTATTATAAAATAATTTCACCTAACTGATATTAAGATTGTTTCCTTACTGAACAGTGTTTATTTAAATTTCCTCATACATCTACAGTGGCAGAGAAATTCTGGGATTGCTTGAATTCTGACTTGTCATTTGAATAATTATTATAGCAGCAATTGGTATTGCACATGTAATATATGTCTTGAACGTTTGCTTTTGAAAGCTGATCACCCAGGTTCGATGGCTTATTTGACTAGAGCTTATTATATGACTAGATCTAGGGACTGAATTATTTCATTAAAACCATGGCAGATGATACGATGATTCAGAAATGGAAGTTATGAATGCACAAAGAATAAAATGTTATATCTCAAAATATAATTACTTGGAAGAAGTCACTTATAGCAAATACAATAGAGAATAATACAGGACACTTTTTGCTTTCATGATGGAAAAATGGGGGACAGATTGTTGCAACATTGCTGGTGGCAGAACCTGGAAACTTTGGGTCAAAAATAAACTGTAATGTTTTAATGTTTCACCAAACACAGATTACCAAAACACTGTTTAAGTAACAACAACAATAATTTTAATAATAATAATAATAATAATAATAATAATAATAATAATAATAATAATAATAATAATAATAATAAAATACAAAATAAAATAAATATATAGGCATCATATAATAATAATAATAATAATAATAATAATAATAATAAACAAAACAGAACTTGCAAAATAGTTCATAAAATATTAATAAAAACACAACTAACTTAGCAGTTGATAACCACACCTCTCTCTTATCATTGTATTTTTTAAATTTGTATTTTTAATTTTTTTAAATCTATTTTTTTTACCAGCAAAATTTCTTTATGGACCATAGATAAATAGAAATAAAAAACATATCCCTTATACATAACATACCAAAGTTGGCCATTTTGGGTCCTCTAACAGAAATCTTTGTATCTAGGCACTGAATTTTCATCTGTATTCAATAGTTCACCAGGTTCCCCTGCTAGATGGTGCTCACAAAATGTTCCATTGATATATTGCAAAGTGTCCTGTACTATTCTCGATTGTATTTGCTTATAGCTTCCAAAACAAATGTTTATTCAAAACAGAATGTTGCTGTTATGAGAAGTGAAAGAGAGAGCCAACACCTCTTTCTCTTACATCACCACCACCTCTGCCATTAGTGACCATCACCCAGTGGAATGCATTCCAATCTGTGCTAGTCAACTGTGAGTGCATCTCTAACTGTGGCTCCTATCCAGCAAAATCCTGTGAAATAGTTAACATACGATAAGGCCAATCCATTATAAATCCACGCTCGCCATCCTGTTCGTGTGTTGGCATCAATGCGACTCTCCAGTTCTTGGCACAGTCCTTTTCGGTCATGCGAACGTCCTGACCTCAAGTCGCACAGCATGCGTTTCTTACACTCTGGATCACATGGTTGTCTGACTGGAGAATTCTTCCAGTAGTGTCTGTGAACATTCATAATTGTATCATATGTGACCCTGCCAGCGAAACCCAACCATAAGTCAGAAAAATAAATTTTCTGATTTCAATAGATTCAACTTCAGTATAAAATTCTGAGCATTCTAAAAAAATTATACCTATACCTTAAAAATTGATATTTCTATGACCATTTGAAACTTAATTATTCAAAATGTATAATTAATGGCTACTAATTAAAGGCCTGGATTTCTGGTATTAACAATAACCTCGTCTTCTGTCCAGAGATCTAAAAACAAAGATTTATAAGACTATTATCCTGCTGGTTGTATTATATGGATATGAGACATGGCCACTTATTGGTCAGGAAGAAAATCTGAGAGTGTTCGAAAACATTGCTTAGGAAAATATTTGGGCCCAAGAGAGATGAAAATGGGGACTGGAAAGAACTATATAACGACGAGCTTCATAACCTGTACTAGTCACTGGATTAATTAAATCACTTAGGATGAAATGGGCTGGACATGTTGGATGCATGGGGGAGGAAAGACATATCTCAAAAGTATTGACTGGGAGACCCGAAGGGAAAAGACTACCTGGAAGACCTAGATGTAGGTGGGAGGACAATATTAGGATAGATTTAAGGGAAGTAGGATTTGCAAGGGATGATTGGAGTTAGAAGAATAGGGTTCAATGGCAGGCTCAGGTAAGTGCAGCAATGAACCTTCGGGTTCCATAAAATAGATAATATTCCTTTAGCTTGCTGAGGAATTGTCTACTGCCATTGAGTAAGTAAGTAAGAAAGAAATAAGTAAGTAAGCAACAACAATTGCAAAATTTTCAACTGACACATTCAATGTTACCAAAAATACATATTTATACCAGATACTTTATTCTTGCAAACTGAAGCCATGAAATATTGTGAAATGTTTTATTTTTACAAAACCTACTCAAAAACCTTTTTAACCAGCTGGAATCCCGAGAAGCTTTGGTATAGAATTGTGACAGTTAACAGTTTATTTTTCCCTGAAGTTTGTAGGCTATGACAATTGAAAAATATATGTAATACTTACTTATAATACAGATCAAACAGTTTTGCATCGCCTGCAAGTTTGTTGAGGAAACTATCCCAGTCATCAGGTAAAAGAGAAGACATCTGATATGCTGATCTTGCACTGTACAGCTTGTACCAGATGGGATAATTGTAAAGATTTGCTTCCTTTAAATTCATTACCCATGTTTCATGATCAACCACAGCCTATAAATTGCAAACAAATTTACAGAAAACAAAAGCTACAGGTGATTAAACGGCCAAAGTGACACCACTGAACATTGTCAACAAGCAAACATGCTAGTTAAAACAAGCAATAAATAACATCTGTAAGAAAAATTTTGTCAATCTCCAGGTTCCCAGAAGTCCTGTAAAATATAAAAGAATAATACATAATTTGTTTGTTAATCTCACACATCTTAAAAGAGGAATCTCACTATATTTTTAAAAATCCATTAATGAAAAACTGCTAACTGAAAATCAAATTTAGAGGCTAAAAACTACCACCACCTCACAATTCTAACCTACAATATAGTGAAACAATGTATACACCAAAAAGAAGTGATCTTAATGGATGGATTTTTATATGAAGGTTTAAAGATAGCTCGAATATATATAAACGTGTATCATGAAATAGTTGATTAAATAAGGGCAATTAGTTTTTGGCAATTTTTAGGCCATTTTCGGCATTTTAAGATCATGTTCCAATGGAGGTAGAGAGGATCTTTTCCATGTACAACTCGTTAGTTTCAGACAACAGACAATCGTTTTTATTTGAGAATCTCCGCTAAGTTTCTTAGTTCATTTTAATTCAGGTTTATTGTAAACTCCATAGCAGTTTGTCTTGTAGCAATAGATATACAAAACAACTTTCTTTTATTGTTTTCATTCATACAAGGGAACTTGTAAAAGGGCTGCATTTTTAATCAGTACTAAACTTCTCAAGAAGTTTCTGGGACCCAGAATCATACTTTCTTTCCAAAATACATAACTAGCTATTACTGTAGTAAAAATATATCATATTATAGAATCTACAACCAAATATTTGGGATTAACCCTCAATAATAAAGGATCTTGGGGTCCACAGACGTAGGGAGCACGGAACAGTAGCAAAGTAGCCTTGGGAGTGATAAATAATTGCTTAACCAAAATACCTGAAGTAAAAGTTAAAATGTTAAATAGGTTTTATAAAGCTTCAGTACAGTAGAAAATCCTTTATAGAATAGAAGTAAGGAGGGGGAGGCAATCCTGGAAATATCTGGATGTGGTAAGGGGGCAGATTCTGCAGACAGATACTGGGTGTCCATAGATACTCATCGAATGAAGCGGCAAGATATGAATTACGATAAGACAGGAACATGGGTATTATTTTATGATGGATTTTAAAGTTTTTTAGATACATTTGTGAGAAAGACAACAAAGACATAGTCAAAATATGTTTCCAGTTTCTGTTAAAGGATAATAGTGATAGAAACAGAGTTCACGACATTATGAAACTGTTAGATGAGATGAAACTCAGTACTGGTTCATTATAGTGATTCAACAAAATCATTAGCAAAAGATGCAATGATACTCAAAGGCAGAAATCACTTAGCTACAATGAGGGGGAAAAAGTTTCTGTGTACTACATTAAAAGGAGATGGTAGGATTGGGGGGCATGTGGTCAGCATGCTGACACCCACGGTTGTGAATGGTGGTTTCCATGATCGGAGCTGCTACTTCTCTATCAAGTAGCTCCTCAATTTGAATCACGAGGCTGAGTACACCCCTATCAGACCTCCCTACCTCAGAAAAATCTGAAGAGGTACCGGGGATCGAACCCGGGCCGATGGATCTGTAGTCAGCTACGCTAACCACAAGACCATGCCAGCAGTCACGAATGATAAATGCTCTTGTATAAAAATATTTTCTTACAGATTATCATCAATCATTTTAACTTAATCTTTCCTCTGTCCAGATGCAAAAGAATATAAAAACTGTTGAGAAGACTTACCCTCGTAGTTGACTTATGATCTCCATCTATGTAATATATTCTGTATCCTGGATTCAAATCATAATATGGCGTTACTGATGGACCAACATATGCAATATTTATTACCCTGCTTAAATCATTTGTGTCATAAAATAACTCAAATTCATCAAAATGTGTATGTCCAAAAAATTGGGCTGCTATTGTTGATTCATATCTGTAAAATAAATTCATTTCTCAGTGAAACACTATTCAAAAGAATTTGATTACAACAGTGAATACACAATTCTGTTTAGCCTCAGACATTACAAAATGCATGGCAAATAATAATAAACAATAAGAAGAAAACAAACAGGTCTGGCTTTCGGCCTAACATTGATTCAACACTTCAAAGTAATCTTCTAATCAATATGCACTTACTTCTAGCAATATTCTTTTGACTTCTCACTTGAAATGAGTTATGTTGAGTTTTCTCACATGCATTGGTAGCACGTTGAAGAACTGAACTTTTTTTCCCCATTTCATTAAAGCTTTTGAGGGTGTGGTGCTATAATTGCACTAGCTAACTCTGGTGTCTAGTATGACCATGAACCGAGTTGTTAGTACGGAACTGTTATGTTATTTCTTACAAATAGCAAGCAGTTCATTATGTATTGTGAAACTACAGTTAGTATGTATAATTTTCTTCAGTGTGTCCTGTTATTTACATTGAAAACTATCCAAATTGCCCTTTCTTGTAGAATCAGCAGCTTTGTTACATTGCAGTCATTCCCCCAGACAGTGATGCCGTATGTTAGATGGCTGTGCACATGAGCAAAGTACACAATTTTTAGTGCTTCTTCATTGACACTGAGCTTTAGTGTCCTTAATATAAAGATACCTTTTGCCACTTTCTTGCATACATGGTTGATATGAGTATCCCATTTAACGTTTGATAAGATGTGAACCCCTAGAAACTTCTGTTTTTTTGTCTTTGATGTTCAAACTTATTTGTGAGTTATCAGCAATAAAATGTAATGTTATGCATGCGACATATCGAGAGTTTCACAAAATTTGACTTAAGTTGGAGTGAGGACTTGTAAGTTACCGTATGTTCACAGACTTGGACCAATGAATAATAGTTATGCCAGTATGCAATAAAAAATATGTCGAAATTAAATTAAATTTGGAACAAATAGTTCTATGGTGCAGAAGAAAATGTATTCGAGATGATGAGGAATTTCCTTGGCAATCTGTTGAAATTAAATGTAAATGAAACAATTAGTTCCACAGAGCCGGAAGAAAAAATATGGGAGATTGGTAGGAATCTGCCTGTCGATCCGCCAAAATCAAATGAAAATGGAACAATCTGTTCCACAAATTTTAACTGTTGGTGTTACACAACTTTGTCAGGCATCCTAGTAATAAACTGGAGGGCAGCATAAGTGTCTATTAATTTCTACTAAAGGTTACAATAGTCGTTAAGTTTAACATAACCTGAAGTTTGATGTCTACTTCTGGGGAGTCTACTTTATTATTTTTTGTGAAACTGCATTCATGAAATATTTATTTTAACACTAAATGCAACATTTCAAGCAACTGATGTTGAACTAGCATGATACCATGCTGACCTGACAATCAACATGCAACAGTTTCTTCTGTGTTTCCATTACTAGTCATGGGCTTTAATCCTCAAGTTGATGCAACTATTATTGGAATACTAGTGGTCGTGCAGTGCTGTCAACCATTGCATTTTTCTCTTATTTCTAATTCTACTAATATGAGAATGTAACTTCTAAAGAAGTGTGTACTTGATATAAGTTTTACATTTCAGATGCATAAGTATTTAAAATTTTTTAAAATTTCATATAAATATGTATGCAATGTACATGGGGAAAAAAAAAAATCACAATTTATTGTTAAAACTATACTTATGATTCACTGTAAGCCTACGTTCAATTTTATTTTTGTAGGCTAGCATTCAAGTCCCTCAATTACAAGCTTTTCACTTCGTCTTCTTCAAAACTTTTGTTGGGAAGTCTTTCAATTTCCTACTCCTTAAGATTTTTTTGAAATTTGGACTAAAGAACAAGTTAAGAGAAAAAATAATAAATGATTACTTGTGTTTACATTATCATTTTTAGAAAAAAATACGATTTTATAAACAATGAACAGCATGTGAATTTTATTTACATTACTGGTTGCATGGTTGACTTGTCAAACAATCATGCACTGACTAAATTAAACTTTTAATAATTCCTAACATATAACTCCTGAGAACTCAATTCAATGATCGTTGATGCAAAAATTTTCAATTCAAAGAAACTCCAAAGGTCAGTTTTCAAAAATGGCTATTTTAAGTGTAGAAGATAAATAATGAACAATGGTTAACTCAGCACACCAGTACGCCTGGTCGAGTGTTAATTTGACAAAGAATAAAGACTTGAGTGGATAAGTGGGCTATGTGAAATGAGTTTCTCACCTGTTAATGATATGGTAATAATTTCTGCTCCATACTTTAAGGCAGTCACTGTGGCCTGGAGGAATATGACCTATCACATGAACTTTTTCTCCATTGAACTCTGCACTCTGGAGTTCGTAGATGAACCACTGCAGTTCCTTTGCTGGATCAGTGCTGTTTAACAGCAGCCACCTGAAAGTTGTTAAAATATATGTTCAATACTGTTGAGCTCGATCAACGAAATAAAATAAATATGATGCCAGTTGCTCAACTATGATACATTTTGTGATTTGACACCTAGGCCTTTCGGTGACTTTACACCATCTTCAGGGCATCTTTTACTGGCTTGGGGTTCCAATGATTAAAATAAAAACTGCATTTCGTCACATTTATAAAATAAGGTAAGATTTCTAAAATCTCATAAAAGCACTGGTGAGGAAGCCACAGAAGATAGTTCAGTGACAGTGCTTTTATGAGATTTTATAAATTTTATCTTATTTTATAAATGTGACAAAATGCAGTTTTTATTTTAATTACTGGAACCCCAAGCCAGCAAAAGATGCCCTGAAGATGGTGTAAAGGCACCGTAAGGACTAGGTGGCGAATCACAAAATATATCATAGTTGAGCAACTGGTAGCATATTTATTTTATTTCAGCCACCTGGAATGTACAAAGGTGCTTTCCATATAGTTGTAAAGAGTAAGTTATGTGAAAAATTGTTTCAATTGGTTTAACAAGAATATTAACAGAACAAAATTACAACAAATGCCACAAAGCACGGCAGGATATAATAAATTTACAAACACCTGACTGTATTGTAGTCAAGGCCCTTAGCATTCAATATCAAAAATGGAATAAGGCTATTGAGGTTGTTACGTCATGTAATACCTTCTTTCTTGCTTGCCATAAATTTACTTCAGATGGCTTTGATTTTCATTTGTCTGTATAGGCTTACAGTCAATCAATTCAATGTATGTCTTGGCAATTGTTATTTTAATCTCAACTCCAAAATTATTTATTTATTTTTTAAATAACTACTAATTTATCAATTCTGTTTTTATTTTATTTATTATTATATTAGCATAGTGCGTTTTAATGTATTGATTAATTAATCTTAT
This sequence comes from Ectobius pallidus, assembly GCA_964059195.1. NCBI lineage: Eukaryota > Metazoa > Arthropoda > Insecta > Blattodea > Ectobiidae > Ectobius > Ectobius pallidus. The sequence goes on from CAXKWD010000003.1 coordinate 42,092,420, forward strand.
TTACAAGTGAAGCTATTATTATTGGGTTAGCGATTATTTATTGTTTCAACCTTCAATTGTCCTTATTATTCACTTCATCCTTCTTCTTCAAAATGGACAACGATTTGAGTGTTCCATTCTCTTTTTCTAGGGCAATGAGCTCTATTCAACAAATCATTTAGCACGTCATACAGTGCTAAATTTCGGGCGAAATGCCTTTTATCTTCATTTGTGTTGGATTAAGAATTCCAATGTTCTTACATAGTTCAACATAATTTCAACATCACAGGGATTCATCTAGACGTCGCTAAAGGTGCTTCGTTCTATCTATGGACACTGAACCTTCATAAGGAGATATCAATCATTTCAATTCTGTGAGTAATATAATTCACAAGACAAGGACTATGATTAGTTTTCAATTCGGTGAGATTTAGTAGTCATAAAGAGACTTCATGCAACTTCGAATTGTTAAATAAATACAGACATTTATGCTTGGCAATAAAGTGTTAACAGCTTATTTATGCAATCTTCTTTTTTCTGAACTAGTGCTGTGAATAGTCTTAAATTTCAGCATTCAATACAATCTTCTAGTTTCGAAAATAACAATTTCGACAGGCTATATTTATTACATCAACAAATGGTCCTCCGAATTAATACAGTCTACCAGTGCATCTATATATGTGTACTTGGATACAACTAGAACTGCAGATTTCAAGAAGTGCATATATTCCAGACCATCAAGTTTGTGTTGATCAAGCAACGTCATCGTTCACATGTGCATATTTCTTGTATATCAATTTACCCATTTGAAGATTGGAAATGAAACCCAATTCTTCTCCTCAATTCTTCTCTCCCCCGCATGTTATCGCCGGGAATCGAACCCACAAATAGTTTTCAATGCGCCACAACAACATGTTACCGCAAGGCGACCCTTCCTCTGGTAGTGGACCGTATTGAAAACTATTTGTGGGTTCGATTCCCGGCGATAACATGCGGGGGAGAGAAGAATTGAGGAGAAGAATTGGGTTTCATTTCCAATCTTCAAATGGGTAAATTGATATACAAGAAATATGCACATGTGAACGATGACGTTGCTTGATCAACACAAACTTGATGGTCTGGAATATATGCACTTCTTGAAATCTGCAGTTCTAGTTGTATCCAAGTACACATATATAGATGCACTGGTAGACTGTATTAATTCGGAGGACCATTTGTTGATGTAATAAATATAGCCTGTCGAAATTGTTATTTTCGAAACTAGAAGATTGTATTGAATGCTGAAATTTAAGACTATTCACAGCACTAGTTCAGAAAAAAGAAGATTGCATAAATAAGCTGTTAACACTTTATTGCCAAGCATAAATGTCTGTATTTATTTAACAATTCGAAGTTGCATGAAGTCTCTTTATGACTACTAAATCTCACCGAATTGAAAACTAATCATAGTCCTTGTCTTGTGAATTATATTACTCACAGAATTGAAATGATTGATATCTCCTTATGAAGGTTCAGTGTCCATAGATAGAACGAAGCACCTTTAGCGACGTCTAGATGAATCCCTGTGATGTTGAAATTATGTTGAACTATGTAAGAACATTGGAATTCTTAATCCAACACAAATGAAGATAAAAGGCATTTCGCCCGAAATTTAGCACTGTATGACGTGCTAAATGATTTGTTGAATAGAGCTCATTGCCCTAGAAAAAGAGAATGGAACACTCAAATCGTTGTCCATTTTGAAGAAGAAGGATGAAGTGAATAATAAGGACAATTGAAGGTTGAAACAATAAATAATCGCTAACCCAATAATAATAGCTTCACTTGTAAATAAGATTAATTAATCAATACATTAAAACGCACTATGCTAATATAATAATAAATAAAATAAAAACAGAATTGATAAATTAGTAGTTATTTAAAAAATAAATAAATAATTTTGGAGTTGAGATTAAAATAACAATTGCCAAGACATACATTGAATTGATTGACTGTAAGCCTATACAGACAAATGAAAATCAAAGCCATCTGAAGTAAATTTATGGCAAGCAAGAAAGAAGGTATTACATGACGTAACATATTGCCCGCGATTATTTCACTTGTGAAATAATCTAAAGTGATGTGAAGTCATGTGATACCTAAAGAATTATGATATGAGAAAGGGGAGTAAGTAATATAAGAAAACAAACTTAAAACTAAGAAATGAATTGAGGGTTGCTAACCAAAAAAAGGCAACAACACCAAAGACATGATAGGGTTAGTCGTTAGCCTCAGAAATGGGAAGAGGAGCCAGTTTTACAATGGGTCTTTTAAATAAGCCTGTGGCAGTACGCACAGTAACAACACGAATAAGACCGTCAGGGCCAGGATGAGTACAATGAACAATCCCTAGGGACCACCTTTGAGGAGGGAGATTGTCCTCAATGATTAAAACTGGGGTACCTAAAGGAATGTCAGAAAGGACTTTGGTCCACTTGGAACGTCTTTGTAGTGTGTGGAGATAGTCAGTAGACCATTTCTTCCATAAATTATTTGTAATTTGTTGGAGAGTATTCCAACGAGAACGTGTGGTGTAACCACCAGACAAGTCAGGGCTTGGTAAGGAAATGATGGCTTTCCCAATCAGGAAATGACCAGGTGAAAGATAGCTAATGTCGTTAACGTCCTCATTCAATGGAATGAGGGGACGTGAATTTAAGATGGCTTCCACTTGAATCAGCATAGTAAGCATCTCTTCAAAGGTAAAGTTAAAAGAGGGCAGCATCCTTTTTAGATGAAACTTGACCGATTTAACTGCGGCCTCGTGAAGACCTCCCATGTGGGGGGCATTAGGAGGAAGGAAATGCCAATGTATATTCAAATGGGATGTGGCATCTTGAACCACAGAATGATGCTCAGGAGACTGCAATAGCAAAGCTAACTGCTTGAGGTCAGTCTGAGCGCCAACGAAGTTAGTGCCATTGTCTGAGGTCACTGAACTTGGAAGGCCTCTACGTCCTGTGAATCGTGAGAATGCGGCAAGGAAAGCACGAGATGTGAGGTTGGTGACCAATTCAATATGAATGGCCTTAGTGGACATGCATACGAATATGGCGAGGTAAGCTTTGACAGTGATCTTGGAGCGAGGACCTCCAAATTTGATTGGATAAGGACCCGCATAATCTATGCTTACGTTGGTGAAAGGAGAAATGGGATTTACTCTATAAACAGGCAAATCAGCCATTTTTTGCTGAAAGGTTTGAATATTGAAACGAAAACATGTAGTGCATTTTCTTAGAACACTACGTACCACCTTCCTAATAGATGGTATCCAAAATCTTTCTCTTAAGTGAGAAATAACAAGTTGGGATCCAGCATGATTCAACTTGATATGATTGAAATGAATAAGCTGCTTAGTGAAGGCATGATCAGCTGGTAACAACATCTGATGTTTGGCTTCGAAAGGTATGCTGGATCGTTCAAGACGTCCGCCTACACGAATTACCGAATCCTTGTCAAGAAACGGGTCTAGTTGCTTCAATTTGCTTGAAGAATTGACGTCATGATTTGACAATAAATCACGGATTTCTGATGCATAAACCTCTTGCTGTATTAGCCTAACACAGCATTGAAGGGCCTTGTTGAGTTCAGAAGGCATTAAGGGGCCTTTTATAGAGTTATGAATCTTACGAGAGTTATTCTTGAATCTCAATACGTAAGACATAACACGAATAGTTTTCAAATATTCAAATTTAAAAAAATAAGAAGTTAGGTTAGAGGTAGTGGCCTCCATTAGGGACACTACTCTAGTTTCTGGAAGCAAGTCAGGCTCCACAAAAGAATCACTGATTGGCCAGTGAGAATTATGGTCTTTGAGCCAATTAGGTCCTGACCACCACAATGTGTTATGGATTAAGTCGTGAGGAGTGCTTCCTCTGGAGATGATATCTGCAGGATTGTCTTGAGACGAAACATGATGCCACTGATTAGGTGAAGTGTGATCTAAGATATCAGCAATTCTGTTTCTGACGAATGTATTCAAAGTATGAAGTGGACGAATTAACCAGCTCAGAACTATAGTGGAATCACTCCACAGATAAATCGCTCTGATATTTAATTGGAGCGCAGGTAAAATCTTATGAATAAGATTAGCAAGCAGATGGGCGGCTAGAAGCTCTAGCCTAGGAATGGTAGTAGCTTTGATGGGAGCAACTCTAGATTTAGCACAAAGTAGAGAGCTCATAACATTCCCAGAATGATCTGAGGAGCGTAGATATAAGCAAGCTCCATAAGCGACTTCACTGGCGTCACAGAAGCCATGAATTTGAATTTCTTTAGCATTTTCTAATAATGCCAGTCGAGGAATAGCTATACATGAAATCTTATTTAATTGATTATGAATCTTTAGCCATTTATCAATTACTGGAGAAGGAATGGGATCATCCCAAGAAGTCGTAATCTTCCACAAAGATTGAAATATAATCTTGCAATAGACGACTATAGGGGAAATTAAACCCAGAGGATCGAAGATGGAGGCGATACAAGAAAGTAAAGTCCTCCTAGAACATGTCTTAAAAGGTTTCGTGAAGTCAATTGTGGTTTCAATTCTAAGAATGTCATTTGAAGGCTGCCATATTAGACCCAGCGCCTTCAGAAAGTCTGCTTGAGATTCGCCAAAAGAACGGCAATCAAGGGGTTCCTGAAGTTCAGGGGGAATTTCCGTAAGTAACTCAAGAGAGTTAGAACTCCACTTACGGGGGTTGAAACCACCTAAAGGGAGTAAGGTACGCAATTCAGCAACAGCTGCCTTAGCCTCACATAGGCTATCAGCGGTAGCCACAATATCATCAACGTAGGTAGAATTGTTGATGATAGTGCTAGCTAAAGGAAACCGTGCTCCCTCGTCTATTGTAAGTTGATTGAGAGCTCTGGTGGAAAGAAATGCAGCTGAAGAAGTGCCGTAAGTGACGGTTTTGAGCTTGAAAGTCTGTATAGGTTCATTCAAAGAACTTCTCCAAAGGATTTTCTGGTACACTTGATGATCAGGATTTACCTTAACCTGCCTATACATCTTTGCGATGTCTGCAGTGAATGCTATAGGCTTGAATCTAAAACGAAGAAGGATAGAGAACAAATCCGGCTGAACAGTTGGCCCTACGGCAAGTATTTCATTGAGTGACTTGCCGTTGGAAGATTTAGCCGAAGCATCGAATACCACACGAAGTTTCGTGGTGGTGCTCGACGGTTTTAATACAGGATGGTGAGGAATGATATAGTCGAAGTTATCGTTTGAGGATTGCTCTAAAGGCTCCATATGGCCTAGAGCGATATATTCGTCCATGAACTTATGATAATCTTCACTAAGAGTGGGATTAGAATTGAGGCGTTTCTCCAATGAGGAGAATCTTTTATAAGCCTGGAGTTTTGTACTGCCCAGGGTCTGAGGATCAGACAAGAAAGGAAGTTTTACCACATATCTTCCTTCTGAGTCCCGTTGAGTATTATCTACGAAATGCTTTTCGCATATAGAGTCGTCGAGAAAGGAATCAGAGTTAGAAATTTTTTCTAATTCCCAAAACTGAGAAAGTTGCCTGCTAATGTCTTGATCAGCAGTGAGGAAGGCAGAATAATGTGTGGGAGACCCGCTAGAATGGTCGGGTTCCTTAGAAACCTTATTAGAAGGCCTTGAATTAGGTTGGCGGTTGTGCATATTTTGCAAAGCCATGTTATGTTCAGACCTGGCGGGTTGTGGTAATTTACCAGCAAAATACCAACCCAAATGCGAGTTCTGAATTACAGGCATATTAGGAGCAGATATCTGGCCTGCACAGACAATCTGTGAATATATTTCAACACCTAATAACAAGTCTACGTACTTAGGAATATTGAAACTGGCGTCAGCCAATGAAAGATTTGGTGGAATATTCCAATTTGTAGTATTGACAGGCTTGCGTGGAAATTTCGAGGTTGAAATTTCCGGTACGATTATGACGTTGGTGTTGCAATGCCATGAAGTAGTGACAGACTTAATTGAAATTGACGTCATCTTAAGACTGTCTGCCTTAGATGACAATATACCAGCTAAAGTAGTGCGCTGGTGATGAGGCGATAATTTTAAGTGGTTGAATAACCTATTAGACATGAGGTTACAATCAGAACCACTGTCAAGCAATGCGGTGGCTTCAACAGAATGGCCATCCCTGTGCATGACTAAAACAGTGGCGGTAGGGAGCAAACAGCTTGGTTGAGGTTGGAAGACTGACATTACCCCAGCAGTATTGGCAGATTGGTTGCCGTTAATATGTGCTGGATTATGAAGGTAAGTGCCATGTTTACCCTTACAAATCTTGCAAGTATAAGTGCTACAATAGGGGGCGTGACCCTTAGAGTAATAGCACACTTGACATAATCGTTGTGTTTTGACAAAATTGTCTCTATTAGAGAAATCCATGGCTTTGAAAACTTCACAATGTTGCAGCTCATGGAATCCATTGTTACAACAGAGGCATTTAGGCTTGGAGGAGGCAACCTTGCCTTTAGGAATGGTTGTATTAGATACAATAGGCTTTACTGGCTGACTCCTTAAAGCTGAGTCAGTCATCTGAAAAACCCGTATCCTGGATTCTAAAAATGTGAATAAGTCTTTGAGACTAGGCATTTTACCTGGAGCGAGAGAGGATTCCCATTCCTTTATCAAGAATGGGGGAAGCTTGTCGAGTACAATCTTTGCTATAATCAAGTCAGACAGTTCTACACCAACATTAAGCGAGTTCAAAGCATGAACAGTGCTTATAAAATGGTCAACGAACTTCTGAAGAGATTCAGCGGAATTCCTTTCTAATACAGGAGGTGAAAATAGCTTCTCCAAGTGGGTATTAGCGATAAGTCGGTCATTATCAAACCTAGCCGACAGCGTGCTCCATGCTACATCAAACGTAGCAGCAGAGACAGGAATGTTTTGAATCACTGTCATAACTTCTGGTGCTAGACAGGACTTCAAATATTGAAATTTGTCCATGTTAGATATGTGTTTATGCTCTATGATTAGTGAATTGAAAGTGTCCCTAAACTCAATCCAGGTTGCTGGGTCGCCACTGAAATGAGGAAGCCGAATTTCTGGAAGTTTAGGGAGAGAAGGGACAAATTGAGGCGATGATTGATTAGCAAGGATAGCTTGGTTGGGCTCATAATGATCCTTGGTTTCATCAATTGAACTTCGAAGAATACCAATGGTTTCATGAAAGGCAGATTCGACTTGAAGCCTTTGAAGTTTGATAGATTCATTGAGTTCTAGTACGTCGATACGTGAGTATTCAGTCTCGTATTCACTGAATATTTTCTCAAAGGATGTGCGCAGACTCAGAGCCTTGCAATAAGACTGTCTGTCTTCTATAACAAGTGCTTGGATAGCCTGAACATAATTGAGGAATCGTGTCTTTATAAACTCGACACTAGATAGCTTAGCCTGAGATTCTTGCTGGGCCGCAACTAACTTAGCCTCAGCTTCCTGCTGGGCCGCAACTAACTTAGCCTCAGCTTCCTGCTGGGCCGCAACTGACTTAGCCTCAGCTTCCTGCTGGGCGATTAAATTGTTTAAGTGAGAGAGGGCTTGGAAAACGGTTTCTTCGACTTCCTCCCTATAAGCCATTTCGGCATCAGAAAATTCTATCTCCTCGATCTGAGATTGTATGTCTTGAAAATCATTACTAAGTTTTGTCATGGTATCTTTGCGCATAAGCAGATCTAGAATAGAAATTTCACTAGAACTAGTGAGATCAGCTATTATATTGGCTTGGCGGGTAATACGACTCTTAACAGGGGTTCGTTTAGCCTTAAGGGCAGCGAATTCAGGACCCGGATTAGTCATATTTGATGAGATTTGCAAAGTATTTTACAATAAATAATTGCTCAGTGTTAAATTAATTGCCCGCGTTTCGGGAATTACACATAGACGTTTACAATGGTAATGATTGAGATAAACAGACAAAACAGTTAAATACACTTGAAATTGTGTAGAATCTGTATCAGGTGTTTGTATTGTTGTCTGTGAGATTGTACAATATTTTACAAATAGAGAAGTATTACAATATGATAGTCAGGTAGCTCCGTACCTAGATCTCAAACGTGTTGAGGACACGGAGATATGCTTGATATTATTAAAACTTGATAATAATAGTGATGCTAATGTTTATGAAACAACACTTATGTTGTTGCTAAATGCAATACTTTGCATGAATTCAAACAGGCTTGCAAATGCCTGGAGAGACTTATGTATTATATAGTATAAGATGAATTATTTATGATAATCAAGCAAATGCACTGAATTTAATTCAGGTTCGGAGCAGCCAGTAATATCTAAACATGTTAGTAATATCAACGGCCTGATGGACCTTCAACATGTTAGTAATATCAACGGCCCGGTGGACCAACAACATGTTACCGCAAGGCGACCCTTCCTCTGGTAGTGGACCGTATTGAAAACTATTTGTGGGTTCGATTCCCGGCGATAACATGCGGGGGAGAGAAGAATTGAGGAGAAGAATTGGGTTTCATTTCCAATCTTCAAATGGGTAAATTGATATACAAGAAATATGCACATGTGAACGATGACGTTGCTTGATCAACACAAACTTGATGGTCTGGAATATATGCACTTCTTGAAATCTGCAGTTCTAGTTGTATCCAAGTACACATATATAGATGCACTGGTAGACTGTATTAATTCGGAGGACCATTTGTTGATGTAATAAATATAGCCTGTCGAAATTGTTATTTTCGAAACTAGAAGATTGTATTGAATGCTGAAATTTAAGACTATTCACAGCACTAGTTCAGAAAAAAGAAGATTGCATAAATAAGCTGTTAACACTTTATTGCCAAGCATAAATGTCTGTATTTATTTAACAATTCGAAGTTGCATGAAGTCTCTTTATGACTACTAAATCTCACCGAATTGAAAACTAATCATAGTCCTTGTCTTGTGAATTATATTACTCACAGAATTGAAATGATTGATATCTCCTTATGAAGGTTCAGTGTCCATAGATAGAACGAAGCACCTTTAGCGACGTCTAGATGAATCCCTGTGATGTTGAAATTATGTTGAACTATGTAAGAACATTGGAATTCTTAATCCAACACAAATGAAGATAAAAGGCATTTCGCCCGAAATTTAGCACTGTATGACGTGCTAAATGATTTGTTGAATAGAGCTCATTGCCCTAGAAAAAGAGAATGGAACACTCAAATCGTTGTCCATTTTGAAGAAGAAGGATGAAGTGAATAATAAGGACAATTGAAGGTTGAAACAATAAATAATCGCTAACCCAATAATAATAGCTTCACTTGTAAATAAGATTAATTAATCAATACATTAAAACGCACTATGCTAATATAATAATAAATAAAATAAAAACAGAATTGATAAATTAGTAGTTATTTAAAAAATAAATAAATAATTTTGGAGTTGAGATTAAAATAACAATTGCCAAGACATACATTGAATTGATTGACTGTAAGCCTATACAGACAAATGAAAATCAAAGCCATCTGAAGTAAATTTATGGCAAGCAAGAAAGAAGGTATTACATGACGTAACAGAGGTCATGGTTTCTACTTTCTGAATAATCCTCGTACATATACAACTGTGATGTCTGGTGATCGCTGTCCTAGTGTGAATGCTCCAATTGAAAGCAATGCTTCTCTGGCAATGACTGGTATGGTCTCAGTTTCTGTGCCAGTCACATGTGATGAGGCTGAGGCACTGCAATGTCACTGTGATTGGGTGAGTCACTGCTGTGCCCCAGTATGAAAACTCCAATTCAAACGACTGTATCTCTATCAGTGACTGTCACCAGTGTTCCAGTGTAAAAAGGAACTTATACTTATGTCTATGTGCTACTGAATGGGCCTACGTATGTATTTGTGTGCGGTATCTTGACATGCACATCCAAAGTCTTATACTTATACTGAATCCATGGATTACGATAGTATTACATTAGATACAGTATTACATTATTGATGAAGGTTTCATTCTTACCAGTTTTTGTTGTTGCAATAGTTCATGTTAAGAGAGATAACTCTGAACCCTGGCCTTACTAATACACTATAAAAGGCACCTCGCCGCACTGTATGCGATACAGATGTAGGCAGCCACTGCCGCCATTGATTGTCCACTTCATCATACAACCACGAGATTGCAAAGTCATTCTGAATAAATGGTGGAGGAAAACTGAAATAAATAAAATAGATTTTAACTTTCCTCATATTGAATACAGCAAACTCTTAATTACTCTGACTCCTATACCCTGGACTTCCTGTAACTCAGACAAAATTTTCTGGAAATAAAATATTATTCAGGAAACAGAAGAAGAATGACATCTTCTTCAAATCTAGATCTGGGAAAATTATCCTCACCATGAAGTATCAACCTCCACCATGCAACAACAATACCAAAAGGGTGCGAATCAGACTATATGTTCTGTACATATAACATAATATACAATGTCAACTTATAAGTTCTTTATGGGCTATCAGTTCAGTCAGAAGTTTTATAAGGTTCCGAGCAGGAGTCCGAAAGCTCAGAACCTTATAAAACTTTGACTTGGACAATAGCCCATCAAGAACTTATCAATAGTATTCACAGAGAAAAATTAAAACCATTCATATATACAATGTCAATGCGTTTTAATCTGGAACTTTCCTATTAAAATAGCATTCTGTTATAATGTTATGTGTGTCTTATCTGTGTTTTATACCTTGCAAATGAAAGTAAACTCAAATTTCTACCCCATACTTCATTCTGGAGCACTGGGGCCTCCCAGGGAAGTTCATTAATAAATAAAAATTCAGTTGCACATATTTTCCCATAGAGGGCTGAGTGATTAGGTGGTATAGTGTTGGACTCAGCTAAGCTCCTCTGGAATGCGGGGAAATATAAGGGGATGTATTGGTCTTTCCCTGCATTCCAGAGGAGCTCAGCTGAGTCCAACACTATAGACACAGTGATTTAGCAGCCCTCGAAGAGAAAACTAACAATATTTGGACATGAGAGGATCTGGGAATATGGTGCAGAGGCTCTAATTCATATTTGCAGTTCTTTACCATGCGGTAAATCTACGACACAGAATTTTTACATCTTAAAAAAATCCATTAACTAGGTCCCATGGCCTTTGTATTCAAATGCAAGTATGCAAGCTCTGAATCACCGAGGCCCACACAGAGCTATATTATTATATAAAAAAAGATAAACATAAACATATTAGCCTATATAAGAACAAAATTTCTTATACAGTTCGTTACTATTATCAAAGATTATGTACTTTTTAACTAGTCAATTTTAAATATAGTTTGTAATTACTTTTTAACCTGTAACTAATACTTAATCCCTAACATAGTTTTGTAAAATAAATAATGTAACGTGAAATTTGCACATAAAACAGACACAAAGTTAGCAAACCTTTAAACTGATATTAATCAAATTACATAAAATGACATAATGATGACACAAAACGTATGTTATCATGTAGACATGTATTCTTCAAACCACAGAATATTGTTTCTGTTGAACATAACAGAAGAATAGAGAAAAATTCCCTCTGATGCCTGGATTTGAGTCCATAATCAATTCCATGCTGATGTTCTACCAATTGATCTAGAGAGATTTTGATTTACAGTGCCAGATGGAATCTCTCTCCTGTACGACATAAATATCTTTCAGTGAGGTCAACCATTAAGGGTAATCATAGGAGAGAGACTCAATCTGATGCCATGAATCAAACTCTGCTAATTCAGTTGGTAGAGCATCTACATGGAAAGCCCAAGGTCACAGGTTTGAATCCCAGATTCAGTGGGAATTTTTCTACTAAAATATTCTCACATATGTTATCAGTTTAGGTTAGCTTTTAAAAATAAAACAGAGGAGCCTGCTAATGATAAGATAGGCAAAGCAGAAGACTTAGGGAAGATTTACGACAAAGGAAAGCCTATGACAAAAATTGTAAATTCAGCCATTAAAAAAGTACTTTGCAAAATAGCACCCGACACCCTCCCTCCATTAATTTAATTAACACCTCACCTGTTTACTGGAGCACTTTCATGGTTTCCTAATGCAGGAAATATTGGTATTCCAGGGAATGTTTCTGTTAGTTGAGCCACTGTTTCTTTCAGCACCATGAGGTTTTCTTCTCTGGTTTGGTTCCATACATCATGAGGAGGCAAATCACCAGTCCACAAGATATAATCAATGTCCTGAATCATCAATAACAATAATTTACAACCCTGGCTAGCACCAACATATATATGATGACTCATGGATTTTATTCTAGAAAGGCTCATCCACAGAAATGTAAATAAACATGGAGCAATGAGAAATATTTATGTATCAAAGTATGAGTATGGTTATACCGAAGTATATACCTTATATCCTTTGCTTAACCTGATCATTAGTATTAAAATGTATTGCAATTTACAACCTTATACCCTCTACAAAGCATGTAGAGCAAAATATAGTAACACAAAAGTATTCTGTAACTTTAAAGTTCATTCTTGAGTGTCTTCCACGGTGTGATTTTGGAGCCATTCTGTGTTAGAATGTTTATGTTTCTTGATACATTGCAATTCAGTTCTTGTGACTTCTCCCAAAAAAAAAAAAAAAAAACAACAACTATCTTCTTGTGTTCAAGTAATAGGAGAAGTCAAAGGAAATACAATTCCTCCAGGCCAGAAGATTGAGCGAAGGTACCGTTGATGCTGGCAGCATTTCCATGCTGCAGGGTGATACCAATTCGCTGCCTCAAAAACTCGGTTGAACAAGGTTCCCCGGTTAGTGAACACAGCCTTCTGCCAATGTCAGTAACAAGTGCTGAGGCATCTTTGCACCATGAACCCATGGTCTCCACCGCAAAGATGACGAAAAAGTAATTATCAGCGATAGCGTGACATTTTTGTTTTTTCAGTTGAAAAAGTTTTGTATTCTGTTTGTTCATAAAAACTATACGTTCTCTACAAAGTATTATCTTATTTAAAGAAGATATTAAAATACCTGTCCAAATTTATAAGACTATTATATCCTGCCAGTTGTATTATATGGATGTGAAACATGGTAACTTACTCTTTGGGAAGAATATAATCTGACAGTGTTCGAAAACAGCATGCTTAGGATAATATTTGGACCTAGGAGAGATGAAAATGGGGACTGGAGAAAACTGCATAATGACAAGCTTCATAACCTATTCTCTTCATCAAATATAATAAGGGCAATTGAATCACAGAGGATGAATTGGGCTGGACATGTTGCACACATGGAGAAGTCAAGACAAATTTAAAAAATATTGACTGGGAGACCTGAAGGAAAACCTAGACGTGGGAGGACAACATTAGGATAGATTTAAGGGAAGTAGGATTTGCGATGGATGGGTGGATGGAGTTAGCACAGAATAAGGTTGAATGGCAGTCAGGTAAGCATGGCAATGAACCTCTGGGTTCCTTAAAATAGATAATATTCCTTTAATTTGATTAGCAATTGTCTATTACCATTGAATATGAAAGTAAGTTATAATCCCTTACATTACTCATTCATTACATTATAATATTATACATTGTATGTAGTCAGTGGTTAAAAAATTGTGTGCATAAGGTACAAAGTCAATAAAATAAAACTGAAATAAGTTATATTATTAAAGAAAAATAAAAGATTCTTGTAGAGTAAAAGAAATGCTGATCCCTCTTTTTTTAGGTCTATTTCTGGGGATGTATTTCATCATAGATTATGCTATCCTCAGCCCTTTGAAACTCTTACCCAGTTGGACATGAAACATTGAGAGTGTAGTACATTATCCTAGTTGCAGTTCAGAATTAAGCATCGTTAAGCTCATTTGCATGTCTCATCGCCAATGCTAACTGCATGCTCTCCAATCCTGCCATCTACCAATTAAATCAAAAGACAGAGCTAGGTGACTTAACAGTCGGACAGTGGGCACCATTCCTCCATAAGATATGGTGCCATGGAGTTTAGCTAAGTTTATTATTAACAAATCCAGTGTTTTTAAAAAATTTCTAATATTAGGAACAGTTTTATACTTACAGGATGTGTGCTGGATATATGTTGCAACATATGGTCAACTGTCCGTTTCGGTGTGTCACATTTTCGATAATCTCCCCAACGTCCTGCAGCAGCCTGGGGGTTGAGTGCAGGACCATTAGTTAGCCGGCAACATAACGGTTCTCTGCAGTCAGCATTTGTGCCTTCCTGATAATATGGATCAAAATGTGTGTCCGACAGGTGAAGGACTTTAAATGTTGGTGCTCCATGCTGAAAAACAATAATTTAGTACAATTTTTTGAGAACATTTATTTACCACAGGTATTAGGAGTTTATCGACAAATTTGTGAGTGCAAAGCATGAACAAATTTATCTGATGATCTCGTGTGAAATTTATTAAGACTATTCCTTGAATAAAATATATAAGAATATACAAATAATAATTAATTTTTTTCTTATGTTGTTTGAAATCAAATCATCCTTGTGCCAGCTGTCAGATCACAGCATAGGCCTAAGAAAAGAATGAACAATCGATTTTTGAATGTGCTACCAGATAGTAAAAAGTTCTATGAAATAGGGTCCTGATTATCAGCTAGGTAGGTAGTTTAAAACACTTTGACAGAAAAGTGATGCTCCCTGAGCTCAACTTGAGTATCTATACGTATCAGTGTGCTATTTTATTCCATGCTTCAGTGTTCCCTGAGGATGGACAAAGTGTGGTCCTCTGAAACGTCAAGAGCGTTCTAAACTACTCACCTATAAAAATATATTACCAATATATTGAACAATATACTCACCAATGTTAAGTGTGTTAAAATGTAAATAGTGCCTTACCGTAGGAGGGACTGCTGGTACGACAGAAGGTTTTGGCACAGGAGGAAAGACTACCTTCCACTCATGATATGGATTGTATACATCTCCACAAGCGTCTCCAATCACAAAACTGCAGATCTCCTCTGGACCCAAAGTTATCCTCTTCAGGACATACACTACTTCACCCTATAAAAAACACATTATTATAGGCCTACAATACCTGTATAATACAATGGTCATTGTCTTTTATTAAAAAATTAGATATATTACAGCATCTATAAAGCTATAGCTACACTCCAGCAGAATAAAGCTTGTAAGTAAAATAAACTGCTTCCTACGCAATCCTTGGAGGCCCTTAGAGTTCTATGATACAAAGGCGCCCAGATTTGGGCATATGAAGGTGGTAAGGTTAGGTCAAATGAGAAAACCCCAATGAACTCACTGAGAAGTGAACCCATGAACTTTCCAGTTTATAATAGGCCTACTATTTCAACCAGAAAATAATATTTATACATTGTGTTATTAGATAGCCTCTTCTCTAAAAATGTTTTAATTATTTTTTTTAATTGCTTAATATTACATTGTGTTCAAAATGTGATAACTCGGCCTTGTCAATATAAAATGTTATAAAATGTTAAAAATCAAATATATTTTGACCAATGTTTTTTAATTTTAGTTATTCACCAAGGATGGCAAAATGTTGGTTGAAATATATTTGACTTTTAACATTTCACAATATTTTATATTGACATTGCATTTAAAACTCAAATAAAAGTCAATAAATAATTCAGCATATTTCACTCTATATGCTATTTAAAAATACCAGTACATAGTGAAGACTTTTCTTATAAATACAATGTGAATGCACATTAATAGTTAGGTTTTCTTTAGATACCAAATAGCAGAGATATTTTTGTTGTTTTCCTTATCCTTTCCCCCCTTATGAGAATTTTAGTGATGGAGGAGTAAGTAATACATGATGGGAGAAATGTGTATGTATTAACTTCAGTCATAAATCAATCATGGAGTGAGCGAGATCATTCCAGGTTAGGGATGGGATATCAATATTGATATTATCGATACATCAATAACTGAGTTGGTGTTAGATGATGATTATGAATGATGATAGTCTTCGAAACTAGTTCAGGTATGTTATATGTATACAAAAAGTGAAGTATACATGCTAGACCCAACTCAATATTATATCCAGGACAGTTAGTTTGTTCCTAGAACACTCAGAACCATGAACACATAGTTCATGCGTGAGCACAATGTCAGTTTCCATATGTTGCATTGCTAAAGTGTCAATGTATGCATGCAAGAACGGTTTCAGAGTGCTCTCAGAATGGACCTACGATCTTAGTAAAAGTTTCAATATTATCAAATATCGATATTGTCTTACTGACATAATACTGTTATCGATATTAGTACGATATTCATATCTATATCAATATCATTATTTTGCTTCTAATATCCCATCCCTATTCCTGGGTCCCAGCAGTGGAATGCAAATGATCTAACCACTTCACGGCGGGATAACCTACACATGGATGCTTACACACAGAATCATAATGTTTTATTTTTCACTTACCCCAAACAATTCAGTTATGCCTTCACACACTCTTGCTGGCTGGATATTTAAACTAACACAAAAATGATAAGTAATCTTCACTATGTCATCCCTTGTTTTTCCTCCACGAATGTAATGCTGAAGAAGTCCCACACCTTAAAAAATGAAATAGAAGGAATTAAAAAGATGAAAATAAAAGCATTATCATGCTCTGCAAGTAAGCCAGAAATATAACAGCAACACAGCATATGGTAAAACCCCTTTTTATTGAAACTCAGGCAGAATATTTTTGTTCCTTACAAGGGGGTTTTTCTCAATTGAACAAGAAGTGCAATGAATTATAGAAATAATAAGATATAAAATGTTTGGTCCAAACTTTCCACTAAAAACTCAATTAAAACTCTATGTAAAATGTATATCACAACAGTATTTATTTAGTGGTTAAAACATTAATAAAAATGGTTAGAAACCTTACGCTGTACGATGTTTCAGCCTGTCTCCTCCAGGCCTTTTTCAAGTAGACAGGCTGAAACTTCGTACAGTGTAAGGTTTTTAACCATTTTTATTAATGTTTTAATCACTAAATAAATAATGTTGTGATATACATTTTACATAGAGTTTTAATTGAATTATAGAAATATGTATTTAATAGGGATGGGTCGATACCAGATTTTCTCGATACTCGATACCGATACATGATTTTTCCCTCGATACTCGATACCGTCAAAATTTCCAGTTTCAATAAATAGGTACATTAAAAATTAAAAGTTGAGAGAACTGTGTAATACCAACTAAATTAATTAGTGTGAATATTTAATGAGACAAAATTTAATATCAACAGTAGCCTATAATTACCTTTAAACTCTATATTAAAACTAAAATTAGTTTTTTAAACAGTCATCTCACAAGTTTTTGTTAAATAATACTAGCATTCTCACTTAATTTCAGAATTGCAGAATTACCAAAGTAACAAAAAAAGTATCGAGCGAGTTTTCTGAAGTATCGCTCGATGCCAATACCATGCAAGTATCGAGAGTATCGAGGTATCGAAAGTATCGAGGACCCATCCCTAGTATTTAATTAATATTATTATACAGCTAATTTCTATTAACAACACAATTCAAAAGAGTGCTTGAACACAAAGGATAATGAAAGAACAACGGTAAAAAATTAAAGAAATTATGGCAGCAGTTAAGTTGGTAAGTTATGAAAACATGAGTGACTGGAGATGCCCGAGATGTGGGGTTGAAATTGAATAGAAGCCTGAGCTAGTTAAGTGCATCCAGGGACATAAGGAACTCATAGTCTAGGAGAAGATCTTTATCCAGAAAAATGCAGACTATCTTACGAATTTACATCCCCATGGAGAATCATCTTAGTGAGAAGTTTATGGGATGTTCACAAGAGGGTACTCTGATTGCACAGCAGGCAGTTGGAGATGTTGAGGATGAGAATGAATTTCTCAAAACAATTGTCCAGGTCCGTTTTATAATTTAGCTAAACTGTGTAAACTTTCACATTAATAAGATTACAGTTTACCTTGCTACACTAAGAATATATGCTGATATCGATAAATTCATGCTATGCAGACCAGTGTTTTTTAATATTGTAAGGTAGGATATATACCAGTGTTTTTTTCAAAC
The DNA here is from genome assembly GCA_964059195.1 of Ectobius pallidus. Taxonomy (NCBI): domain Eukaryota; kingdom Metazoa; phylum Arthropoda; class Insecta; order Blattodea; family Ectobiidae; genus Ectobius; species Ectobius pallidus. Next base: position 42,110,445 of record CAXKWD010000003.1, read on the forward strand.
TTTCAAATCAGACTTTGTTAATAAAGAGTGTGCACTGAAAAAACATGAAAATTATGTAACTTCCACTTTTTTTCTTATGGAGCAAATGTATTCAGAATGTAACACTTCAAATATGATGGAATTATCTGGTTTATAAAGCATGAAAGTTTCAGTCAAATAAGTAATGGAATTAGAAGGTGATCTGATCATAAATACACAAAACATAATAACCTTCTCAGAGCTAAATTTATGTATTAGGTAAAATCAATAGTGGGCTCTAAGTTTGAAATCAATGAGGAAAATTTCAGTGGAACAGCTGAAATGACAATTGTCACATGTAGACAATGCTGGATAATTAGTCTACGTACGTGTGAGGTATCAATCGAAATATTTTTCGTTCTATCATTAATTTGCATATCATTGAGTTATAATAAGTGTTTTGGGTAAAGTATTAAAATTAAAATGTTATATTTCCAAGTCCTAACAGAAGATTTTGATTCAATATCTTGATTGAAAGCCCCATAAGCGATTCATTCCATGAACAGTAAACAATGAAACAAAAGATAAATAATACTAGCGATTATGGTCAATTTTGAAGAAAAAAATTATTTTTCACTAAACTTTTCAATTTAAAAGCTCCTTACTAATTTATGGGCCAGTATTAATGTATTTGCCGATGGATTATTTAGAGCTTGAAGGTGGCTTCCCTGTGTGTATGTCATAACCTACAAGTTCATGAATCAAATTACGAACATTATTAATTGCCAGTGCATTCTGTAAAATCGGCATATATTTTTAAGCATTTGTTGTGTAAAAAACTGTATAATGAATACTTAGCTAAATTCTGGTTATTTCTGGCACTACAAATTGGAATCATTTTTAAAATAATGGTACTAACATTATAAATGTAGGTTAATTTTAGCTAGCACAAATTTCTAGTAGAATGCAAATACTATTCAAGTTGCATTTTTACAATCCTCAGGTTGAAATAGAGCGAGTACATAAATGCTTTTATTTTTGTTTTTGTTTTGTAATTAATTAAATCTCAATGTGGCTCCTAAGCCCCCAGTGGGATCCACCACTGGAGAGGAAGTTGTGTTTTAACATCAGATCTTTTTTTAAATTTATGAATCCATTTCAATTTGCTTATTAACCTGGATAATTCTGAAGTTTATTTTTATCCAATTTTCGTAATTATGATGAGCTGAAATAACAACAAATTTTATTTTTCTAATAACACATGAGGATGTCCTGGTTTGAGAGTTACCATTAACATTCCTAAGAAGATGAATTCAGAATGAGATTCACTTGATTATGATCATTACCTGCTTTACAAGCTGTGCATGAGACTTTGGACATAACACTGGTTTCAACCTCTTGAACAACTTGTTTCAAGTTAAATAACCTTAGTGCTTTATCAACTATCCTTGGTAGGTGTCGACCACTTCTGAGATCTTCTCGTAACTCTCCATCTAAGTCGTCTAGCAGCCTTGTGTAATTTATCTGAAAACAACATCAAAATCAGATATTAAATCAGAAGAGTTACAGTAAAGATGCATATTACTTATACAGTGTGTTTCACATATGAGTTGCCCAATCATGCGAGTTTCTGCATCGTGAGGCCACAGCTATAACTCCCGAGCGATCGGGTGAAATATCACCGCTAACGGTGTAATGATTCTTGTTCTCACAATTAAAGTTAAAATTACAATGAAAATAACCATGTACCTGATCACAAGAGTTGTTGGAAATGTCCTCCTCTTGCATCCACATAACACTGGCTCCTTTTTAAGAAATTTTCTTTCATGCGCATAAGTGCAGCTTCTGAGATAGATTTATTTTCTTTTCTGACTATTGTTTATGGGGGAACTTGATAAATGAAGTGTATAAGTCATACCCGCATACATTAGAAGAACTTAAAAACGATATCAAGAGAAATTAACTCTCTTGGAAGCTGAACTTATGCACTTGAAAGAAAATTTCCTTAAAGAGTTCCTGTGTTGTGTGGATGCAAGAGGAGGGCATATTCAACATCTCTTGTGATGAGGCACGTGGGTATTTTCATTGTAATTTTAATTGTAATTGTGAGAAGCTGAATCATTACCATTAACAGTTTTATCTGTGTAGATATTTCACCCAATTGGTCGGGAGTTAGAGCTGTGACCGTGTGATGAATAAACCCACAAGATTGGCCAACTCGCACTTGAAACACACTGTATATTTCATTCTCGCTAAATGTTATGTTACTGGTATGTACAAGTATTGGTTTCTGCCTTATACCTTCAACATATTTTTTCTTAAAGGTACTCTTACATATTAAGTATATTTTCATTGCTATGTTATATGTTAGATTATATAAACAATTTCAAACTTAAAACCTTTCTGATGTATTGTCAAAAAATGTAAAATAACTCATTTCATAAAAAATAGTAGATTTACATGTATATAATAGTCTAAATATTAAAATATTAAATATTGCAGAAAGTCTTTAGGTTATAGCACTGTCAATAATTTTAAAAGCAAGACTTGTACATGTAGAACATCAGTGAAGAAGGACCTGACGGAAACTCTCAAGATCTTTAAAACTTTCATTTTATGTACACAAGCTTCGATTCTTTATCACAAAAAAAAAAAAAAACACTCACACAAATACAACACAAAGAGTAAAAGTAGTAAGACAAAATATATATATATATATATATATATATATATATATATATATAATGCAGTTGTAAAAAATAATAACAATACAATCATAGAAAGAAAATTAAAATAATCAAATGTAATTTGCTTTTTAAATTTATACATCAGTACTAATCATCATATATATTAGCCCAGCCTACAAAACCCTCAAAGTTTGGTACAGAAGGTCCTCATTCCTAGAACTTCCACCAGCTCTCTGTGGCATTCTCTGGCATTTTCACTCTAAAAAAAAAATGTTTTGACGTAAGAATGCTGTTCACAACTTAGCTAGGTGTGATTTCATGCCTCCAACTACTGTAAACCAGTAGTGTGGCATGATGCCATTGTCTATGCATGTTTATGGGTGTCTGCTCCCTGCTCTATCCTACATCTAGTACCCATAATCTGCATCATACATTCCATACTCTATTCTTTCATTTGTGTATTTCAAAATGATGCCAACATTTTCAAAAAATAAAGTTGCCATTGTTTATGTCCCATTAGTGGCGTAACTGGACCATTTGGGGCCCAGGGCGGATTTATTTTTGAGGCCCCCTCCCCCCAACACGGCTATTTTTCACTTTTTTTCTGTGGATAGCTTTCTTTGTCTTTCTGATCATCTCCATGGGCTAATCTGTATGGAAAAATAATGGATGAAGGGAACGAACTCATGCAGTATTTATTGTATTATTTATTAAAAACAAACAGACATTACTCCAATAATATTAAGCTATCTGATTAACAAAATACAAATAGGTACATAATTAAAAAGTGATCAAATGAAAAAAAAGATTATGTTTAAATATGACAAAACAAGAAAGTTTATGGTAACAAACAACAGTTTTAATTTTAGTCGGAGAGTCAGATAATAAATTTGCAGATTATATTAATTCAGACGTTTAAAATTGTCTTTTTATAGCTTTTACATCTCGCGGCCGACTTGTGAACATGAGACCAAAACATTGGTAACTGGTGTCAATTTTTTTATTGGAAACACGTCATATACGCTAATTTATTATTTAATTATTGAATCTCCATTTATTGCAGCCCTTTTTTGCTACAGCATGTTAGGACTATAGTTAAATACAAATAAAAGCATTTCCTTTTTACTATTATAAACAAGTACAATGAGTGAACACTTAGTGTCAACCACACTCATCCATAAACTACAAATTGGGAGAAAAAAATATTACTAGAAAAAAATCTAGTGCTGTAATCTATGAATTGCAACTATTTTACAACAACTTATAAACATGTTGAATGTACTTTTGAAATTCGTGAGAGCAACATTTGTTGTAAAATATACAATGTAATGGCTTTTCATAGCTTATTATTATTTAATATAAACATTCCTATGAGTAAAAAAGAGGTGGGACATTAATTTTTATATTAGGGTGTGGCATCAATGGGGGCCCCCATAGTAAGTGGGGCCCATCCCTCATGTGTATGTGAGTTTGAGTGTGTGTATATATGTTTGCTTTTCAAATTTAAATGTCTGTCCTATAAAAAAAAAAAAATAAATAAATATATATGTATATTACCTTATCACAGTAAATTCTTCCTCAAAAGCAATGGATATAATTTCAACTTTGTATGAAGTTCTTGAGACAAATGTAACTTGTTTATGTGAAGAAATATTGCAGCAGATCTCTTTCACTTTCAATTATTTATCAGTTCCTCACAAAACAAATATGATAATATTTACACTTACTCTTAAAAGGTCAAACTGTCTGTTTGTTTCTTCTTCCATCTGTTTGAGCTCGTCTGGACTAGGTGTAGGTGGTAAGTCGTGAGTGTGGTTTTGGGGACGAAGAACTGCTGGAACTGAGCCATTGCTAAGTACGCCATAGCGATCTGCTCGACCACCAGTCACGTCCCACATATCTTCGTAGTCTGATGTCCATTCTGGTACTGGGACAGGAGTCACTGCACACAAATTACAATTTTGTACTTTTCTCAATTTATCTACATCAATGACATATTTGTTAATATAGGGACCGCAGAATAATCTGACGATTTTGAAATGCATATAAAAATAATAAACATCACTGTAATGCAAAGTTCAATGACCATATCTGTTAGAGCAATAATTGCCATTTACAGTTCTTCCATTAGTTTTTGTTTGAATTGAAAATTGTGTCCGATAAATGACGACCACCATTTTGTATACATTCACGTAGTGTTGCCTTGATGTTTTCCATTGCTCTCATGAGCATGTCATTCAGTATTGCCACTATTTTGTTCTGAATTGGTTAGACATGGAATTAATGGTCCAAATATTTGGTTCCAATGTTTCCTGGATGTGTTCTGTCAAGAAATCATGGTAATCTCCCCTCGCCTGCTTGCTCCCTGGATCTGACGATGTGTGATTATTTGCTCTGGGGCTTTCTCAAGTTAAAAGTGTATGTTGGAAGACCTCATAAACTGGATGACTTTAAATTAGTTATTCACAAGGAATAGCGGCAATACCAATCGACATGCTCATAAGAGCAACGGAAAACTTCAAGGCAACGCTACATGAATGTCTACAAAATGGTGGTTGTCATTTATCGGACACAATTTTCAATTAAAACAAAAACTAATGGAAGAACTGTAAATGGCAATTATTGCTCTAACAGATATGATCATTAAACTTTGCATTACAGTGATGTTTATTATTTTTATATGCATTTCAAAATCGTCAGATTATTCTGCTGGTCCCTGTATCTGCTCAATTGGGTGGTCAGTTGCTACCATCCAGAACTTATATTCAGTAGGAGGGCCTGGCAGCAAACTCCTGAATGGCAATTGATCTGTGTTAATTAAGTTGTCTTCGTCTCTTGGGTTGGATATTTCACTGGCACAAACCTAATGATCAGTTTAGTATGTGGGTGCAGAATTATGACACTACAAGCAACCTATCAAATCAAATAACTCAACCCTGTGGTTATGGGAAAGGATCATCTATCTGGAACAAAGCAAACTATGGTCACGAATGTGGTTTTCTATTCATGTTATGAAAGCAGAACATTTTTTAGAATTCTTATTTTCGATGCTTTCTAACTATCCTGTCCAAATTCAAGAAAGTGTGTTAAGTTGGTACCCTAATGTATATTCTATTTTAAATGAGCCACAGTTCGGAGTACAGAAAATGATTCCTTCATAAAAACCAAATAATTATTTTTATTATTACAGCAAACTGTTTTAAAAGCTTACTTGTAAGACCATCATCAGTGAGGGAACCACTACTTTTTAACTTACCAAGTATGTCGCCAATCTCATCTACATGAGTGGGAGTAAAAAACAAAGAATTTGGCACATTTAGGGGAGTGTGAGTATAACTGTTACATTCAGGAATCCTTGAGGCTAAGTCATTAGCAATACTAACAAAGTGGGCGTTGAAAGTATCAGCAATAATAATAATAATAATAATAATAATAATATAATAATAATATTATAATAATAATAATAATAATATAATAATAATATTATTACTTGAGTAATCCAGTGTTGACATAACAATTAAACAATTAGAGCATATTTTAAATACTCTCTTTCGGTAGGTCACTTGTATACTCCTTTAAAAACATCTGCTAAGTAATACAAATACAATATAATTTAAAAATACAGTAAAACCACAGATATTGCTATTTATAGTGTAGGGCTTATAAATAAGAACTAGTAGAACATTATACCTAATATACAAACTCTGTGTATGAAATCCTTACAAACTAAGATTTACTTTTACACACTGTTACTAAGAAAATATATAACAGAAATGAAAACATATGAAAAGCAATATGTTATAGCTAAACATTATTTATTTATTTATTTATTTATGCCATGCCATCAAAATAACAACATACTGCAAAACTAAACTGCCACATATTTGAGAAGTCTGTGGCTTTGGATACTAACCTGATGAGATGCTGATGACAAGAACTGCTATGCTCGCAACAACTGGTACTGACACTAAGTGGCAGCCACATGACCAGGAGAAGTGCCGCATACTCGCTTAGTCCGTCAATGTGCCCCGCTCGATTTGCGAGCAGTTGTCACCAGCCTGCAACAAATAAAAACTACATCAGGTAGGCTATAGAAAGAGATTACAGTAGAACTCCAACTATCCGGCCTGCTTTGAGGCTGTGTTCAAATGGTTTTTGCAGCAGTGAGCATTGGGAAACCCTCTTTCATAGCCGTTAATGTCAAAAACAAGTGACTCTGACCGATACGTTCAAGATGTGCCACTTCATGTAACTTAAGTACCAGTACTGTACAATTTAGTTTTTAAAATGAAATTACCTTTTCTCATTATTTATCCAAATATCCAGATCTCATTATCCGTATCGAGTCTGGTCCAATTAATGTGGAAAATTGGAGTACTACTGTATTATCTTTTACTAGGGCAGGAATGGTGGTAAAGTCTGATGGGTGGGGGAGGGAAAGACTTTCATCAGTGTATGGAAATTGTGTCAAATAGCATCCTGAAGAAAATTAAAAATTATTACAAGGATAAGGATGATGATGAAGATTAGTAATAATAATAATAATAATAATAATAATAATAATAATAATAATAATAATAATAACAATAACAACAATAACCACAACAAAAACAATAATAATAATAATGATAATAATAATAATAATAATAATAATAATAATAATGATGATGATGATGATCAACAGCACTTACTCAACTCTGCTGGCATGGTTATCACACTGAGATTAATTTTGGAGAGGGTATGAGGTATTTAACATATGTAATACCATAGAACATATTTCTATCAATTTTTACACACACGAAAATACAAATTACAAAAGCAGATTGAAAGAATGAGCTGATAGAAACTCACGTAATTTTCTCTGCTCAAATAAAAGTTTGTCTCTTACTATAATAAATTATGTATGACATTCTCTTCATATAAATTGCTTGTAAAAATGTAGAGAATTTTATTACTACATCATACCGGATCTCCAAAGGATGAAAAACACAAAATTGATCAAAGCACTCAAGTAACTTTCTTTACTCTAACCATGGGTAATACATCTTAATCACTTCACATTCTGATATACGCGTCGAATAAGAGGTCATATTGCTAAGAGCGCGTATTAGGTTGTTTGAACTTGATGCAAAGTTTTGTTGTTCACCAGGCAAGACTGAGTTTCTATAAACAGTGGGAAGCAGAGAATTTGTTCAGAAAATGTTCCAAATGTAAGTTTTAGCTCTTAGTTTAAGCACCACATGTACAAATTTTAACAAAATCATTAGAATCGTATTCGAGAAAATTGCGATAAGAAAAAATAAAAATAAGAGATTGTCGAACGCAATATATGTGTCACATCCTTAGAAGGTAGCTTACCTAACCCAGAAAATATGTTTTCATACGATTTTCCATTCAGGAGCTAGGCTGTTTACAGACACACACACACACACACGTTTCTGAATATATATATATTTTTTTAATTCAGAGGACCTCGAAACGTGTAGGCCTATTTATGTAGAAAAAAAAACTTGCCCTTGACATCTAGTACTCTAGTACTTTCTGATGGGCTTATGAAAATTTTTATAAACAGAAAATTGAATTAAGTCTCCTTCCATTCCTAAGACTCTGCTTTAATCTGGTTAGTTCATCCGGAATTAAGGGTGGACAAAGTGGTTTCGCGGTACGATATAATTTTTTTTCCTGAGATGCACGTATTATGTATCATTCCACCACATCCTGCACCATCATTAAAAAAATCCGAATGCCGATTTCTGATACTTAGGAGTCCGATTTTTTTGATGCAATAAAACAGCTGATTCATGTTAACTTCCTTCTATTTCGGAAGGTATTGAGCGAATTACATTTGGCATGGGAAAAGTTCACTCCTTTATTTAAGCCTACATTAACACGCCTACTCAACAGCAGAGGTAAGAAATACAAGCAATATTAATGTAAAACATTTTGGAATGAAAATAAACTTTAGTTTCAGCGTTGAAAGATAAAACAGTACCGCATGCCTATGTAGCCACTTTTAAAAATTTTAGATCATTTTAATAGTGTTATTTTTATTTTCATTTTAAACTAAGTCCTGTTGTTTGTATCAACAGCCTCTAACGAAGGAAGTTTTATTAATAAAAATAGCCATTTGCAAACAGAAGTGTCAATAAATATTCCACGAAATATGGAATCTGTTGAATGCCGCATACCAATCACTACTGTAATCTATCATAAGGGTACGGATGTTTATGACATGTCATATTTTTATCCTGACCTCCGTTCTCGCCACAAACACAAAATAAAACACATTCGTTATCCTAATTGGACCTATTTTTATTTTGAATATTTTGGTCACTTTGGTGGCCTTCGTCATATTTCAGCCATATTTGTAATTTAACGTCATATATCAGTTATTTTCTTTCTTTCTTTATCAAAGTTTTACCTCTCCCTTTTAGGATTTTAGGCGACCCAAGCCGCCTGGGCATTACAGGGCAGCGAATATATCAGTTATAAATTCGGAAAAGGAGCACAATTATACAGTGTACGTACGGTACTACACGGTCGAATTAAATTTGAAATTTATTTAATTAATTAATTTAATGTTTATGCCAAATTAATAGGTAATTTAAATTTTAAAATCAATGCAATTGTTCATATTTCATAGGGACACTCAAAATCTACAAAATATTACGAGTATTTGGAGCTGATGAAACGAGCAAACAGGAGCAAATTCTTTAAAAATAGAAGTTCGTTACAAATAAAATTTTAAATAATCAAATTTTGTTAAATAGTGATTATCCGATTGAATTCATGTGATGTAATAATTTAATGTCTTTAAAAGTTTTAAATTGGAATATTTATTTTTTGAAAATACGTTTTTTTATAAGGTCATATTTAGGATTTTTGGGTCATATTTAGTCATTTTTAAGGGCATATTTGCTGTCATATTTTGCACTTTTTTAGGTCATAAACATCCGAACCCTTCATAAGTATCCAACTTTTCGGTAATCATAGGCAGAATAAAAGAACAAGCTACTAGAAGAACGAAAAATAAATGGCATAAACTGAGAACTACTATGATTTCGAAACTTGTTTTTATAAAGTTTTCTCAATTTTCGTCATGGAGGGAACGTATTACGTCTTTATTTACATCTTTCGTGAAATCCAACAAATTTAGCCACACTTCTTCGATAAAATTTGCTTAATAGCGATATCCTAAGCATCTCTAAAGCTAGATATAGCCAACGGAAGTAGTTTGTAAAATTTCGTGCTTATCGCTGTTACCAAAGGTACGGTCCCTACTGACATAATTAAAGCAATGCAATAAGATATTGTAGGATTTTCATGCTTTAGGTATTTCAAGGATAAACAAACATGTAAATATGAGTTGACATTCTGCTATGATACAACAGATAACGTGCTGAATTATGAAACTCCTCTTGTTAACTTAATGTTCCGACCGATAACGCCAACAAATAGTTGGAGGAGGCCTTGAATTAAGTGAAAGTGTTATGTCAACTTTCTTCCATCTCAAAATAAGAGTGTGCAGAGAAAGTAATGGATAAGAGGATACCAACATCTTCATCAAGCCACCATCCCTTGCGTGACGAACACACGAGGACAATGAATAAGCCATCACTCTTGGGTTCCAACAGTGGCAGAAAGACAATAAAGCGGAATAACTCGTGGGTGGATCGTTTGGAAAGGATGTCTCCAATTTTTTCTGGTCAAGGAACGCGTAGTTCTATGTTTTGCTGGCTGGAGAGGACTTAAATTGGCTCTGTTTATACGATATAACAGTAACGTAAGAATGTTACTGGAGCTTTCATGTAGGGTTGCCATATTTTAAGGGGTAAATATCTCTCGTTCGGACCTGCGGGTAGGGTCTACACTGAGGGAGCCTAAAATTCGTAGGAATTATTTTCAGGAAGAACATAATCTGAGGGTGTTCGACAACAGGGTGCTTAGGAAAATATTTGGGCCTAAGAGATGAAAATGGGGACTGGAGAAAGCTGCATAACGACGAGCTTCATGACCTGTACCTGTACAATAAGTTTGTGTTCTGTGCTCTTCACAGGATATAGTAAGGGTAAGTAAATCGCGGAGAATGAAATGGGCTGGACATGTTGCGCGGGGGGGGGGGGGGGGAGGAAAGACATAACTCAAAAATACTGAAGGGGAGACCCGAAGGGAAAACATCACTTGGAAAACCTAGACGCTGGTTGGAGGACAAGAGAAGTATGGTTTGAGAGGGATGGTTGGAAGGAGTTAACACAGAATAGGGTTGAATGGGCGGGCTCAGGTAAGCGCGGCAATGAACCTTCAGGTTCCATAAAATAGATAATATTCCTTTAGCTTACTTAGGAATTATTGTCTACTGCCATTAAGTCAAGTAAAGATAAGATTTATCAGTCACACTCCACAGATTCAATGTACACGCCAACAGACAAATTAGTTAAACCTACAACGAGCAGTATTATACTATGTGTCAGACATGGGACTGTCGCATTTGCGCACATATATGCCCCATTCCCGGAAGTTTTCCCCAAACCGTTTTTCTCAATCTAACATTCCCAGGGTTAAGGATTCCCAATAACCTTTCTTTCCGATCTATTTTTCCTAATCCGAAGTTCCTAAAACCATTTCCCCAAAATCCCATTTTTTAAATTCCGTTCTTCACTGTCATTTTCCCAATGACATTTGTTTAATGAAACGTAACTATAATTAAATAAACGTTAATTATTAACTGTTATGTAACTAAGGTTCTATAAATCAGTCAGAATGGAAGAACAAAACTTACAAGTAAATACTTCCAGTCGAGGTGGCAGGAGAACACTTCAAAATGGGTGTACAGTTATTACAGAAGAGATATAAAAACGGGATATTCTATTGGCTATGTTCTCGTAAATATGGATGTCGCGCAACATAAAGCACTACCCGTTATTAATTTATTTTAATTTGAAAATAGGATACCTTGAGCACAAGCTCATAACTGGGGAGTATAAAATACGAGGGCGGTTACAATAAACTGTACAGGAAATAACATTCATATGATTACTTACTTACTCAATGGCAATAAATAATGCCTCAGCAAGCTAAAGGAATATTATCTATTTTATGGAACCCGAAGGTTCATTGCCACGCTTACCTGAGTCCGCCATTCAACCCTATTCTGCGGATAAAATATTTAAGCTACAAAAGCAAGCAATTAGAATAATGTGTGGAAAGAAAAGGAGAGAATCATGCAAACCGCTCTTTGAAAAATTAAAAGTCCTCACTCTCACAGGGGAGTATATATACTCTGTTATGTGTTATATGGTAGATAATATTGAGAGATTCCAAACTAATAGCAGTGTTCATGAACATATTACTAGAAACAGGAATGATTTACATAGACCAGTTAATGCATTAAAACTTTTTCAGAATGGCGCTTATTACTCCGCAATACAGATATACAATAAGCTTCCAAACAACATTAAATTATTATGTATTCAAAGAAAAAGCAAATCCTTCAAAGGATCTCTCAAGAAATTTTTAATGACTCACACCTTCTACAATATGGATGAGTATTTCCAGTTTGAATAAGTTTATAGTGTAGTATATTATATATCATTATTTATTACTTGATTGTATATTGTAATCTGACGTGTTCTATATCCTTGAGTCCCACTCAACACAGGATCTACAGAACGAGATAACTACATCTACATCTACATAACTCCGTCCAACCATCCCTCGCAAATCCTATTTCCCTTAAATCTATCCTAATATTGTCCTCCCACCTACGTCTAGGTCTTCCAAGTGGTATTTTCCCTTCGGGTCTCCCATTCAGTACTTTTGAGATAGGCTATGTCTTTCCTCCCCCATGCACGCAACATGACCAGTTCATTTCATCCTCCGTGATTTAATTACCCTTAGTATATCCGGTGAAGAATAGAGTTTATGAAGGTCATCGTTATATTAGTATGATTACTCAATACAATATTATAATACACGTTAATTATACAAATAATAATAATAATGCTAATGTGGTATTAAAAGTTAAATTATTATTTTTAGATAAATTATGATACCAACAAATTTTAATAACTGCCGTTCCAGAAATGTTCCCAAATGTTTCTTAACTCTTAAAGGAATTTATTTTTAATATTGTTCAAACATTATCTGATAAGTCATTGTATACTCCAAAAGCTATATTAAAAATGATCGTAGGCCATAACTTGTAGTTCTAGTTTAATATAATTCTGTTACATGCCCTACCATGACGAATTTCAGCATTTTATGACTGTCTTTAGGTGTACAGTTATGAGCTGTCTGACACAGACACGGCAATAAAGCAACTTTCTGAAGAACTGGTTACAAACTCCAAATCGCATAAAATCTATCGTCTTGCAATATGTAGCACATAGAGAAGATGTCAAAATATTAGGTTATCTCAGAACTATAGGATACGACTTCATTGTGGTATAGTGATTTCGGGAGAGAGTAAATGCCTTGGCATTGCAATTTTGCTTTCTGGAACTGAACACATAATTAAATATACTTACTTTCGTTCAAGGAATTGATTAAGAGGTGAAAACAGTCGTAGCTAAACGTTTATCTTGTATTTTTACCCGTGATATCTACTTCCATTTTAAAAATTATTTGCAAACTGTGATTTTGTGCAAGACGCACTGGGAAATATGGATTGGGAAAATGCACGAAAATTAGATTGGGAAGAAGCTCCTTGGGAAGTTTGGATTGGGAAAATTATTTTTGGTAACAATAAATTTGAGAACATTTTCCATCGAGAAAAATGAAAAAAAAAAAAGTGTACCATAATGTCGTCGGCCTGAGCCGTGAACCACAGATTATTGTCTCTGTTGGACATTACTGGGTTCAAGTCCCAGTGTCAGAGGAATTTTTCTCCTATAATATTCTCATATACTCTACTCTGGCGATGATTCTCAGTTATTTAATCTGCCAGTAAGCTTCTGTATGTTCAATGTAACCTAGCTAATAACATCATGTTATTGGAAGTCGGAGACGGACCTATAGCAGACGTGATAGGCTACAGACAGAATATTATCATAACCTCAAGTGACAGAGAATACTGGAGTAGAAAACGGCCAAACATTAAAGTTGAAGATAAAAACTGGACGACCCAAATAAAGATGGCATCATTCCTAAAGAAGAATGCCGAGTAAGTAGAACCCATACACCTTGCTTCAATTGTAACCAGCTTTATTTACACGACTGCACGACTGGAACAGACAGCAGAGAGAAAATACAAGTCTTGAAAACAGTCTGACAGAAGGAATGAGAACCTTGTGAGATAACAAAATCTTGTAGAAAGTGAGATAGATCCGGAAAAAGAATTACGAAGTCCATGGATTAGTCCTCGGCGCCAAAGGGATAGTTTACAATAATAATATTCTCTTCGAAAGCTGTTTGATGACTACCTGAAGCTTAATAAACAATATCTTCTATCTGTCGAAGTATTGCAGCATTTTCTAAGAGACTATTGAACATCACATTTATAAACGTTGAAAAGTGAAATGGTTTCTGAAGAAATATTGAATATAACGAATAAAAAGTTTAAATGTGAAATTGTATCCCGATAATACATGTGTAGCTGCTTATTATTATTATTATTATTATTATTATTATTATTATTATTATTATTATTATTATTATTATTATCATCATCATCATCATCATCATCATCATCATTTATAGTTTACAGTATTATTTACAGAATAAATAAATAGTTGACATGAGGCACCTTGAACAATAAACTTTATTAAACACTTTATTTAACACTAGATTGACATATGAGTTGGTCCTGATACCGGAAAGAGTAGACGCTCGTGTTTGGGGGCATTTCCTGTAATACATTTAGGTATTTTAACATGTTAAAAAGTTAAATATATTTATATGTAATGTTTACGTAGAAGGTATTAAGAAAAAATAAATCATGTTAAAGCTAAGAAGTGGACAAAAATACAAAAGGCTTCCAAATTCATAATGATAATATTAATAATACATTTTATATATATATATATATATATTACAAACAGTTGCTAAGAAGGTAGGCCTAGATTAAACGATAATCACCCGATATTAGCTTATGCAGATTATGTTTGTCTGTTGGGTGATTATTACGTATATACACAATCGGGTGAAATGCAGAAAGTCTTTTCTATGCCTGCAGGAAAGGTGGATTGGAAATTAATACAGGGAAAAAAACACTAAGTAGGCTACATGGTCATGAAACATTAAAATAATACGCTGCAAGTTCTTAGAATGACCGATAAATCATTCGAACAAGTGGAGAAATTCAAATATCTGGGAGCAATTATTACAGACACAAATGAAAAGGAAGAAGTAGACATCTACGGGTATTTTAAAACTGTCCTCCCACCTACGTCTAGGTTTTCCAAGTGGTCTCTTCCCTTCGGGTCTTGTATTTTTGAGTAAAGAATTCATTAGGCCTACTCAATTCAGTCGATAGATGTCGACTGAAATCAGGAAATTCTTGCTTTTATTCAATTCAGAAATTTCTACCTAAATCGTCTTCTGTCTAGAAATATAAAAATAAAAATGTTTAAGACAATTATCCTGCCGGGTGTATTACGCGTACATGGATGTGAGACATGGTCCCTTACTCTTCGGGAAGTACATAATCCGGGAGAGTTAAAAAACAGGGTAGGCCTACTTAGGAAAATATTCGGACCTAAGAGAGGTGAAAACGGGGACTGGAGAAAACTGCATAACGACGAGCTTCATAACCTGTACTCTTCACCGAATATAGTAAGGGTAATTAAATCACGGATGAAATGGGCTGGACATGTTGCTCGCATGGGGAAGGAAAGACATATCTAAAAAATACTGACTGGGAGACCCGAAGGGAAGAGACCACTTGTAAGACCTAGACGTAGGTGGGAGGACAATATTAAAATAGATTTAAGGGAAGTAGGATTTGAGAGGGATGGTTGGATGGAGTTAGCACAGAATAGGGTTGAATGGTGGGCTCATGTAAGCGTGGAAATGAGCGGGTTCCAAAAAATAGACAATGTTCCTTTAGCTTACTTAGGAATTGTCTATTGCCAGTAAGTAAGTAAGTAAGACAGTTTCTACAGTAGTACGGAAAATTCATGACCCATAAGCATGGTTACATGGCCCACGTGCAGTGTAGTTGAGGAGTCCAGTTAGAGGTCCACGGGAACAGTAGGTCGCAAATAGTTTGATATACAGAGAGTAGTATTTTGCTTCCTTCCCCCGCATCATGAGGCAGCCAACGCAGTAACCCGTTACTTGACGACCTTAAAAAAAGTAGACGGCATTCGAAGGACGTGAAGAGTCGAGCATCTCTCCAATTTCGCACAGTTATATGTCATTGTAACGTCAGTCTTACGAGGAATCAGCTGATATCAGCCAACCTGGAAGTTATGAGGCAATTTCGCTTACTTTTAATATTTTTTTGCACTCCTTAGCTAGTAAGTGGTACTTACGAACTTTGTTTACATGGATCGTAAGTTGACATTCCCACACAGTCTTGTTGCTAAGGCCGGTTGCGATGAGGTTAAAACACTTACGGTCCAAGCGCTACGTCATAATTCATTACGATACACTTCATAATACAAGCCTTTATGGCCACGGCCCCCAGGACAAATATTCGGTTCCCATAACAACAAACACATGCGAATCACTTTCTGAAATAAACATCTATTTTCAAGAATGTATTTACATAATATTTTCAGGTAATATCACAATTAATATAATTAAATTGATATAAATAATCATCGTGCAGAAAATAGCATGCAACACACGGGCCGTAAAGGCATTTACGGGTCTCGAAAACTTAAAAACCCTCGGCTGCGCCTCGGGTTTTCAATCTGTTTCCTCGACCCGTAAACGTGCCTTACGGCACTTGTATCGCAATATACTATTGTCTTCACTGTTCGAGTACGGTACTTGAACATGAACCTAGGAAAATCTTTTTTGCAAATATGTTCAAGAACAGCACGAAAAGATATCACTTTTGAATTAAACTGAGTTTTCCCCCCAGTTTAATTTGTACTATATTAGTAGGAATATTTATATTAGTTCTAGCTTAGACATTTATAGTGGAAGAGAACCAACTAGACTAGGCTGTATACAGAAATCCAGGTCCTTGCAAGCTCTTATCGCAAACATAACCTACTCGCAAAATAAAATCAATTTACCACGTGTACCATCCGTTTTTTATACAGTCGTTAAAATTTATAAAATAATGTAACAATAAATGCTAGAATTTTTTGTAATGAATTAGGCACCATGGAGTAGGCCAAATCTGAGCGCGCAGACAGCAGTTACAGATTTTCTGATTCGGGGCTGTCAACTTAAGGACAACGCTTTTAACTCACCAAGTATAACGATTTTTGCAATCACTGTGAGAAACTTCATATTTAAAAAAAAATCCCTTTAGGCAGGCCTACAGGCGGAGGTAGATTTCGAAGTGCTTTTGGAATTTATTGTCGCTGCATAGCACTCTTTTTCTTTAGCCTTGGCATGGTAAACCTGCAGTAATAAGAACTGAATTCGGTAAAGAGGAAGAGCCTACAATCATTTGTTTTGACAACAAGAATAGGATATAATATTCTGGGAGGCCGTGCGCAAGATCAGCAATGAATAAAATTAGCAAAGCCGCTAAACAAGACAAAATTATGATATAATAATTCTTTTAAGTGTTATTATTTTCAAACATTAAAATCTCGCGTCATATGAGAGCTATCAAGAAACTATTTATTGATTTGTAGAGTACTCATCAAGAGCTTTTCAACGATACCCCACAAGACGTGGTTTCAAAAGTTTCGAATTTTCATCCCCCACCCCCACCCCCACCCCCACCCCCAACCTCACTCGAACCCCCGAATTGTTGGTGTCACTGTGAACTCCATAGGGAGTACTCTAATTTATTCAAACAAAGTTTCCCTCTATACTTCATAGGGGCCGAGATATAAATGTTTTAAAATTTCAACCCCCTCCCCCGACCACCCCCTTGGGCCAATTTTGCCCATTAACGAACTTGTCCGAACTATTGGGCCTAGAAATAACATAATAAAATTTGGTTCAAATATCTTCAAAATTACGGCCGCTATCGTGTAAAGATATATATATAAATATCACAAATTTTTTTTTTGAACGGGCGGTGGTTTCGTACTTAGGGGAGCATGAAACGTAAAGATATGAAAGAATTTTTCGAAAATCATAAAGTGGTATCCATTGCAATAGGTAGATTTTTCTTCGAAAATCTACCTAAAAGGTGAAGTGAATTGAAGAATTTTCAATTTTTACCAAACTGAGTCTATTTAATAATCACATGCAAATATTTTTATCTAAAAGAGTATTTTCCACGCGAAGCAATCAGAGTTGTTATCCTGAAGTGTTGTAATTTTATACCACTCAGTGGCATAATTTTCTCCTTTTAATTAATATCATCTACCGCAAAAAGTTCTTATTTTACCTTTTACTCTCTAAAAACTATTTTGCTAAACTACAAAAGACACACGTTGTCGTTGTACGACAGTCTTTCTATCAAATGTGTAATTGGTAAAGTCTTGTACCAAAAATAAGTAGCGGGAGTCTGTGTAATTTAACAAAATAGTTGAATACTAAAGTATTTCGTTAAAATAGTAGGCTATATTGAGATATGAGTGGTTGGTTGGTATATGGTTACTTAACGAGGGGATGTACTGCTATTTAGGCCTGTAACCGTCGCCGGTGTCCCGGAATCTGTCCCGCAGGAGTTCTTTTATATGCCTGCAAGTCTACAGACATGGGCCTGTCACATTTATGCACACATAAATGCCATAGACCGGGGCTTGATCGAACCCGCAATCTTGGGCACAAAAAGCCAGCGCGATACCGACTGCGCCATGATACAAGAGTGGTATAGTATAGGACTCACTCACTACTTTCCCCACATTCCAGAGCAGTTATCTGAGTCCCATACTATAAGTGAATCGTTGGAGAATCGAGGTATAGTTTTAGATTTCAGAGATTCTCCAATCCACTTAACGCATTTGTATCGCATTTTATTTTCTCTATGGTAACTATTTAGCGAATAACGAAAGTGAAAATAATTATTAACTAACAATAGCTAATCTAAAGTTGCAAGGAATAGGTTAGCAACGTTAAAAAAACTAGTGCTGTTTAATATCGGTGGCAATACATCGATCATCCATAACATAACTGATGGGAATTAAATAGTCAATGTATAGAAATAAAAATAACATTAAAATTGAAACTGAAATTGAAATTGAAAATTAAACTATCAAATATGATTATATTCAATGTCTACAATAATAAATTTATCAATAGATACACAGGGCCGTGGAAAGAAAGGAAGGGCCCCAGGGACAAATTTTCCCGGGCCCCCGTCAAATATTAAATTGACCACTGAAACCCAACCTCATCCTTTATAATGTATGTAACAAAAATATTATGTAAAGATATTACATAATATTATTATATATGTAATGTTATGTAAGTAACCTATTACTTGAATACATATATTTTCGTTAGTCATTAAAAAAGTTAGAAATATTTTACAAAAAATAAAACCATATAAGGTTAAAAGCTTTACAGTTGTGCTCATAAGAGTAATAATTATGCTTTTTATAAACACATTTTTTATAATCATAAAAACAACTTGTGCCTTTGACTTTTCAACTAAAAATAAAAACATTTAAATTATAGATCAAACTATGTAGAAATAGCAAAACAAAAGGAATCCTGGGGATAACTTTGCACCGGTATGTACCAATTTTATCTGCATGTACCAGTTTAACCAAAAATTAATCTTTTGAAAATTATTGCTTTAAATGCCGAAGGTTAATGAGACCTACTGTTCAGTCCGAAAGGATTTCTGCTTCTACTTTTCAAAAATAGCATTTTTTCTTCAAGAATAATCCGTTTCAGATTAACTGATGATTCCGTGTCAACGATATACGACAGGACAATGCAAATAATAAAAAAGCATCTGTTTATTGACTTATAATCCATTTTTTTATAGAGTAAATTTAGAAGGTAAAACCAAACCCGTATCGTCGGGCCTGTAGATATAGGCTTTGATATAAATGACGCACATATGTCACACATTATGTAAGTTCGAGTTTCCACCATGCGAGCATTAATGGGAAATACATGAAAAAACACTATCGTAGAAAAAGTAATTTAAACTCATTTTACTACTGATTACTGTTCAATGTTTCAACAGGAAACCTCAGCTTGAAGACTACTACTCTTGATAAAATTTCCTAAGACATAGTAAAGAAACTACACTTTAAGCTGTCATGAAAAAAGATAATGTAAGTGTTTTACACAACACATTAATCATTTTCTCAAAAAACAGTCACTATATGAGTCGTATGTTTCTTTATTACTATAGTGCACATTACTACTGTTTACGACATAGAAATATATTTCGTAAGCATTCGGAAATGCGAACATTGTTATAGAATAAGTTTTTTCTTTTTTGTATTTATTATTGGGCTAAGGCGAATTGGTGGCATGGTCGCTTACCACCCTGACGGTCCGGTTTTGATTCCCGGCGGGGACGGGGATTTTTCAGTAGAAGAACATTTTCCTCCTGGGTTCAGAACTGATTGTTGCAACAATTCTAAAAACAATGTTATGTTAAGGCTAAGGTCATTTTCCGTTAAGATCTGTCAGTCATATTCAGGCAGTTTAATTTACTTATCGTTTACATATTTGACATGGACCGAGGGCAAAGAGACGGGGGCAGACTTCTGAAAAAAAAAAAAAGAAGCTAATTAAGGACTGTACAGATTGGTTACTATCGCCGGGTATAAGGCACACTTAAGAAATAAGTTCCGATTCTCCTATCAACATATCAAGTTTTCGCATTAAGATTACCGTTATGATTGTTATATAGGCCTATTGTATAAAAAATTATGGAAAAATTGTCAAATAAAAAATGTTGCACAAAAGGTATAACTAAATTAAAGTTAGTTTCAGTATAACCTGTTAACCTGATATAATTAATACGATGTAAAGCACAATAAAATTTGCGCCTATACAATGCTTGTGTCTATTTAGTTCTTTGTCTCCCCTGAAAAATTTAGTTCAGTTAACAAGTTTTGCAAAAAAAACGGTCCTCAAATAGACAAACCATCCATACTACTAATACAGTTCTACATACCATGAAAATTAATACTCACTGAATACCGAATGACAATGAATGAACAATAGACTATCTACCAGTGTTGTAATTCCAATAAATCCACGTGTTGGACTTGACTTCACAGAGAATACTGAGAGATCACTTTCAATATGTAGACCGTAAACAGAAGTCGTGTGTTTCTCCGGAAAAAATGTTTCATTGGAACAATATCCGCTTACTTTGCAAGGATAAACTGGTGGAGTTATTTATGCTTTCAGTGTTTACCATGATAAAGACAGAGAAAGGTTTGGATAAGCAGATGACGACGTATAGTCAAATATTTTGCGGTCGAACAGCTGCATGGAAAATCAGATCCAAGGTTTCTTCCCGGATCTTTCCTTATTCATAGTTAATTTTTAATTACAAAGCAATGAATCATACATAGAGAGAAATAGAGAGAGGGGGGTGTGGATGTGTGCGAGAGAGAGACAGAGAAACGCTTCTGAAAATTTTGTTCTCCTGGCTAATTCGAAAGTTCCACCATGTAGGCTACCATCCATGATCATGATATCTACTCAAATGGTCACACGGTATTATCTATAAAATTTCAGAGATTTATTTTTATATAACACGAAATGTTTAGAAAGAGCCAGACAATTTAATAACTTACAAAATACACATACCAATAGAAACAAGTGAACTCAGCAACTTATAATTATCAAATTACCCTCCTTATAAAAATTCGACACGGTCGAGGTGACTTGACATTATCTTGTAACACGTAGTATGTACATATAGTATGTATTATAAATAAGGCCCGGGAGCTAATGCTCTACCACAAGACTAAATACTCATGCAATTATGCTCTAAAATGTGCAAAATATGCTCCAGAATCAATTAAGTATGCTCTATCATTGAAGTAATTTCTCTTATTTGAAATGCAATATGAATTACAAAAAAATACAAGAAAAAATAGATGTTCTATAAACTGTTTTACAAAACTTTTTAAAAACAAGATGAATGTAATAAATTTTAGTAAAATGAAAATTACTGAAGTAAATCTTTGTTTCAATATTATACAATCAGTTCCAAAAACATTATTATTGTACAATCGGTTCTCAAAACTTAGCCAAATATACTGTAAATGTGTGAATTAACAGATATATGCACAATATTTGAAATCAGAAATATGCAGTTAGAATTGTCACAAATTAATAAAATACGCACAAATATTTTAATATCAAGCATATATAACGCATTATACATGCAGTCGTATGCAAAATGAAACTTTAAATTTTCTATTATTTCATTCACGTCTTGTGCACATTTTATGTCTAGCATGTACTAGACTCTATAGAGAGTGTTAAAAATAAGATTCATAAATTTTCATGTTCTAATTATAATTATTAAATAATTCGCATTTTTTTTTTAAGAATGCATTAAATGTTGACATGGAGGTATTCTGGGCTCTTCGTTTCCTTCACCAGGAAGATATGTTGTATGTATGTACAGTATGTGTGTGGTAATGTATGCGTGTGTATGTGTGTATGTATGTGTGTATGTATGTATGTATTTTTTTTCTATTTTATTTAATTCCTGCATGTCCCATTACATTCGTAATACTACATGCAATGTCTAAACATATTTACATTCAATATTATATGAAATCTAGAGTTATAACATCTGAATCATTTAACAAATTAAGGCATTACTGTGGTTTCATGCATATATGTACATTTATACTTATAGTTTGTCAAATGGTATGGAGTTCGTGAATTTTAAGAAGTTCTTAAGGTATTTGTATGTATGTATGTATCTATGTATGTGTGTATGTATGTATGTATGTATGTATGTATGTATGTATGTATATGTAAGAAGGCTGTTTTTTTTCAAGTTCCGATGGGGCATAACATGAAAACCACAGTGAAAATCAAAACTGTTTTATTTGGAATATTTAGGTACACCTTCTAGCTACTTCTGTACGTTGTTTCGTTCCGATTGAGACATTTGTCGTAGCGTGGTACCAACTTTCCAATACCTCTTCATAGAAGCTTGCCGCCAGCGTATTGAGAAGGGTCCTCATGGTTAATGAGACCTACTGTTCAGTCCGAAAGGATTTCTGCTTCTACTTTTCAAAAATAGCATTTTTTCTTCAAGAATAATCCGTTTCAGATTAACTGATGATTCCGTGTCAACGATATACGACAGGACAATGCAAATAATAAAAAAGCATCTGTTTATTGACTTATAATCCATTTTTTTATAGAGTAAATTTAGAAGGTAAAACCAAACCCGTATCGTCGGGCCTGTAGATATAGGCTTTGATATAAATGACGCACATATGTCACACATTATGTAAGTTCGAGTTTCCACCATGCGAGCATTAATGGGAAATACATGAAAAAACACTATCGTAGAAAAAGTAATTTAAACTCATTTTACTACTGATTACTGTTCAATGTTTCAACAGGAAACCTCAGCTTGAAGACTACTACTCTTGATAAAATTTCCTAAGACATAGTAAAGAAACTACACTTTAAGCTGTCATGAAAAAAGATAATGTAAGTGTTTTACACAACACATTAATCATTTTCTCAAAAAACAGTCACTATATGAGTCGTATGTTTCTTTATTACTATAGTGCACATTACTACTGTTTACGACATAGAAATATATTTCGTAAGCATTCGGAAATGCGAACATTGTTATAGAATAAGTTTTTTCTTTTTTGTATTTATTATTGGGCTAAGGCGAATTGGTGGCATGGTCGCTTACCACCCTGACGGTCCGGTTTTGATTCCCGGCGGGGACGGGGATTTTTCAGTAGAAGAACATTTTCCTCCTGGGTTCAGAACTGATTGTTGCAACAATTCTAAAAACAATGTTATGTTAAGGCTAAGGTCATTTTCCGTTAAGATCTGTCAGTCATATTCAGGCAGTTTAATTTACTTATCGTTTACATATTTGACATGGACCGAGGGCAAAGAGACGGGGGCAGACTTCTGAAAAAAAAAAAAAGAAGCTAATTAAGGACTGTACAGATTGGTTACTATCGCCGGGTATAAGGCACACTTAAGAAATAAGTTCCGATTCTCCTATCAACATATCAAGTTTTCGCATTAAGATTACCGTTATGATTGTTATATAGGCCTATTGTATAAAAAATTATGGAAAAATTGTCAAATAAAAAATGTTGCACAAAAGGTATAACTAAATTAAAGTTAGTTTCAGTATAACCTGTTAACCTGATATAATTAATACGATGTAAAGCACAATAAAATTTGCGCCTATACAATGCTTGTGTCTATTTAGTTCTTTGTCTCCCCTGAAAAATTTAGTTCAGTTAACAAGTTTTGCAAAAAAAACGGTCCTCAAATAGACAAACCATCCATACTACTAATACAGTTCTACATACCATGAAAATTAATACTCACTGAATACCGAATGACAATGAATGAACAATAGACTATCTACCAGTGTTGTAATTCCAATAAATCCACGTGTTGGACTTGACTTCACAGAGAATACTGAGAGATCACTTTCAATATGTAGACCGTAAACAGAAGTCGTGTGTTTCTCCGGAAAAAATGTTTCATTGGAACAATATCCGCTTACTTTGCAAGGATAAACTGGTGGAGTTATTTATGCTTTCAGTGTTTACCATGATAAAGACAGAGAAAGGTTTGGATAAGCAGATGACGACGTATAGTCAAATATTTTGCGGTCGAACAGCTGCATGGAAAATCAGATCCAAGGTTTCTTCCCGGATCTTTCCTTATTCATAGTTAATTTTTAATTACAAAGCAATGAATCATACATAGAGAGAAATAGAGAGAGGGGGGTGTGGATGTGTGCGAGAGAGAGACAGAGAAACGCTTCTGAAAATTTTGTTCTCCTGGCTAATTCGAAAGTTCCACCATGTAGGCTACCATCCATGATCATGATATCTACTCAAATGGTCACACGGTATTATCTATAAAATTTCAGAGATTTATTTTTATATAACACGAAATGTTTAGAAAGAGCCAGACAATTTAATAACTTACAAAATACACATACCAATAGAAACAAGTGAACTCAGCAACTTATAATTATCAAATTACCCTCCTTATAAAAATTCGACACGGTCGAGGTGACTTGACATTATCTTGTAACACGTAGTATGTACATATAGTATGTATTATAAATAAGGCCCGGGAGCTAATGCTCTACCACAAGACTAAATACTCATGCAATTATGCTCTAAAATGTGCAAAATATGCTCCAGAATCAATTAAGTATGCTCTATCATTGAAGTAATTTCTCTTATTTGAAATGCAATATGAATTACAAAAAAATACAAGAAAAAATAGATGTTCTATAAACTGTTTTACAAAACTTTTTAAAAACAAGATGAATGTAATAAATTTTAGTAAAATGAAAATTACTGAAGTAAATCTTTGTTTCAATATTATACAATCAGTTCCAAAAACATTATTATTGTACAATCGGTTCTCAAAACTTAGCCAAATATACTGTAAATGTGTGAATTAACAGATATATGCACAATATTTGAAATCAGAAATATGCAGTTAGAATTGTCACAAATTAATAAAATACGCACAAATATTTTAATATCAAGCATATATAACGCATTATACATGCAGTCGTATGCAAAATGAAACTTTAAATTTTCTATTATTTCATTCACGTCTTGTGCACATTTTATGTCTAGCATGTACTAGACTCTATAGAGAGTGTTAAAAATAAGATTCATAAATTTTCATGTTCTAATTATAATTATTAAATAATTCGCATTTTTTTTTTAAGAATGCATTAAATGTTGACATGGAGGTATTCTGGGCTCTTCGTTTCCTTCACCAGGAAGATATGTTGTATGTATGTACAGTATGTGTGTGGTAATGTATGCGTGTGTATGTGTGTATGTATGTGTGTATGTATGTATGTATTTTTTTTCTATTTTATTTAATTCCTGCATGTCCCATTACATTCGTAATACTACATGCAATGTCTAAACATATTTACATTCAATATTATATGAAATCTAGAGTTATAACATCTGAATCATTTAACAAATTAAGGCATTACTGTGGTTTCATGCATATATGTACATTTATACTTATAGTTTGTCAAATGGTATGGAGTTCGTGAATTTTAAGAAGTTCTTAAGGTATTTGTATGTATGTATGTATCTATGTATGTGTGTATGTATGTATGTATGTATGTATGTATGTATGTATGTATGTATGTATATGTAAGAAGGCTGTTTTTTTTTCAAGTTCCGATGGGGCATAACATGAAAACCACAGTGAAAATCAAAACTGTTTTATTTGGAATATTTAGGTACACCTTCTAGCTACTTCTGTACGTTGTTTCGTTCCGATTGAGACATTTGTCGTAGCGTGGTACCAACTTTCCAATACCTCTTCATAGAAGCTTGCCGCCAGCGTATTGAGAAGGGTCCTCATGGCATTTTGAAGTTTTTTTTTAATTTCTTCGTTGGTGTGGAAGCCAGATCTTAGGTTTGTTCGGGAAATTTGTGTGCATCCATTGTTTGGATTGTTTTTTGGATTCTGGATTGTCGTAACGAATCCACGTTTCATCCCCTGTCACGATGGATTTCAAAAACTTGTTCCCGTGCCGAATGACTTTCATTTTTTTTCGGCAGCTGAAGAAAGATCTGGAAGGACAGAGCTTCCACACCAACGAAGAACTTCAAAACACTTCAAAATGCCGTGAGGACCCTTCTCAATACGCTGGCGGCAAGCTTCTATGAAGAGGGTATTGGAAAAATGGTACCACGCTACGACAAATGTTTCAATCGGAACGAAACTACGTACAGAAGTAGCTAGGAGGTGTACCTAAATGTTCCAAATAAAACAGTTTTGATTTTCACTGTGGTTTTCATTTTATGCACCATCGGAACTTGAAAAAAAAAACAGCCCTCGTATGTATGTATGTATGTATATGTATGTATGAATGTATGTATGTATGAATGTATGAATGTATGTATGTATGTATGTAAGTATGTATGTGTATGTATGTACTGTATGATAATCAGAAGGGTTCCAGATCTGTTTATAAAATGAATATACCGTTCCAGACTGGGAGTGCATAAGAAGTGGTCTAACTCACAGGCTGTTCGTAGACAGCCGACACGCAAACTTTCATCCTCTCATTCCGTACTTCCATCCTGATATCACCACACCATTTTCCTGCCTTGCACTAGTTCACGTGAATATACATTTGTCGTCCATATTGAGGGCAGTGGGCGTGTTATGATTCATATATCAATATTATTTTGGAAATCTCATAATCAGAGTTAGGATTTATATGTAACAAAAATGGCTATACAGTGTGCCAAGTCATAAAGAGCACAAACAAAAGGACGTGAAACTAGGCTGAAATTTATCGTTTAAAAAAATCGGAAATAATTTGTTTGTTTTTAGAAAGACTTTTGTATTTCTCCTTATGCATGAGCTCCTTATGTCAATAAATGATAATAACTTATAAACTATCAGGGTTATTTAGTTGAATAATCGTAAATAACGTGTAATGAAAATGAAATTTAAAAATAGCCATAACAATAATTTTTAATTAGAAAAATAACAATAAAAAATTTCCCAAATTTTTGCAGTATTTTTTCAATTAAAGTGATTTTTTTTCTCGGAAAAACGGCCTTGTAACCCCAATTTTTTATTACTGTTTGTAAAAGCGATTGGACAGAAGACAGAAGATCCTAAATTGTTCCACTGCTCTGCTGAGAAATCAAAGATCCCTAATTCACTACCGGGCCGGTAACGTGAATAGCACGACATTGGATGAGCATCTGCACTACTCAGAGGAAGTCCCAGGTCCAGTTCCCAGTTCTGGACACATTTTCTGTATGTTAAATGAGAAATAAAACTGGAAATGTTCTATCAAAACACGAATTTTTATCAACTTCATTCACATCGCGACAGATGGATAATCATAAGGATGTGTGAAACACACTAACTCTATGAAACAGGCCCCTGGAGTGTGAAATATACAGTAGGTTTTATACATTTATATTGGTAACGTGCAAAAATTCAGCGCAGCAATAAAAGAACCGGTTTGAAGATCAATTTCATGGGAATTTGCTAAGCGCATCTGGATCGACCTATTAGGTCACAGTCAGCAGAAATAAATTTCATTGTTTTAAGATCCTAGCATTTATGATTCACACATACAGCTGCAAAACGTGGCATTTGCGGTGATCTCGTAAGTATTTTTTTAATCTCACATCATCCTCAGCATAGTTTATATTTACCTAGCCCTAAAAGTGTGCCGGCAAAGACTGTTAACAGTTTTTAATTATAATAGACCTAATGGTCTCTGTGTTAGCAGTGTTATCACTTACCACATTATTATGTTATCGATGTAGCTCTTTTCATCGCATGTTAGTCTATTTTTGGCATAATTAAGGACTGAAGCCTATAACTTTACTGTGCATAAATGTCATAAAAATTAACAATACGAGTTTATCATCATCATTATTGGGTCAATCAATGATACATTTAAAGGGTTAGGCCTATGACCGTGAAGCATCAGATTTTTTTTTGCACATTATAGTATGAGAATTTTTAGTTGTGGAAAGGGAGATGGTGTTGTATGAAAGTAATACTATTGGTAGTTTAGCTGTAGTGATGGATGAAATGTTAGGGGGTTAAGATGGAAGTACCAATTTAAAACATTCTGAAAAGAACATGCTTTATGGCAGTAAAATTAAATGTATATCATTCTAGAAAGAGATTTGCAAACTTTAAAACTTAACTATTTTTAAAGGATATTCGTCTAGAGTAACTGTGGAAACAAGCAACGAATTAAATAAATACGTATGTTGGGAAAACGGACCTTTCTTTATCTACGACTAGCTGAAAAGGCCCGGCGTCGCCCGGGCTTTGTATTTTTTAATTTGAAATTAACTTATGGAGGACTTTCAATTTTGAAATTCTAGGTCCTTATATAATATGTATGTAGAACTTGAAATGAAGAAAAAGATTTATCACACTCAAACTATTCCATCAGAAAAACACTAGAAATAGCTTTTTATGGCTCATAGAGGATGTCGAATGCTGCATTCCGTTGCTTCTACACATCATGTTTGGGAGGGGTTGAAATAAGAAGAAACATAAATTACCTAAGATTGTATTGACTTGACGGAAAATTTTATTTCTCATTCTCATGTTACCATACAACCGTTTCGGGGCTGAAATAATAGAGAAATGCAGTATCACTTTCATACTTTCCTCCCCTAAAACCCGGGACATAATATAGGCTACTGCAAGCATAGGACTCAAAATGTTCCTTCCCAAGCTTAGGGCCTATGATAAACATCCCTATTTCTCAACTAATACAAAGCCTACAGCTATGGATAACGTATCAGCGGAAAGGATTATTTACCTACTTCTGATATAGCATGCTCACACACTTAGTTGTCCCTGCAATACGACCTCTTATTCTACATCAAAATGTGAAGTGAGAAAATATTTCTTATGTCGAGGGTAGAGAAAGTTATGTGACTGCATCACACTGTGCTTTATTTTCGTGGATCTCATTTTCAGTAATTATTTTCGCCAATGTATACGTCGATGGAATCATAATTCGATAAAGTCCAGCATTATATAGTTGACAAAGCCCTATGTGATCAGAGTAAACAATACACTGTCGTCATGTGAACTGAACAGCATTTCATTTTTTTCAGTATAATATTATCAGAAATTATATAATTTTCAAGGGAAGGAGTATTTTGTTTGAATTTTAATGTTGACCGCGTTACTTCCCGGGCTTAACAGGGTATGTGTGCAAAATTTCGTGTAAATCGGTGAAGAAATGTAGATTTGTATAAGGAACAAACAAACATACATACATACATACATACATACATACATACATACATACATACCCGTACATACATATATACATACATACATACATACATACATACATACATACATACATACATACATACATACATACATACATACATACATACACACACACACACTTTCGATTTTATATATTAGATACTTTGTTTACCAGAAGATAAACACTTGCTTAAACATCCGGTTGGGCGGGAATATATTGTCACAGCGATTACATTTTAATGTGTTAAGGCTCATTTTTGAAGATTCCATTATGAAACGTTTACAGAATGCATAACATACACTATTACTATTCCTTTAAAACTTTCAAACTAATTAAGAGGCCCGTTTTTTATAATCAATATTTGAAATATATTGTATATATTTTCTAATTGAATATATTTTTTCATGTTAACTTTTACTGAAGAATTATTATTAATATTATTATTATTTTCTTTTTTTGAATTCATATTTTCGAAAACGTACGAGGCGCGTCCAGAAAGTAAGTTTCCCTGGGATCGTTTACAAAAACAAAACACAATTTCAAGAAAATATTTATTGCAACATGTACAGCAAGTGTTCAGCTATTTTTCAACATATTCTCCACCGGATTTGAGACATTTGCCACACCGGGGGAACCAATTTTTTAATGAACACATCACCTAATATTGATGGCACGCATGTATTAAGTACCGTACAATTAAATCGTTAAGTGCAAATTTGGAAGCTTTTGAGGCATATCTTCACATTACACACATGGGAATAACAGAATCTTAATAAATTTTCTGCAAGGGCAAAATGTGGTAAATACTTTTCCTGGGTGCGCATTCGTAATAATTAAATTTACTAAATACTAAGCCATCGATATTAGGATTTTTCAATTTGCCTAATCCTTCAGATGAAACCATGCCCATGGGTCAACTCAGTCTATAAGAGAAACGAGCACCTGTGGGTAAAGGCGACTGGTGCCTTAAGGCTGACCTTACACCCTTCACCTGCCGTATGTGTCAAAATCTGGGATCCTCAACCTCCCGGAACCATAAAAGCTTCCTTGGCCCGTTTGAGGATCACTTTACAGCTTTATTCCTATCTCGATTAAATTTTGCACAAGCCTTAGCCTTATCGCCGTTCACGAAGCATTTTTTCTTCCTGAATTATTGAAATATCGCCAAATAGAAGAAAGAGTATTGGTCTTATAACCTCTGTAGGAAAAAAAGACTAAAGGCTGTAAAGGCCTAGACTTCAAAAAACGGAAGTACTTCATAAGTTTACTTCGAAATACAAGCAAAATACAAAACCCGGGAGATTGCCGGGTCTAGCTAATATGAACAGTAAATTTATTTATTTTAATAGTTGGTTTACTATTTACTATTCTTTTAAGCTAGTCTATTTAAAGTTGAAAGTGTCTGAGTATGTTTTCCTCTATATAGGCCTAAATCTACATGCTTTGATCAATTTGCACGAAATATTGCACACGTACTCGCTTCAAGCCGCAAAGAAACGCGTCAACATTAAAATTCAAACAAACCATCCCTTTCCTTGAAAAATCATATAATTTCTGAAAATATTACACTGAAATCGCCAAACGTAATTCAGTTCTCGTGACAATACTGTTTGCAGTGATCACGTAAGCCTTTGGAAGTTGCAAATAACTGGGCCATGGAGTGGGCTTTGACAAATAATTACTGTATAAACTTTTGAACGCGCGGTGGTTTCGTACTTAGGGAGGCATGAAACGTAAAGATATGAAAGAATTTTTCGAAAATCATGACATGGTTCCGATCCCAACAGGTAGATTTTTGTTCGAAATCTACCTAAAAAATCTAAGTTACTAATTCCAAACCGTTGTGCTCCCCCTAAGACTGTTATTCGCCCCCCAGATTGGGAAGCACTGGCATAGATAAAATAAGTTAAACAGATAATTAAGTACGCTCTCACGAATTCAAATAAAAAAAAACAATTTAACGTACAAGCGATTAAAGTAAACGATAGGCCGCGGCGATTCGTTTAAATATTATAACATATCCTTCCACAGGATTGGTCACTGAATCATGAGCTAAATAGCCATTAAGCAGAAAACATGCAATACAAGCCCGTTGGAAAGATATTGTCGAAAGGACAAGAAGCCCCTGCAGTTATTGACTAGTCAACACGCAGTACACGTCTGTTGGAGAAATTGTCTAAGGTGCTAGGCGAGCGAGG
This sequence comes from Ectobius pallidus, assembly GCA_964059195.1. NCBI lineage: Eukaryota > Metazoa > Arthropoda > Insecta > Blattodea > Ectobiidae > Ectobius > Ectobius pallidus. The sequence continues at coordinate 42,142,304 of CAXKWD010000003.1, forward strand.
AGTCCCTGCAGCTGATGACTAGTCAACACGCAGTACACATCTGCTACAGAAGTTGCCTAACCTACTAGGCGGGCAAGAAGACCCTGCAGTTAATCACTAGAAAACACGCAGTACACGACTAGTGCAGAAGTTCTCTGACACTCTAGGCGAGCAGTAAGATATTTAAGTATTTCCTTACTCTTTTTCATGGCGTCTTCCATCAGAAAAACATGTAGGATAGTTTCTAATGGAAGACATCATGAACATGAGAAAGGAAAATAAGCTAGGCCTACATGAAAATTCGGAAGAATAATTAAACGGGCAGGATACTAGAGTTAAGCTCCAATATGATGTGCACTATTTAAATCGCATACCGGTATGAAATTCCTTAAAATGTGCCGGTGTGTAATTAGCTGAAGTAGAGAACTTTCGCATACCGGCGTGTGCTACTATAATTAGAGGTAATCGATATAATTCATTTCTCTAAATTAATTATGGAGAATAAAATCTAAATAAATAAATAAATAAATATCGGGTGTGATGCACCACCTACTTTCCCTAACCTGGGCATGGATAATATTTCCTAACTTCACATTTTAATGTAGAACAAGATGTCGTATTTGGGCAGCAAGTATGCTATGTCAGAAATTTGTAAAATATTCCACCCACTGATACATTATTCATCGCTGTACTTTGTATTAATTTCTCAAAAGGGAGGTTTATTGTAATACAAGCATGTAAATAGAGACAAAACAGGATGGAACATTTTAATTTTTATGTTCGCAGTAAATTTGTATGTCCCAGGTATTTGGGGGGAAAGTGTAAAAATGGCATTGATTTTCTTTTGATTTTAGCCCCGAAATGGTTGTACGGCAACATGGAAGAAGGAAATATAATCTCCCGTATAGATAGTAAAATGTTATGTTACCGGAATTTGTTTTTTCTTTCTTATTTTAACCCCTACCAGCCATAGTGTGCAGAAGCAATGGGTTGCAAAATTCTAAGTCCTATAAGAGCGAAATAAAGTAATATCTAGCATTTTATTTTGAGTATGATAAGTCGTTCATTGCTTCAAACTCTAGATACCTATATAAAGACATAACATTTGAAAATCGAAAGTCCTCCATAAGTTAATTTTGAATTACAAATTACAAAACCCAGGTCATGCCGGGCCTTTTTAAGCTACTTTATTATATAAACGAGGATGGGGCATAAGTCATGGTATCTATTTTTTCTGGTCGCATCCACTTGGTTGGTAGCATTGTGATGTATGGTTATACGAATAGAGACGATGGTAATTTAATGGTGAGTCGGAATGGATATGACAAGATGTGAAAAACATTCTCATGTCAAAACAGCCATTACCCAAGGGAGAAATATGAGAGAATATCACAAGGAGCTGATGGAAGCTTTGGGGAATAATGCCCATCTGTACCGAACTTCAAGAGGTCATGAAGTGGGAATGTGTGCTTTCATGCTTCCAACTACCACAATACAATAGCACAATGCAGTCACGTATAGATGTTTACGAGTGTGTTTCTTTTCCTGTTCTACCGTATATCTAGTACCCATAATCTGCATGATACACATGTACATAAATTCCATGCTTGGTCCATACGTTTGTATATTTCAACATTTTAAAATGGTCCCAAATTTTCAAAAGAAAAATTAGTTGCCAAGATATGTGCCACATTCTCGTATTATTCAAACTGACTTCGCGGGCCAAAAGAAATGGGCAAGTAGAAAACCCGTGATTTAGAATATTGTTCACTGTGCAAAAGTACCAATCTGCATGGATAAAAATACACAGACTGTATACCAAATACACACGTCTCACAGTACGAGATAAAGAAACTGTAAAAATTGTAAAAAGATCCGTGACGTTCCGGTCAGAGGAACAGGATATGTCACGAGGTTATGAACAATGGAGCCGGCTTCCGAGATTATTCCTACCGTTATGCATACACAGATCATCTCGGTTTATTACCATACCTACATTTCAACTCTTGGCTTTGTCTACTCAGATGACTCTTGAATACGAGCTAATCTTGTTTTCCCAAAGACAAACAATGTTTAACATCGATCTCTCCTACGCAATGTTTCCCACTAGATCCAAAGTGGCCGGATTAAGACCAGGCTGAAGAACCAGCATCATGCCAAAGGGCAAAGCTGCGTCATGGATATGGGGAAGACACAGAAACAAATGCTGTAGTCTTAGGAAAGAGGGCTTTCTGAGTAAACGTCCGACTAACTCAGTTTTCTTTCCCTTTTAATGTCCTTCCATTGAAGATGATACTTCAATTTCCTTCACTGCCTTCCTACCTTAAAGGAATGAGCTAATACTGTACGATTACGGATAAGCATTTAATGACACAAAAATATCGAAAAAACGCAAAACAAAAATGCATTTATGACCTAAAAATAATGAATTAAAAAAAGACCAACAAATTATATATTATTTCTTGTAATTAATATTTTAGAAGTAACGAGTTGGTTTTGAAGAGCAATTTGATAGATGACAATGCATTATATTTAAATTGTTATAATATATAAAACACTGTTATTTTGATACTAACCAAGTAAGTAAATTAATATTACTTGAACCCCCTTTGAGGAAAAAACAAACAAACTGTTATTTCATAAGCTGGCATGCCAAATTACTCCTAGCAAATAGGCTATGGAAAGGTAAAGTGATCCCTATACAGGCCATGGAGGCCCAGAGGGTTCCAAGAGGTTGAGGCTCCCAGAATTTGGACATTCGGCAAATGAAGGTGGTAAGGTTGTCAGCCTTACGCACCGGCCGCCTTTACCCCCAGGATTGCTCCTGGTACTCATTTCTGTTAGAGGCTGAGTCGACCCCAGGGTCATAGTGCCACCAGAAAGATTAGGCCAATTGAAAAATCTCAACGACCTCATCGGGAATCGAACCCGCGACCTTCCGGTTTGCAGCGCAGCGCCTCAACCACTACGCTACGGCGTACACCAAATAGGCTATGTACCATTTAAAATTAAATAAAAAAAATCTTTCTTGATAAAACACAAACTGCAGTGGTAAAATGAAGAATAAAAACTTGGCGGACGTTCTCAAATGAAAACGATTGTCTATTCTCTGAAAGTAATGATTTATACCTCCATTCCTTAGACAGGCCTATAAGATTAGCAGCTATAAGCATAGCTTTTGTTTCCTGTGGCCGTTAATTACTTATAAAGGTATGGTAGACAAGCAAATAATAATACAAAATATTACGTAGCCTAATGTATCAAGTTATAAAAAATATAAAAATGCCAAAAATTACCGGTACCTAAAAATGATAAAATATGACATCTCTTGAAAATGACGAAAAATTCAAAATAATGCCGAAACAAATTGCCCTAATTTCATCAATTAATTCATCAGACATTTGAGTATATTCGAGTTATCTTTCAATCCTCATATTAGAAAGATGAAAAATCATTAAATGCCTTGCCCCGAAATCACTCTTGGTTAAGAAATCTCGCAAGTCAGCTCCAAGTTCGGGTTTACCTCAGTGCTTGTGGATGCACTGTTTTTTGTAAGTTCTTCTGTTTCACGATTATCGTTCCACCAACACTCTTGACCTCCTTCTCCACCCCTTTTTCAACTTATTCATCATTAGCATTTCACTTTTAAAAGTATTCGACTTGCAACTTCAGTTGAAACTTCTTGTAGCTGTGGGCTATCTGAAAGCATGGAGTTCTACACACACCATGGGTGTCTTGAACCAATGTCTTCTTCTTCTCCTTCTCCTTCTTCCGCCTCAAGGTTAGGCTATAAAGCCCGTTCCGACGCAAAGACATCTTCCCATCTTGTTTTTGGTCGTCCTCTTGAACGCCATCCTTCTGGTTTGTATTGCAGTGCTATCTTTGTAAGTCTGGCATTGCTCATTCTTTCTATATGTTGAAACCATTGCCATTTGTTATTATGTATCTTCTCCTCTAACTTATATATTTTTAACTCTTCTCGTATTTGTATATTAGGTATGTGATCTTTTAATGTGTAGCCTGCTATTCGTCTGAGGAATTGCATCGCAGCTGTTTCTAACCTCCTTTTTGAAGATCTATTAAGGACCCAGTTTTCACTTCCATAAAAAAGTAAAGGTACTGCAAGCACTTTATAAAATTTAATTATTGTCTCTTTTCTTGTTTTGTTTCTTAATGTTCTTTGAATAGTTCCACACATTTGTTGGAACTTATTCAGTTTTTTATCGACGTCTTCCTCTCCTTCATAGGATATGCAGCATCCCAACAGGACGGCAAATTTGAACCAATGTCTATGACATAATTGATGAGTCCGGTTGATTTTTTTTTTTTCCGTTTACAATACACATTACAAATCTTGATGGAGAAGGTAAAATATAATTGTACCAGTAGGCTATACTTCACACAACATTTCATTTCGCAAAATATTTATGAGATCTTGAGTCTATTCGCAAGACGTAGGACAAGGTGTAAAAAAAGGATCCTGCTAAAGACAAAACATCTGGTTATCCTAATACTTTTTCAATAATTGTCACTAGATTATTATATGTAGGAAATTAAAATTCGAAATGAAGAACTCTGAGCAACCGGATTGCAGCGACAGCCGTATCATCTCCGGAATGAGTAAACAGTTCGCCCAGAGGCAGTGGAGCATGAATAAAAGCTATTCTTTTGTCAGACGTTGACTCGAGCACATGGCAAGCGTCTGGCTTTAGTAACAGTTAACTACGATGTTCTTTCGGATGTCAGACTTAATTGAATATCGCATTATTGTTGCTATCTTCATTTGGTTAATTAGCTTCATGACAGTTCAGGATTTTTCATCCTTAATTGTGACTCTGTGGACTTGTTCAATTTATACAAATTTGCATGATAGTTCGGGACCAGCGGTGGAGAATAATTAATTGGTTTATTTCTCATTCATGTACGGTACATATAATGACTCCCGATTACATTGTTGTTTTCTGCAGAGTCATTAAAATACGGAGGGGGGAAAAGTAAAACATTACACATCGAACAACAAACCAAGAGAACAAAACGAACAATGAAACAAAACATCCAAATTATCTTAAGTGTTTACAATTCTCCTATCTCTAAAAATCTCCTTCCTTCTAATTTTGCTAAGAAATTATTTTTAAATATAAATAGAATTTCTCTTATACTTATTTATGCTTAGTTTTTAATTTGCACCATATAAACTTCACTTATATCAATTAATATCTAATTCAAATTTCGCTAGCATTTTGCCAAATTTCTTTAATAGTTTAACATGTATAATACTAGTTCACAGATTTTCTTAAGTAGCGGCGGAGATATGGACCCGCAGCCTCCACGACTGAGGGGGGCGGAATGAAAGTTATGAATAGATAAAGTTAACATTATTAAATGTTAAATTCCAAACTGTACATTTAAGGCTGAGAGAACATTCTTAAAACTCAAGCTAGTTAGAAGTATAATATCACAGGAGCGACTCAATGGACCGAAAAGACATAGCTCGGGAGAAAGATTTAAATTTGACTGTTATCTATTCACGTGTGGTAGTCCAGTTCAAAGTTAACAAATCTAGTGAAAAAAGATCCCGAGTTTTGAAGTTTGGTATGGTTGTCCACTGGTACTTACATTACATTAACACTAAAAGTACTGCAGGGTGAGTTTGAGCGGAGGGTGGGGGAGACGTCTAAAGGTGGGTTTCTACGTTTTTTACATAATATCCGAAACTATCAATCCTTGCAGTGAATATTATCGGAACTCTAAATAAGTATAAATAAATAAATCTTGTTATAATTTTACTTTGGTTACAGAAAGACGTTGGTTGCTGTTTCCAATTAACAAGAATGTACCAATTAAGGACAGTAATTACAAGCCTATAATTGAGTCAACAACACAAATCTAGAATAGACACAGGTCTCATGAATAAACTAGCATTTTCACACAATTTTTTTTTTTAATTTTTGGGTAGGCCTATTTTTTTATTTTTGCAATCATTTTATAAATAATTTTTTAAATATTTTTAGGCTATCAAAATCCGGACCCTGCTTATCATTATGTTGCAGTATTGGTGAAGGTGCATGGGCGCCATATTGCACACATACACCGACAGTTACTGGATAGTGGACGCCAAGTTCTTTGGTGTTGTCCTAGATACTTGACGGGGTCACGGGCTCATCGAGGAAGGCAAGATAATGTTATTCCTCACACTGGGGTACTCAACTTGCACATGTGCGATCAACCACGTGCTTACCTTGAATAATTCCTCCCCAATTTAAGTAATATGCAATACACCATTAATACTTAAGCTACAATAACTGAAATGGAACCTTTATATATATATATATTTTTACGAGAGTGTTTTTAATACATTTCCCGTTCTTCCCACTAGTCTGAACATATTGGGCACTTGGGATATTCATTGGCCAAATTGTTTGTCTTCAATGCTTTCACAGCAAAGGCCCATAGCCTCCAACTTAGTTATTGCGGTAAGAAATTTTGCAAAGTTTGTCTTAATGTAAATTAAGTTGTTTCGTAATTTTTCATTCTTAAATGCAGCTTGAGCATCTTGAATGCAAATTGCATAATTAACTGAAAAAATGTCACCAATCTTCGGGTTCCATAAATATATCGTATTCTTTTAGTTTCCTTAGGAATTGTCTACTGCCATTGAGTAAGCCATGAAATGGATATTTACGAAGTTTGAAAACTGTAACAAGCTTGTAATAAAATAAAAAACATGTATTTGTATGGAAATCCTATCTGTACTTATATGTAATGTGACAAAGAATGATATATTTTGGTATTTACAGGGTTAACAGTATAATAAAGCATATATATGTACACAAACTAAAAATTTTAAGTATGCGTTATAATTTTCTTTTAGAAAAAAAAAGTGGAATGAATGCTCTCCAGCACTCAGCTGACGAAATATAATGATTAATTACTGTCAGTTCGTTGGTAATTAATCCAAGCAATAGTACTGATCAGTGGCGGACGCAGAATTTTTTTCGGGGGGGGGGGGGATTTGAATAGGTAGAAAGAATACAAAAAAAAAATTAATTAACTTACATATATAATATATAGCCTTTTTTCAAATTTCGGGGGGGGGGATATAACCCCCCTATTCCCCCTCTGCGTCCGTCACTGGTACTGATCCACAAACCACTTAGGTTCATGTAAAAGTTTTTATTCGTATGACTCTTTTAGTTTGGAAATAGTATGTCTATGTACGCTTATATGCCTTTTTGAAAAGTCAGTTTCTACACATACCACAGCTTCGTACCCAGTATCAAATACAACTTACATTATGTAGAAGTTGGTATCAGAGCACGCTCTTACCTGAAACAAAGAAAAAGAAAGTGACAATTATAACAACTGAGGTACGTCGTCGTGACAAAACAAGGAATGTGCATTACATGTGCATGGGTCCAAAACTCCAAAGTCAGCATGTGACTTATACTAATACGCCTATTCCTACAATTTAACACAAAATAACGTGTTTAGTAGCAATTTTAAATTCATAATTTTAATGTTTTATTGCTAAAAGGAGAGATTCCCCAACGTTATTTCTTTCCATAAAAGATTCCAAAAACTGACAATTCCTTGTATAAATTTCCTAGATTAATTTTCCTAAACCATAGTCCTAATTGTTGAATTTCCTAAAGAACAAATTTACTAATGTAACATTCCTAAAACCATTTTCCTACTGTAGACCTAGTATCCCTGAATGCACCAGTTTCTTAATACGTTAAAATTTAACTCTCTGTTGCTATAAAATCTTATATAGGAACATTTTGTAAATTTCAAGTGTGATCCAAATTAGCTGTGATGCAGTCTCAACCAGAAATTATTTCATCAACGAAGGGAAGGGCTAACTTGTTATTGGAAGGTTACATATGTCGCAGACAAATTGTAAATTCAGTATTTTTACAAAATACCACCAAATTATGAATGAAACATCCATTCTGCAATTTGATTGGTTCCCATTCAGACATGTTAAAATAGGCGGAATGGAGTCCGACAGATTGTGATAATGTCATTGTGCCTGTTCCAAAGATTGATCCTTAAAACATTTTCGGAAAAGCGATGGATTGCTGAAATGTAGTGTACCAATTGGGTATCACTAAATGTTGGTTTACACGCTCTGAATTACAGATAACTTGCATAAATAAATAAACATAATAACAAAAATGCTTTCAATTAAATCTAGAAATGAAACTGTTTTTATGTAATATTTACTGCAATCTGACTGGCTCCATTCCTGTTTTTTTAAATATGCCTGAAGGGTAACCAATCAAGTTGCAGTGCTAACGACTTTTTTACAGTCTGATTGACCCATTCCGGCTTTTTTAATATCCCTGAAAGGTAACCAGTCAAATTGTAAAATGGTTTCATTGATAATTTGCCGGCATTTTGTAAAAATCTTAATCCTGATGTAAGGGAATACTATTCTGAAGTATTTTAGTAAAATAAGTTAATAGGCCTAATGCAAATTTTACACACTTATTTTTTGTAATCTTACTGAAAAACTAAATTACGAGTACCAGCTGACATTTTCACAGGAATATAACAACCGCGACCTAACCATGCATCTGAAATCAATAATAAACAATTTGTCACTGTAATTAAGTGTGCTGTAGGAGAAAGTTGTCTTGGTCGATTTTAGATTCATTTTCAAATAGAAACTTTCTGAATTCAATTACATCATTTTTAAAAACTGGCATTATTGAGATATTTCTTGTCATAATATGTTTAAAGGGTTGGGATTAAAATACAAATTAATTTACAGGAACAAATGGACATTTCCTCAGGGCGTCAAATTTTTAGGGGGATTTTTTTATAACGTGCATTTATATTAAAGACAATAATTTAACAAATACTTCCCCCAATCTTGAGATTATTACTGGGATGTGTTTGAATTTAACAATAACTGACTGTTCTGCGGAAAGAACTTGTTCAGATTTAGCCAGAGTTAAAACTATTAAGAAATTATCCCTCTTCAATAATAAGTTGAAGTAGTTTTTGTTTTAATGGATACAGAAAAAGATATAACTTTGAAAACCAACTTCTCTGAAAATGTAGAAGAGTTTGCAAAGAGAAACTCCATGAAAAAATTGTAAAATAAACTTCTTGCCTATTGAATATTCTATTGGTATAATATGCATAATATAATAATAGGTATATTATGTATTACAATGTATTTTACTAAGAACTAAAACTTTTGGCAAATTCTCCCAGTCAATTCTCTGAAGGATACTTGTAAGTAGGGTTCAGATGTTTATGACATGTCATATTATTATCGTGACCTCCATTCTCGCCGCAAACACAAATTGAACATGAATTACTCATTTGTTATCCTAAAAGGACAATTTTTATTTTGCGTGTAGTCATATTTTGGTCACTTTCATGGTCTTTGTCATATTTCGGTTATATTTTTAATTTAACGACACATTTCAGTTATAAATTTGGTAAAAGAGCACAACACTATATTGTTGACTTAAATATTTTCCGAAAAAAGAGTGACGAATATTTTGATTTTACTGTAACTGAAATGTAAAAAGACAATAACAAGTAATAGCACAATTACCTCTTCCTCCTTGTTGTTGACAGCTTCCAATATAGGCCTACATGTTTTTAAAATATTTTCAGTTCACATTTGCAGTGGTATCTGGAAACTTTAACAAATTAGAAATTCTTTAAAAGTAATACTATAAATCACCTGTAAAATTGTTAAAAAGTGATTATCTGATTGAATTAATGTGATGTAATAATTTAGTGTCATTAAACGTTTTAAATTGGGACATTTATTTTTAGAAAATACGTTATTTTATGAGGTCATATTTAGGATTTTTGGGTCATATTTAGTAATATTTAACGTCATATTTGCAGTTATATTTTCTACTTTTTACATCCGAAACCTAGTTATAAACCACTCATTTTATGCACGTCATTTGTCTCACGATGAATGAGGCTGAGACAATTGAATGCGCAATACTGCAATGCATTCGTATTCTTTACACTGGAATATTAAGGGTAGATGAAGTTGTGTGGTTCACATGAGATTTGTTTAGTTAATAACTGAGAACAGAAAACGCTTGTATTTAAGTCATTTATTTATTTCATCAGTCAACAAAACACAGGCCTATCACAGAATCAAGATCAAAATAAAGAAAAATTCCGGGGTGCGCGGGCAAAGAGAGTTAAGTCCACCATCCTAAAAAAAATTAGATATGTCAATAGAGTTATAGATAAAAATGTTCTCTACATTTGTGTTAAGTCCAATAAGTCATAATCAAAATTGTACGGTAGTTATGGATGTGTGCCTCATGGGTTTATCCATCTCTAAAGCTATGTTGGGCTGGTATAGTGTTTTAAGTCACTCTAATTCTCAGTAACAATAAAGTGGACTTAACTCTCTCTGCCCGCGCACCACGGAATTGTTGCAATGAAGCACTTCAGAATTTTCAAAGGTAAGCTTTACTAAATGACGAAATCATTATTATTCTTAAGTGTGTCACTCCAGTTTGCAATATCAATGAAGTAGTAATACTGTAATAATAATTAGGCTACTTTCTTGATATGACTAGATTACCGTTTTTGGCACGTTACTTCTTATTTAGTAAGAGATCGCACATTCTCGGGGAAGATCTGCATATTGATCACTGAATTACTGATGTTACTTGTTACGTGGACATTGTGAAACGCAGTAAGGAGTAAATAAATATGTGACCATCGTATGACTTTCTCCACATAACCTTACAGAGACTCTGTTAAGTGGAATGTAAATTACTCATGATTAACACGTGTACTTGTTCTACAAACAGAGTTTGGTACTTAGTTCGCTTTCTCAGGATCAGAGGTTCTGTCATAATGTATTCAAACTTGGTTAATCATCACGGCATTAGTGACGAAAGACCACACAGATTTAACGACAAGTATATTGACATCATGGGTGCCCGTACCAGGGCAGGGGGCCGATTTTTAGTTGAATATTTAAAAATTTTCCGGGGGTGGACCTCCGACTTAGGTAATGATTTCTTGTTTACGTTGGCATGTCTTAGAGTATGGTAAACAAATTTGCTTACTAGTTTTTCAGTGCTAAAATAGCGTAAAATGTAATTTTTATTAGTTGAATATTTAAAAATTTTCCGGGGGTGGACCCCCGACTTAGGTAATGATTTCTTGTTTACGTTGGCATGTCTTAGAGTTGTTAGCTATTTTTGCAGTGCTAAAATAGCACAAAATATGATTTTCAATACTTCAATATTTAAAAAATTTCCGGGGGGGGTATTCCATACCCCCAAACCCCCCGGCACTTTCGACCTTCCCCGAAATTATTTTCTGACCACGTCATTGTTGCACATATTATAATATTAATATGTTACAAAGTGGCCTAAGAAGTTAAAGCGACAAAAAATAAATTAATATAAAAAATTGGCCCCCCTAAAAGATATCATATGAGCATCCTTGATGGATATTGTTGGGGAAAGCTATAGGTTCTACTAGCATTTTTCTACGTGTCTAGTAAGAGTGTTTATTCAAATGTTCCGCTCAATGTATTTCTCAATCTCAGCGCATTGATATTAGTATAAGTCCGCCTATTTCTGTGAATCCCCTTTCATCGGCAGGTGCAGATTTAGCGGCAGCATGACATCACAGCGTCATGCAGTGTTGCCATACGTACGACTATAGTCGTACACATACGACTATTTCATAGATTTGTACGACGTACGACGCAACCATGTGTCGTATGCCTATTCATACGACTATTTTTAATATTAGCATTTTTTACTTCCATTCTCTGTTTATTTTTTAGCAATCTACTGCAGAATTTTCAATTTGGATAAACATGAAGTTTTTTTTTGTTTTTTCGTAGTTTATTTTGTATATGCCTACATAATATCGCTAAATGAATGGCGGAATGTTATAATAGCCATTGTCAAATAAAACTCAGTCCATTTATTTATTACAGGCTTTCACGGGCCGGTGCCCTCACCTCGCTTAAGTTGTATTGTTGTATTGTTATTGCTACTTCTCTTCTTCTCCAAAATATTTTATATTTTATATTTTAGCCGCACGTTTGCCAAACGAAGCAATCCAAACCTCTAAAGAAATTATACCGATAAAGAGCAACTGGTCTTATTGTTTTTGTTTTATTTTGACCAAACATAATAATCATATGATTGTTATCATTAATAATATATGTTGACACGTGCATATCAAAAGTGGCTGTATACTTTCCTTTAAATAATATTTGGAAATCATACTTTCTTATGGTTTGTAATGTATTAATATTTTATTCTTCCTGCAACATCTGCAGGTAGCCGATGACAAAGAATACCAACAACCATGGGTATATGTATACAGTTACGAGAGACCAGTTATCTGAGTAGTAGCGGTGAACAACAAAGTCAGCATGCGTGAGTGGAGCAGTAGCACGTTATAGAACTTACAAAAGAAGCAAATTTTAACCACCATTTATAGAAAAAAAAGTCTGTACAGAGTACCTCACTTGGCAATCAAAATTATTACATTAAATTATTATTATCATCATCATCATCTTCATCTTCATCCTGACAATTCGCAAAGTGTACGACGATTTTAACTAGCGTACGACTATTTTCAGTTGTTGGTACGACTGTTTTACGTTTCTGATCTGGCAACCCTGGCGTCATGTTAGAACACAGTTAGCTTCAAGCCTCCACGCATGAGAGACGTGCTGGAGCGCCGTAGAGAATCCCGCCTATTTCAGACAATAGAACAGAGGTTTTCTATTAAATCGCGAATAAATACATAATACTTCCATTTACAAGTATTATCGTGTGTTATTAATTAATCTACACTAATTACAGTAGATTCATCATTATCGGCTTCTTAGATCAGTCTAAAAGTTCGTGTTTCAGTTCGGCAACGTTGTGCAACTAAGCGTTCACAATAGTTCGGCTATAAAGTTCATTAGATTCAAGATTCAAGTGTTAAATCATATTAGAAGTAATATAGAGATCATTACGATTGTTTTAATAGGTTTGTTCGCAAAGCAAATCCGTGACCGCTTGAGAATTTGTTGTACTGCGCATGTCCAGTCTGTAACTTACCCGTGATTTGCACTTTGCGAACGGTTACAGGAATTTGGAATCGATAGTTTCTGCGTTTAATCGATATGATATGCAAATAAAATATATATTTCCCTTTGACATGTTATAAATGCAATATACATCGACAATATAATCTATATTTTGGGAAACTTTTAATTATCTACCATTATTCATACAATAAGTAGCCTATGTTTATAAATCTGGCGCAATGTTATAGGAGGGAAGAGTCAGGCGCGTGAAAATAGGTTACTGCGCATGTCTGTGATAACAATTCATGCTAGAGCCTGCAAACTTTTCTTATAGTACAGAAACTGTCCGCGAGAGCTTTGCGAACAGAAGATTGAAATCAGAATCACGGATTCTCGCTTTGCGAACGCGTGTGGAGAAAGAGCGCATGCGCGAACGATATGTTCCTGGTTTCTGACTGCTTTGCGAACAAACCTAATATATAATTTACATTGCTGGAATAATTAACGAGAAATTATCTCCACGTGTTTACAAGTTCGCGCCAAATCACATTCCTTTGTGCAGTGCAAGTGCACCTATCTCAGATTCATTATACATCTTATTTCAGTGTTTCTATTAGTATTTCAAGTGCATTATTTACCTATATGTTGTGAGAATAAATGTTACATAGTTTATTACATGATACAGGTTTCACTCCAATATTACATCCGAAGATCCCTGTTCCAGCACCTGCGATACAAGTTCACTTGGCTCTACTCATTTTATTATTGTTTTAAGGCAATAATTGGTCCTCCAGCTCCAGAGATTCTTTCTAACATCCTTTCCCATCTTTTCCCTCTACGGCAGGGTCATAAGCCGCTCTTGTACCCAACAGATATCGAACATATTCATAAGCGATATCTGTTTTACACGGGGGAAAATGATAAAATGCAGTACTTGGTAAAAAAATAAAATAAAATAACCACTCTGTTGGACGAAACTGCTAATACAGTACCGGTAATATAGAACCTAAAAAAATGCATAAAACAGTACTTACGATTTTAAAACTTTCTAACACCTTGCAAAGCTATTGACTTGTATTCGGAATAGTTCCTTTTTTACGAAATCGGTTCAGCCACTTTATTTCGGACTGAACGGATTCTTGGTGTAATGTGCATTAAAATTAGCATGTACAGCAATTTATAAATACATTTTCACTATCGTTTACATTCATTTTTCATACTGATTATCATCCATTGGTTCATGTTTATAAATGTAATATATGGGGAAAAGTTAAGTATTTACTTGCTTATCGGTTAATTTCATCGTAAAACATCAACCGCAATTCCGTTCCGTATGAAAGAAATGAACAAATGTTTGTTTTGCTAAATGTAATTACCAGGGCCCGGATTCTAATGACATGTCATCTTTTTATTGATGCTGCATAAACATTGGCAACTTGTAGATAAATCCTAATCATGGCCTCTAGATTGTAGAAATACATTTTTATTAGGTACTTTTTTGTCATTTTATGCCATTTTATATTTTTAGGGCATTTTTTTCAGTTTTAGGTCCTTATTTTGTCATTTTCGCGTCATTTGCTTCCTTATTTAGTCATTTTCATGTATTTACATTGAGTGTATTAACTTTTTTTTTTTCGTCGCTAGGGGTGCTGTCTTTGAAGTTTTGTTTGTTTAATGCAAGAAGGAAAAAATCGGCGTTTAGTGTTGTCATGTCTCAGTCGGAAATAAGAATCAAAGAAACGCCAAAATTTTGTATTATATTACTATTGTTATTAGATTGACTTGGCACCTGCTTGGATTTGAGAGTGCAAACTACTGTTTACCCTGAATTAAGCAACAATATAATCCGGCAGACCACAAAAGGAAATTCCGAATTTTGACTCACCAGTGCCTCAGTGCCAGTATAAATTTCCGCGAGAAAAGAACATTCACAATATTACAGTTATTTACAGTTTTTGCAATAATGTATAAACTAGTCTATAACTTTGAGTGTACAATAATAATTTTTTATAAATAAAATATCAGTTTTTAGGTCTTTTTTATAATTATTAAGTCATTTTCTTTAAAATATAGGGTAATTTTATAGGTCATTTTTCAAACATTTTTAGGTCATCAGAATCCGGGCCCTGGTAATTACTAATTACACTACATGCTATTGTGTCCGAAGTTAAGTTTTTAACATAAAGGCTTACACGTTTTGAGGTCCCTGAATAAAAAATAAATAAATAAAAAAAATAAAATAATAAAATAAAAAAAAGCTCAGAAACATGTCTGTGAACAGCCTAGCGTCAGAACAAAATAGCTTATGAAAAAAAATCTGGTGACGAGTTTCTCTTACTTTTATGCCACTTTAGATAATGAAAATTTCTTTTTAGCTATTTTCTCGGAAACGGTTCTAACGAGTTTGTTTAAATAATGCATATGAAGTGCTGATACTAAGACCTAAAACATTTTATGTGAAACATTTTTCATAATAAAAAATGAAGGGTAGTTATAGGCTAATCCACCCACTGTTTGTAGAAACTCAGATTTGCTTGGTGAACAATAAAGTTTTGCATCACGCTGAAAAACTGATTACGCGCTCTTTAAAATACGGCCTCTTATTCTGTATCAGAATGTAAAGTGAGAAACTTGTATTGCCCATCTTAGATTAATGCAAGTTAGGCGAGTGCATTAATCAGACTATATTTGAGTTGTGTATCCTTCGGGGATGCGATACGATGTGGTAACGGCAATCTCTTCATTTTTCAAATATTTACATGAAGTGAATGTCATACATAATATATTATACTAAGAGGAAACTTTTATTTGGGCAGAGGAAGTTATGGATTTCACATGAGATTTTCATATTTTAACGAGTGGTTCTTTAATCAGGAAGTATGTATAAATACCATGCATTTTTGGGTTAAGGAATTATCTATCTATTGTATACCGAACTTGAAGCTGAAGGATCTTTTTAAAGATGTTTGAAATTCATCTTAAAAGTATGTTTTAAAGAGAGGACTTGGACTCTTGCTTCACTGTTGAATTCGGAGGGCTTGATGCATGTAAGATCAGCGATGTTAGTTTGCCTGCTTTCTTATCCTCATCTTACGGAGTACTCTATTTAATTAAGTCTATTCTCTCTAATCGATTTTCGGATCTATCGTATGTCTGAGGCATTTGACAGGTGGACCGACCTCACTGCTTATAAAGACATCCCATATTCTCCCGAGAGGGAAAAAATAGTGGGAGAATAATTTCCAATTTACGTGCATTTCTTCTGATATCTTCTTCATGGATGCAGATAGGCCAGATTTTTTTACAATAAGCGAAAAAAGAATCAGGAACGTGGCTTAACACGATTCTTTTTTCCAACCCTGATGCACAACAAAGCAATCTGAACACACATAGTTTCAGTTTATTTTATTTAGTTTCAACACTTCCTACCACTGTAGGCTGCCTAGTGACAAAGTATAATATTGTAACAAGGGCTCGTCGGGGTTCAAAATGAGAACACCGAGTTTATAATTGAAGGATGGAGGTTTCTTTATTTCCTACAACAATTGACAATACAGCCAGAAAACTCCAGTCTATACACCAGTTTACTGTCCTGTTCAGTGCTCACTCTCACTGTGCTCAGTCCTAATTACAGCACTGTTCCGTTCGCACACACTGTGCGGACTCCCAGTCGAGATGATCCCACGTCGCGCCGGTCAACTCCACAGTCCTCGCTGCCGCTGTACGATCCACCCGTCGCGCAGAGTTCCCCGGGACGGCACTGCCTCAGCCCAGATCAGCTCACCAGCTCTTCCGTTCACCCTTCTCTCCGGTCACTAGTTCCCCGTCGACTAGCTGTTCCTCTCTCAGGTCCCTCCGGTCACTGGCTCCTCAGCTCCCCAAGTCGCACTCACTTGAGGCCGCGCTGATCAGTCCTCTCCGTCCAGCTCACCCTCTGACGCTGACGCTCGCCGCTACTCACGGACTGCCTCCTGCTGACTCCGACTCTTCACGGACTCTCTCCCAACTCCGATTCACTGACTCTTCACACTGAACTGAACTGACTCCTTGACTGACTGACTCATCACTCCTCGTTGCCGTCTCTGACTCTTCACACTGAACTCACTTTTCCGCTCGCTCGCGGCCCTATATATAGGGCCGACGAATATTCCAGAGCGGACGCCTCGAAAGTTCCCCGCCCGCGCATGGTCTAGAATGTCCGCGCGGGGCACCGTCCCAGCCCTTAGCGCGTGGCTCCACCTCTGGCCCCTCCCACGAGCGCGCACCGTCACTCATCGCGCCGTGCCAGGGAGTAGGCCGCACCCGACGGCGCGCGGCTCCAATCAGCAATAAGAGGGCCGTCCCTTTCTAGATTTATCCAATTCTAGCGCTTTCGGCCTGAGTCCTCCTTCTATCAGCTTCTAGGGTTTTCTGGGCTTTGTCACAATATACAACTTAATCTTATCTATAAATGAATTGTTAAACATTAAGCATTAACATATATAGCAGAAATCTACAGAATTATAAAACACTATGTCAAATTGTAACAGTGATGCCTATAAATATAATCTTCAACAGGATCATTAAATCTACAATAAAAATGGAAATCGAAGAATCAGAATTGCAGTGTGGCATTAGAGATGAAATAACACAACAAAAGGAACTAAGTAAATCCTTCTTTCCATTAATCAAAAATAGACTCAAGCAGAAGTTACCAAATGCACCAGAATTCACAGCAATAGTCAACGGCCAAAGAGAACTAAATCATATCTTCATCGATTGCGTACAATAGACGATCCAACAAGACGTACTTCCAACAGACCAGCACAAACCATCAGTCACTTTATTTACGAATGTCACAATAAATACAACAAATGACAAAACTCATCAAGGATATAAACAATAATGAAAATACCTGGCCAATCGAAAATCAAATACTTGCAACAAGACATTTGAGACCATTCAAAAAAGTTTATGCAATCGTTATCGTTGTAAAAAATAACGAACATTAATTTATTCTTTATATATGTTAATACTGTATATATTGTAAGTAATTACCAGGGCCTGGATTCTAATGACATGTCATCTTTTTATTAATGCTGCCTAGACATTGCCAACTTGTAGATAAATCCAAATCGTGGCCTCTAGGTTATATAAATACATTTTTATTAGGTCATTTTTTGTCATTTTATGCAATTTTATATTTTTAGGGCATTTATTTCAATTTCACGTCATTATTTTGTCATTTTCATGTCATTTGCTTCCTTATTTTGTCATTTTTATGCATTTTTAAAAATAAATTACTAGGTTACTATAATGCAACATTTTTGTAGAATCTACTTTAAAAACAATTTTCTTATTTTTCTTCTCAGATGTTCCAATCAAGAACAAAGTTTTTAGACCTACAATATTCTTTCTACATTTACAGTTTTTAGAATTATGTACAAATTAGTTTATATCTTTGTGTGCACAATAATAATTTTTATAAATAAAATATAAGTTTTTAGGTCATTCTTTGTGATTATTAAGTCATTTTTTTTAAATTTAGGGTCATTTTATAGGTAATTTTTCAAACAATTTTAGGTCATCAGAATCCGGGCCCTGGTAATTACCCATAAAAAAACAAGGTGTAAAATTAGTAAAAGAAGCATGTAATATCACAAGCCTATGTAATGGGGCATTCTGTTGACGCGAAGAGAAAAAATATAATTCAGAATTGGTATTATCTACATCTTGGTTCTAAATTCAGTATACAGAAGGCCTACTGGTGTTATTGTGGACGCCTACGAACATCATGGTTTATGTTGTCTCAAAGTACAGGCAGGTTCTCAATACACTTTATGTTAAATGCTGTATTTAAGAGAATTTGCAGGATTTCCTTCTGTTGGAATAAGTCGACTGGATGGCAGGAGATCAGCAACAAATATAGTACAAAAGCTTGCTTAATACAGCTTGAACCAGATGGTAAATAGGGGCATTCATAATGGATTATTCAGTACACAGTGCGGTAAATCTGGTAATTTAAAATTATACCCTGCGATATAAACACATAACTTTCACTTCTATCTTCTAATTTATTGTAGCCAAAGCAGAAAGTAACATGAAATAGTATTTCATTTTAAATAGGTCTATACGTTTTCTTTCATTCAATAAATTACGACGAAAATAAGCAGTTATATTAAGAACCTCTCTGCCTGAAATAGAACAACGTAATGATAAATGTAGGTGGCATTACTATGATAAATCTAGGTGGGATTACTTTAATAAAAATAATGCCTTAAGATAAAATTACGCTATGCTAAGTACAAATCACATTAAACTTGCGTCTTCAGTCCTTGTACAAATATTGCAAGTCTCTCGCGAAGATAGCGTAGGCCTACCCCAGGCTTTGATTGCTAGTGCAGAATTACGAAACAAAGGGAAAAGGTAAAGTTGTAGCGGACACTTAAAGGGAAATTTTGGTTTTGAACATTCAGCTGTCAATTTATATATTGACAGTTGAAGCAGTTCAGTTGTTTTAACATGGTGGTGTGTTTTTCCCTGTTACTATTCATTTTTCATGAGACGGCAGGTCTACACTCCCATGTAAAATTCCATTTTCCAGCTCCTTCTATTTTCTGCTGCATCCTTCAACTCTCCATAATTTCTTTTCTTCTTGATGTCATCCAGTATCTCAATTCTTCTTCTTCCTAGTCTTCTCTTTCCTTCTATTTTTCCTTCTATGGCATCTAGCAAGAGTCCTCTTCTTCTCATAATGTGTCCCATCCAGTTGGCTTTTCTCACTCTCACATCTTGCAAAATGTGTCTCTTTTCTTCCACTCTTCTTAAAACTTCTT
This sequence comes from Ectobius pallidus, assembly GCA_964059195.1. NCBI lineage: Eukaryota > Metazoa > Arthropoda > Insecta > Blattodea > Ectobiidae > Ectobius > Ectobius pallidus. The sequence continues at coordinate 42,162,149 of CAXKWD010000003.1, forward strand.
CATTTGTGATTCTATCCGTCCATCGAATCCTCTCCATCCTCCTCCAACACCACATCTCGAAGCTCTCCAGATATTTCTTTTCTCTTTTCCTGAGTGTCCATGTTTCGGCTCCATACAAAGCTACACTCCAAACGTAGCATCTCATCAGTTTTTTTCTTAGCTGCAAATTTAGTTTTCCTGTGAGTAAATTTATATTTTTGTTGAAGGCTATTTTAGCCATAGCTAATGTAACAATGCTAATGTAATGCTAATGTAACAATAAAGTCATTAATGGGTTTAATATAAATTTTATTTTAATTATTATTTATTGGCTCAAAACACCAACGAGAAGAACTTAAAATAAGCTGTATATTATTGAAAGCAAGGCACTTCAGAGTGATGGTATATGGACTGCAGTCAGGAAAACCACACCACCTCTCATTTTCCTCAGTAATACACCTTATCTAGACCACTCAGAATTCCTACTTCCTGTATGATTTATTTGTTACTCTTCATTGGTTTAACACGATTTGGGGAGGAAAAGCAAGTGTTAGTAGGTTCAGTGCCATTTTTGTGTGCATATACTTTGAATCGCGAGTAGAATGGATAGAACGAGTAATGCAGGTGTCTCGTGTTGTCTTGTTTTTTTACCCGGAGAACTTCGGCTTTCGAAGAAGGGTGTTTTTTCGTGAGTAATTTCGTTATTGAAATTAACCACTACAGTTTTTTTTCCAGCTCTTAATGAGTACAGAGCATGCTATGAATTCTTCGAGTTGTAGTCGTGTGGTAGCGGAAAGTCATCTGAGTAATATACTCCTTGCATTACCGTTTCTAATTACTAGAGTGAGAAAACACAGTTTAATTATTACATAAACATAATGGCAGTAAGAAAGTGTGACTTCGCATTAGAAACCATTAAATGACCTGACTTCCTCGAGCTGGCATTTAATAAAGCATAAGGAAATTCCAGAGATAGCTGCAAGAAATCGTACATCATAAACACACACACACACATATATATATATGTATTATAGGCCTATATATGAGTAGATATGTATATATGTTGAGCCCGGATTTTATGCAAAATGCATGGTCTTTTAAATTAACTTATATATTTATAAGTACGCGTGAATGATCTAATTTGTAAGTAACACTTTTCCAAACAATTTGACCAGTATTTGTTGATGTATAAAAATGCATATTCCGAGGGAAAATGCATGTTTTAAATAAAAAGTGCATATTTTACTCTTAAATGTGGTATTAAATTATATTTTCTCTTTAGATAGTTAATAATTACTAGAGTCCGGATTTCTATGTCGGCTAATAGAATCACAAAACACTCCAGTAAAGAAACAAATTGATGAAGAATTCATCGATGAAGAACTGTACTGTATTGCTTTTCACCTGCGACGTTGAAAGAATATTTTCACTTCACAAATAATTTCCTTCTGACAGATGCCTCACACAAGAAAATCTGCGGATGGCCTTCCTTATTGGACTACGATAGGCCTAAGATTTCTATAAAACTAACAATTTATTTTATTTTATTTTCGCGTAATTTGTTTTTGCTTATTTTTGTTCTTATTTCTTACATTTTTCGTGCTTATTTGCTTGCTTATTTTACTGTTTTATTTCGCTTATAAATCCGGTCTCTCTCTCTCTCTCTCTCTCTCTCTCTCTCTCTCTCTCTCTCTCTCTCTCTCTCTATATATATATATATGTATATATATATATATATATGTATATATATATATATATATATATGTTATAGTCGCTTTTATATGTTAATAAATCGTTTCCCGACAGCGCGTTAATAACATATACTAGTTACATTACCTCTATTACTAACTTTTTTTTCATTTTTGTTGAGACAATTTATAGAACATGTTATTTTATTTGTTTCTTATAAAAATAATCGTCCCTTAAATGAAATAAATTAAATTGGAATTATTTAATGGCTTAGTGAAAACAGCTAATAACCTGAAGGTAAGGTAAGTTGAAGGCTGTAGTATCAGCTTGTTCAATTACTAGGAATACTCTGTGAGAAGGCATCCACATTAACTTTGTCATTGCTACTAACGATAAAATGTGTCGCATTAAACCATTGTTTGGAGCCAAGAAACACGACTTATCATAGCATGAATGCACAATAGAATTGCACAAAGTTTTCCCTAACATCGATTGTGTATTGTATTACATTTTTTCAAATGTAACAGTAATGTGTTATTGACTGTAAGCATATGGTATCACCAACACAGCGTTCCCTATTTTTTAACTGCGCAAGATGATTGTATAAAGCAGTACATTTTATTTTTTTATTTGCAACCGTGAGCATCGTGATTGATACTATAGTCTAAAGAATAACCCAAAACAAACACATAAAAATAAGATCAGTATACAATAAAATAAGTACAGTATTAAACATCAGAAAGCTATGTCAAATACAGGTAATTCAAGAATCATTAATGCTGTAAAAAGGATGTTCGGAGAGCCAGTTATATAAAAAACTTTTATGTTATTTTGGATCGTTGGATCTCCGTCCATGTAAAATTCCATTTTACGGGCTGAGCCCGTTAAGGTAAAGTAAAGGTGCTAGCACGTTATAAAGGATATCCCCCTGATATCACTGTCGTTCTCTTCCCTTTTGTACAAATTAATGCTTAGCCTATGCAGTTCCTTCATTTTAACTATTACAATTCGAATCTTTTTTTAATTTATGAACAATTTTCGTGAAGCAATTACAAAGGAGTTAATAAACTTTAGAGGAAAATATCTAGAGTCGGAAATCGACTTCAGCTGAGCTAACAAGGGATTTTCACCTGTCTAAAATGTTCCTCTGGATTCTTAAGACATCGCTCAAGACGTTAACACATTTAAAAAGAGGCTAGCATAGGCCTAAGATGTATTAATAAATTAATTGAATTATCTGTCCTCCGATGAGGATGATCACATGAAATCAGAATACATGCTTCAGTATTATAACATAATTTAATTAAATAATTAAGGGATGAAGTTATACCAATCCTTTTACGATGTGATTAATGTAAAATTCGTATGTATCACTCAAGATTACACAGATGAAAGATTACAAATTTTCTGCGAAATGCAACCGAAAACTCGTCATAAATAAAATTGTTTACTTATAGACTGGATCTATATATTTAAAAAATGTACAGGTTCTAGGTCTTTAACACTGTTTTAGAGATCTCAAAATTATTATACCAGGAAAGTTTAATTTAGTAAATCATAGATTTAGGAGCCAGTTTCGTTTCTACTCTACATCATCAGTCCGTTGTCACTTACCCAGTCAACGCATAATTTCCGTTTAAAGTTGGTTCTCGTAAGAAGTTTCCTTATATATGTTTTCGTCCACACTTATACGCGAGAATATTGTAATTATACAACTTATTGGTATTTTGAGACTACAAAATAATATTTTCGGCCTGAAGTCGGTTTCTTTAACTAAACAAAATTTTTTCTTACCTAGTGTATTGTACGAAAATTTCCTGCAAAATTTGACATAAACTTAAAATCAAACACAAGTATGTTACTAACTTTGAAGATGAAGAATGAAAGAATACTTTCAAAACTTTTACCTTCACAAATCACACTGCAAACTGCACTAATCAAAGAGCTGGGTAGCACAATTACACAGTCCTCGTATACCATTACAGACAGGAAACGGCGCTACTGTTTTATCCGTAACTACTATGGTTTATTTATAAACCGGAACTAGGCTTGAAATAAAATTATTGTTTGCAGTGTTTGTTCACGATGCCTGCTAAGTATCATCATTGGGAGTATACTGGGAAGACTCTTTATTATAGAGTTTAAAAAATTCAAGGTCAGACTTTAAAGGTTATCCTGTAATTACAGACCGCCAACCTTCTGATAAATAACTAATGTTTGGTCTATACGACGTTTTTATATACTTGACATTACCAAATTTATTTAATTACTCAATCCTGAAGCACATTATTTTCTTAGGTCTGTACAATAATCTTCCTTTGCCAAATATTATCATACAGCTAATTACATTTCGCTGTTATATAGGCCTACATGAAAATATCATCCCAAAGAGGAAGGACACGAGTCCAATACATTTGAAAATTTATATTTTATTCAGGATGTATTCAGGTTTCTACTATTCAGGTTTATATGAAGAGAATTTTATTTTTCTTGCGTCTCTAATGATTTTGTTTACACTTTAAAGGCCTACCCGAACCGTATCATTAGGTATTAAGAACTAAACTTTTATTTGAAACAATTTTTGCAATAAATCTCTGAAGGGTAAGTCATTCAACCCAACCACAAACTCAGGTTATAGAGTTTAAGAATGATTAGGCAACTAAATTTGCACTACTACAATACATCAGTTTACTCCAAGTTGAAATATGAAGGATAAAGGAAGTCACATCAGATATTCACAGCTATTTTAAGAAAGAAAGAAAGAAAGAAAGAAAGAAAGAAAGAAAGAAAGAAAGAAAGAAAGAAAGAAAAGAAAGAAAAAACTATGCTTTGGATCCAATTTTTCATAAAGAACAGCTACACATATGTATCTCCCAAGACTGCTGAACTAAAATAATAAATTTACTATATATTCGCTAATAAAATAATGGCTTTGATTAAATACTGATTTCATTTAATTCCTAAATTAATAACTATAAATTCAACTCGTAATTTTATTTTAAAGGTAATCCTTTCATCATATAGGCCTACGTAAAAATGAAATGGTTCCATCATATACGTAAAAATGAAATGGTTAATCTCTATCTGTTCCGATTTGTAGCAAAAACTACCAATCTGACAGAGCTAAAATTTTGCACGAACATAGTTTTTATACTCAGAAAGGTTATATGACATAAGTTGTTGACCCATCTTCGCTATTTCACTTAATATCACAATCTTTAAAATTCAATCTCAAATAAAATGAACACAACCCTTGACAGAATGACAAATAAACAGATGAACAATAATATTACTGGACCTATTGTAAGCCTAATAAAGTACTTGATTACAGGACTTTACTTTAATATTGTATCATTAAGAATTACGTGGATTTCTGTCTAATAATTATTAGTTCTTGTTATTAGTACTATAATTGACTAGCTGATTATCCGTCCTTCGTACAGATGAAAACGTATTTTACACGGTTTTTAGCCTAACCGAGAAACATTACAAGATCAAGTAGTGTCTTGCTAGAGCGTTGGGCAATGTGTCTTGCAGCATCTAATTCTAATCTCTGTTACCGAGCTTGATCAGACTTATTTTCTCGCACAGACGATATTACTCTGACTTTTAACCAATATTTGATATATGTATACACACAATAGGTAAAATATTGAAATAATATTACACAAACAAATAAACTAGTTCGCTTCTAGTTAGTTGCAGACAGGCGTCAATTCTCAAACTCCGGAATAACGTCTAAAACCCTGCAAAATAATTTTCCACCCGTACTAAAGTCGAGTAACCAGCTAATTACCTACCAAAAATATGGAAATAGTAATAGTAAAAAGTGTTGCATTGCACGCCGCTGTTCTTGCTAACATAATACTCAAGTCTAGCAGTAACGAGACAGAAACGGTAATACCAAACGAAGGCGATAGTAGTTCTTTAATCGAACTTCACCTGAGGAGAAAGGAGTGTTCACTAATCTTCAACAGCACCCACAAATTGTTCCAAAATCATAACCGGTATTTTAACTACAGTATAATATGTGCAGTTATACATCCACCAGCAATATTATTGAGGTATGCTATAACACCGCCTCTATACTTCTATATCGGTAAGGCGATCATGCAGTATCTTTGCACACAAAAAACTAATAATTAGGATAGACAATGTTTTGAATGGGACAGTGAACCCGAGAATCATTCATTTTGATACTGGTGCATTATTACAAGGGAAAGGATTTATGTAGGCGTGTGTATGTGTATGTGTATGAATGTGTGTGTATATAATATATATATATATAAACCACCGCCGTCTCGAGAATTACACTGCCTGTCCTATGCTTTATTTTAACATGGAGTTCAGAGTATTGTTAAATTGCCTAATTTATCCAGTAGAGGCGACACAGTTCACACCCAGATTGCAGCAATCACTAATCAAAATAAGCATTAAACAGACACAGATACTTGTGTTATTTGTTTAGAACGTAATATTATTCCAGTATATGACACTTACCTTGAAATGGAATTTTGGAGCAATAATTAAAATAAATGTAAATTAATTAGACGCATTGATAGACTATATTATGAGCACCGCCGTCTCGAGGAGTGATACAGTTTAGAAGGCAGTGATTATGAGACGGCGGTGACAGCACTACATAATCAACAATGTCGTAGCAAAAAACAAGAAGCAATCTGGGTGTGAATGGTGCTGCTATCTGTAATGTCGCCGAGTACGCAAAATTAGCCGTATTGGACAGGCAGTGTATACACGAGTAAACACGAGTGATACAGTCTAGAAGGCAGTGATATAAACTAAACTCCGTGGCGCTACATCCCTGAAGGGACAAGGCCTACCACCTGACCGCTGCGTCATCTACCATAGCCAGATGGCAAGATTGGGGGCATGTGGTCAGCATGCCGACACCCACGGCCGTTAATGGTGTTTTCCATGACCGGAGCCGCTACTTCTCTATCAAGTAGCTCCTCAATTTGAATCACGAGGCTGAGTACACCCCGTTCCAGACCTCCCAGAAAAATCCGAGGTACCGGTAAATCAATTTCTTTTCTTGGTGTTTCAGATGCATAGAGTTGAAAATTGCTATTTTCATTATTCAGATATTTATACATTTTAAACTTAGTAAATAGGCCTATAGTGGTAAGATTAAAACAGACGTGATCCATTCACATAACTAAGCAATACAACTCTCACACTTCGAATTCCGATATAGAATAAAAGGTCGTATTACAGGAGAACGTATCCAGTTGTTTCAGCCCCTTGCAAAGATGTACATGTTGAAACACAGCTTCTTGAAAAATTATTCTTGGATTCAAGGGAGGTCTCAAAACATAATATATTCGGGTGAAAACTCGATATGAAATTTCAAGACGGGATACAATACATATTCTCCCTAAAGAGGAAAAAATAAAAGAATAATAACATTTTTTCTTAAGTTTAGATCTTTCTAAAATCTAATGAACAAAATAGTTGAATCCTCATATCACCTACATTATTGATTTAAACATTAAGATTGCGCTGAACATACAGTTTTGAAGTCACGTGACATTTTTAGATAACTACATGTAACAACTGCTGTTAAAATATTTGTACAGTTGTTATCAAATTCCAAATAGGTTAATATTCGTAGCTTTAATATAGAAAAGTGATAGCCTTAGTGAATGCTTGAACTGTAGGCTGTCTATCATTTTCGGTTCCTGACTTATGTTTAAAAAGGAGTTAAGAAAAAAATAAGTAAAAACATAAAATAATTTAAGAAGCTCTTAGCAATAGAACATCAAGGATTACTGTTCTTATAGTGAAAATGGTGCATACTTAACAGCCAATTTCACGAGATGTTATCCCAATAATATGTACAAAAATGAAGTTTAATGGCAAAAATGTGTAGAGAAAATATCATAGGAAACTAAAGTTTATATTATTGGAAGTTTCTGCATAAAGTTGAACTAAAATACACTAAAAATGATCAAATAAATTTGAAAATGCTCTAGAAAGACAAAATGAAAAAACATAACAAGTATGTCCAAAAGACAGTATTTAACATAAAACATGAAAATACAAAAGCAGCTATGTTTCCGTGTTACTAGAAAATGCCGAAAAAAGATGCAATTTCAACAAAATCCTAGTCACAGTGGTAATCACAGAAATAATGTAAACAATTGCAAACAAAATCCTAGTCATAGTGATAATCTCAGATATAATTTGAGCAATTCCAACAAAATCCTAGTCACAGTGATAATCCCAGAGATAATTTGAGCAATTTCAACAAAATCCTGGTTATGATGACAATCCCCGAGAAAATTTGAGTAATTTCAACAAAATCCTAATTATAGTGATAATCCTAGGTATAATTAGAGCAATTTCAACAAAACTTTTAATCATAGTTAAAATCCCAGAGATGATTAATTCGAGCAATTTCAACAAAATCCTACTCATAGTGATAATCCCACAGATAATGCTAGTCACCAGTGATAATCCTATAGAGACCATTTGTACAAGTGCAACAAAATCTTACTCATAGTGATAATCCCAGAGATAATTTAAACAATTTCAACAAAATCCTAGTCATTTTGATAATCCCAGAGGTAATGTGAGCAATTTCAATAAAATCCTAAACATAGTGATATTCCCATAGATAACTTGAGCAATTTCAACAAAATCCTAGTCATAGTGGTCATTCCAGAGATAATTTGAACAATTTCAACAAAATCCTAGCCGTAGTCATAATCCCAGAGATAATTTGAGCAATTTCAACAAAATTCTAGTCATACCAGGTAGTGATAATCCCACCTTAGCAAGTTAGCAAGTAGTTAAGTTAGCAACTTAACAATCCCGTCATGAGTTGGTTATCTCTACACATTCTTCATTTAACTCTCACAAGAAATGGCGACGCATGAGGAAATAGACTAACTGTAGTACATAATCATCAGTAACGCACTGTAGTGTATGTGCGTGAGCGTCCTTGCTCTCTTTCGCTAAGCACATAATATCAATCAGAACTAAATTCGTGCCATCCTTTCTCCGGAATGTCGGTTATGATCAAACGTTTCGAAAAGAAAACAACTTCCGTTCCGGTGATAATAACCTTGCTGATCGCTCATCATGACGCCTTCTCATATGCACTTGAGGTGTAAAGTGATGATGATATCATGCGGATAGGAAAGTGTTCAGGAAGCGACGTCACGCGAAATACTGCAATTAGAGCGATTCAATTTCACAGCATTCGTCCCATCCCCCGAGAAGAATGTATCATAGCCCGAGCTTGCAGGTTTATTAAAATATACCTTAAAATAACTTGTCCTCTGACATGAATACAGGTTCAGGCAGTTCCCGATTTCAGACAAAGGTTTTTTTTAAATCGCCTCTTTCTTTCTTTTTCTTTTTTTCCATCTTTTTTTCTGTGGATGGACCAGCAGATATAGTAAATCCAGGGATAAACACTGGAATGGCCTAGGAGTTTATGAGGAGCAAAAATTTAATATGTGCCAATCTAATTGACCCTCAGAAGATGACATTGCCTCCGCTTCATATTAATTCTGGATTCATGAAGCAATTTGTCAAAGCACTAGATAAGAAAAGCTTGTGCTTCAGGTAGTTTTACCATAGGCTAAATTTCCACTTCTGTCTGAGGTTAAAATAAAAGAGGGTGCATGTTATGGATATCAGATCAGACAGCTAATGAAGGATTCTGACTTCATGAACACTATGAACGATTTAGAAGTTCAGGCACCTTGTCCTTTTAAGGAAGTTATCATAAACTAAACTAAACTCCGTGGCGCTACATCCCTGGAGGGACTTGGCCTACCACCCGACCGCTGCGTCACCGTAGGCAGATGGCAGGATTGGGGGGCATGTGGTCAGCATGCCGACACCCACGGCCGTTGTTGGTGGTTTTCATGACCGGAGCCGCTACTTCTCTATCAAGTAGCTCCTCAATTTGGAATCACGAGGCTGAGTGCACCCCTACCAGACTTCCCTACCTCAGAAAAATCCGAGGAGGTACCGGGAATCGAACCCGGGCCGACGGATCTGTAGTCAGCGACGCTAACCACAAGACCACGCCGGCGGACAAGGAAGTTATCATATTATAATTTAAATAAACCATGAATGATGGGCTCATGCAAAATTGCAACTCTGCATCTTAAAAATTTACTGAGTTATGAGGAAACAGTTTTAAAAATACAAGTTAAAGTAAAGAGCGATAAACAAACAATGTGTGAAAGGTAATTAATAATTCTCCAGGTGAATGAACTGGATGCTGTCCACGGGCTTTCGTAGGTTCCTTTTCGTATATAGAAATGGCTCTTCTGACATAGAAATGGAGGTGTGAGAATTTAATACGAAGTGGCAAGACAAAGATAATAAGCACCACTCGTAATTTCGAAATTAATGCACATGTTGTAAAAATTCAACCACTGTTATAAAGAGAAATGACAATCCTTATAATAAAAATTAAATTGAAAAATAACTTATATATTATCAACCTTTATGGCCCCCCCCCCGTAAGTTATGTGAATTATTATTATTCATAGATTGCTGCCTAGGAAGGAAGGAAGGAAGGAATGAAGGAAAGAAGGAAGAAAGGAAGAAATAAAGAAGGAAGAAAGGAAGAAAGGAAGAAATAAAGAACGAAAGAAAGAAAGAAAGAGATAGAGCGATATAGCCTGCTAATAATCTCTCAATTATATTTCTACTAAATTTTGTATTTTTCTGGTCAATGGTATAGCCGGCCCAGAAGGAAGAAAAACAACAGTCCAAATAAAGACATTTACTTTTCTTTTTAATGCGTATGTATTATTTACAATATACTTTAAATATCTCTAAACTGAAACGTGTAAGTACATATTTGTGAAAAAATGAAATTATTATTGCATTTTTTGACACTTATTTACGAGAGGAATTTGATTTCGTTAGAGAAAAATATCTTAGCAACAACATATTATAGAAAAACTCAAGAGAGTTATATTCCATGATAAAGATAGACTGAAGAAAACCACAACTTTCGTTCAACTAGTGGATTAACGTATCTACAAATACTGGAGGAACTGGAATAACCACTTTAACAGAGTTCAAAAATGTGAATGAAATTTACTGAAAGGGAAGAGGGAACATAACTACCGGTAGAAGAAAAATATAAAATGTAAGAGAAAGAATAGAACAGATACAAAACAACGTAATATCTGGCATTAAAATGATAAATTAAAATATAATAGACTAGATATTGTGAATGTTATTGGCAAAATCTTTCCTAGATATCCTATAATACATAACACAGCCCAACAAAAAAGAAATTTTTGTTTGGTGTCTCAGATGTTTTACCGGATTTTGGCTATACTTGGTGTGCTTATTCCAAATATGTAAACAGTTTTTCTCTACCAGCTCTACTTTTATATAGATTTTATTCGTGAACTCTTAGTCTAGCGAAACAAAATCGTGCTTGATAACATAGCTAGTGAAGGGTTCTTGGCCATATTTGGACAAGCAGAACGAAAACTGTACGAAGTAATGAAAAACTAAAACCTGGATTATTTTTTGTCCCTCAAATTGACAGCTCATAAATCATAAACGACCTTACAATATGTGATATCAATTTTTTGAAAGACCCCACGTTACATTGTTATTGTAATGTTAATAAGTGTTAGTGTGTTGTTTTTTCTTCACATGATTTCGAAGCTAAAAATAGGCACTGTTTTTATTTATATTAAACGTAAAATGGGATAATATGCATAATGGTAATACCATATCTCATAAAACTAAAGCTGATAAGGCAAAACTAATGGCACATTTGGGTACCTAAATATACCCAAGAATAAGTATAAATTCTAAGGCACCAAAATGGCTGTTGGTCTGTGATAATTAATGAGGGTATAAGGTGGAGGTAGTTTTTCTCTGAATAATTTTCCTCTTTGACTAAAAACTACTTTCATTAATATCACTCGAGCAAACCAAGCTAAGATCATCATCATATTAAATCAACAGTGCATATTATTATATATTTTCCTACTTTGAAATAAGTATTCTTCTGAAACCCTAAAATGATTGTGGGGGGGGGGGGCACAAGAAAATATCTGCATGGAGGCGAAGTTCTTAGCGCTGACACTGCTTCAGACAATTTTCAGACAGCCAGCTTGGTGGACTCAACTTTGTACGGAAAGTTTGTATTATGAAGCTTATGCCCATGTTCATGAGGTACAAATGAAAAAGTTACGAAATATCCGTATTTTATCGTTTCGGACTCGGAAAAAACAAGATATTTCGTAAAGAAGATAATTCTAGTTTTTACATCCTTTTTGAGATGGTACTTACTGTACAGCCCATAAGGAAAATAGCTAGTTTCGAACAGACGTAACAATTCTGAGAAAGGTTTGAAATCAAATTATTGTGTCTCGGTGAATTCTGCACTTGTAGAGGGGTGTTTTCTGATAAAAAAAAAAGTTTGAAACCTGAAAGAAATAGACTAGAAGTAAATAAGCTTAAAACCCTTGCATGGAATAAAAGTCAATTCAGCTTCTTCATGTGTGGATTACTATGATTTCATCAAAGAAAACTTTTTTTAAAGCAGGTCCTCTATTCCCAGAAGTATGAATACGACTGGTGAATAACATTAGCTAACTGATTTATTGGTATTATTAAACAATAGCTTATCTGTTTGTTTCAGAATATTATTGAATGTGTTAATTTTATAATCTACAACGCAGTAAATATCTTTCTTTAAAAAGCCTAGCTAATTTTCTCAATTTTTGGTAAAAGGGAAATGTCATATTTTTGTATCCAGAATTAAAATGGAAACAACCATTAACAAAGGTCACTGTAAGTGATGGGAATGAAGGAAGATGAGGATAAAGAACATCACACGAAAGAGAAAATAATACATTGCAAAGTGGTGTCATAAGAAATGGGAAAAAAATATGGTTCTTTTTCTTCCACAAAGTGCGTGAAAGAAAAGCAGCATGCACGCCACTGCGAGGATGCGCACATAACTGTAGCTCAATTACGTCAGGCTGCGTGACGGCATGCGTTTTGCTTTCGTGGATTCAACACCATCTCCCGTTCCTCGAACCTTTACCAGATCATTACAGTCACATTAATTCCGAAATCCCACTCATGGCCCACTTATTCGTACATAAATGGATGTTACTGCAAGGAAGCGGTTTTCTCCAGGAATGTCTTAAATTGAAAATGCAGAGCAGAAAATTAAAGAGAACTATGCCCACTTCGAAATGAAGGAATGATAAACATCTTATGAAGGCGAGATGTGTTATCAATTCTAATAATTTTATTATAGTTTGGATCGAATTAATTAAAATAATACTGTTTAAATATTTTGTCACTGCAGCGATGCAGTCGTGATTTTGATCATCCGCGATCACTTCCTCCATTCATTAGGAAGCCAGACGCAATGCAAGCGATCGTCACTTTGTGTTTTCCTATTGTTAGACCGTTTCGAAATGTTCAATCGAACAACCCATCGACTAAGAGGTCAGATCAGTGATTCTTTTTTTTTTTTTAATGCGAGAAATGTTACGCCAGCAAACATTCATCGCCAATTGTGTGAGGTTTATGGGGAAAAATAATGAGGGATAGAATGGTGAGGAAGTGGGTTGGACAGTTTAACGAAGGTGTGAAAATGTGCATGATGAGCCGCGGAGCGGCCGACCGTCTGTGATTTGGTGCACTCTGGGAAGAAAATGTCTGCTTCTTCATCTGCAGAAATTCCTTGGTGAAACACATTGCAACGAAGATGATGATGTGAAATAAGAAGTGGAGACTTGGCTTTTATCACAGGCGGCATCATAGTTTGACGAAGGCATACAAAAACTGGTTTACCGTTACAAGTGCCTGTTTAATAGCGGTGACTATATGGAGAAGTAGTGTAAGGTGTAAGGTAATGATTAATAATAAAGTATTTGCAAATTATGTTCTGTTATTTCTTTTTAATTATCGGTACTTACTTTAAAAACACGCTTCGTAAATCAACTTTCCCAGATGAGATTCTTTCATTCTTCCCTTCATACACTATAACATGAAAAATAAGTTTTTTTTCCCTCCGCACCACTTTAACATGAAAATGAGGCATTTCCATAAATAATTTTATAAAGGAAATATGTTTATTATCATATCCTCTAAAACTTCCAAATTAGGAATAGTGATTGTGTATAACCCTGTACTTCAGTTGACCAAAAAAATAGTGGTTTCCATAAATCCGGATTGAAACTTACAAAAAACAACAGTCAGAGGCGCCGACTTGAACATATTATTGGGGGGGGGCAAGAAATGGACTTTTAGTAGTCATACATAGGCCCTATATGATATGTTGGGAGGGGGAAAACTACCTTGCACCCCCCTCAAAGTCGGCACCTATGAACAATGAAATTACTCCTAAATATAGTTCCTAATTTCTTTACTCTGGTTACGGTCTATGCGTCAGACCATGCTTACACGGAGAGAACGCCCACTGCCTTAATGCGTTAATAGGTTAACTAGCCGCTAGCTGGGTAATTTACAACAATAGCACCATGCGTAGGGAATCTGATTGCAGCTCTTTCTACGTAAATGATCTTCATCACTCACTTCGTTCTTCGTCATCCCAGCATGAAACTCAAATATTAAACCAAGTAAAGATCGTTTGAAAGTCATTTTGTCAAGAAATCCGAAAAGCTTATGTCATAAACTCATAAAAGTAACTAAACGGATGCATTATTTTTGGGTTTAAGCCAACTTTAAATAAATTGGTGCACTTACACCAGTAAAACGTAATGTATTTACTATTCTCAGACAGTTTTGTAATACAACAGAATAAAGAATTTATTGGCATTGGATCATTAACTCAAATGGGATTCACATTTTCATTTTATAATGACTAAACTATTCAGGTAGTATTTTTATTAAAGCAACTTGTCTCTGCTTACCAGCATCACATTTATGAGATCAGTTTAGTTTGATTTTTTCCAGTCAAGGGATATGGATTATTATTTCGGGGGAGATATCCTGATATTACAAAATATATGCTAATACTTAGAATCATTTAAAATGTCCCAATAGTCTCATTGCAAACCTCTATTCGCTGAGTTTGCAATTTTAATAACTGTACACTTTTATTTATTAGATCTCTTGGTACACGTCCGTACCAACATTAATGATTACAATCTCGAAAATATGTACATGGACAGAACACTGGAAGAAATTCTTGCATTAATATTCCAAAATTGAGATCAAGCAAAACATATCCCATATGTTATGTTACAGAAAAATATCTCCTACATTTTGGAAGATTAATTTCTCCTGAATACCTTTTATTTCTGTTTTATAAAATATTGTTCAATCTAACGCGACCGTAAAAAAATATCCATTTTACTTGCATTCTGTTGTTATATTTTGAATATAAGCTCAATTTCCACTGCTGTATTGCAATGGGGATTTTACTGTTCAATTATTAAATTAAATTTATTCTCTACAAATAGTAGCCTACTTCTGCTTCGGTTTATTAATTCAATTTACTTTCTTATGCCTTTTATGATTATATTAGAGAATGTCATTCATTACATCGGATCTTAGGTGACCAAAATAATTAAATTAAGATGTTTGTTTAAAATATTTGTTTTATCCAGTTATATTTTCACTTCCTTAAGAACTTCACTACAGATTCCCTATTCTTTGTTTTCCAATTGAAATTTTCGCCTGATATTGTAATTTTTGACATTATTTAATTCAAATGCTCTCTTATGTAAGTTAATATTTATGAAAAACATATGACGTGGTCATCTGCATATAATAATAATTAGAATTTTATATTATTGAAACCAATTTGTAATGCAATATGTTACAATATTTATAGGCCTATGTAGATACAGTCATAGCTAGAGTGTAACAGAATGTCTATGCAATCAGAGCCTAGAGTAAGTTCACCCACTAATAAAACTGTTTTACAGTCATCTGTCGTAAGAAGTAATTCAAATTCTACAGAGCTTAACAACACACAGACCTAATGGGAGAATATCTAGTGAAATTAGTTTCGGAAAATTTACTTTGATCTATTGTTACTTCGTAGTAAATCACTTATAAGAGGCGATATAATGAGCCTATAATTTCCACCAGTTGTTGCAAAATGTAATTCAAGAAACTTATGCAGTAAAAACATTATATTTCGTAGTAGCTATTGAGCGGTATTAACTAATATTAGGCTATTCTGAAAGGCACAATTTTTTGAATTTATCCTCCTATTCCAGACGCATGCTAATAGGTATAAATAGTAGGCCTATATTTACTTTGATGCATTTTTTGCAGTGGTTTTTGAGTTATCAGCCGTATCAATATTATAAAGATCGAGCTTTCGGTCATCATAACTCCATGGCTTTCATCAGCAATGCGATGAAGCGCGAGCTTCGTAATATTGACACGAGAAGCTATAAGCTTAATAAAATAATCAGCACCGTGAAAGCTTAAAGTCTTACATCAATTTTTGTTTGTTTGTGAAATTGGCATACATCCGTTACAATAATATTATTATTAGGGGAAGAGAGTATGAAAAATGAAAAAAAAAAAAAGGGGGACAGACAACGGTCAAAAGTAGCCTAAGTAAGAAATAAAAAGAAAGAAAGAAATAAAGAAAGAAAGAAATGGTGGAATAAAAGAGAAAAATATATAGAAAATACAAATGAAAGGAAGTAAGAAACTACAAGAATGAGAAAGGAAGAAAGGAGAAAGAAAATTAATTACAAGACCGAAAGAAAGATGAAAGAAAAAGCAAAGGAAACAATGAAATCGCAAAGAAAGATAATGTAAGTAAGAATGACACAACAATAAGGCGGGTAAAATTAAAAACAAGGAGGAATAGAGGAAAATGCAATGAACATAGAGAAGAAAGGACGTGAGAGGAAAGAAGGAATGAAAGGGAAGAGTGGTACAGAAAAAAAATATATATAAAGAAGAAAATAATTAAAATATAAAATACATTATTAAACTGCGTACTACTGAAGGTAGGACTAAATAAATTCGTAAAATTTAAATGAAAACGCGTTACTTTTTCAATTTAGTTGTATTGGACTATACCCACCATAAAATAAAAGACTGAATGCATTTAAAAAAAGTTATACACCATTTAATCCTAAATCTGGGAAATGAATTAAATAGAACTTAAAGGTTAGTGGAGCACTTTGACTGTCCGAAAATATTTCGAAACTGATTACGCCTAATGACTTCGATGTACCGAACAAGTGGCGTAAAATTCAATACACTAAAAGTAAGAGAACTGAAAAGTGTATGCTAGCAAAACTATATTCAAAAACACAACGTGTTCTGTGATTTCAACAGATCAAACTCACCAAAAAAAAAGTTGATTATTTTTACAACGCTGTAGCACTTGTTCCAGTCAGAAATCTCTCCTCGGTAGCAGACGAGGAGAAAACCTGCAATTAGTACAGTAGCCGCTATACTGGCTCAAAGATCTTGTTTGTAATCGTAATGATGCCCAATTTATTATTGTCAGTGCCCACTTCTCAAGTGTCATCGGCCTTATAACAAAGAAATCTCATCCCACTTATCTCATATTATCTCAATTGACTATAGGATTATGTTGCGGAATTTTGTCTTCATTCTTGTTATCCGTGGGATGACAATAATCCACATCGGAAGTATCGTACCAGTTTCGTGTTCATTGTTCTTTTGTTCAAAAATGCGTATCATTTCGTAGACAGTGTTAGATTTCTTGCCTATTTAACTATGTCATAGTATTAATAATCCACATACAGGTCCGTTTAGTACAAAGAACTAGCGGTGTTAACAGTCCTATCATTTTTAAAATTAATATTCGTTAAATGCTACTTTTCCTTTAATAAATTTAATATATTTTAGGGTTACTTCTTGTATAAATGCTAATTAATCCCACCGCTATGGTACAGGGGATGAGTTCGCTCCTTTCAAGCAGCGGGCCCGGGCTCTATTCCAGGCTAAAAATCCAGCTTCGAGGTGCATTTTACGAATAAGTGCACCGCCCGGGGAAAAAAGACCTCAGATTAGAGTTCCCTAGTTAAAAAAACCCCGCGTACTAACAAAACCGAAGTGATCGACAAATTGATGCCTTACGTTGCAAAAAAAAAATCTATTTAAGCGAAGTTTTTATCAGCCGAGCAATTAATTTTCAACTGAAATATATCAGCCAAAACTGGTACTGTGACAGCGCAAAAAATCACGTTTTCAACCATTTTTTCACTCATAATTTGCAATCGAAAGCAAAAAATTAACATTCCTGCTTCGAAGTGCATTCGGATATCCTTCAGACCATCTATGTTAAAAACTTCACATCAACAGACAGACAGACAGACACAGATGTATCGTGCAAAGAGTTTAAAAAACATCAATCTCAGAAACTTGTCGCCATAAGCAGTTCCTTATTATGACCATTCGTAAACTAGCCCAATTTACTAGTATTATTGGCTCCTTAATGAGAAAGTGAAACAATACTTTTTTAAGATGTGTTGAGAGAATGTAAAGCGTTTCGCTTCCTTGATCTCGGTTTGCCTGTATTTTTACGATGCACTTACTTCCTGGCATGTCCGCGATTTCTCTGGCTATGAAGGTGCCCTTCCCTGCGGCAACGCATGGAGTCACTTACCTAGACATTCAAAACTTCTTAATGCACTAAACTCATGGGATTCGTTATTAGTTATTTGTACGCGACCGTGGTGATGTTTTAGGATGAACGGCACGAATGCGTAACCTCCCGGCCGATAGCCATTGCCCCTTAAAACGAGATTTTTTTTAATCCGAAATATTTTCAAAGACATTTACGACAAAAGTCGAATTAAGTTAAATTATGTACTTGAAAAGGACGAACACTTTTTTTAACGAGTACAGTTTTACCTTAAGATACGTACACACTTGAAGGAAAGGAAGGAAAAAAAAGAAAGAAAAAGAAAGAAAAAAGAAATAAAGAAAAAAAAAGAGATGCCTGGAATAATAATTGTGTTCTGTAGTTTTTATAGCAATGAATACCTTTTTAATGGATATTAACCATGCACATTTTAAAATTCCAATCAAACATTTAAAGACAAAAGAACCAGACCCAACGCTCAATAAGAAAGGTTGAAACTAAATGTTCAAGGCATCAAACAAATGAAAATAATATCACATTATTTCAGTAGTATAATTGCTTGTAAAGTTTTGCAAAAAGTGCGAATAATTTTGAAACATTTATTGTGTAATTTCAACAACAACAACAAAAAAGCTATTGTATTTTACAAAATCGTATCTCTAGGCCTACTGTTCACACAAGATTCGAAGATTAAGTTGACATATTTCCTTCGGGGATCTGGTAATGCTAGAAGAGTAATGAACTTGATTTACATAGAATCCACTTTCACATAGTCAAAGATGGAAGGGAAAAAATCTGCGTTCACCCAACTTTATCGAAAGTATAATGTTCCAGGATTTTAAATTAATTTTTAAAACAGCTTTATGCGCTGGCTTTGTGTATTCAAATCAAAATAGCGACTTTGATCCCGGCCTAAGTCGATGGCATTTACGTCTGCCCAAATTTGACAGACCCATGTTTGTAGATTTACAAGCATATACAAGAACCCCTGCAATTCAGCCCCGTCATTAAATAACAGTAAAACCAACTACAATAAAAGCCAGGAGACCTATGCTCCTTGAGAGTCACTAGGAATCAATCGATTCAATGGATTTCTTGAAAATATGTGTAACACTAA
Organism: Ectobius pallidus; assembly: GCA_964059195.1. Taxonomy (NCBI): domain Eukaryota; kingdom Metazoa; phylum Arthropoda; class Insecta; order Blattodea; family Ectobiidae; genus Ectobius; species Ectobius pallidus. The sequence goes on from CAXKWD010000003.1 coordinate 42,181,525, forward strand.
TTACGTTCTATGTTAGAAACATGGAAAAAAAGACAGTAAAAAATGCATTAAACAAAACAAAAAATTTTCCAACGCCAATATTTCAAAATAACTGTACACCAATATTTCAAAATAACTGTACACTCTATAGAAAAAATCCTGGCCCTGGCAGTCTTAAGTAATATATTAACTGTTATAAAATGAATGAAAACTCAGTGCCACTGATATCATGGAAATATTTCCCAAATGCTATACTGTAATGTAAAGTTGTTCTACCTTGCCGTGAACTTATCTACTTTCTAGTTTTACATATCAGACCGTCATCGCGTTACTTTTAATGCTTCCTTAAGGCTAATACAACTTCTAAAAATAAATACTCTGACACTATTATATACAGCATTACTACACATCTTGAAAGTCCATCTCATGCTGGTCATCCGTCATTGAACCTATTTCCATAGAGAAATTTTTTGGTGAAATCTACTCCTTAACTACTCCTAGCAGCATACCCACAGGCAACATTCTACTCCTTATGCAAACATGGTAGTTCTCTAAAAGTGCACAGTTACTTGCGAAATAAGAGCGTTAATACCAAGATTTTGTTTTCCATAAAATATTGCAACATTTATAATAAATAAATAAGCAAACAAACAAACAAACAAACAAACAAACAAACAAAAAAGCAAAGCAGTTTATTTTTGGGCATAATTTCCACTAAGCAAGAAAACCTTGGGACAATTTTTCTCACCGAGATTTTCCCTTGTGAATCAAACTGGCCTAAACTAGTGGTACTATGTTCCTTGCAAAACGGACAATATGCCTAATTACATGCCGAACACTCTACAGGAATGTCAAATATGCCGCACTCTCAAGGGGTTTCTCCCATAAAGAAAAGAGCCTAATGCTTACCACCTCGAAGTTTTGATCACCATATTTTTTTTTTCACAAATCAGGCGGACAGCAACTCACCTGAAACAAAGAGAAGTTTGAAGTTGTATAAACTACCACATTTTAGTGTGAATGTAACGATTCAATGGTTTTTACTTTTTATTTTATTGGCAGGATAGCTTCCCCCGCAAATGATTTACATGTGCAATTTTTCAATTTAATTGCTAGAAACGAAAACGATAAAAGTGTCAGAGGACAACTCATTTTTGTGAGACCTATCCGTCATGAAATATGCTTGGCTTGTCACGATTTAACAAAAACAATCTAATATTATCAACATTCATAATGTCGATGTGAACGGAGGGCTGAGTTTACAGTCAAACTGTTGAGTCAAACTGAAACGAACCTAAATGATGGCGTTGGTGACGATAATGATGAAGAAAAAACAGCATGGATGTTATCAGTGGGTATGCGTATCATATCCTCTTATTTAAGTATATGCCTCACCGATAGAGTCAATGGTTCTACTACAGTATTTTTCAAATGAGAAGCAGATTCCTTCACCGCCAATCACGTGTACGAGCTTACGAAGCGCCGCTAGCATTAAGAGTCTTCCCTCCGTCTCGCCGTCTCTGATTGGACCGCGTATCAAAGCAAGGAGAAGGACAAACTGTTTGTCATCTGCAAAACACTTTAGGCTATAGTCCGCACCGCGTTAGAAGACACCTGAGCTGAGCTAATGCGACCAATAAAATGACGAATTTCCAAAAGTTTTTTTTTTTGGGGGGGGGGATTGAAAAATAGTTAACTCTGTTGCTCAAGCTTGTGCCGTGGACGTCCGAACCATTCAAAAGAACTATTAGAAATACTATTGGAAATTCGTCATTTTAATCAGTGGCGGACGCAGACATTTTTTTCGGGGGGGGGGATTTGAATAGGTAGAAAGAATACTAAAAAAAATTAATCAACTTACACATACAATTAGTTTATAAAACTGGCCACTTAGAGTACTTTTTTTCAAATTTCGGGGGGGATGTAACCCCCCTATCCCCCCCTGCGTCCGCCACTGATTTTAATGCACGCATTAGCTCAGCTCATATGCCTTCTAACACCGTGCGGACTATAACAACACCTGTTAGGAAGCTTACATTCGACACTACAACAATGTGACACCACTGCAAATCCTATCTAAAAAATTGTTGGAACAAGAATTTTTGATAAAATCATTGCTGTGGGTGCTGTCTCATAAACTGATATCGGAGGGAAAGTTAAAAGTGTGATCTCAATTTATGTGCAGGCTGTACGAGGAACTGCAGTAACAGAAGTAAACCAGTTTACTGGATTGTGAAGCCACACCAGGATATCTATTGTGAGTCACTTTCCTGTGTCCACCCTACAATAATCTCCACCACTGTTCGTCCACTATGCCCTTGACTGACCTTAATTACAACAATAATACAAATAATTATGTGCCAGTGATGTCCTCTTTATTTTCGTCATTTTCAACACTTTGTCACGAATTCATCATGTGTTTCGAATACTGCATCAGCAGTACTGGATTAACCCTACAAACAAATTAAGCACGTGCTTAGGGCATCAAGGGAAGGGGCACCACAGAAACTTTCCATAGCCAAATTCATCATGTAAATTACTAAACCGATTAAATTCATAGACATTTTCAAAATTTAATGAAAAATTAATATAATTAAATTACCGTATTTTACGGACTATAAGACGCTCCGGACCATAAGACGCACCTTGATTTTAGTATGGAAATTTAAAGGAAAAGAAATGTGATTCTAATCGAAAAAAAATTAAGGAAATAATATAATATAACCCTCAATTCAACATGCGGTAAGTGTAACGGGAAAAGGCTGTTTTAGGGGTCAATGCCTTAATTTAAACCGCCCGACGGAGATAACTCCTTCCCTATAAAAGAACTCAACATTCTTTTCTTTTCGCGTTGTATACCTGTCTTCTAGCTACCCTCATTTCATTATTGTGACAAGTGCACTGATGTACAGACTGTGCCAAAATTTGTGACTATCTTATCGTTTACAACACCTTGTTTATAACTACTGTATTCCGGCAATATTTACCTTTTTTTTTAGTTTACTTCGGACCATTAGACGCACCCAACTTTCATGGTTCTGTTTTCAAGGTAAAAAGGTGCGTCTTATGGTCCGTAAAATACGGTATATATAGAAATTTTCTATTTATGAAGCGTTCTCTCTTGTGCCTTGTTCGTCCTGCAATATAAAGTTCACTGTGCTCGCAAAGTAGCCTACTCAGCTGAGCGTTCATTTTCTCAATTGAAAATAATAAAAATCCCCTAAGAAAAACTATGCAACATGACGGGCTGGATGCTTTATCTCCTATTATGTATAGAAGAAGATGAGTTACTTAAGGCTGATCATGAATATATGACCCAAGACTTGGCGAGGAAAATAGTACGATATAATTAAGCCATAAATAAAATAGAGGCAAACAGAAATAAATATTTTCCTTCTTATTGTAAGTTTTGCTTAATTTGGAATTTTCGATTAATAAAATTTTATTTTACAGTTTATTACTGTTTTAATATTCTGAATTACAAGTGTAAGGAGGGCACAAAAATTAGTTAGTGCTTAAATTATCTAAGGGTCTAAATTTTGTCCTGTGCGTAAGGGAAGAGAAAACAGATTTACGAGCTCTTCAAATTGTTTTAATAGAAATATTTAAAAGTTAAGTATTATAAATAATATCTTATAAAAGTGTAAGGAATTCAAAGTGCAAAAAAATTAAGGTGACAGAAACGGGAATACAGCGAGCTCACATTCGGGAGGTCGGGGTAAAATCCCTTGGTCCAATAATCTGAGTGGAGAGCTTTTCAGAACGCACCCTGAATCTTTCTGCCCGTTGTCCAGGAGAGATTCTGTGATGTCTTTAAAACAGGAGGTAACAAAAAGGTAGTCCAAAACTTTGGTGAAACATTCCTTGCACGTAGAGGGTGAAATTATGTTATGCGTGCATGGGTCCAAAAATGCCTTATTTCCTTATTAGAGCCCTTTGTGTACAACTTTGGGCTGTTATTGGTAACTGGTTGGTGGGACGGTATGCACTGCCTCGTCGTCTCAATGGACGAAGGTACAGAGTGTTCTTAAAAAAAACTGATTGCCTGTCCTGTTGGAACATGTTCCATTACGAATACTAGGAGACGTGTACTTCATGCACGATGGAGCTCCTGGTCGATTGAGCCCCTCTGTTCGTCAGTTTTTGAATAGACGGTTCCGCGATAAATGGTTAGGAAGAGGTGGACCAATTCCTTGGCCTCCACGCTCGCCTGACCTGATTCCACTAGGTTTTTATTTGTGGGGCATTTAAAAACTCTTATGTATGCAACACCGATGCAAGATGTAGAGGGTCTTCGTGCTCGTATTCAGCAAGACTGCCAAAATACAAGATATTCCAGGGATACATAAGCGCATCAGGGAACACATGCGACGGCGTGTTGGCGGATGTATCCGTACTAACAGAGGACATTTTGAACATTTCTTTTGATATTCTGTTATCAACAGTTCTGTTTTTGGTTTTCCACAGTTCTGCTTTCAAATATTCTAAGTGGTGTAGGTATAAAGAAAGGGCTTTAACAAGAAAATAAAACATTTTCGGACCCATCTTCATATAACAATAATTGCATCCTCTATAGGTCTATGCAAGGAATGCTTCCCAAAAGTGTTGGCCTATCTTTGTGTTACACTCTGTATGGGCGTGCTCGGCTGACTCTCTACATGTAGGCCTGCTGATCAAGATCGCCGCTCACTCTATTAATCAAGTGGCTTTGTTATCACTGAAGAGTTCTGTTCATATTTGGGAGACCACCGGTTCTAATTATATTCGCTTAATTGAATTGTGCTTTGTATTAAATTATGCTTGTATTAGTATGGCATTCTTGTCCATGAGACAACTTGGCACTACCAACTTATTTTTTTGCAGTCAGTCATGAGAGTTCAAGGAGAATTGGAGATATCCTGATATTGCAAAAGATAGTTTTTTATACTCATTTAAGAATGTTTCAGTAGGTCTCACTGTTAAACCTCTCTTCGTTGAGTACGAAATTTTAACAATATTAAAGGGCTTAGGAAATAGGTGGTACAAGTGACAAGTGCACTCATGTGGTAAAAGTAGACCTTCTCTCAGTTAAGTGAAGAGCTAAGGGCAAAACCGTTTTGATTTTTTTCTGTTTAAAAATGTAATATTCTTAGATTTAAAAACAAAAACCAATTTTTTCTCGAGACATTCACACATCTGAGAGTACTTTTATCACTAGAAATAAAATTTTAGGCTGTAGTCACCTTGGGCCACCTTTTTTCTGAGCCCTTCATTTGTAAATCTTCATTTATTAGATCTCTTAGTACATGTCCATATCACCTTTAATTATAATCTTCGAAAAGATGTACATGGATACAACACTAGAAGAAACCCCCGCCTACACATTCCAAAATTTAGATTAAGTAAAACGGTTCTTTATTTTTAGGTCCCATATGTTATAACATTTTTTAAATTGGCCTAATCCTTCTGGTGGCTCTTCGGCCCTGGGGTCGACTCATCCTCTAACAGAAATGAATACCAGGGATCAATCCTAGGGGTAAAGGCGGCTGGTGCGTAAGGCTGACAACATTACCACCTTCACGTGCCCAATGTCTAAAATCTGGAAGCCTCTGGGCCTCCATGTCCTTTATAGGGAACACTTTACTTTACTTTTTTATATGTTATAACAGGTTACCCGATTAAATAAAAACTAAAACAAACAGAGGTTTTAAACACACTCTACACATGGTTAATAAAATATCCCTTCTATAATCTTGACGAATTTTTAAACTTAAAAATGATTGTAAATGTGTTGTAGTTTTTCTTGTTTGTATTTATTTGCAAACTGCCAAATGCCTGTATTTGTGCCTAAAGACATTACAATTAATATATAAATATTAAAATATATATTAATAGCTCTAACAATCACTGGACTAAAACGGGCTCAGTTTTAACATTTTCAATTTGTAAGTTTTCACATAGGACTACAACAGTTGTTTCAGCAACGTATTGTTTAATTCGCCTATAAGTTAAACTATCAACTTCTTCACTGAAAATGTCTGAATTAGTTGGCTATCCTCTATATTTATGAATGAAAGAAATATAAAAATCCGCACCGTTCTTTGATACGTAACTTATTAAGGAACTGCAAAGCGTATCGGATTAATAAAACTATTTTTACAAGTTATTTGATTAAATAAACTTATAAAAGTGAGGCTACCTAAATAGAAAAACCGTCGTCGTTTTGACACTGTCATAAGCTCTCAACTGTTCGTCTGACCACCATAATGATGTTTAAATCGTCACAATTTCAAGTGAGATCGCAGAAATATTACAATGTCACCAGATGAAAAGGAACTGATGACCACTGGCCTAGATGACGTGAAGAATTACATGTCAGAGGTACTACAAAACAAGGTCGATGAAGTTGAGAGTTCCTAGCAAAAGAAGTACGGTAAGTAATTACTGGCATATCTAGGCTTATCCATTCCTTACAAGGAACCTAAGGTACGCAGCTTGCATACAAAGATAAAATATGTTAAGGAATCTTTCAAATATCTATACATATGAAAGACTTAAGCTCATTGGCTACATACTATATAGTCTTATACAAAGTGGAAGGGATATAACTATGCAAATTCTAATAGCGTATTCTTTTGGTCGTAACTGAATACATTTCTTAGGAAGAAAAAACATGTATTTTGTCCCTAAACTTTTACCGTGATTTACTCAACAAGTATTGTACGTAAGTTCCAATTTTTTCACACTAGCAGAGGAAATGATAGGTTTGTTCCGAGAGTCAATTCATTTACTGTCAAGTATCACGACGCATGCGCACGTTTTCAGTTTTGCTGCGCGACGTATGCGCACAATGCCATTTTTCATCGTATTCACAATGAGCGCAGACATGGCAGTAAAAATTGAAAAGTAAAACCTAAACAAAAAGATTTAACAAATTACAATAATATAGTTATATCGATCAAATAACATAGACAAACTGCTCATCAAGTTTTCATACTATGCAATATTTTATGTATTTTCTTAAACCTCCAGTTCAGTTCACTCCTTAAAATATAAAATTTTCATTTTTACAAATACAGATACAGTACCTGAAGTTAAAGACTGAAATAATTCTGAAGTTTAAGGCAATTCTTTATGACAATACTTCAAAGAATGAGATTTATTAGGAATATAATTTGTACGATCTGAACTGAATTTACGAAAAACAGACTTATATCAGACTTTTTTGCATGCATGTTAACATCTGGATCGAAATGAGTTTGTTGAACGCGAGGTTCTTAAGAGTTCAAAACGTGCTTCAAGGTAGTTTAGGTGTGTCCTTCTGACCACGAGTGAAGCGTCAGAAACATTTATGTTATTTTGAATCGTAAACATTGTTTAACAGAAATCTCTCCTTCTATGTAAAGTTTCATTTCACGGGATAAAAATAAAGTGCTAGCAGGTTACAGAGATTATAGAAGACATCATCAAATGTCACCATCGTTCCCCTCCCTTCCGTACAAATAAAAAACATCAATTTCATTCATTTTAACCACTACAAATACTATTATTCCTACTTCTACTCCTCTCCGGATGAGTGATCAGCCCAATGCCGGTCCACCTCAGAGACAAAACGAACACACAGGACGAAACACACCATTCACATATTTATTCACTCTGAACAGGGCGAGGATGGGATGAAGATGATAATGACCGCCAGATGATATCCGGGGACCACAAGGGCCTAAAGTTACCCGACATTTGTCTCACAAGAGAGGAAAAACTCCTGGAAAAGAACCCACCTAGGTAACTTGTCCTGACCAGGATTCGAACCTCTGCGCCATAGCGGTAGACATTTTGAGGGCTATTTACATATTAAAAAGTTTTTTTTTTCTATGACACGAAAAAACAACAAAGAATATAGTACTAAAAATAAGTAAAACATAATTGATATTACTAATTCTTGAACTCTATGTTTTTCTCCACCATCACTGAAAGCTCTTCGTTTATTACAATACGAAAATTCCTTATATTACCTGGAATACACTGTAATGCAAATCAATCTAGAGGGGCGATTTATACGAGACGCGTCCATAAAGTAAGGTTCCCTGGGACTGTTTACAGAAACAAAACACAATTTCAAGGAAATATTTATTGCAACAAACACAGCAAGTGTTCAGATATTTTTCAACACATTCGCCACCGGAATTGAAACATTTGTCATACCGTGGAACCAACGTTTCAACACCTGTCTGGTAGAAGTCTGCCGCAAGGGATTTGAACCACTGTGTGACAAACATCTCCGACTCTCTGTCATTCCCTGTCATTCCCTGCCATTCCCTGTCAATCTCTGTCATTCCTTGTCATTTCTTTAGGTGTAGGAAATGATGGAAATCATCGGGAGCGAAGTCCGGGCTGTAGGATGGATGTTTAAACACCTCCTAGCAAGACTCCTGCAGAAGTTCGGATGGGAGGTGTTTAAACCTCTATCCTAAAGCCCTAACTTCACTCCCAGTGATTTCCATCTTTTCCTACACCTCACGAAATGACAAAGAATGGCAGAGAGGCGAAGGTGGTTGTCACACAGTGGTTCAAATCCCTGGCGGCACACTTCTACGACACAGGTGTTGGAAAGTTGGTTCCACGGTATAACAAATGTTTCAATTCCGGTGGCAAATATGTTGAAAAATAGCTGAACACTTGTTGCGTCTGTTGCAATAAATATTTCCTTGAACTTGTGTTTTGTGCCTGCAAATGGCCCCAGGGAAACTTACATTCTGGACACGCCTCGTATCAGTAAATTAACTAGAATCTGTACATTTGACATTATTATAAATGTATCTTCCACGAGGTATGAACGGTTGACTATTTCAACAATCTGTACATCTTCGGAAAAATTTTAAACACACTACTAACCTGGGAAAAGTAAGAACGCACAAAACACGTCGTAATAAATTGAATCTCGCATTCAGTGGATCACACAAACTTCTTTTACAAACTACGAAGTTATTCTGAAATCCAGGTGCACCGTTCAACATCAAAGTTAGCATTCGGACACCTCACATGCCAAATTGCTTCGAATCATCTGTCATGTCCCTTGATATAAACACATCCATAAAAGCTACAATTTATTTTACAATAAATGCAATGCAGGCCTCCACAGGAAATTACAAAGTACATTACTACCCAATAATAATGTCTCTACAGTCATCAAATTCACATCAGTCAAGCTGTCGAACAGCAAATACCTTACATACAGGAAACTGAAGTAATTATAAGAGTTACTAGTGAATAGGTTATATTTTTAAATAGTCCTACCACGATGTAGGCTACTACTCTTTCTTCATTTTGCTTAGCAAATAGAGGATCAAAGACAGTCACATCATTTGAGAAAACTAAACTCGGACTATGATTTTTAAATAATTTTTGATGCTATGAATATCGACCTCACGAACGCATAACCAAAATCTACTGCTCATTCCCCGACATACATCATCATTCTATTCTTCATCTTTTAGACTTAGAGTGTCAATCCCTCGCTTTTAGAATTCGTTGCCTTGTCCATAGGCGTACCGAGGGAGGGGGTTTTGGGGGTTTGAACCCCCCCCCCCCCATTGATTAAAAAAAGGAAAATTATATGATTTTTTTAAGTCTGCCCATAAATTACTTAATACATGTATAAAGCGTGGGAAGCTTAAATCTCGTTATTTTGCGTCTTAATTTTTAAAAATTTCCGGGGGAGGACCCCCGGAAGCTTAAAACTCGTTATTTTGCGTCTTAATTTTTAAAGTTTTCCGGGGAGGATCCCCGGAAGCTTAAAACTCGTTATTTTGCATCTTAATTTTTAAAATTTTCCGGGGGAGGACCCCCGGACCCCCCTCTCCTTGGGGAGGATTCCTTTATAACCCCCCCATATGGTAGGCCTGGTTACGCCTATGGCCTTGTCATATCAGAGACTGTCGAAATGTACCACAATTTAAAAATAAATTGAATATAGATATTATTAGTCATTACTTTTATTTTTATTTAGTTTACCAAACTTATAATTAAATCCTTGTAATTGTTATTGTCCGTAGCATGTTTAGTTTTAATTTCTAATTTATTAAATCTGCGGAGTTACTGCATTTTTTAATTGAAAGAAGTCATGTTTTATGAACATTGTATTACGAGTATTATTTGCAATATGTATAGTTTTACTGGTGCAGTGGAAGAAAAGGCCTTATGGCCATAACTTCGCCACTATAAATAATAATAATAATAATAATAATAATAATACAAGAAAAACATTCTCATGCCACTTGAGCGTGAAAATCATGCAGCAATGCCCATTATCTACAGTCCACACAGAGAATATCAAGGTCCAAAAAAAATGCTGGAAGAGGGAAAAAGTCACCTAGTATAAGCTACCAGACCAAACTAAGCTTTAGTGCAGTATAATAGACTATAAAGAACACACGTCAAGTTCTATATTCATAGAAAATGGTAAAAATAAGTAATAAATTATTTAAAAGAAAAGCATATTACAAATTCATTAGATATACCACTAACTTGCCAAATAAAATATTAAGAAAAAAAATTGTATATAATTTAAAAATTTGAAAATACATTTTATAACAAATGTTTAAATACGCTAATGTTAACTACACTCCCGGCTCACTCGGGAGTGTCTCATGTAAAGTTGTAAATTTTAGGTGTAAATAAATAATAAAATAGTGTTCTGGAAAACATTTTCTTAATACAATTTGTTTATGTCAGCAAGTATTTGTTTCGCTTTAATGAAAATATTACAGCTTCTGGATTCCGCTGAAGTTAACGAGAAAATTATAACTTGGAGTGCGTCAATGCTAATATGAAGAACATGCCAGCTAAGGAATATCAACAACTCGTGGAATTTGCATGCTCGGACAATATTACAGTGTTATGACTCTGCTTAATACAATGAAGCTTACAATTACATAATCTGTTGCTCTGCTTCCAACCTTCCATGATTAGTGGACTGTGGAATCTGATGCATTAAAAGTTAAGGAAATAGCCGGAGTTAACTAGAGTGCATCCATCGTTCAGTTTTACAATAATTATAGGTCCCCGGAACCAAGTATTTCATCAATTATTGTGTCCGTCCAGTCAGCCATTTTATGTGCCACTTGCTGTGTTATTATATGGAAACTTGACCCAATTGTCTTCTTTGACAACGCATTCATCACCTCTTTTGATTTATGCTGTCGAGCAGGATTTGTGTACTACACTGTACTCCTACTGATTTACATTAAATCATACTAAAAATCTGTATATTTTTCTATTATCTCTTTTTAGCAGATATGTTTATTGTAGCTCCTAAACACGAGTTTTGCTCAGCTTGGGTGGGGGGGGGGGATTTCAAATGAGGTTCATATTAAGATTTATAACATTCGCAGTATGCAATTGATAACACGAAAGTGTAAATAAATACCATAAATATAAATGCAAATAATATAAATACTGTATAATTGTAATACTGCCTTCAATGAACTGTTCACATTTTTAATATTATCTAGGATTAATTCTAGGAACTTAGATCTGTTATACATAATGCATACGGTATTATACAATACAATACAACGCCATTTACATTGTAAATGGGGCATGCAGTAAGTAAGGTTGTTTCAAAACTAGATATGTCATTTCACGTCCTTCTTTGTATCTGAATAACAGAGGCAAACATTTACAAGTAAAAAATGTGTAAATTGATAGTATCATTTGTTACATAGGCATAATCAGCATTTTTTCACTTTCAGAAACACTTTCATATACTGCTTGGCATACAAGAACGTTGTACGACTATAAATCTACTTCGGATACCCCAATAACGAAGAAGCCCTAATAGTCTGAGATAGGAAGCTCTTTTTACATGCCTACTCTGTGAATACTCCCCCGCCTCTTTTTTTAGAAACATTGTTTTAACTGACGCAACGAGTTGGTAAGTTTCCTATATTTTTTATTTAACCTTCCAATTCTATTTGTAATACAATGCAACCAGTTATCTTTTTATCCACCTGCAAATTACTATTTAATTTCTACAGTTACTTAACACGCAAAATAACTCGGGAAGTAATTTGTACTAAACTTCCGTTTCTTTTCCATCCTCAACCTTTCCGTTTATTTTGCTCTAACGCAACGGTTTTTCCTTTATTTGCTAGGAAATGTGACCTCACTTGTTAGATACTACAACTAAATCTTGTGTAGCAATCACCTTGTGGTAATGAAAAACTGTGAAGGCTTTTTTACTTAAATGTCGCTGTCATCCATATATAACTTATATCAGTATAAAGAAATCAGTAAGAAATACTAATAATAATAATAATAATAATAATAATAATAATAATAATAATATATATTGCCAGTATATCATAAATGGTTTGGCATAGTCATTTCTACAATATTGATAAAATCAGTTTTACATTTACACATATCTTAAAACCATTACTTTTAGGTAAGTTCTAAAGTAAAATAACTAATTTATAATATAAAATAATATAAAATATGTTACAGTCTTATACAAAACTCACTGTCAGTGAACCCATTAATAAAAATGATTTCAATAACCATGCACATTATAAAATTTAGTGTCCAGTCAATTTACATTTTGCAAATTCAAGGCCTAAAGAATTCCAAATGAATTGTATGATACCAAATTTAATAAGAAATTTGTCTTCTCGAACAATACCAGAGAATTCAATTATCTAGAATTTCTTCCAGCTTATACATTGGTCTTTCTATTAGATATTTTTTAAATTCAGTTTTTAGCTTATTACCAGTGAGGATTTTAAGCTTTAGTGGTACTTTATTATAAAGTTTAGTGCCTATAACTATAGGGTCCTTTTCTATATATTTCCGTTTATATATCCGTCTGTATAGGTCACATCTATTCCTGGTATTATGATCATGTAGTTCATTATTCCGTTGTATCTTATCAGAATTGTGCAATAATAGTAATAATATTACCCTATGAGTTAACATGGTAAATTTACAGAATACGTTTAAGAATTATCAAGACAATTTTCATACAGTCTAATCTTAAAGGGACTCATACACTAAAAAATATGTTTAAAAAGGAATATCGTTGTGTATGTTATTCTGTTACGCCGTAGCGTAGTGGTTAAGGCGCTGCACTACAAACCGGAAGGTCGCGGGTTCGATCCCCGATGAGGTCGTTGAGATTATTCAATTGGCCCAATCCTTCTGGTGGCACTATGGTCCTGGGATCGACTCAGCCTCTAACAGAAATGAGTAGCAGGAGCAATCCTGGGGGTAAAGGCGGCCGGTGCGTAAGGCTGACCTTACCACCTTCATCTGCCGAATTTCCAAAATCTGGAACCCTCTGGGGCTCCATGGCCTGTATAGGGATCACTTTACTTTGTTATTCTGTACACTAAACTTTTAGAAAAAAATCCATTTACTAATGGATTATTCAGTGTTATAACTTGACAAGATTATCCGATAGTTTCAATTTTCATTACAAAAACGTAATATCTCAGGAACCATTTGTCTGATTTCATTCATATTTTGCGCAGTGATGAACCTACCCAACAGTCAAGATTTGATTAAAAATTACTAACTGGAAAATAATAACATATTTGAAAATAAAATAAAACTTGTAATGCAAATCTAAAAGAAATATAGATTTAATATAAACGCAGACAGAATCCTCATTGAGGTTCAATCTTCAGAACACGTCTCAGATTTAAAGGGAAAAATCATATTGGCAATAACTTCCTTACTTTAGATGGTATCATGTTTGATAGATGATGAGTAGGGGGCGTTTACTATGACCTAAAAAATAGGATATATGCATGCATTTATGACCTAAAAAACATTAAAATATGACCAATAAAATTTAAAATCTGACTTTACCACTTACACATTGTGTATATTTTTTAAAGTTTCATTACAATACATTTTATTAAAATATAGTGTTAATTATTTTAAATATCTGTAAATTCTCAAAAAGTATCATTATAATGCAAAATTTACAAAATATGATATGAAACTTCCAAATTTATTTAATATGCACACAAATATGCAAAAAATATGACCTAAATATGCATATTCATACTAAATATGCTACAATAGTTGAAAATTTCCTAAATATGCAGTTAACTTATATGCACAATAAAAGTCGTTCCATTTTCACCAGAATGCTTGGAATCAGGTTTAAATTAGTCGGAAACCTGAAATAATGCAAAAGGGAAAAATATGACATGTCATAGGAATCCGCTCCCTAATGATGCGTTTTATTTTTACAAAATAAATAAGAAGTGTTGTGTTAGAAGTGTTGTACATCAAATTAAAGCTAAACTCCTGTACAATAAGTGTACAAAATTGTATGAAAATCTAGACATTCAAGATTATGTAAAAGGAGAGTTCGCTACTGTGTAAGCCCCCTTAAACAGATTTTTAGTTTTCAAATAATTTAGATTGATAGACATGCGTCACAAATTTAATATATTCTCTTCTTATAAAACATTTTATTTATATAAATATTGGTAAAAAGATATTTAAAAGAATAAAAATAGGATCATAAGTGGAAATAAAAAACCACACGATGACCTTATACCGATATTTTAATAGGCATTTTACTACAAATAATATAAGTGCATTACGAAACATACATGATTATCTCTAGGCATTGCGCTAGGCACTGATTGATCTTGGCAATTTTCTCGCTTCTCATTCATTCCAAGTAACAGGCTCCATCGCATGGGTGCTTAACTATTTATACATTGTATATGCCGTTCTGCAGTCGGTTGAGACACTGCTCTACAAACAGTTTCGTTCTTAATGAGTTTATTGGGATGTTGCCATCTATCACATAAGACAAGAACTACGAGAACTTACTAACAGCTGATTGCCGTCGGCCGTATTCGGTTGTTCAGATGAATCTAAAACTTCAAAACCGTAGTATGCAACTTGCCTATAATGGTAATTAAGATACTTCTTCTTTCTCAGAGTTGTAACGCCCCCTTGCAAGCACATTTACGGGGCCCACGCCACTCAGGCCTTACAGGACCGCGACCCGTTTGGGGAGGGGTTTTATTTGAACAAAAACACAACTTGTTCCAAATGCATGATTTTTTGGCTTTAACATTTTTTTGTGAGACAATTTTTACTCTTTCTTCCATTGTCTTCATTTAAATAACATTTTTATTAATACATTGAGACGCTTACTTACAAACAGAGCTGTACAATCTTTGCATAATCAATTAATTTAATCAATAATGTTATGGTCAGTGCCTGTTATTTGGGACCAGACTTTGTTAACTGATTTTTAAGAAAAGAACATTACGCTATCACGTGAGGGCTTTTTTCGAGCACTTGTCGGCCATCCTATAGCCACCCTTGGGAATAAGCCCTATAGTGTTTGGTTCTAAAAATGTCTTCCTATACACTTTATTACAGCCCGAAGCAATTGTGATGGATTCTAGGATGAGTGATCAGTTCAATGCCCGGGGCCACTCCCGAGACACACAGGACGATATACGCCAGTCACATACTCATTCCGTACAAGGCGAGGATGGATCAAGGTGATAATGACGACCAGATGATATCCGGAGACCAGGAGTGCCCCTAAAGTTTCCTCACATTAGTCTTACAGGTGAGAAAAACCCCGGAAAACACCCACTCAAGAGAGCGAACGCATCCTCTAAGCCACAGCGGTGGACTGGCAATTAAGATACTCATATGAAAATGATGAAACAAAACAAGCTTCGCTCGTTTCATAAAATACTTGTGTGTTAAGTGTCATTATAAGCTCGTTGCATAATGTGCTATTATCTCCCTGGAAAATCATATTTTTCTACTTGTAATATTTGCAGATATTCATTCATTCTCAATTACTTATTTGCTACCACGCTGCTTATATGGATTATGTAACCACGTGTTCTTATCTCACTAACATGAAGCCTAATTATGCGTTCACTTGTTACTCAACAAAGGTCTCGGTCGGTTCGTCAGGGAAGTGAACTTGTAATTCATTACTAGTAAGAAGTAGTAAACATGTATGCTCATTATTATTAATAGCAGTACATGTATTAGGAAAGCCAAGTCACAAGTCAACTATCGATATCTCTATGTATATAAGACGTGCTTTGTCCTGACTGACTTGACTGACTTAATGACTGACAGAGAATCAACGTATAGCCTAAACCAGTGGCGGCCTCTGATCATGTTGCAGTGTTGCACAACGACCAGTTTTTAATGTAAAGAATATTTTAATTTTTTTTATTATAGTACTGCATATGCCTACTATTAAACTACTTCGAAATCGTCCTTGTGGTAGGTTTTTATTATCTATAAACACGCTTCACGCGATATTTAACAAGTTTAAATCATTTAAGCATTTAAATGCGCGGGGTTGTCGCATTAGAAAAGCCACAACTTGCTGCCTCTTCTTGCCGGCTAGTAACGGGTGCGAGAGGCTTGACTTGGTGGTAACCCGCCCGGGGTTTAAAGGTTTTCGTCGTCGCTTTCACTCTGCGAACAACCGCTAGAGTACGTCGCGTCGGCTGCTGTCTGCAAGCAAGTTAGGGCGCGAGCTATGAACTATGAAGTCCCTCACAGAGATGCTAATTGCCAATGCAGTCACTTTGTGGCGAAACCTATATTGCTAATTTCATCTACCTATTAGACACTAAACTAAACTCCCTGGCTCTACATCCCTAGAGGGACTAGGCCTACTATCCGACATCCTACTTCTCAATCAAGTATCTCCTCAATTTGTATCAGGAGGCTGAGTACACCCCATTCCAGACCTCCCTACTTCAGAAAAAATCGATTAAGTACCGGGGAACGAACCCAACCTAATGATTAGATTAGATTAGATTTATTTGCCACAGACATTGTACAATGTATTAGCAATAACAATAAACACAAATGAGATAAAATATACAAGTACACATTTCACCAGATAATGTCATTGAAGTCCTTGACACTGTACAGGGTATTTGACAACAGGTTAGATTTAATTGACCTTTTAAATGGAACATATGATAACTCCTTAATTTTGTTTGGCAATGAATTAAATAGTCTGAGGGCAACATATTCAAAACTTTTCTGGGTGGTGCTGAATTTACATTTATTTATATATAAGTTTTCATTGTTTCTGGTAGAGTAGCTATGGATAGTAGAGCATTTATTATACAAGTGTGCATTCTTTTTTATATAGAGAAGACAAAGTTTAACCACTTAATGTTTAACCACTTACCCATGAGCTAGAAATCTGAAATTTGACAGACTTATAGCTTTTAGCGTGTAACCGACGAGAAAATTCCAGAATGTTCTAAATTTTAAATGTTTACCCCAGAAAAATCTTAAAGTCGTTCCACAGTTTTTTTTAAGGTTTAGTATAGCTAAGTAGTTATTATGGGCTACGGCAGTCTAAATGCAATTAATGTATCTCTTCTATAAAGTGTCAGTTAAAAAAAAAAAAAAAAAAAAAAAAAAAAAAAAAAAAAAAAAAAAACTTTTTCTTAGAACCACACAGAGAGGCAGAGCCCCACTGGGAGTTTGAAGGTTTAGCCCCGAACGAGCAAAGCGACTATTTATATATTATCAGGTTATGTATTTAATTTCTGTAAAACCACCCCCCCCCCCATGACTGAGTGGTTACATTGCTCGCCTTCCACCGCTGGGACCCGGGATCGAATCTTGGTGGATCCATGTGGAATTTGTGGTGGACAAAATGGGGTCGGGGCAGGTTTTCTCGGGGTACTTCTGTTTCCCCTGCCACATATTCCATCAGAGCTCTATTCATCATACTATGGCCATTGGTTGCAATAAAGGAATTATAATTACCGTACAATAGTGCAACACCCTGTTCCTACACCCACGATCCGCCACTGGCCTAAACTATAATATGTAGAGACTTGACATTTTGATAGTGCCTTTGTTTCGCAATGTAAGTGCACGCTAAGAAAGGATTTTGCAAAATTTTTATTTTAAATGCCAAAAATAAAATGTTTTTGAGGATACGAAAAACCTTTTTACACAGAATTATCAAATCCAAATCAAATTTAAAGTACAGTTCTCATGACAACAGTGTATTGTTGGCAGTGTTCACAGGTAGCTTTGGTTAGTAAATGATACGGGACTTTGACAAGTTAGAGAAGCTATCGATAGAATTCATTGGTGTAAATAAATATTGAAGAATGAAACCCACGAAAATAAAGCACAATGTGATGCTGTCAAATAACTGTCTCTGCCCTGGACATAGAGAATACCATTTTCTTCACATTTTGATGTAAAATAAGAGGTCGTATTGCGCTTTTAGAATTCGTTGCCTTGCCATATCAGAGACGGTCGAAATGTACCACAATTTAGAAATAAATTAATTATACATTTTATTAGTCATTAATCTTATTTAAGTTTAGGTTACCAAACTTATAATTAAGTCCATGTAATTGTTATTGTATGTAGCATGTTAAGTTTAAATTTATAATTTATCAAATCTTGTATTATTTGTAATATCCATCCTATAGTTTTACTGGTGCAGTGGAAGAAAAATGCCTTATGGCCTTAACTTCGCCAATATAAATAATTATTATTAAATAATAATAATAATAATAATAATAATAATAATAATACAAGAAAAAACATACTCATGCCACTTGAGCGTGCAAATCATGCAGCAATTCCCATTCTAGCTACAGTCTACATAGAGATAAGATTTGCAGAGCCTTGGTTTGTTTACACAAATTTTGGTCCATATTTGTCATCTGAATAAGACACACAGCACTGACGTCAAAGTCAACCACTCGAAGGACAGCATCACGCCATTTGAACTTTGGTGAGCGTATCACTTCCATTCCCTTGTGAATGAAGCTGCGGGTCACTGTTCTCTGCAGATAACGCCAATTTATTACGCTACATTTGTTTGATATTACACAGAGAGCAGATTAACTTAAGGTTACGACATTTATCTGAATGAACCACGGGGTTAATTTGAACATTTTTAGAAAGTAGTTTTTAATAGAAACGAACAGCTTAATTACCACTCCACTTCCTTTACACATAGAAGTTTGTATCTTTAATACGAAAATCAAATAATTAATAGGTCTACTGGACACATTTCAATGTTAAAACAAAAGAGTCGCTGAAATATAAGCCTAAGTATTTTATACTTTCACTGCTACTGACGTAGAAATTCGATCACCTCAAAAAATTGTATAAAACCAGAGATATAAGTAGACCTATTGCTTTAAATAACGATTAAATATTTTATCTTCGTGTTACATTTGTCATTCATGGAAACCAGCGAAAAGAAAGAAATATTTTATATTGACTTCAAACTTAGAATTCACTGATATTACGCTTGAATATTGCTGGATTTGGAAGAGATTAATGATATTAAATAATAATCATTTGAATAAACTAAAATGTGCTTAATAATAAATCTGAAACTAGCTAACAAAATGTGATAAATAAATATCAGTTTGATTTCTGCTTCCCAATATGTTAGCCATTTTGCATAATTTCAATGATCGTAAGGTCAAAAGAGAAGTTGCAGAAGCCTTTTATTCATGGAGCTTGTCTGAAAGTAAACTTGCCCAGGCGTTTATTTGGATAAGAAGGCTGAGCGACCTTAGCCGGTTAAGAAAGCCACAAAAAGAGAAAAATCACCGGCTGCTGCAAAAATCTATCCCAAACAAAATGCTCAAAACGACCATGGAATAAAAATTCCAATTTTTGCTATGAGAATGGATTTTATGATTTTGGTTAATTGTGGCATGTCGGGGAATAAGCAGCAGATTTTGGTTATGCATTCGTGAGATCGAAAGGAGATTGTAAATATGGAGAAGAAGATAATAGTATGTTATGAAGGGTCGTAACCTTTTGCGTCCCAAAGCGAGTGGTCACTTCATCAAAACAACTCTCGTGCGTCCGGTGCAATTTGACGTAAACAACCCTCTTGAACAAGATCGATAAATCTATCTGACTGGAATATGTGAGAACAGTATCCTTTAAGTTTCTACCAACCACAAGAAAGTAAACTGGTAGCCAAAAGACAAAGAGTAACTTCATTCTCCGCTTCAATTTTATTTAATATTGACAGTATTGCAGGGATTAAAATTTTTGGGATGTGTAGCAGTTCGCCTCCTCATGGTGCACCCTGGGTAATGCTGAACGAACTGCATGGTACCAATTATTAATTTTACCTGTATTCCATGGGATGCATTTTGGTCATTGCTCTAGAGAGACCCGGGACGCAAACGGGTCATTGGATCTGAGGATCTATGGACGCAAAAGTCCTAGTTTAGTGGTTATGGGACGCAAAAGTCTAGACCCCGTTATGAAGTGGAATATTAGTGTATGTTGGGGAATAAGCAATAGATTTTGGTTATGCGTTCATGAGATCGAAAGGAGATTAAATCGAAAATGTAAGTAAAGAGAAGATAAGTTAATAATATGATATGAAGCAGAATATTACTGGTTGTAAGTTGGTAAACGGGGTCGTTGGTGTTCTTATAATAGGGCTGTATTAGATGTATGTGCATTCTTATTTCATTTTTAATTGCTAAGCAGGTGCAATGTTAGATTTAATTATTTGTTATCTCACACTAAATCTCCTCGAGTATCATTTCTCCATTTATTATAAAAATTATATTTCAGGGTATTTTTAACGGAAATAAATTTTTAAAAGGGAAAATGGTACATTGCGACTCACCCGAGTCCCCCACCCCTACTCTCAATCCGAAATAGCCTATTTTGTTGCAAGGGTCGTTTTTATAATTATGAAATATTATGTGGAGGTACAAGGGTATTTTTTGTATTGGCAGGCGAGTGAAAAGAGGAGCAGGGTGAGTCGCAAAGTACTAACTTGCCTTTTAAAAATACAAAGCGGCATATCAATTTAAATTATTTTTACAAATATTTTGAGGATAAAGCATACGCTAATAAAATGATTGTAAAGTGCAACGCTAGTTACCCTACAGGAAAGAAGCAAGGGGAGGTGAATTATACATACAGTAATATTACAGAAAAGGGAGCGGGAAGGAAGAAACAAGAAAGATTCATAACAAGAAACAGACAAACGGAAGGACAGAAGAAAGAAAAAAACAGTAGACTTTCCCTTACGAGCAATGAAACTTGCTTTTAGAGTAATGCCCTCGCAGCCTAATTTTCTCCACTGGCGCTTTCATGACGCACTACTGCCCAAAGGAAAGAGGTTAAACGGATTCACCAAGAACCACATTCATTTGAAATGCTCACACCACTCAGACAGCAAGCTTTCATCATTAGCGAGTCATTCAAAGTCAACAATAGGAGCCCAATGTCCTAAATAACAGACTGCACACATCAAGTGCAGCGGGTCAGTCTGGGAAATTACGAACTCACGGACAGTGTATAAAAAGGTCTTGGCACCTGGAGAAAACCGAAAGCGAAATTCTGATTTGAGGCTCTGTTACGGCATCAAACGCATCTCTGAAGTCGAAATCATTTTACGAATTCGCTTTATCTAAAGTTTCTGTTATCCAGTTTTAAAAAAGTAAAGTGTTCCCTATACATACCATGGAAGCCCAGAGACGCACCGGCCGCCTTTATCCCAGGATTGTTCCTGGTACTCATTTCTGTTAGAGGCTGAGTCGACCCCAGGGCCATAGTGCCACCAGAAGGATTAAGCCAATTGAAAAATCCCAAAGATCTCATCGGGAATCGAACCCGCGACCTTCCTGTTTGTAGCGCAGCGCCTCAACCACTACGCTACGGCGTACCCCATTGTTATCCAGTTTGATGTACAAAAATTAATTTACTTAAAGATGTCTATATTCAAGCAAATTTCGATGTGTTATTTTCACTAAGAGATTGTGTTAATGAAAAAACTCAACCACAAGTAGAATCATTAGGAATTACATTAGACACTAAACTCTCATGGAAGCAATATTTAAACTTAAATCTGTTCAACTTTACTTAGCTTTTTTTTTTTTCATTTTCAGCTGTGTTTATACTCCTTTTAGCTTCGAGGTTATATCAGGAGTTCAGGATATTTATACAGTAGGGGAGGCCATGGAACTATTGCTTGTCAATGGTTTGTATTGTCGGTGTAATAAATGGAGTCAAGTTCAACTGATATTAATTTAAATGGATATGATACAGGATGAAATGGGGAGGATGATTCATAGTATGTAAAGATCCAATTCGGCATTTGCCGATTGGGAAAACCATGAAGAAACCCATGTCAAATTGGCCGACCACTGGATTTGAACCTGGGATTTCCGAATGCGAGTCCATGACGTTAACCATCTCGGCCACCTCGCTCGGTCTTAGTCATTTTTAGTCACCTAAAGCCTCTTTATACCATACCTTAAAACTCCTATTATGCATTCATCAATAGTATATTGTCCTACAGTATATGTATATGTTTTTGGGGAATAGCAGTGCAATATACAAAGTCCATATTCTTCAAAAACAGGATTTACGAATACTGACTGGCTCTCGATATGATGGGCATTGTGGGCATTTTATCAGAGAAATAATTTTAACAGCTACAATGAGGCCTATTGAAACATAACCGTTTTCAAATTGAGATGATTATTTATATTTTTCTCTTTCTTTCTTTCCTTTTCTTACTTTAACCTCTCCCGTTGGAGGGACGTTTATGTGGCCCATGCCTATGTCCTTTCACTAGCTATAATCTTACAGTACAGCCTACCTATGAGTAGACTAATATTAAATTCAACGTGTATATTACACTACACTAGTTTTCAAAACAGTTAAAAAAAATACCAGTGTTAACACAGCCAGATTGTGGAAACAGAAATGTATGAAAAAATTTTACATCAACCATGTAACATGTAACGAGACCGAAGAAAAGTCGTGCAATTATGCAAGGGTTGATGTAATTTCGTGATAATACATAAATTGGTGCTGATAGTTCTGGTGAATGCCTGGCAACAGCCTTTTTTTTTAAAGCAAGACTGAGGACCGCCGTTGAACTTCGACCAAAATGGCAGAACTTTATCGAATTTATTCGAGTCTGTTGGTCAATAAGATTTGTGCTAATCTTACTACAAACGAAATAGGAAAACAGGTTGGATACTGGCTGATGTAACGTCAGAGGACTACGACCTCGAAGAGCCGATAAATTCTGCAAAAAAAAACTGGATCTAGGTCTGATTAGAGAAGTTATGTATATTAATACAGATGATATATTTACAAATCGAGAAAATCAGGCACCCACCTTTCGAAGACGAAGAAGAAAAAGATGGTGTAAATTAGGGAAGACTTGTACGACAAATTGAAGATATTAGGTCTGTTCGCAAAGCTAAATCATGTACTGTCATGTACCGCGACGCATGCGCACATTTTCAATATGCTTATATATTACATTATGCGCATACATTGCGCAGCGAGACCGACAATGTGCGCATGCGTCGTGGTCCCTGACAGTTAGAGATTTGCTTTGCGAACAAACCTATTAACAAATAAAATAAAAAAAAAGGGATGGGTCCTCGATACTTTCGATACCTCGATACTCGCATGGTATCGGCATCGAGCGATACTTCAGAAAACTCGCTCGGTACTTTTTCGAGACTTTGGTAATTCTGCAATTAAGTGATAATGCTAGTATTTTTGAACAAAAACTTGCTAGTGGACTGTTTAAAAAACTAATTTTAGTTTTAATGTAGAGTTTAAAAATATTTATAGGCTACTCATGATATTACATTTTGTCTCATTAAATATGCACACTTAACTTAGTTGGTAATACACAGTTCTCTCATCTTTGAATTTTTAATGTACCTATTGAACTGGAAATGTTGACGGTATCGAGTATCGAAGTATCGAGTATCGAGGGAAAAATCGAGTATAGAGTATCGAGAAAATCTGGTATCGACCCATCCCTAGTGTAAATACAATTTCGGGGAGAGAGAAAATCTATAGCAGGTCCACCGTACCTCAGTCTCAATACTAAATCGAACCTTGTCCACTCTCCTATGGACCATAGGGCTTCCTTCCTTTATTCAACTGATCTAAGCCATCGGTGGTAAGACTTCGCCTCGATGTCTATTTGGTAGAAAATTACGGTATTATTAATATATATTTTTTTAATCATGACCTCTTTTCTTAAAACTTCTGCTTACACTATTTTACCCACTCCCCTTAGATTTGTCAATCAGTAAACAGCTCCCATTAGTTGTAAGCAGACTAATCCTAACTTCCAGGAAACATTTCCTTTATTACAGCTACAGTACAAAGAAGGTGGTCGTGGTGTGTACCCGACACCAATGCAGAATGACTTCCAGCTGTGTAGTGATTAGTACTGTTCGCAATAAATACTTCAATTCAAAAATCGCAAAGAAAAGAAATTGCCACAATATTAGGAAACAGCAAAGAGGCTACCTCACAACTTGTTTTTAATCAGTATAGATTTTCGAATTAGGGAATAACGTAGTTTTCTTTTGTAGAAAACGATGGTATGGGAAGAAGCTGCATTAATGTGGATTCCATTTTACGTGAAAGAGCTGAGGAATTTGATAAGGAAGCTCTAATTTAGACTTGTTGAAGTTCTTTAACATGTGGTAAATCTAAAGGCTGATCCCTCCCGAACGACTCCGTAGACCGGATTTTTAAGTCCCAACATCGAGGCTATTATTTATGAGGACTGGTAGACATTTGGTAATAATATTGCGTGGTTGGCTAGGCTAGAGTATCTGTCAGAACAAGGGCAACTGGACCAGTGGAAATTTAGAAGCACAGTGCTTATTGGATTAAAAATACCTGTCCTCTGATGGGAGGGTTCGTAAGTGAAATCGTGTTATTAAAGAATATCAAACGTAACATTTTCCAAATGGCTAAGCAGAGTACTCTTCACAAAGCTGTGACCTTGACTTCTGAAGGACAAGGCCGTTGAAATAATTCCAGAGCTAAGATATGCAAATGAAATTAATCTCCTTTTTTGTGTTTCTAACCCTGATCCTAGACACCTAGAGCAACCACATATTTTCATGACAATAAGATGAATTCATTTGCTCTTAAAAAAAAAAAAAAAAAAGTTTCTTCTTTCTTCTTTGTTTTACTTCCAAATTCGTTAGTTTCCTAATGGGGGGTGGGGGATAAAAACTATGAATGGAATATTTAAACCGGACACGAAGGAACTTTCTTGTCTCAAATAATACTAGTCGGCACGAAGCAACTTCTCCCAAAACATGAACTGGGGACTGGAAACATTTCATTTCATTTGTTTCATACTTTTATTTTGATCCTTGTCCTTGATATCTAACAAGTCATACGCAGTAGGCCTAATACTTTTACAATGCTCAAGTTGACTTTTGTTATATATTATCCTAAGTAATAACAACTAATAAGACTATGTAAAATGTAAAAAAAGAAAATTAAAAAAGAAAGAAACTAAGAAAACTAGACGAAGGAAAGTTAAAACGGAAAAAGTATTTTTTTTTTCGAAATCTGCTACTACCAAACTACTGCGTAGCCAATGATCTATCGATCTCAGCCAATGAGCTACCTTATTGATACCCAATGAAAATAAATGAAAATAAAATTGCACTGATTATTTGACTCAAGAATCAGTAACCAATCGAGTACAAGAATATGTGGAATTTCAACAATCGCAAGTGTCTATCGTCACACTTTCATTGTTTTATTCCCATCACTTTAATTTTATCGCTTCTATCTGCACTTTTTATGTCATTTCCCCGATGTATTTTTTTTAACGAAAATAAATTTAATTCGTTAGAATAGAATTCATGTGTACTGGATATCACCGAACTATCATGACAGGCAACTCTAATTGTTCTGGAGGGAAATATAATATTTAGTAAGAACAGAATAACGTAACGGTAAAAAATAATAATAATAATAATAATAATAATTAGCAATAGACAAAGTCAGGTAACAGTAAGCTTAAATTATACAAAGTTACAGTGAGCTAAGTAGGCTATATGCCATAAGAATCTTACATTTTTACAATTATTGCAAAGCCTGTCAATAGATCAAGTTAGTGCATTGTCAAGATACAATAAAACAGAAAATAAAGTATCAGGATTACAGACCAGTCTCATTAGTGATACATAGAAATAAGACAATATGAGGACTACATTGTTACGATATAATATTATTTAAAAATTCATCTATATTATAAAATGGATTCCTGGCTAACCAATCATGTACTCTTATAAAGATATTTACAGGTAAACTTTGATAATTTATTAAATAGTTTCTGCTCAGTAATTTGATAGCTATTTAGAGTAGGATAAGTAGCACGTTAATGATTCCGCCTATTTAAATCGTCACAATAAATGTAATTCGAGATTCGGACTCTCTGAAGATGACGAGCAACCAACACAAGTTAATATCAATCACTTGTTATTTCTAACACGCCTAAATTTACAGCGCAAGTGACCACTCTTAACTAGTGAGTTAACTGGCATAGTTAACGGTCACGTGAGAAAGAAACTGAACTACTAGCTCAGAAGCATTAAAACGGCACTTTTACCATACACGATTTGAAGCGTAGACGTTCATTATGATAATCTGCAAGTAGGAATAATCGCGAGAATTCGTGTTATCTATTCCACGACAAGTGTTGAAAAATTACTGAATACTCCGCCACTTCGAGTGAAAACATCCCCTTGCCGTGAAGGCCCTTAGGGTTCCAGGATACGAGGCTCTCATACGGCACATGATAGTGGTAGGGTTGTTAGCCTTTATGCAACAGCCGGCCGCCTTTGCCCCTAGGATTGCTCCTGGTAATTGAAAGCGACCTCATTGGAGATCGAACTCGCGACTTTGTGGTTTGTAGCGCAATGCCTCAACCAAGGACGACCCTTTACAAAACTGTAGAGATAAAATGAATCTGTAACATTTTCTACAACAAAAGTGAATTCTACTAACATTAGAAACTTTCCCGGCAAATTTTATGAAGGGTAACTTCTAGGGATTTTAGCCCAAAATACCGGTACTCTAATGGCACAAATTTTATGTTCAGACGATTTTTCTTTACGTTGAAACATTATTCGGGAAACTATAGCTCGTATCAAGTCTTTTTCATTTTTATTTTTTCGAGAAAAAAATACTGCAAAATGTCATGCTATCGTGTTCTTCAAAACCTGAAGAATCCGTATAACAAGCGCCTTTTTCTTGAGGAATGTTGTAAAAATAAGTAAAATGGCTAAGAAGTTCACACAAAATTAATCTAAAATTGCACAAGAAGTGATTCACAAAAATCTCCTGCTCAGCTGCAAAGAGAGATATAATTCGTCCTGGGACACTAGCAGCAAATATAACTGGGAATCCTTGGGTCACGTGAGGCAGAAATCCAGGGCTATAAACTTGATGTTGATCAAACACTAATATCACTGTTTCTAGCCTAACTGAGGAGCTTCTTTGGCACACTGCACATTGTATATTATTTTTTAGAAGCATGAAAAACGGCAATATTTGAAGTTGTAAGGTTCTTTAGAATCTATGGAATTCACATATAGTCTAAATTCACTTTATTCTTAAAAAAATTGCTAAACTCAAGAAAAATCGTGAAGTGAACATTACATAACCTAAAAATAGCGTAATTTGTAGCCTACTGGTTATGGTTGGTATTCATAACAGAGGGAATGGTGTGTAGAATCGATCTCATAGTGAAACAGTGTAAGCAATCCTACAATATTGACGGTGGCTATGGTGTTGCCGTCAGAGCGTCCTGTCACTAGCCTAACATTAAGTTAGTAGCTAACCTAACATAACCTGTCACAAACCCCATCAGCATTGAAATAAATCGACCATAGCCAGCCAATCAGTCTTGGGAAACAATCTACAGACTGCATAACCTAGGCTGCAACATCCGCTGAATTACGTGCAAAGTGCTCAAGAATGCCCCTAACTACCTACAAGCCACCAACATTAATATCACTATTCCTAACCTAACTGCAACTTACCTAGAATCCGTGAATGTGGCCTGCGAAGTGAAAATGGGCCATTTACCTCATCGCCAGCAATAGTCAAGATATCATTGTAAGCGCCCAAACCTATATCTGGCACCTAGAAAAATTATGGTATACCACGGAAACACCGTCGCTCTATGGAGAAGACCTACATCAACACTTCACTCCACTGCCCGTCTTTCAGACCGGCAAATACTGTGCAAGTCATGGGAATTAAATCTTCAAGCAACAGCCATTCTAATAGCATTGCACGTGTTCTGCGCCAGTATCGTATGCGCCTATGCGAACAGGGCCAATGAGACAAAAGTTCGTCAACAGCCAATGGGACTGTTGCGTTGGTGGGCTAGCATAAACCCTTGGAACACCTCGCGTAGAAACCTAGCTATAGTAAAGACCATTAAAGAAAACCGGGTAAAACGTTGTATATACACCAGAGCTTTTCAAATTAATTATCACAAAAATGTTTCCTGATGCCCTAATAACACAAACAGGCACAAATTAAAACATACTCAACAGTCATACGAAAATCAATCAATTTTGCTAGTTAGTTCATTGCCTACTTCGCACGATGTAAAGCGTAATAAAAAAAAGGTAAAGTGTTCCCTATTACAGGCCATGGAGGCCCAGGAGGTTGAGTCTCCAAGACTTATAGACATCGGCATATGAAGGTGGTAAGGTTGTCAGCCTTACGCACCGACCGCCTTTACCCCCAGGATTGCTCCTGGTACTCATTTCTGTTAGGGGCTGAGTCGACCCCAGGGCCATAGTGCCACCAGAAGGATTAGGCCAATTGAAAAACTCCAACGACCTCATCGGTGATCGAACCCGCGACCTTCCGGTTTGTAGCGCAGCGCCTCAACCACTACGCTACGGCGTACCCTGTCAATTTTCGCTAAATTTAGCCCAAACAGCTAGTTTATATTTTATATTAACTACAATATAAAACATATTAATTTCTTTACGTGGGGATTATAACAGGGACTAAGATACCGTAGAAGTAATAAAATCAGATAAACTGATGTAACAAAGTGCCAGAATGCTTTTGTTTAATCAGTGACAATTGCAATTATGATATGCAGAAAATAAGTCTTTTTGTTTTCGATTTCCGAGTTAGGCTCCAGATCGATTCATTAAGCAGGGCTTACGGAAGGACACTGGTCTCGTTTGATAAGCATATGTGAAAGAATATGTGGGTAGTGTTATTTGTCATATCGAAAAGCCGTATATGAACACTACGCATACGGACGGAAGGACAGAAATTTTCCCGTCCACCACACAATCTCATCAAGTACCATTCTGGCACTTAATAAATGGTATTGTCAACAACGTTCAACACATCCCTAAAGCTACGATACGATAACTACGTGCATAATTCATTACTTAAGTTATGGCAAACAAAAAAGTTCGTCTGCATCTGGACATTTATCGTGAATCCCATAGGTGCCCTCAACATATAAGGCCTTTGTGGAGAACACCTAGCTCGACTACAAAGCAGCAAATGGGCACAAATCGCAACGATGTGGGACTCGCGCATCGGAAAAAGACACCGAGGCAGACCAGCCACTACAGTGCAGATGACAAGCCGTTTCTTCCTTCTCCTGCTTAGATACGCGGTCCAATCAGAGACGGCGAGACGGAGGGAAGATCCTTGCTGATAGCGGCACCTCATTAGCTCGTACACGTGATTGGCGGTGAAGGAATTGGCTTCTCATTTGAAAAATACTGTAGATGGGCCGACAGATTTAAGAAATCCGTGGGAGTGTATTGGTCCACAACAGCAAGGAGCAGGGGTGAATGGAAGGATCTAACTCGCAACCAACAATTATGTACACAGTGTAGCAATGAAAAATAGGGCTCATAAGACAGATATTCGCATGAGTTTTCCCTTATAGGAGGTCATTGCCCTTCATGGGATCCAATTGGCTTCATTCATAACTGAGTTACTAACAAATTATTATTATTATTATTATTATTATTATTATTATTATTATTAACATCATTCTACCTACCATCGGATTTGAATGGGCGCTTACGTTAGGATAATGGATAACACCGATGACACCCAAATCATAGAATGGCTGAAACGAATGACGGGGGGGGGGGGGGAGTATTTTAACTCACACGATGAAATATTAGCATACGAGTATTAGGACATTGCTATGACTAGGCTGATACTTATTAAAGAAACAATACATTCTTAGGAAAAACATAACTTCATCATGATTATAGCAATTCTATGCCGAAAAGTTGTGTTTGTCAAAAAAGACATTTTTCTCAGCAGAATCCAATTACAAATTTGGAAAAATTTATGTTACGAATCATTGAAATTAGGATATCAAGATGAGAAAAAAAAAAAAACGTTTCTCGCGTGCTACTTTAGAAGTCGTGCCAGGTTCATCAGCCCTGAACTAGAATGTGTGTGTGTCTTTCCCTGTATGGTTCGACTGACGGACCCACTCGTTAAAAGCGAGAATCATTTTATTTTATAACTTCGCTAAAAAATACATAATGTGGGGAAATGCCTACCTTTATTAACCTGGTCCATAATTTAGTCGCCTCAAAACACTGTATAAAAGCAGAGGTATAAGATGAACAGCATTAATGATTTACGTAAAATGAGGATTTTTATCCACAGGATATAATAAATTGTTGACGTATAGAAACCGTCTATTTTGCTAAAATTGTCCTCATCAACTTTAAACTTAGAGCCCACACACAAATTCACTCCTAGATTGCTTATCCCTATAATACACATGGCTGACTGACTCACTCACTAACTCACTGACATTAATGTTTGCCCACTTGCAGATGAGCTACAAACTTGAAATTTGGTAGGCTACACATATAGCTTTTAGGCTGTAAACCACAGGAAAATTCCAAAAAGTAATTTTTAGCCATAAAAAACCCCGAAAAAGGGTTGGGTTTTCATGGCAACGGTATTATCAAACAGTGTTCACATAGGGCTCTGAAAGGTAAGCCAATACAGCATACTAAATACACGCACTCTGTCTCCCATAGATATTTTTAAAAAAAACCTTTCCCGAGAACCTCAGTGGGGGTTTGGGGGCGGAGCCCCAATGAGCGAAGCTAGTATTAATAACTTATATACATGCTTGTTATATACTAATTTACGGTATGGTTGGCAATTGCATATTCTTGATAAATGTAGGCCTTACCAGCAGATATTAATTTGGCAATTTTTTATTACCGGTACTCCTCCGGTAGCCTACTTGCTAGGAAAAACACAATTCCCAACAAATTAATGGATCCTTCTGTGGACTCAGGATTACAAGAAAATGATGTTCAAAATAATATTTTATGGTGAAATAACCCTTAATTCTTATAGAGTAAAATAGTCTGGACACTTCAGGGGCTATGGTGAAAAATACTGTAGGCCTACGTACATCGTTGGGTTAAGTAATGGGAATGCAGGTTAATATAGATTAGTTTAGTTTAGTTTACAAAACGAAATACAAGTTACAACGGCCTGAGGGAATTTTTTTAAAAAATAAACATGTAAATGAACAAGTTATGAAAAATTTAACAAAAACATTTTTCAAAATTATAGTAGGCCTACACTCAAATTCTGAAATTTAAACGCCAAAGTTGGCAATTGCTTACCTCTCGTTGCAGAAGTCATGCGTCTCGAAATGCCGTATAAGAAAACATCAATGACACTTGTCTTGATTTCCTGAACGGACATGCGAACTTGATACACAAATACAATGTTTTTATTAACGGAACAATATCACGCACCACACTACACTACTGTCACTTGACAACTGGTCTCTCTTCCCCCACAAGATTAGAAAAGAAACGTGCTTCTTCACCTAACTCAACACTTGCAGCCATTTTTAAGAGCAGTTGCTGTACTCTGGGGACAATAGTCGGTACTAATAGAGCCACATTCTCTTAACTTTAAGCATGTCGCCCCATCTACCGAATGAACTCCCTACTTCAAAATAATAATAATAATAATAATAATAATAATAATAATAATAATAATAATAATAATAATAATAATAATAATAATAATAATGAAGCAAAAAAAAAATATATATATATATAAAAATATTTTTTTTTTTTTAAATTAGTGATATGATGATTCTAATCAACTGAACTATGAGATGAACGATTGCTTAGAAACTTTCCTCTGAACAACAGAAAATTATTTAAATTTAAAATTAGATGTTTCCCGAAAGCAGGTATCGTGACCCAATAGATGTCTTCAGCACCACACAACACTATCCCCAGTTACTCTGTGAAGTTATACAAATTCTGAAACACAGAAACAGCAACAGAAAGGAAGAATCACCGAGGGTACTAGTACACAAAACATGGTTTCTGGCCATAACAAAAACAAAATGCAAACTTACAAAACACAGAAACTTACGAATGGAAACAGACCAATCAGAGAAGAGGTAAAGTGCCAACCAGTTTGTGCACCAGAGGAAGTGTAAATATCAGTATGACAAAGGAAAGTTCCAGCACTCAGCAATTGACAGGCAACAATATCAGTGAAGCTGCCCGATGCAGTTCACGGTGATTCTGACAGACTACATACAGTCCGTGAGACCACTAATCCACAGAAAATTCCAGTTTTATGAACTTGTGATATTTTCCAAGTTACAAGTACTTTGTAAGTTTTTAGAATATAAAAATTTTATCTAATTATTGACATATTTAATTGGTAAATGATTTTTACTTTCAAAGTTTATCTTCTGGTGGTTACAGACGAAAAAGTATTTGTAGGTAACTGAGTTAAAAGACGAAGAAACAAGAAAACGTTTATTACACTATGAAATAGTCTGACCGATTAATAATAAAACTTTTCGATGTCTCAAATATTATCAAACAGAATTTTTAAAAATTATAATTAACTTATACAGAACACATATTTCTTACAGCAAAATAGTTTAAACATACTAGATCCCAAAGATGATATTGCATTTACTAAATAGTTACAACTTCTGCCAGCAAGACTTATAAGTTGTGAATAACAATAAAAGTTCATTGAAATATGTTCATACTTTTTATTCATCTATATAAAAATGATAACATTACAACATGTAAATGGTTTTCAATATTGTCGTGCTCTTACCATAAAGATGTTACGCAATTCAAACAAACACTGCAAACAAGGTGATAAATGTATTGTACATTTTTACAAATGTGAATTACTACACCATTCATACAAATAGGGTTTCAAAGGAAATGTCAGGGACAATTATTATTGATAAAAGGTAGCAATCAGATTGCTGTAAATGATAGAAGTAACACATACTTGAAAATATGATGTTATTCACTAACATAACTCACAAACATGTTGGCTTAGGAATAATAATTATCTTAGGATGAGAATAAAGGTAAATTACATAATTATATTATTATTAAATGTCAGGGAATCATAATGGTGACAACACTCTGGTATTATCAAGTACCAAAATAATCATTACCAGTAATCTAGTATTATTACTCCCTAAGAAGCAAGACTTGACACTTCCACGTGTCTAGAAATTCATTTGGAGCAATATTTCACAGCAATAATTATAGAAATTAAGACCTCAATTTCTAATAATCATACATACAGTTTGTGGGACTCACAGTGAAGAGGTAAAATTATAAAAACCTTATTTTATCACTCAATTTCACTTTTAAATGTTTACTTAGGCCTACAAATAACGCGTTTCACAACTTGCTTGTGGAAATGCGTTATATGTAAGCAAACACTTAAAAGCGAAGTTGAATGATAAAATAAGGTTTTTATAACCTCAATTTCTAGTTTTGAAAGTTTTCCCTCATGGATTATTTAAAACGGAATGGCATCTAAAAGTCAGAAATGTAGCTTCATTCAGTATTCCATCCTTAAGTTTCAAATTTATTTCAAAAGGCACTGATAAAGTGAGTGCTAGTGAACGGTTAGGTTTGGTGATTACCCTGAGTGCCAGCACATCAGCAAGATTAGTACTGGGCATACTTTTTGATATCTATCTCTGTTTTTTACTTTGGTCATAATTTTTGTGAGCTTAGTTTACCTTCCCAATCAATTCAACTCCCATACCCTTTTCTCGTGGGATACCACTGATAAACTCTGCCAGTAATCATCATGGTGGTGAAAAAGAAAAAAACTGAAGAAATGGAAGCAACTGCTAAAGAAATCACTTACAAGGCTCTGGAAGAGACTTAGTGGAAGTAGTTTCCCCATATGCCCACATGGCAGAACTTAAAAGAATATATAAAAAAGTATAGAAAATGTACAATATATACAGACACAGTTGGTGGTTGCATCATTTAGAGGAAAAACTGTTCCCTATTATATTCATCTTTATAAGGTAGAGTTAAAAGTTGATAAATGTCAATATCATAATATCCAGGGTACTAACTGTTGGTGGTTTGGGGCAGAGAAGACGCTCCAAATGTACGGAAGATCATCCAAAAACAGGCATGACCCAGACATATAAATGCAGTAATTATTGAGGTAAACACATCACATATGACCAGGTTTGGCCAGAATAGCTCAAAGAACATAAAAAGTTACATTGTATATGTTACATTTTACTATCCCCTGAAGATGTATCGAGATCAACGAACATACATTCTGAGCCAGAACAATTTCCCATCATTTGGACTTCCATACAAGGAAGCAGTTCAACATAGACAGACAAAGTTAGGCTGCCTTTCCTACTGGAGTATCGGACCAGAAATGAATTTCTGTTGACCCCACAGGGGAGTAGAGGCCATGTCAGGCCTCAGGCAAAAGGATTCTGCAACCAGAAGTTGAAACGATGAAATGACTGAAAGCCCATTCCTCGGGCAAATTACATACAATAAAAAGACGTTTTTAAAAATCATTTCAAAACCAGTGGATAAATGTTAAAAACGTTAAAACACAATGTTTCGAATCCACCCTTGAGTCTTCCTCAGGTGACACCTCAATCAATATTGATCATAAGGAAGATTAAGGTGTCACCTGAGGAAGACTCAAGGGTAGAGTCGAAACATCGTGTTTTAACTTCTTTAACGTTTATCCACTGGTTTTGAAATTATTTTAAAAACGTCTTTTTATTGTATTTAACTCAATGGAAATTAGGACCGATACGGATGTTTTTTAAATTACATACAGCACAACAACTAATTACAAGTCCAAAACATCAGCCACAGGTCAGTTGTCTGTGTTAATTGGGACTATAACATGCACAAATCAATGTTGCTATGGGTTACACAAATAATCTAATGTGATTTTAAGAGGCTGTAAATGCTACTAAATTTGTCACAATTTTCATTATTCTCTTCATTCAAAATAATAGTTAATGTGTGTGTGTGTGTGTGTGTGTGTATATATATATATATACACAGAGAGAGAGAGAGAGAGATTCATTTATATCCCAAGATTCATCAGCATGGAATCTAAACCCCTCTTAATTATAATATTTTTGTTAAAAGAATAATTGTTACTGACATATCCTTAAGTGCCACTGACAATGCCAGTGATTTTGTAGCTATGAGATTTAAGTTCTGCAATGTGCAAAAGAAAAATCCATCTGTAAAAAAATGTTATGCTTTTCATAAGATAATCTTCACTAACACAAGAGTTTTTTTTATAGTTTTCTTAAAACATTGGATCTCTAAGAAATTCTGACCATGATCTTGTTATTATAAATATGATATGTTTGTTATTTACCACTGTTGAAGAATGTAATGCATAAAAATATTAATTTTAGATACTTTTTTATGAAATATTTCCACTGTATGAAAAGTAATAGTTATTTCATGGTACCTTATTTCAAAATAAAGTTTGATTAATTACAAAATTTTGGCCCAGAGCATGGCCCAAGTTTAGTTTAGAAATAGATTACACAAGTACTATATCTGAAAACATTCATATCCTACTAACTACACAGTTATAGTAATTTCAAAACTTATAATCACAATTGGTCAAATTCACCATTAAGAGAGCAATATGTCAAGTTCAAATTCATAGGAACATGGCATTTTTAAAGAACTTTTTATGATACCGGTATTCAAAATATACCATACCATTATGTTTAGTGAAGTTTACCAGTTTTCATAAGAGATATGTACAAGGGTGATTAAAAAAGTAACAACAATCTAATTTCTGCAAAGTATATATTTCATTTATACAGATACAAATAAACTACAATTTTTCAACATAATCACTCTCTTTTCCATGTCTTACACCATTGTACCAACTTTTTATTCCATCAGAAAGATAGTTTTTTGTTTGTGTCCGCATCCAAGAATGCACCATTTCTTTAACCTCATCATCACTTCCAAATTGTTCTTCAGGGGATCCAAACACATGGTAATCTGAAGGCGCAAGATCAGGTCTTACAGCATCTCCCATATAGCCTTGGCTCCTTTGGACGACCATGTGTTTTGACTGTATGGGGCTGTAAGATCTGAAATCTCAATGTCTGAATGACATATCAAAAGTTGCAGCGGCAGTGTGGGAGCATTGTCATGAAGGATAAGAACTTTTGACGTTCTTTCTAAGATTTCAGGTCTTACAGAATCCCTTATACAGTCCTCATCTCGCTCTTTTGGATTACCATGTGTTTGGACCCCTGTAAAATGATTTGGAATATACGATGAGGTTAAAAAGCAGTGCATTCGTGACTGCAGACACAGAATAAAAAGTTGATACAACGGTGTGAGACATGTATCAAAAAGGAGGGTGATTATGTTAAAAAATGACAGCTGTATCTGTAATTGAAATGTATACATCGCATAAATTAGTTTGCTGTTACTTTTTCATCACCCTCATATAAAACACAAAACATGTGAACATTTGCAAATAGATATAACTACTTAATTTTCATTCTTTAACACAGAGTTGCATTCAGTGATGTCATGTTATACAATAACAAATTATTTTCCTGAAGAAAATCACACATTACTAAAATTTACAGCACACATTTCATCTACCAAACAAACTACAGTGATTCAAATGATATGATATGACAGTGGTAATTCAATGGACACTGGTTAGTAAGTGTGTATGGGTAAACTTTTTCTTTAATTTACACGAGGACTGAGCTCAGAATTAGGGGAAAGTGCAGCTATGTCACATGCTGTAACCAGATCATGTCATTTTTTCCAGTATCAATTATCAAGGCTAGTTTACACAATGAAATTAGGTTTCGTAACTAAATTTCACAACTGTTTTTGGCTTGAATGCACAAGCGCGAGATGTACTGGTGACAATGAGTTATGACACTGCGCAGTTTCGGTTGATTCCAACTTTTCACAAAACTATAATAGGAATTTTGATATTTTATGAATAATTAGGCTTCTTGCCATGGACATTATAAATGAATATACCAAGTTCCGTGACAATCTGATAAAGCATATTTGAGTTATTGTGCATACAGACACACGGACAGACATTTTCCCATTCCCCACATAATCTCAAAAAGTACCATTCTGGTATTTAATAACTTGAGCTCAAATTACACTGAAAAGATAAAGAATATCTTGAGAAAATTGACATGATTCTCGTGCTCAGAGATCACATGACTTTTGGCTTGCTATCTTTTTTGGTCCAATTCTTGATTGTTAAATGTTCTTTTATCAGTATGATCACTTTTTCATGGAGTACTCTCCTTTATGCTACCATAAATACTAATATAATACTAAAGTTAAGCTGTAACTGACTATTATTACTGTTTTGTAAACGTTTTGAAATGGGATGATTTAAAACCACCTCTTGAAACGTGGTAGTGCAGATTGTCAATTAATTTTTTTATTTCAGATTTAGATATTCTGCATTCACAGCAGTAAGGCACAGAGAGCCTAAAACATACTGTATTGTCATGAAAGAGAACTCAAACTATACTAATATTTTTTTAAAGATGCCCAGCCAAATGAGAAATGATTTCCATAACTTAGCTTATTTCTTAAACTAAGAACCAAGTGAACAACTGGTATTTACAGAAGATCTTAAAGCAGAATTTTTACAAATTAAATTTGTAATTTAAATCAATCACATTTTTTCTGGTCCCAACCATAATGACTATTCTACATTTGAAGGTACCTTAAGAGTCAAAAGTGGTACCTCAACGGAAGTTTATGGAGTAGTAGAGGTATGAGGGATCATTTAGATTTCTTTTCTATCAGTGCAAACTTGTAAGTAAACATACCAAAGCAAAATTGCAGAATCATAGGAAGTGAAGCTAATCTTGAATGCAGGTTATGTAGATAAAAATTTGAAGCATCATGGGCTGAATTTTATGACAAAACTTAAAATATAAGATGACCAGAAAAAAAGGTAATATTGGCATCAAAGATGCAAAGTAGTTAATGTGTACAATATAATAGTTTCATTTTCTATAACCCTTGAAATTTTTTGTCAATTTTTTATATTTAACTACTTAAATTCCTTGAACATACTTGTATGATAATTTTGACTCTTTTATTCTGTAACAATTAATGGAAAATTATTCAAGTAGCCTATTTTATTATTATTATTATTATTATTATTATTATTAAATAAATGTTTGTTGTCTGTCCCTCTTTCTTGGGAAACATAAACTTTTAAAATGTAATCTTTTGTAATATCATACCTCTTGTTTATGAAAATACTATGGATACCCAAGATTATTCATATATTCCAGGTCCATTCTACAAAGACATTGTATTCTGATTGGACATTTATATAAATAAATAGGATCTATGAATGATTGTGTAGAAAGTTTCAGTCCTTCATGTAGGCCTACATGTAAGGGTTAATAATATATATATTTTTTTTTCATTACACCACTATCCAGCACCCATGAATTCAATTTAATCTACAAAAATAAAATTACAAACCTTCCTTTATACAATACATTTCCAATTAATGGTCAATACTGTGTTTCATTTAAAATAAATAACATTTAATAAAGACTGAAGTCAATTTATAAAATTCTTTGTAGATATCTGGTTGCACAAATGTATATAAGACAACATGCTGTGTGACATTTTAAAATGTCTATATAAATTTCATTTTTATATAAAAAGCTGGATAATATAAATAATTATTTTCTACAGATTTAAACAAAATTACAGGTCATTTTTCCTGACTTCACCTTTCTGAAACTTTTTCATAGTGCAATCTTTCCCCAAAATTATTTTTCCAAATCCTTCTTCATGAATAAAAGTTGACGCATCAACTCTATAAAAACAGACAGTTTCAAAAATTTATTGCATTGAAATAAAATATTACGTGTTCGGGTTCATTTTAACACCAATTATATTACAGGCCATCTTATTAACCACTGCACCAATAATATCAGACAATACTAAACAATAATAAGACCAATAATAAAGTAACAGATTACATAATACATTTTAACTAGTGGTAGCGATAACAGATACTGGGAATAACACAGTGGAGTCATAACATTACTGTTTAAAAAACACACAAATACTTCATTTAAGGATAATCACCTTAGAACATGTTTCAAGAGCTGTTGATTCTATCCTCAACTGATCTCAATTGCTGGATACACATTCTGAATAAACTTTCTTCTGCTGAAGGTACATCCATCCACCACCAGAGGGACTACAAGGCAACCAGCAGTCAAATTCAGCTGAGGATGGGAGCCACAGCTCTTGAAGCATGGTCAAAGATAGTTATCCTTCAGTGAAGTTTTTGCATGTTTTTATTTAACAGTAATTAATAAATAGTGGTGAAAAATCACCATTCAGATTTGTATTCTGTTTCACCAGAATTCCACAAATAACAAGATGATTGTGAAGCTGTGATGAATGAGTACAGAATGGGCTGAAGTGTCTTGAGAAGGAAGAAAAAGTACTCTTATGGATTCACATATTATAAGGAAGAACAGCAGGCTGATTACCTTTTCCAAACAAGATCACAACTTTATAATTAAAATTTTTTTTTTTCTCAATCATTTTCCTGAATGGATATTCTCTCGTTCCACCTTCCCAAATGCTAATTTTCCCCGATTGTACAAGAAACCAAGAACATATATGTGTGTGTGTATATATATATACATACATAAGCCTACTTTTTTTTTATTTGTTAAATATGGTTACCAGAGTGAAAAGCTGGCAATAATAAAATTAGTAATGTTTTCATTGCTTGTAACCACAATTTGTTCATCTCCAATGACAGTATTCTGGAAGACCTTAACATGGGAAAGTCTGTACATCCACAATCAAAGAAAATTTGTAACTTGGGGGGGGGGGGGAAACAGTCCAAGAACTAACAATGTAACATCAATAATATAGGGATGAGAATGACAGACCTTACTTATGTAGGTTAGGTTATAATTTCTCGTTATGAAATTTTCATATTCAAATTAATCGACTAGGCAAGAAAGAATATAAAGTAAACTACTTTTAATACAAACTCATTTTCCAAAATCACTGGTTTTTTTTTTTATTTACTGAAATTGAAGAAACTGTTTTAGATAGTCCAAATTATAACAATTTAACATTCCTCAATCGATGATATTAACATTCAGGAAAATAGACATTCAGGGTAGTAAATTCATGAAAGTGGATTCAGCAAATGGACAATGAGAACACTGGATTTGTGAATTAGTAGAGGAAATCATTTGTTATTAATTTTGTTTTCAATTATTTTTGTAACTCTCCACTCATATGAATGATAGTGTTGATTAAAATGATTTTGACATAAAATCCGATATAATGAGTTTGAGAATGAATAATGTTTGAATCAGAGAATTGGAAATAGGAAATTTTGACTTTCAGAAAAGAAAGAAAAAAAGACCTGCAATCTGTCGAAACATACAAATATTGTAACATCTTAGATCCTGACGAGAATCTAACAGTCACAAAATCTCTAAGTATTGCATTAAATAAAGCCCGTAAGAATATAAGGAACAAGGAAGATACAAATAGCAATTTACAATATTCATCCAAAAAAAGCATACCATATCATCATATATACATCTGGATGCCTTGATTGAAAAATACCACAATGTAAATCAATACTTTCTTGCTAACATACTGGACACTATACTAAATTGTTTTTACAAAACAATACAGTGATGTGTGTATGAAGGCAGTGATGTGTAAAAACACTTTGTGTAACAAAAATGTAGGCTTTCCAAACCTATTTTAAATGTTCTGCCTATACACTTTATCCTTATGCAGCTAAAAGGTTCTTGATATTCTTTGGAGTGGCTTCCTCGTTCAAATGTTTCGTTGTATACCTGAAAGAGATTATAACAATTATTAATAATACTAGTCTGGCATAAATTTAATGAGAAGAATGTTGTTTTTGTTGCAAAAGTATTCAAGCTAATATTAAATATGCATTTGGCATTCTTAATACAAATTAATACAGTTTTCCAAGAGGTACAAATAAATAACTGGATTACATATATAAGAAAACTAAATTACAATCATATAATAAATAAATAAACAATAGAAAGAGAAAGAAGTTAGGTAAAAAAAAAAATAATCATCTTAGCATTAAATGAGAATGTCGTATTATGTTATTAAATTTTAATGTTTCAGACAAAACACGATGTCTAAAACATTAGACTTTAATGGCATGAAAAACCAAGATAAATATCTCAGCATTATTAAATATAGATGTAGATCTATAATATTTATAGGTTTGTTCCTTTAGCCACAAGTACTGTTCATGCCATTTTAAGAAGACCTCGTCCCAAACCATTGTCTATCTACAAAAGAATATAATATCATTGCCCTAATCCGAAAATCTGCAACGACGCTAACAAAGAACAGGTGTTCTTGTAGTCACGTGGATTTCCCCAGTGTTGCCGCTGTCATTCACCACTTCTCATGTGAATAAACGTGCTGCGGTACTAGTTTGGCAACATAGTACTGGTCTGCAGACAAGTGTGAATACATTTAATTAGCTTTCTCTTCACTGATTGACAGGTCAAAGAGGATTAGAGTGGCAGGAGATAGAGGCAGTTCTTGGAAAAAAAATTCTTTAAGAAATGGCAATTGAATGTCAGTTTAGCTGCAAATCATATGTGTATAATGTCATTTTTCACTGAACTGACAATGTGCAAATGTGTCACGGTACATGATAGTACATGACATGCCTGTAGGAACAAACAATTTTTTTATATAAATATCCACAGACATCAGTTTCATGTAGAATGAACGATTACAGGAATCCTGAATTAAGTCACAGCGCAGCTGTAGCCTACAGAATACATAGGTTTTCAATTGGCGATTGTTAAGTAAGAAAAAGGATAAACCCAATACAGATCATAATAAAAATGACAAACTGATCACTGAACGTTATCATTGAAAGTATAAATGATGATGTAGTATACTCAAGGAATCCTTAATTATGTTAATCAGAATGTTTTTTTATTATTTCCTGAGTGATACCTAAACTATGTAGGATGTTCCATGTAAATTTAGTTAGGCTTCCTCGACTTCCACACAGCAGTCCAACTACTTCCCAGTTTTCGGGGCTGATGTATTTTTCACTGAGGTTAGGAATGCATGGCTCATAAATATTCTTCTTTTCCTCATGAACTTCCTTTGCCTGTTCAACATAACGTTCAATTTGAATGGCTGGATCGAGGATTTAGTATGGCGGTGAATGGCAATGATATCAGCACATCTTGTGAATCCAGTAGATGAGAAACAGTAAACTTCTTCAAAGATAGCCAATTTACTTCTTTTATGCTGCTGCAAAAGATTATCTTACGCAGTGTTGGTGAGAGTTTCTTCGTAATTCATCTTTCTTGCAGAATCCTAGTACTTGTCCAAGTGTTTCTTTCTCACATAGTCTGGATGACAGCAGTGGGTGGTCATAGGACACCTGCCAGGAACTGCATAAATGGCTGAGATGTTACATGTTATTTTAGAGCATTTGTCCACTCGGAAATTGAAAGTCCTTGTCGGCTGGTAACCCAGAAATTTGCTTTTGGACTGTCTGCATAAACAGAAACTCTTTTCCCTCTTAACATGTGTGTAGTCCATTTCTGAAAATACTGCTCTCTTAACAATCTTATCATCTTTTGACCAAACCAGCAAATACCTTCAACAGCTCAGATGTTTAATTTGTTCATAGCAATCTGTTTTTCATCTTTAAGATTCCTAAGAAAACGAAGATGTGCATCCTCATCATGAAGTAAACTGCTACAAGTTCAGTATTTCAAATTAATATAGGAAAAATGGACTTCTTTTTTAAGATAACACTGGACAACAGCCAAAAAATTTTTTGCATGAAATTGGGGGTTTATTATGTGGATTTTAGTGCTGAATTCAATTATGCAAACAGTTTTTCTCTGGCACCCTCAGGTTTTTAATAAATCGTATACTTACACTTCTAGTCGTTTATAAATAAATCGTCAAGTACCGTAATATCAAAGACTAACTGGTAATATTTTTTTATACAAAACATATCATTTCTTATGTATTTTGATGTGCTGAGTTCAAATATGGCCTTAGGTTTTGTCTAGCACCCTCAGTTTTTTAGTAAATCGTTTACTTACACTTCTAGTCGTTTATAAATAAAACGTAAAGTCGCCGTAATATCAAAGACTAACTGGTAATATTTTTTTACACAAAATATATCATTTCTTATGTATTTTGATGTGCTGAGTTCACATATGGCCTTAGTTTTTGTCTAGCACCCTCAGTTTTTTAAGCAAAATGGAATAATGAGAAACTGTACGAATAAAGAAATTTAGCTCATGTTGAGAATATTGTAACATTCCCACATCAGGCATTCTATGGAATGAAATAATTTCTAAACTATTTTGAATGTTCTAGCAAATAGAATAATATGTAAGGATGAACAGCGTCCTGTAAAAAATAGATATGATATGATGTGGGAATGTTACAATATTCTCAACATGAGCTAAATTTCTTTATTCG
This sequence comes from Ectobius pallidus, assembly GCA_964059195.1. Lineage (NCBI taxonomy): Eukaryota > Metazoa > Arthropoda > Insecta > Blattodea > Ectobiidae > Ectobius > Ectobius pallidus. The sequence goes on from CAXKWD010000003.1 coordinate 42,225,255, forward strand.
TACAGTTTCTCATTATTCCATTTTGCTTAAAAAACTGAGGGTGCTAGACAAAAACTAAGGCCATATTTGAACTCAGCACATCAAAATACATAAGAAATGATATATTTTGTGTAAAAAAATATTACCAGTTAGTCTTTGATATTACGGCGACTTTACGTTTTATTTATAAACGACTAGAAGTGTAAGTAAACGATTTACTAAAAAACTGAGGGTGCTAGACAAAACCTAAGGCCATATTTGAACTCAGCACATCAAAATACATAAGAAATGATATGTTTTGTGTAAAAAAATATTACCAGTTAGTCTTTGATATTACGGTACTTGACGATTTATTTATAAACGACTAGAAGTGTAAGTATACGATTTACTAAAAACCTGAGGGTGCTAGACAAAAACAAAGGCCATATTTGAACTCAGCACATCAAAATACATAAGAAATGATATGTTTTGTGTAAAAAAATTTTTTGAAGGTCAGTTTTGTTGTCCAGTGTAATCATTAAACTTAATGGAGAGGTTATCACTTCAGTTTACAGGAAACAGAATAATATAGTTTTAAATTAAATTTAACGCTTATGTAGCAATAAACATTCAAAAATACTTTTACTTTTATCATTGAACATTTAAAAATATTTTTACCTTAATGCATTCAGAAGACCTTCTGATCGGGCAGCCGGCTGCTCCTTGAGCAGTTTCACGCATCCTTTAACCTGTAAAATAGCAAAATAGAAATCACTAAACAAGAACACTATGCATATCATGAATCTAATGCATTTGACATAACAATAAAGTTATTTTCTTTCTTGTTTTTCATTGCTTTGATGTGATACACAGATGAAAAGTGCTTAATATTTTATTAGATGATCCACGTCTGCCTCTTCTTCTTACTAAAATTGTAGTAAGCATCACTACATTAGTTTAATAGTTAGTATTAAGAAAATAGAAGGCAATGAAGAAGAAGAAGAAAATGATGATTATTATTATTATTATTATTTCAAAACCATTAAAATATATTCACTTACAGAAAATAAGTTCCTACATCAATATGTTATTTTTCTTTTAACATCTTCAATGCTTAAAAAAATCTATAATGGTATCACTTATGTTATAAAGGACTGAATGATATGCATTAAAATTTAAGTGAATTGCTTAGAATATATTGATAAATACCTGATGTATAAAATAACAAGAGGCTTACTTACATCTACATTTGAAGCTTTAACGAAAGCTCCTTGTGGATGAACATGATCATAGAGTATTACTAAACCCACCATAACTCGTAAAACAAACAGTTGTGTCTCTTCACGCTGAAATTGAGCAATCAGGTTACTGAAAAAAAAAAGATAAAAGCATGAACATTCAGGTTAGTAGAAATATAAAGCATGCAAAATGTAAGAATAAACCTTGAAATGTTTAACTTAGAAACCATACGCACGATAACACAGAAGACAGTAAATATTACTGTCTGACATCTCATTTGGAAATTTTTTATGTTTGATTTTGTTCTGTAAGCCCTCATCTAATCAAATAAATTATTATGAGTTTAAGGGCAATCTAAATTCCAAGATAGATACAGTAAATTAAACAGATCTTCACTAAACCTTTCTTTGGGATTATACGAGGGATGGGGCATGGCAAGTCATGGCAACAATTTTTTATTATGAAAATATGCAACCATTTTAAAATGTTGAAACATACAAATGATAGAGCAGGCTATGGAATGTATGTATAATGTAGATCAGTGTTTCTCAACCTATGGTCTGCGGACCACTGGTGGTCCACAGTTTGAAACCCCTGATGCACTGGTTCCCTCTTTCATTCAAAACCCTGAAAAATAAAACTTTGTCGGAATTTGTTATTAGAGGCGCTCTCTTAGCAAGGGTTTTATTGTTGGAGGTGCCAGAGTGACTGATACCGGTATATCTATGTGATGTTAGGCCTATAATTCCTAATTATATTATCCAATTGGTAATAAATATTAAAGTCTGTTCAAAATATAATTTTACTGCCAACCGTTTACTTCCAATTCAATAACTGTGTTTTCGTCGAATTAAAAAATGTATTTAGATTTATTTCGTGATTTAATGACCTATAATTAATACCCCAAATATTAAGAATATAGGCCTACATATAGCCTACTTTTAAAAATGGGATGTAAAATTAGGGGTCCGTAAAATTTTTTAGACATTTTAGAGGTCCTCGGGTTCAAAAAGGTTGAGAAATGCTGATGTAGATTATGAGTACTAGATGTAGGATAGTGAGGGAAACATATCCATAAGTGCCACTCTAATGTACTGCAGTAGTCGGAAGCATGAAAGCATGGAGTGAGTCTCCATGATCCCTTAAAGTTCAGTACAGATAAGCATTATTCCCCAAAGCTTCCATCAGCTCCTTATGGTATTCTCTGGCATTTGTCTCTCGGATAGAAACTATTTTGAAGTAAGAATGCTATTCACATCTTGTCATATCGAACAACTGAATTACTATCGTCTGTATTCGTAAAACCGTGCATCACAATGCTACCAAACATTCTCCCATGACATACAACTCATGGTACCATAGCCTTACTTTGAGAAGACACAAAAATAGTTGCCATGACTTGTGCTCCATCCTTCATATGAATAATCCTGCTAGAAAACTATCTTTCTTGAGTTCGAGTCATTTAATTATATTCCACAAAAATGTTTTGAAGAATGAAGATTAAACAGAGAAAGGAAGACAACAATTAGCTTTATGGAGATCAAATTTAAAAAAAAATTAAAAGCGCTCCCTGTACCTGGAAAAAGATATAAAGAAGAAAAAAAAAAAACAAACAAACAAACAAACAAAAAGAAAAAAGGTATAAGGAAGGGACCAATTCCTGGTCAAGTCTTTTCTTTATTTGTCTATATGTTTGTTATGGTTATGTGCTACTACTTAGGCTTGTAAACATCACTGATATGTTACTAAGTAGGGTTACAGTTGATGTTTTGGGCACAATTCACTAAGAAGTTTTGTAGTTTTTCTTTATATAGATATTATTTTCTGGGGTTCGTTTTATTACTTGGTCTGTACTCCCCTATGATTTTGTATTTTGATAAACAATACACAGTAAATAATAAATTTGCATACATAACTTACTTATACAAAGATACAGTAAAACCCCGATAATTCGAGCTAACTGGGGCTGAGGCTGCCTCGAATTACAAAAAACTCGGATTATACGGAAATATCAGTAAATCAATGGGTAAATCATAAATAAATGTTTAATGAGGACAATTTAAAAAATAAATAAATAAACAATATAGTAGGCCTACATACCTGTGTTACGCCTGTATGTATATTGGCAAACATTTCCAATTTGCGACATCGGTATCCTTTAAGGATTAAGTCACTGTCTGACCCTTAATGGAGTGGAATGGGAAAGCGGTGCTACTAGGAAAATACTTTTAATTACCATTGTCGCTGAGTAGGGATTACTGTAACAATACAGTATTCTTTTCTGAAAGGATGGTATGTACTGTACAATTGATTGACACGAGGTCCCGACAAAGAACAATCGAACCTAATGGTTTCTGTCAATCTGTAATAGAAATGCATTAGCAGTCTGAAGCCAAGGTTATTTCTGTGCATTATGAACAAAAACCGTGTTTTACCTGCATTTTTGTACATGGAAAAATTGAAAGAAAGCTCAAAATGTAACACATTCGGAAGTGCGTAAAACTTACATGCAAACACCGTATAAAAACAGGGTTTTACTCTAGTTTTATGGAAAATTTTAATTTTCTTAAGACTAGCTCGAATTACACAGAACTTCAAAATACCGGGGCTCGAATTACCGAGGCTCTACTGTACCTGGAATACAATGTGGTATGCAATAGGCCTACAGTAAATTAAAATGACAGACCTTACATTATCGTAAGTGCTTTGACATATATTATCTAGTTAATAAAATACATTAATCAGAAAATGATTTTTTTTTAATGTAGATAACGATAGATAATTTTTAGTTTCATTGGGCAAGTTATTATATTCAGTTACAACCATTTTAAAAATGCTTGTCAAACCATATTTAATGGCCTGTTTGTTTGTTGTTCATTTCATGGTTATTTAATTATGGGAATATAATGCAACTTAGGCCTGTGACAGTCGCTGGTTAAACATAATCTTTATACCACGCTTCTGTAGTCAAGTGATTTCTTGTAAAGCAATAAAACAAGAGGAACCATGTCCTGTTACTAAATGAATTATTTCCACACATAACAACTTGATATTTTCTTTCAACATCTTTATATTGCACATGGCAATGTAACATTTTTATGAACTATTCTATAATTATATTTATTTAAGTCCTCGCGATCATTAAAATGATATGGGACTATATATAATAATACATGTTAGACAACAAAAGCACAATTGAATAAATATAAATATAAAGCATGCTTCATTATAGTTTTCTGATATACGAGTTTCATTAAACATTATGAGAAAATAGTTTAATAGTAACTTCAGTACACTTCATACATAATAGAGAATAAGGGACTGTATTATAACAGAGACTGAAATTTACTGTTCAAACTATTCACACAGATTGAGCTATTACTTACGGGTTCTCCAGCATGCGCAAACAAACTTTGGCCATTGTACTTAGTGTTTCTGTCGTGTTCTCTATTGGAATGTCTGGATTCTGCAATAGAAACAGAATAACATAAACTGGAATAAAGATTAATTATAACTAACATGGCTAGAGTTTAAAAATATGAAGAAAATTTTCTTATAATGCTAAATATGAGGCTTATAAAATTATAAACTTATATAAAATTTCAAATAAGTAGAGCTGCAAATGGCCTCACATCAGATAGATCAATCAGTGCTTTTGTACAAAAATTCCCAGATATTACCAATTTTTTTTTCAGTTCTCTTATTAGATTACTAAGCTTATAACTAAAGCAACAAGTCATATTTTGAAAAGTACGCCCACCTGACTAATCATTTCTTCTTCTATGTCATTCTAAATATAGTAAATCCTCTTATAGCATGTTTCATTAGGCCAGCGCTCCCTTATTTTCATGTTCAAAAGTTGGTCACCCTAATCTCAAGTTAAAATTGAGATATTTTGATGGAATAGAAATAATTTTGTAGACTGTTTGTGGTCTTTTAAGCAACAGCTCACAAGACTATATTTTGACTACCAAAAATCTTACATTTTGAAACTTGATAATCTACAAAAATATAAGTTTCCAAAATTGGTTGTAATCTGTATTTTGTACTTTTAGCAATTATGTGACAAACCAAAATTCGATTAGAGATCTGGAGGGGATCTCTACACCAAATATATTTTTGCAGCAACAGAATAATATAGAAATTACTCCCTAAACTTGCCTCTTTCACAAATGCAGAGGTGGCTTCACTGAGGACCTTCAGCATAGGCGTAGCATGTGCATAAAACAATGACATGCGATTTGCTAATTCATTCGTTACTTCTCTTGTATCCTGATGCTCAAACCCATTATGACTTGACATGCGCTGTCTTGTGATAGTTCTTCTATAGTAACTGAAATCATTCTGGATAGCTGGAGTCTTCATCTGCAATTAAACATTACAAATCAGCCTTCTTTCTTTTTTCAATGGTAGTTAGTTTTGTTAAAAATAATATTTCTCGCAACAGATAATGACACATAGTGATCACATAACATAAGGACAGGTGCACTGACAATATTATTTTCAGCCACTGCATAATGACTGTAAACTTTTAATTTAAAAACTGAGATGCATCAATGCTAACTTGCGTTTGCTGGCAGTTGGTTTCATGCAATTTGCATCGGCAGAACATAGACTTGCTAAACCAGAATCTTTCCTGAAATGCCAGTTTCACTTTAGAGCTTTAAGTATGTAATCAGCCAAAGTTTATGACTGTTAAGCCTACTTTTACGACAGTCAAGTGTTGGCATACTGAAAAATTTCCTCATCCAGCATTAAGGGTAAAGTTTACAGCCATTGATTCCTTAAGATGTCAGTGCACCTGGGCCTAAAAGTGAAATTAATATCAAGTTTTGCATGATCTGGTTCAGAAAATATTCTGTAATGTTCAATCTAGGGCTTATGCCCTCACTCTTTCACACATTTCAACTTCCAGAGTGAAATTTCAAAGGTTTGAGCACTTTCAGGCATTTTCTCGTAACCTGGAGAGTTACATGATATTCAATTTTCACTCCAGACTGCCTTTAATGAACGGAAAGATTATTTCTCCATTAAAAAATAACCTAACCTTAGAACCAAAGTGGGGAAAAATTACTGACAAATATTTCAAACAAAAATCGCTTAACAGTAACACAGACAGAAATATAAATTGATTAAAACTGTTATTAAAACTTTAGTACAGTGGATAAAATTTTACCTTTGAACAGTCACTACGTTTCAGCCTGACCTCCAGGCCTTCCTCAGGTGAACTAAAGTCTACTCGCATGTTGGTACGTTGTCCATGCTGGAAGGGGTCTCTGCTGTGCTCCCGTGCCCGTTCAGAAAAACCACCCTGTGAACAGTCATCCTCCATACCCTCCATACTTCGATCCATTCTCTCGGAATTTCGTATTCTGCGGGAGCACAGCAGAGACCCCTTCCAGCATGGACAACGTACCAACATGCGAGTAGACTTTAGTTCACCTGAGGAAGGCCTGGAGGTCAGGCTGAAACGCAGTGACTGTTCAAAGGTAAAATTTTATCCACTATACTAAAGTTTTAATAACAGTTTTAATCAATTTATATTCATAACCGGTGGAAAGAGTTGGACCTGGGTTGTGAATTACCTGGCATGTTGAAATGTACAAACAGAAATGTAGAAACAAGAGAAAACCTGACTTCACCAGCACCGTTACCTAACACAATAGATCAAGCTAAGTACATACATAGGAGCAGGAAGGAAAGTTAGCTAAGTTAGCAACGAACAAGAAATACATGTGACTTGAATTTGAACAGGATGAACACTTTGAACCCCATCATGCCAGAACTACAGTCAGCATTTAAGCAGCCTTGTATCCGGCACTGGTAGTACTATCAGCACACGTTCGCCTGAATTTTAAGATTTTCTTATAGGAAAACTACCTGCATTATCGCATGGAGGTTGTGGCATTCGAAAAATCAACACTTATAGAAGAGCTAGTAAAAAAATAGAGCACAATAAGGTAGCATGCTGAAGTGTAGTCCCACCTACAAGAATGCACTACACTAACTCAGTTGTTAGAACATATACACGTGCTGGCAAAGCCAGCTTAAGTTTATGAGGTCTGATGTCAGCACTTTTATAATGAAGGGAGTTACGTATCCCCTTACATTCAGCTTGAAAATATCTGTTGTTCAGTTACGTATTTGTAATTCCTACTCAATGAATGGCTGGGATCCAGTGATTGTAAGCCGTGGCAGCGTTTGAATAAACGTCTGACAGATGAACAAATGATGGAAATAATAAATGATTCCGATTCTCAAAGGTTTGGATGTCTAGAACTAGATGAACTAGAGGAAGATTTCAACTGATACTGATATATCTAGCCAAATCCAGCTTTTCACCATGAGGCAATCTATTGGAAAATGTAAGTCTCTCAGACATTTAAATAGAATTTATAGTTTATTATCTTTCACAAGATAAAATTTCAGATTTTGCCCTAAAAAATGCAACTTAATTGATGTTTTTTAAAAACCTCCTAAAAACCCACTGGCACAAGGGTGAAGATATATTTAAATGGTGCTGGGTGCAAAGTGTTAAATGTTGTGAATTTACAATTTTAATGCACTGATTATTCAATGAACATTGTTCTTGAAATTGTTACACACCAATATCCATAGTGCTGATTTTACAGGTACCAGGTGTCGCTTGCAATTTTGCTATACATAGAGCAGTTGCAAGTATTGTGTGCAAGCTTCAGAGCTCCGCTCCCCAGCACGGTCACTCCATGGCAGTTGCCAGTTCAGATCTTGTGTAGTTGAAAGGAATGGGTTTGTTTAATCTTGCAAAATAGCAGTATTACCCATGAAAATTCTATATTATTGTCATAACTTTGATTACAAGAGGTGCTAGAAGTGTTGTCCCTCCATTACCAAACATTCGTGACACCGTTATAGAAAATTTTCAATTAAGTCTATAAGCATACATTCTTCTTCTGAGAATACTGCCTAATTCAACTGTGATACTGTTCTAATGTCTCTCCTGTTTCATCTATCTTTTTAGGAAGCATACATGGTTGTTTTCAAAACACAGAACCTATACCTTAACTTAATTACGAGTTTTCATAGAGTGCTTCTGTCCATGATCACAATACCAGGATATTACCACACCGGTACAAACTTTCTACACACTTTTCCATAATAATATTTTCTGAAATAAATCTAATGAATTCATAATTCAGTCGTCTGATGAAGGCCTGGACGTTCAGGCGGAAACGTCACGATAGTTAATGTGAGTCTGTGTTTTTTATCCACTGACTACAAATTACTTTGTGTTTTTTATGAATTTTATAATACTTCAGTGGAAAATATGGACCAACGAATTTTGAATCTAATGAATTGTTGCAAAGTTTATTAATAATTATTCCACTATACCCGCTAATATACGCCAATCTTAGGATTTATTTTTTAGAGAGAAAAAAGATTCCTAAGATTGGTGTATATTAACAATTATTGTTGCAACAATTCATTAGATTTACAAAGACAGCAAAAAGAAATCCTAAGATTGGCGTATATATATGAGACTTGCATACTGAGAAGATTGAAGAAATAGGAGAGAACCATCAGCATCAGAATGAGAATGTAGATACAAATTTTCTACAAAGTGTTAAATGATGTGAATTTGCCATTTTAGTGCACTGACTATTCAATGAACATTGTTCTTGAAATTGTTACACACATATATTCCTATTCTAGAATCTCTTATAATTAAAATAAGCAAAATAATATAGAATGTTCATACAAAATACTGTTATATTCCAAGATTAAACAAACCCTTTTTTCCTACTAACGGGTGCACGAATTGGCTGCTGTCGCAGCATGACCATCCTTGGAAGAGGAGCTCTACAGCTCACACAGAATACGTGTGACTGCTCTGTACCTTTACAATCCTGTCAACAGGAATAACAAAGTTGTCTGTGTAAGTGTGAATTATGGGAAATAAACCAATACCCCTATGTGCCCTTTTTCTGTTTTTGTCATTCTTACAGGAAAAATATCAAACCCTCCCTCCTCCCCTATACACTCAAGAGAATCAAGCCAAGCACCCACCATCACCAATACCAAAACATCACACACAAATCACACCTCAAAGTTGTTGAAGGTAAGAACTCACGATGATAAAAATAAAATAATGTTTTTCCTCAATTTTAAAATCATATAAAGCAAAATATACAGCGAGATTTTTTTCGCAGCATAATATTTCACTTCTTTCAAAAACGCTGTGTCAGTAATTCCGCAACAATCATGGAAAATGCTTCTCTATAAGACTCTATAAGATATACAAACTTCATGCAGAATCCCTCTATACCAAAACCTTAATAGCATGGTTCAGTTACCAATAGAGAATACCACCATTAACTACACACAGTTCCAAAGGTAGTTTACTAAACCTTCTTGTCTTTGCTGAGCCATTCACCACCTGGTCCAAGAGAGATGGGGAAGTTATCTGCAGTGGAGGTCTTAGCTCAGATGCCTCAAAGATCTTTGCTGATTTTCACTACTGTAGAGTTAAAGAGAATGGAGTAACTTGAAGAATGTTACATGGGATTAAAGAAAAATGTTAATGTCAACAGGGCCGTCCCATTGATTTGCAGGGCCTGCAGTGAGGGTAAATGTAAGTCCACAAATGTAGGTGAGAATTCCATATTCAGTATGAATATATTATTTTGTGCTAACTTGTAACTTTTTCATATGGATGGCAATGATGTCCCATGAAATATTTAAAACAAAGGACAATGATAACAACAATAATAATCAGTTTACCATATTTTTCGAACAGTAAGACACATCTTGATTTTTAGGATGGAAATTTAAGGGAAAACAATTTCATGTGACTCTACACGAACATTTTAAAGGGAATAATGTACCTCATTGCATACAGATTATAACTATCTACAATGGCATCAGTGTATCTGTATAGGTGGCATTGCATATATTTTAAGAAATAATGTAATACACTTTAAGATTCCCTTACCAAACATCTGACAACTGATTTCTCTCATGAAAGCCTGAAAATACTTTTACACCCTCTCACCCTCAATACAGCAAATGGTAGATATAACGGAACAAGGCTGTTAAGAGGTCACTGCCTTAATTTAGACTACCCCATGGAGACAACTCCTTTTGTATGAAAGAACCCAACATTCCTTCCATTGTATACCTGTCTTCCCACTACCCGTGTTTTATGATTGTTACAAGTGCACTGATGTAGGCATACAGTCTGTGCCACAATTTACAACTATCTTATCGTTATACGATACCTTCTTTATGAGTACGGTATTGCTGGCAATATTTACCATGAGTTTATTTATTTATTTTATTATTTTTTTTTTTAAGTTTACTTCGGACCATTAGATGCACCCATCTTTCAAGGCTCTGTTTTCAAGATAAAAACGTGCATCTTATGGTCCAAAAAATACGGTGTATACATTACTTTAGACTCTGGTATATGTGTTTACTCACACCATTGGATGACAGTAAACCAGAGCTCTCCAGTCATAATGTAACATAATTTATTGGTGCATTCATTTCCAAAAACTCTTTGATGGATAGCATTTTACTTTGTTAAATAGGGCATCCAGGTTAACAGCTTAGTAATCCACAAATTCATAGGATCATGTGAATTTTACAACAAAGGTCTATCATTGGATAAACACCACAGAGTTATCTTTAACTTAGCCATTGTTGATGTTATGACTGCACTTTGTGACATTAATAGTATACAGTAGTCAACAAATTATTACCTTAGAGAAAGTTCATCATCTCTAAACATATCGAATCCCCAGAAGGAATTAGAAATAGTACACTTTACACATTTCCTGAAGGACCTAACTTTTCTTCCTATGGCACGGGACTGGGAAACTGCCCCACCCATGGTATGGCCCTACTCTTCAACAAGGTGGAACTTAAAACTTTACAACATTAAATTATATCATGCTTTGTTTTACAAAAATAGGTGTTTAAAATTATGACAGACAAGCTTAGGTTTAGTATTCCAGACTCATAGGTAAAGACGATGGAGTCAATCATAGCTTATGAGAAGTGTGCCCTCTACCTATCAGTAATATCATCCACCAAGGTCTCCACTCCTGCATCATGGGGAGCATATAAATGGTGAGCTCACCATGCAGAGAGCCACTGCTCACCGGTAAGGAAACTGACTACCAACTACCAGAGACAGAGGACTACCCTGGTGATACCAATTACAGAAATCGGTGAAAAAATGGAAGTTCTAAACCCCACTGGATGACATCTACAAACCATGATACTTGTTCAACTATCTGGAGGAAAGCCGTGAAAGCCAAAGCTGACGTATTCTATAATTTTATGTTCCTTTCGTCAGAACAAAGTTTTTTAGTTTTAGAACTTACAAAAAACTATCCTGAATCTAATCTCCTTTTATTTCAGTCATATTTTGTTCATACTCAAGTTATCAACCATAAGCATGAAGCCTGTAATGTTCTTATTGGGGTAGCACAAAATTATAGACAACTATTTAATTCAACAATCAAAAGAATGAAGGATGTATAATTTAATGAAGGATATGATATTCTTATATTCTTATGCATTGAGCAAAAGCCTGTTTCAAGAAAGCAGCTGTTAATTTCACATTAAATTCAAGAATGTTACTGTGCTTTGTGTGTAACTTTCATTAATTTTGCAAAGCGGAAGACAAAATATAAAGCACACATGTATAATGTTAGGCAATCCCTACAGATATTGTAATATAGGGCTAATTAATATATATGTGTTACGTATCATGTTATTAATAATCAATAAATCAATGTGGCCCGCTACTCTTTCACCAAAAAAGAAAATGGCTCTTTAGTTAAAAAAAGGTTGAAGATCATTAGTGTATAGAGTTACAATTTGGCAAGTTGTTGATGTCAGCCTTTAAAACAGAAGAGTCTAAAGTAATCAGATAGTACCTTCATGCACTGTTATTAATTGTGCAGTCTGAAAAATAAATGTGATAATGTTCGCATGTTCAGATGGCCATGAAATCATTTCCTTATGACCTAAATAAATGCAACTGACAAAATTACAGGTTCAGATGGCCATGTTATGGCAGATATTTTAAAATTTCTATATTTTGAAATAATTACTGTAAATTTAGTGTTTTCATACTAAACTATTTCATATTTCATAAGAGTGGCTATTCATCACTTCTTAACTGAATACAAAAAAGTTACTCTTTAGAACTTGTATCATAAATAACTAGTACAGACAACTCAGCACTCAGTCTAATTGTTCTTCACCACATTTGATTTAACCATTCTCAAAGCTGGTGATGCTCTGCCTCCCTCTTCCACACAACTTTACACACTAATGAGGGTCAAGTGGGAAGGTCATAAAGTAACAAGGATATGAGGTGTACAGCAAAGCTTCAGGAAGTAAAATCTTTATAGCTAGATTTTTAACTTCCTTAGAACAAAATATTCTCACATAATCATAAGTGTGATACAGGCTAGGGTTTTGTAGAATACAGACAAGCAATTTAGACCACAATAATTACCAAGTTACTGAACAGAAAAACTGCATAACAACGAGCTTCATAACCAGTACTCTTCACTGGATATAGTAAGGATAATTAAATCATGGAGGATGAAATAGGCTGGACATGTAGCGTGAATGGGGGATGAAAGACATATCTAAAAATATTGACTGGGAGACCTGAAGAGACAAGACCACCTGGAAGACCTAGATGTAGGTGGGACAACATTAGGATAGATTTAAGAGAAGTAGGGTTTGAGAAGGATGGTTGGATGGAGTTAGCTCAGAGTAGGATTGAATGGCAGGCTCAGGTAAGCGTGGCAATGAACCTTCGGGTTCCATAAAATAGATAAAATTCCTTTAGCTTGCTTAGGAATTGTCTTTTGTCATTGAGTAAGTAAGTAAGTTACTGAACAGAAACTGTATGTTCTTCTGGATATAAGATCTTACCATAGCTAAAAGGTAAAAGTGAACCTAATAGAGAAAACTAAGAGTCACTAGTAATTCATGCAGTTATAAAGGAAATTTAAGACAATTTTCAATAACTACTTATAAAAATAGGAATAATTAAAACTTATAAAATTGTGTAACTTCAATTAAAGTAAATTTAAAGTGATTGTGTTTTTAATTGTGACCTGTCTTTTGTTTTCGTGAACTTGTTAAACATAATTTGACCATTATGGAAATCTTTCCTATGGTGAAAGCTGAACTAGCTCCTTCAAAATAATTAGGGATAATGAGAACACAATTTTTCATAAGAAAAAAATGTGCAAAAAAAAAGCTGTGACAGATTCTGTATGTAACTTTCCTATTTCTTAAATTTAGTCCTTATCTCTCAAAACTCATTAGCAAAATACATACCTTGTACTCATCAAATTTGAGGACAAATTCGAGAATTTCAGCAAACTGTTTGACTAGAGCCTGTTGTGTTTCAAGATGTTGCGTGGGTGTCATGGGTCCAGAACACAATTGGAACAGAATTTTGGGAACCACAATCTCTGTAATAAAACATTTTAGTCAGTTTTAAAAATACTAACAACTATTTTTCGCCCTTTCACTGCCATATATCCATCAGCATGCATCACTGTTGGCCATGCTATTGTCAGATATATCTGAGCCACAACTTTGCATGCCAATAGATGAAAGATATATCCGCTAAGAGGGGTTCCAACTAGCTTATGGTGGCATCTTTCCTGACACTTTAGTTCCCTTTTATCTTCAATGTGCAACCATATCGAGATAAATATTTCAGGTGATGTACTGCATCATCCACTGAAACACATGGTACCTTACTCTGCTGTTGTAATAACTTGCAGCTCCAGGGTTCTTAATCAATCTGAACTTGAAGAAATACATGCTATGTTCTTGTTTCAGACGAAACTGACAAATTATTTGCAATTGATTGTTCACTTATGATTACAAAAGAAATTTGCAAATTAATTCAGCACCACCAGTTTGCACAGTGAATAATAAGTTAGCAGTGAAAAGGTTAAAAAATCTGTATGAGGATATTGCTTATTGGATGATTACAATAAAATTATTTAAGTTAAAACATATAGAAAAAATCCGCCATACAAAAACTTGCAAACTTGCTTCCGATAACCGAAAATCCTCCCATTCATTTGCCTGTTATATTTATGAAAGCATCAATATGCGCCAAAAATTAGAGATCTAAACAAGCATTTACATAACTAGAGACCGGATTCTTAGGTTTTTACCTATTTTTTTCCTTACTTCCAAAACAAAAAGCGCTCATACAATTTTTCGAATCATGTCCATAGGATTCACCCACATTAATTCTGTGGCACCTAAAAATACCTAAATGGGGTATAAAAACCTAAATATACCTAAGCGGGATATAAAACCTAAAATATCTAATTTAGGCTACTTTTTTTTCTTCTTTTTTGTTTGTCAGTTGAGAAATTGATATTTTGCGGAGAGACAATTTTTGTCGGGTTGAAATTAATACCACCAGCGTTTCGTTCAACCCATTGTCGTGTAGGATGGACAGTATCAAGAGAGGAAGTGTAAGAGTACCGGCGTATCCTTTTTAAAATATTCGTACGAATAACCATTGTTGACGTCAAGTGAGGTTGAAAGGACATTTTCTGCCTTCAAACGTATTCTAAGAGATAACAGGAAGAACTTCACAGTTGAGAATCTTGAAAGATATTTAGTGATATACTGTAAACAGGAAATGTGAGACAATCTTATTTTCACGGCTTCTTTTGATTGTTTATGCTTTCTTTCTTCAATTGTATAATATTGTCCTAAAGCAAGTTTACTCAAATTTAAGTCAATTTTGTTACGTTAAACTTTACAAGTATTATGTATTCAATCCTATGTAGCACATTCAAATTAATTTAACCAATTACTCTACTCGAAAACGATATTTTGGACAAAAACCTAAAAAAAACTATTTCACCTAATGGAAAACCTAAAACAGTGTTTTTAAAACCTAAAAATCTGGTCTCTATACATAACACAAAAACAAACAAAACTATTACAAAAAGACCTTGAGTGGTTCACTTAATGGAAAAATATATATAAATCAGTGTAAAGAACTTACACTTACCAAAGAAAATAATATAAATGAAAACACAGATAAACCTTTCTCCGCTAACATATCATTCATTGTGAAAAGTGGTAGTGCTGAATTAAATTGTGAATTTCTTTTCTATTCATAAATGGACAAACAAATGCAAATAATTTGTCAGTTTCCTCCAAAACAAGAGCATAGCACATATTTCAAACTCACAAAATATCACAACACAGCAGCATTTTAATGCGTGGTGCAATACATCACCTGAAATATTTAGCTACAGATGGCAGCTCAAGGCAGAGAACAGGGAACTGAAGGTGTCAGGATGTAGACAACAGATGACACCATATGCTGACACACTTTGAATTGCTCTCAAGGAGAATTTCTTTCATCTATAGGCATGAAAAGTGGTGCATCATATATTATATATGTCAATAGCACGGCCAGCAATGATGCATGCTGATGCATATATACAGCTGTAGCAATGAAAAGGTTAAATTCATTTTATACAATAGATGATTAAAAAAACAAGAAAACAAAATAATATTAGGTAAACAGAATATGCACAAGTCTCATAGCTTGTAATCTAGATTGTTATTTATTGTCTAGTTATAAGCTCATCCTAGAAATTAAGATTTTTGTAATTGTTATTTTGCAAGTAGTTTTGTAAACAATTTCTTTATTTTTCTTTCTTTCTTTTCACTTTTGACAAACCCTTCTAAACTTTTATTTGTGGGCAAATAAACTAAACTGAAATTAAAATATCAGGATTTAAATTGGAAAAACTTTATGTGTATATGCCATGTATGGGCTTGTTCATACGCGTAACTCAATAATTTGTAAATATTTTAAATTATAACTTTGTACATATTTAAGATTTTTGCTATTTGATGGCACACCTTAAGATTTTGCCAAATCTATCAAGAATAACATGACCAGACATTCCCTCATTTTTACGTCCCTGTCCTCAGCCCACAAACAAAATTTTAGTCTTCCAAAATGTCATCCTTTTTTGTAATAGCTGATGACTTTGTTGCCCAATCTAGGCTCTTTTCAGTATACAGCATTTTGCAATCAGTAAACATTGTTATTTTCATACTGTAAGCTGTAAAACATTGATAGTTTTATTACAGTTGACTGTTCCTAAGATATGAACAAGTATTTGAAGTTCTTTGCTCATTGTACGTGTTCCTCCTTTCATTTATCTTTGAACTTGGCAATTCTTATTAAATAGAGATTTTTTCTCTGAACTACATTTGGCAACACTGAACTTATTGCATCCAACCTTTGTTTATTTCCAATACTGCTTTCATTTGGTGGTGTTAATGTTTGAGTATGAGGTTCACCTTAAATTGCTTAAAAGAAAGACATAGGATTCTATAAGTAGGCTATAATTTGAGCAAACCTAAATTCCTGCAAAGGATTTTATTCTAAGGGAAATATCTGTGTATTTCGCATTTGGTTTTTAACATCTACAATTTGAGAAATTGTTTAGCATGTTTAATTTCATGTTTATTTATTGACGTATCTAAACTCCACTTCTGTATTATATCCACTTTTTCACAGCTTCCATTAGGCTTGTCCTAATTTTTTCTTCCAATGTCCTCATTTTCCCACCCTTTGTCCTCTTGTTCATGTAGATAGGTTTGGTCACTCTAATGAAGTAAGGGTAATTAAATCATGAAGGATTAAATGGGCTGGACACGATGCATGCATGGGGAAGGAAAGACATATCTCAAAGATATTGACTGGGAGACCCGAAGGAAAAAGACCACTTGGAAGACCTAGACGTAGGTGGGAGGACAATATTAGGATAAATTTAAGGGAAGTAGGATTTGCAAGGGATGGTTGGATGAAGTTAGCACAGAATAGGGTAAAATGGCGGGCTAAGGTAAGCGCGGCAATGAACCTCCGGGTTCCATAAAATAGATAATATTCCTTACCTTGCTTAGGAATTGTCTATTGCCATTGTGTAAGTAAGCAAGTATTGAAGAAGGACTCTTATTATCACACAGTAATCAATAGCAACTGAACACATAGTTAGAATTCTTTATGTATGATTGAGGATGTCAGCCAAGGTGGCTTGCTACAAATTTAATTACTTAATAGTGCTAAATACATATCTAAGAGACATACCGAGTTCTGTTGAGAATTCGTAGAACCTTTTCAGCCTGGAAACTAAAGGCATTACAGCCTGCCACGCCTTTTGCTGAAACTCCTCTGTAGGAGTAGATATAGCCTGAAATTTCAAATTTCAATACATCAGTTTTATATTAACATTAAGAGATATTTACTAGAGATTCTTATTACATTCTCAAATTCTTCAGTAACGGCAGTTATTGCATATTTGTTTGTACTTATCTCCTAAATCAAACTGCACAATTTAATATTATAAGATAAACTTAAAGAAAAAAGGGCAAAGAACCACAAAGCTATTATGCACAACATGAAGATGAGAGCTTAGGACTTTTAATTCACTGACATGACATCCTTTAAATTATACACTATTTATTTAATCCATTACGCATAATGCCATTCACAGACATTCTGAAGAACAGGTTGCATAAGGAAATGAGCATTCAGATTTCCTTCCATTCACAATGTGTACAGTTTTTTAAGGCTTCTATTATGCTTAAGAGAAATTAAGCTTCTGATGCAATGACAGCTAAGATTCAAAACATATACAACTTTTATGTCTTCTTATTCTATACAACTTACAACAAAGACTTTATCCTATTTGCTCCCAATTTGCTAGCTGCTGCTTTCAGTCTTTGGCTAATTGAATTGAATTTAATGTGTTTGTATAATTCCAGCAATTCAATGCTACCTTTTAAAAGAAAAGAGTGATGATAATAATAAAAAAAAAATATATATATATATTAAAATTCACACAAGGTATGAATTATTCATCAAAAGGCAAATTTCAGCAAATTTTCTAATAGGTCAGCTACAATTAGCAGCATCGTAAACAAATTTTTAAAGATAGCACTGTATTAATGGAAGAAAATTAAGAGCTGTGTTGTTAGTTGAGTTCAGAGACATAGCCAGGATTTTGGTTCGAGAAGGGCTCCCTAGAGAGTCTGGGTAATCCTCCAATTTCTTGTGTACAATTAAGCCTTAAAATTTCATTTTAACATCCTTTTTCAGATACAAACAAAACAGTTTCTTTAAACACATACCATAATTTTTACTGTTCAAAAATAATAACATTCCAAGCTATTAAAATTAAATTTGAAGGATTAATTTTACAAATGTTAATAAGTACCGTACTGTTAGTCTAACATAAAATGCCGTAAGGATAATAAAACACTTTATTTTAATTTAGTGAAATGAAAAGGGGTTGCACAATTATGCATTATTACGCATTTAGCTTAAATAATACCGGTACTTTATTTCAAATTGAAACAGTCTATTCCAGTGTTCGAAGTGAGCTGATATGCATTGGTATCCAATACTGGTTACTGATTAAAATTATTAGTGGTATACAGTACCATCCCAGAGTTCTTTTCGATTGGAACAGTTATTATTATCATATTACATTTTTGGCTAATATTTAGCCAAATTGACTATTAATGCTGAATAATCAGATGTTTTTGCTTTTTATTTGGTGTTTTGACACTAGTAGCGCTAGAAGTTTAAATACCATTTTCTGAATGGATTACTCTTGACTGCTGTGCTTGCTGAAAGATTGGCCCTACTGCAGATTCAAATTCACCAAGTAAAATGCTGGGCACTAATGGATTAAAGATGCAATGGGAAATGACTTTAAACATTCACATAGCATTTCAATGGAAAATGTGTACATGCAGCCTCACTAGAAGTACCAGCCTTACAACTGATGCTTTTTTAAATAATCAAACCAACTTTAATATTACTTTTAGTTTTTTAAAGATAATCTTCTAAAGGCAGATTTATTTTTTTAATTATTCATTTTCACTGCTAAGATTTAAACATTTAATGAGTGTACTTTTTCCAATATTACATAATTAGGGTGATTTAAAAGTGCTTGAGGGCAGTGAAACTTGACCAATACAACAATTAAAGTACACAGATATATACTTCTAACTACTAATAATCAAATAACACTAGGCTTTCTTTATACCTAGATTTCCTTCAGTACTTACCTCTCGGATCTCTTTCCCAGCTCCCTTGTAGCATTGTATCTCCTCTAGAATTGGCTCAGAATTCCGCAAGACACGTTGCACTTCTTCAAATGTTTCCTGCTCTCCATCTGTTGGTTGAGCATCTGTTGATAAAAATTGAAATAAGATTGCAAGTCTCTAAATTGTATTTTTGGATCTAAACACAAGGGTGAAATATGTAAATAAATGCATAATACACCCAAAAATATTATTTAAAATCATAGTCGTTAGTGTTTTAATTTCTTTTTCATTCCCTCAATAGTTTGCTTTTCTATTAGCTCTGAGGGATGTTAAAAAAAATTGGTCTAGCTTGGTAGCAGTTAGGAGTATAGAAACTTAGGGGGTCAAGAAAAAACTCGGAGAGAGGATGTTGTCTGTTATTTTAGATAGAAAAGATGCTGAACACATTATTTTAAACTGTCCCAAAACTAAAACTATCAAATAAAATTTCTGAATAAAAATTCCTAGAAATAAATGTATAAATAGCATATATGAAATTAACAACAAAAAATATAAAAACAATAAAGGTTGCTTGGTATATGGTTATTTAATGATGGGGATGTACTGCAACTTTGGCCTGTAACCGATGCTGGTGTGCCGATGTTTTGTCCTGCAGGAGTTCTTTTACATGCCAGTAAATCTACTGACATGGGCTTGACACATTTATGCACACATAAATGCCATCGACCTGGGCCGGGATTGAACATGCAACCTTGGACACAGAAAGCCAGCATGATACTAACTGTGCCACCCAAAAAAATAATAAAGGAAATGGGAACTTTCTATATTTAGTCAAACTGAAATAGGAAAAAGAAATTAAAGAATTAGAAGAAGAATAGAACAAATAGGTAGATAGTACCGGAAATTGCATAAATTAAGGCTCTTGTAGCCAGACAGGGCATGTGAGATAGAGCGAAAGCTATCAAATACAACTAAGTCAACAAGCTTTAGTATGGAATGTAATCTATTTGTATGAAGTAAACCTTTCGGTGATTAACTTTCTGTATAACAGGAGATGTAAAATATACGATACAAGAATAAATTACAAAAATTATTAAGTTTGTGACAGCTGACAAGTTATCGATACTTAGGGATTATAGCAAAGATCGAGGAATATTATGCTATTGGACAGATTCTGTATTATGGACAGAAAGTTAGCACTTCTGTTTGAAAATAGCTGTCTGAAGTTGTTCTGTTATGCTCTTGGTTGTATATCCCAGCTAAATTTTTGGTATGAATGTGAAAAAAGATGTAAAATTTATCAACATGAAATGTAGTGTAAAATAACATATTTTGTAAAATATCCAGTGAAATAGAAGGAAATTAAATTAACCATTTAATTTTATTTTAAATTAGCCATTTTATTTCACAGAAAAATCAGGCTCCTGGTATTCAATACTTTATTTCAAGAAATCCTAATGAACAACCTATATTAATCATTATTCACTAAATGCAAGTTGTACAGGAATACCTCCAAGTTGGGGACAGAATTTAAATACTTCGGTTTACAAAAGAACTGTGTAGTATTTCATACTGACAGAAAGGGGTGTAATTTTTTGGCATTAACAGTAAATTCAAAACATATTAAAACTTAATTTTTAAGCATGGAAAATAAAAATCCCTTAATGAGTCACAAACTTATGTGAAATTTGTCTGTGAATTAATACAAAATCGATAAAAATGAATGAAACCATCATTTAATATTTTAAGAAAATAAAATCTTCTCTAAGAATTTACATGAAAAACTTTTTTCTTTAAAAAAATATTCTATAAACTGTGTTTTAAACGATCGTTCATTAATGTCCTTATGAGCCCAAGAGATAACAGGCTATAAACAGTTAAACACAGGAACAATAAGTAGCAACCAAAAATGTTGCAAAGCTATGACTTTTATGAAAAAACGAACATCCAGGAGAAAAAATTGAAAGTGAATCAATGAACACTATTCTGACAGACATGTTTGAAGATCACTAAAAAGTAGTTTTTCTTGGAAGCCCTTGCAGCTTCTATAGTTTTAGTGTCAAAGTACATAGTGAGAGATGATTTTCTGTGTACAAAGACATTCTTTCCTATATAAGAAACAGATATTTCCCAATCCAGCTTACTTCTCCCAGCAGACGGCAGTGGAGAGAGCTGCCAGAAGCTTGGAACAAATCCTCCAATTCACCCAGTTGGAAGCCCGAGAAACAATAATACATTCTCAGTTTTTATGAAGATGAAAAAGAGTAAATACATAGTAACGAAGCAATAATTCAACCATGTTGATTTACTTCGAAAGGGTTTGTTTTCACAATGATTTAAAATAATATAAACCTGGTACTATTTTCATTGTAAATGTTTATTTTTCCAGGGCATGAAATTACTAGATTTTTCACGAAATATTCATCAAAAACAAGAGCATATATCCAATAGCTGTGACAACTGAATTGATAATTAAAGCGAAGACAGTTCGGACATGTATTTAGAAATGACAATGACCATCTAGGAAATTAACACTATAGCACCAGAAGTGGTATCTCTTGGTCAGAGAGTTTTACGTAACTATTCAGAATTTCAGTTTACTGGCACGATTTTTAGGAAAAGTTACACGTAAGGTGGAGAAGAATGTCACAGGAACCTGATAAGGACAAATCAGGAGCAGAAGCAAATTAAACAAAGAAATTACTGTTAACAGCCATGAGTATAAGAAATGCTACCCCAGTCTTCTTGCCTTTTGATGAAACATAAAAGCAGAGATTGATGATGCAATGGCTGCATGATAGAATCTGTCATTTCTTGGGATGTAGTAGCACAATATTTAAAATAAAGGTAATTTAATTAAAATTTATCTTGATAACTTGGCATGTAAAGCACATTAAGTTATAATAAAATTCTCTGCTGAACTAGCATTCGTGCCATTATACAGTGTCACATAACTTACTACCTGCTGAATTTTTTGTTTGATTTTAACAAAATTAGATTTAAACAATAACACATCACTAAAAGATTAAAACATTAAGCTGCATCTGTATTCTCTATAACAATCTCACATATGTGAGAAAGTTTGTGCTCACTGATTGCACAATTTATGTGACTTTACGATAATGAGGAAGCTGCTAAATTATAGCAGAGCTGTGGCAGACAAATTGAAAGGGGTGATGTACCTAGTGTCACCGATAAAACATAGCAAAAAATAATAGCAGCTAATAAAGTGAATTATTCCTTGCTTGCTACATTACAGGAGGAGCTAGGTTTGCATCCCACTCATGATACTGTTGTACAGATGTAAAAACAGAGGGGGGAAATTTTAACTGAAATAAAGTACATTCTTTCATATACTTATTTCTTGTATGTAAACAATATTTGGTTTATGAACAACATGAAAGGCTTTAAGGATAGCTTTTGTTATCTCTTCGTTTATTTCATAGGGTAAGTACTGATTCTTAGAAAGTTACAGCTGTCTCGACCACTGTCTAGGAAATTGAACTTCTGTATTTTTGTGATGCTCCATTGCAGAAACCCAAGAATCAAGAGAACTAAGTTAGGTGTAAGGTAATGTGAGTAGCTTCAAGGCTATGCACTTAAGCTGTGGAATAAGCTGCCACATGGGCATAAGAAAGTTTTCAATGACTTTAAATGGAAATTATGTTCTGCAGTTCTGTTTACTAACTTATAAATTCCTTCTTTAAAAATAAAAGCTGTGAAAAATACAAATGTTTAAAAAAATTTACAGCTGATCTTATACAGGCTGGCCATTTTTCATTAGCCTTATG
Organism: Ectobius pallidus; assembly: GCA_964059195.1. Taxonomy (NCBI): domain Eukaryota; kingdom Metazoa; phylum Arthropoda; class Insecta; order Blattodea; family Ectobiidae; genus Ectobius; species Ectobius pallidus. Next base: position 42,248,378 of record CAXKWD010000003.1, read on the forward strand.
CAGTACATGTCAATCTTTTTTTGTACACAGGACCATTAAAATTATAAAAATATACGAATATTGAAAAGTAGGAAAATAAATTCATCTTAAAAAAAATACATAGTTTTTAGAATTGTTTTTATTTCGCTGTATCCTATTGGTACCCTTAAATTAAGGTGGATATCCCAACAGGATTTTCCCCCAATTGAACTTATTTTTAAAGATCATTAATTTTTTTAAATGGAAGAGGCAGATAAATAATCATTTTTAATTTAAATTTTAGAATATCCTTTTTAAATCTTTTGGTTAGAGCCATTAACTTAGCATGCCATAAAGGAGAAATGATACTCCCCTGCATAGAAAATTTAGGGTTTCTAACAGATTCTTTCTCTAGTCATTTTCTACCCATACTTTATCAATTTTTCACAGTAGTTAATAGAAAAAAAAATATCTATCGTCTTAAATTACACTAAATCCAATTATATTAACATACATGCTTCACTAAAGTTTTACCTTTTTAACAGGACAAATTTGTTTCTGCCACCATTGTGGCCATCGTCAGCTGATCTCTAATTAATTATCTATCTATCATCTTGCTTAACAATCTTTTCAATATGACCCTTGATTTCTACAGAGCTCAAGCTGTACAATAAACTTTTATGTGTTGTTTAAAATATCTGATAAGTTAGAATGGTCAATAGGAAATTCCTCTATAATAACAGTAGCTGTACCATCAAAACAAGTAACTTACATGTACTATAAAAGATTTGAAGTTTTTCCAATTATTATTAAGAATAACTTCTTGGGTGAGTTTATCCCGGAGACATCACATATTTTGTTGGAAAAGAGTGTGTTGCCAAAAGCTCAGGTGAAATACCTCTGATCTGGGTGCAAGACCGAGAAGATATTCTTCTTTTACATTGTGCTTGGTCACTACTGTTTTCATACCATTCCATTAGGTTTACCATTCTCATGATTTACACCTTCATTTTCACCAACATTCACTGTACCTTTGCTTGAACTTGTGTCATTAACACTTTTTAATAGCTGAAAACATGGACTATCACACTTTTCATTTATTATTTCTGATTTTTTATTAAAAGAGAATCCGTATCCTTTAAATGCTTGACTTTTAAATTCCTGGCACTGTTTGAATTTATTAGGTCATAAAAGAATAAAGTTCCCAGTTAATTTCTCCATTCAGTATCCAAGTTAAAGTAAAACTGCCAAAATAAGACTTCTAAGGCCAATGTGAAAGCTTTTACAACTTCTCGTTACCATGCAGGTTTTGTATAATACAAGGCGTGCTTTAAAGTAAATACTGATATTAAAAAAAAAATAGTAATAAATAAAATATTTTCCAAATACTTTATTATCAAATTGTTCCCTGTTCACACCTGGTCCTGATTGCATCATTTGGTTGGGAACAATTTGACACCCTTCCTACAGTCCAGATTTGGCACAAAGTGATTTTCATCTGTTTCTTCATTTGAAGAAATTTCTTGGTGGAAAACATTTCAATGACAAAGATGTCATGAAACAAGAAGTGCAGACTTGGCTTTCATCACAGGCAGCATAATTCTTTGATGAAGGCATACAAAAACTCGTTTCCCGTTATGACAAGTGCCTGAATAAAGGCAGTGACTATGTGGAGAAGTAGTGTAAGCCATAAGCTAATGAATGATAGTAAAGTATTAAGTATTATTATGGAAAATAATGTTCTGTTATTTTTTAAAAACATTATCGATACCAGTACTTACGTTAAAAACATCCTCATATTTTCATTAATAACAATGAACCAAGATTCATATGGACATAATGATGTCAAGGAAGTGTTACAGGTGTGACATAATAGTAGTTTAACTTTCTTAAAGCAATACTTACTTTAGGAAACTGAAACTTATAGGATATATAATTCCAATCCACATAAGCACACTTCTACCGTTTTTGTTTGTTTTAATTATATCCTGCTAAGATGAGAAAAAATTTACTTTTATACTTTTTTCTATCATGGGTGGGACACAGATATCTGAAGCTATAAAAGCACAAATATTATAAAATATACTAATCATAGCTATGAGTTTTTGAACATTCCAATATTATTAGGTACTGCTTGAACTAGAGAAGAGATCAGCTGCCTGGACTAAACAGTAAACGCTAATAACATGATTGCCAACATACCAATAAATGTGTGTCGCTACTTCAATAATGATGCAAACACTTGACTGTACTCCCTTACTCAAATCTATAGCATATATATATATAAAACAGAGTTGTGTGTTTGTTTGTCCTTTATACAAATCGACAGTTTTATTCCGATCTCAATGAAACTTTGCACATTTATCTTTCAAAACACGAGGAAAAGCACTGTCTACATTTCATTTTGAAAGAAACAATTACTGTGCACTTTTCAATGCCCTTAATATGACTTAACGTTTGTATAAGTGGTTGCTATGCATGGACAAATGCCGGTGCATTAACAATCTCATTACTTAAGTGTGAGTAAAATTGACTAATCTTAACATCAAATAATAGCCTATGTATTAAGCTATAAGGTACAAATATGTCTATATCTGAATATGTAGGTTTGACTGTTTGTATATGTTTATTGTACAAATCTACAGTTTTATTTAGGAGGTATGCCATGGCGCAATGCTACAGACTGGAGGGTTGCAAGTTCGATCTCCGATGAAGTCTATGGGATTTTTCAATTGGCCTAATCCTTCTGCTGGCACCATGGCCCTGGAATCGACTCATCCTCTAAGAGTAATGAGTACCTGAGGCAACCCTGGGGAAAAGGCGGCCGGTGCATTAAGGCTGACAACCTTACTATCTTCATGTGCCAAATGGGGAAAAAATAGTTTTAGGTCATGCCCTAGGCTCCTCCCACCAACTCACTAATGGGACCTGCCTAGGAAGGAGGGGTTTAGAATTTTGAACGTCTCCTCTTGGATGGTGTTGCTAGTAATGCACAAGGTAAAACTGGGAAAAATTTATTTTTCCTTTATTCCCTTTTAGTCTTCTTTTTACTCTTTTTTCCTCCCTTTCTCTCACCTTCTCCTTGCCCTACCTACCTATTTGGAACCTATTCCTAACAGTAAATTTTGGATTGACTGGGATTCAATCTCGGGACCACTAGCACCGTAACCAGTAGCCTTTTCCCATTACACCACGAGAGAATGCTGAGCGGTAAAGAGAGAATCCATCTATTTCAGTTCAGAGAGCATACTTACATGAGAAATAACCGTTTTGGTGCAAGGATAATTTTCAGAATATTTTATTTTAGTTTGTGTACTTCTGATATAGTGCAAGGGTCATTTTCGTATCACTGTGATTTTGTATGTTTTTATGCGTACATTATGAAGGGTACAATCATGACTTCCTTCAAGCCATGGTACATTAGTGAGGTGTGCGCGCAAGGCTCAGAAGTGAGGGGAAGCAGCCGGTGGGTGGAGCTGGGCTAGTACACAACCTCAGTGTATCTTTTGCTGCCAAATGTCTCAAAATCTAGGATCTTCAACCTCCTGGAGCCATAATTGTACATAAACCTTCGGGGCCCTTCCCCCTTTATCATCAATAACAAAGTTTCTTCTCTTTCCAGTAATTATTGAAATGTCAATGAAGAAAAGAAAGCGGATTGGACATAGGCCTATAAACCCTGTAGCCAAAGGACAGAAGGGCCTTGAGTTTGAAAATCAGAAATAGGCCTATTCCATAAGTTTACTTTGAAGTTCAAGCAAAATAAAGGCACTTAAAGCATGAACTGGAAACATGTTGCATGTAAAAGTCACCTTATTTAGCCGCAGTAAATTTTAAGAAATGCTTACATAAACTTGTCTATAACTTATATTACATTAAACAGTTCAGTATACGCAGTGAAGAAAGTGGGAAAAATCCAGAGGCGGTATGCTATCCCAAAAATTTTCCCTATCATACCCGAATTTAAAAAAGCACATTCCCTCCCTTAAAACATAATTATGTGAAATACACTTGACGTGTTTTTAATTAACTTCCTCCATGAGTAACCAAACCTACTTTGCAGATGATTGCCAAGTAGGAGCAGAACACAAGACCAGAACATCTTGTACTGAGCCAATCCATGTGAAAGTGGACAACGGTGGTTACATCTTTTTTTTACATTACATAGACACATTATATATCAAAGTAAAGGGAAAAGACTGTAGAATTTGAAAATAGATTCACAATTCTATTAAATTAAAGGTATCTATATAATAACAACTGCTGAAATGTGTATTTTTTTCGTTGACTGAAATTTATAATTTAACATGTTGGATAGTACTGCATTATACTCGTGGAATCAGTAGATTTGCTGCAATTTTTAATTTCACCCACAAAAGCACAAATAAGTGAAGATTTTGTCATCATAAAACAAATTTTTAAGATCAGTTTAAGTGAAGATATTCATCAAATCAATTTTCAAGGTATCCTTGTCACACCCGTCACAAAAAACATGTAATAGTTTGGGTAGAAAGCCACGTAATCATTGTATAAAATGGAAACTTGGTAAAAGTTAAGATATTTCAATACAGAAGACACACCTAAAATATAATTTTGAAATGCCTACTATTTTGGCTTAATTTTGTTGTGACACATGTTGTGTGACGGGTGTGACATATGTTGTGTGACGGGTGTGACATTTATGAAAAATGCCTTTTGCAGCTTTTGTATAGTGATTATTTCATGCAGATGTTGAATAAATCATATGTTTGCATTAATACTATCTTTAAAATGGCTCTTGGACTTCCGTGGTAGAGAACAGAACTTCTTTGCAAGACAAAGAAACTACGATCTACCAGCTTTGGCTATGGATGACATAGGTGACCAGTGGAAATGTCACAAATGTTTTAATGTTGGTAAAGAAGTGAGGTAAAGATCTAGTGATCCCCTATAGAGGCCATGAAGACTTTTTAGGGTTCAAACGTTCAACCTTCAACATTTTTAGACTTTTAGCACATGAAGGTGGTAAGGTTGTCAGTCTTATGCACTGGCTGCCTTTACCACAAAATTGCTTCTGGTACCCATTTCTGTTAAGAGGATGAGTTGACCTCAGGGCCATAGTGCCAGCAGAAGGATTAGGCCAATTGAAAAATCTCAAAAACCTCATCAGGAATTGAACCTGTGCCCTTCCGGTTTGTAGCACAGTGCCTCAACCAGCAGCATGACACTGTACCCCAATAAACTAAGTGAGAAGTGATAGCCTAATTAATTCTGTGCCTGATATCTGTACTGGTAACTGCTAAGAAATTCAGACAGACAATACCTCTAACAGCCACATGAAATGATTAGGCCCACATGGAAACAAATGAAGGAGAACAGATAGAAAAACAATTAGCCAATCTAAATATAGCTACACAATATTATTTTTGTATGAGAGACAACAAAAATGTCCTGGTGACAAGAATAACCAGATCCACATCAATTCAGTAAAATTTTGTGAAGAGCTCAGGCTTCCAAGTAGTCCAGGATTTTAGAGTAGAGGACAACGAAAACTGCCTAACTAGTACCGGAGGAACATTTCACTTCACAACTTTACACAAGCCTGTTAAAAATATGTGACAGAGTGGAAAAAAGACTACGTAACAAGGGAATTCTTTTTTATGCTGAGATCATGTGTTGGGATTCCCCAGGATTGGTATATTATCACAACAAATTTTCATGAAATTTATGCAAAATGGTACAGAGGCAGAAGGTGCAAAGTGTGGTTAGCGTTGCAGATTACAGATCCATTGACCTGGGTTCGATCCCCGGTATCTCCTCAAATTTTTCTGAGGTAGGGAGGTCTGGTAGGAGTGCATTCAGCCTCGTGATTCAAGTTGAGGAGCTACTTGATAGAGTAGTAGCGTCTCCGGTCATGAAAACCATCATTAATGGCTGTGGGTGTCAGCATGCTGACCACATGCCCCCCAATCCTACCATCTGCCTAAGGTGGATGATGCAGCGGTCGGGTGGTAGGCCAAGTCCCTCCAGGGACGGAGTTTAGTTTAGTTTAAGTCTCGGTTATAAGTTGATGTTGTCACATCCGACATGTCACACCCGTCACGTCACACCCGTCACACTGATAAAGTAAATTTTCAATAACTATATAAATATTTTTGTAAAATCTAATTATGCATTTCAGTATGTTTATCAGTCCTCTTACTTGAAAAAATAAAACAAATAGAGTGAAGCTAATTAATTCACAGGAATTTCAATTAAACCTACATAAGAAAAAACCTTTGTCCAATTATGGTCACACCCGTCACATGCACAACATATTTTCCAGCTCAAGCATACAGCCTTGAAAAAAAATTAGATCATATTTCGTACTTCCAATGGGTTGGTATGTTAACATAAAAAACTTTGATGACTTTCCTGCAATATGGTTCAGAGTTAGAAAGAAATAAGTGTAATGAAATCTGTCCAAATGTCACACCCGTCACTATGGATTGGCTCTACTGTCGATTGGCACTCCTCTATTTATTTCATGGTCACAGAAACCACCAATACCGGCTGTGGGTGTCGGCATGCTGACCACATGCCCCAAATCCTGCCATCTATGGTGGATGAGCAGCGGTCGTGTGGTAGGCCTAGTCCATTAAGGGATGTAGCGCCACGGAGTTTATTTTATTGATTTGACATAAGATATTTTTAAAATATGTAAGACCTATTTAAACAATATAAAAGTTACAACATTTTGTTACCGAGAAATATTTTTAAAAACATCGAATCTAGTGGTGTAATCATTGATGGCAATAAAGACAATCACAAGTTATCGTCGCAGCCTTCTATAGTGACAATGGCTACCGATGAACATGTACGAGTGGATGAAAAATCATGAAAAGTAATTATTATATTACGATTCAAAGGAACATTAAAAGTTTGTATTATGGCTAAATAGCCACTGATTTTCAGTGACGTTATGCTATTTAACAATTAAAACCAGTGCCGGTATGCCATTGGATCTTTAAAACCAGTGACGGTATTCCATACCGGCGCATACCACCTCACTTCTCTCACTGAGTATACGTACTGGTAAGCTAAAAAAATACAAGCCATGTTTTGTGTTTTGGTAATCTCCTAGAATGACTGTGATCATCATATTTATGACATCAGCCAAATGATGTAATGACATGACCATTGCTTATGAAGTTGTGTTGTTCGAACTTAGTGATTTAATATTAAAATATTCTAATGTGATCTGTTAAACCGACCATTTGAAGGAAAAGAACTTGGGAACTGCAAAACAACATTAAATGTAATTAAAAGCTCTTCATTGTTAAGGCAAAGCAGGAGATCAGTCTGCTGGAAGTCAGTATTTAACGTTACTCAGAGCTGGCAAGGTTCCAAAACAAAAAATGAGTTAAGATACATTTTTAACGTTATTTTAAAATTATATTACCCTATATCAGTCCATAGCTTAAATGAGCACAGTATTTCATTTTTTCTTATATAGGATAACAGCTAACAATGTCACTGTGATGTCATTGCCCAAATAATATTCTGTTTGTAACTGTACACAAAGCTCCGGGGGGGGGGGGGGGTTTCTCAGCAGTCCGGGGGAATTTCTCCTACTCATGGGGTCACCCCACTGGGTTTAACACATCTGTCATTCAGTGCCGGTAAAGACTAACGATTTGTGATAATTAAGCTAATTAATGTACACCAAATACTGTGATATACCACTTACAGTTCTGGCATATATGCAGTAGCAAATACTGACCTTATTAATTAAACTTATAAAAATATAACAGTCATACATCACACTTTACTTACTTTCAAAATCCAGGAAGACGTCGTATTTCTGAGGGGAACAGCAATTAGAGTCATCTCGAGCCAATAGGCTCAGTAATTTGCCCATGGTCAGCCAATTGGCTTCAAAGCAACACTTCTACGGCACTTAACTCTACCATTATTACGTACGAGCTGAATAGCTCTATTCACAATAATATTAAATAATATGAACTCTTCCTCTGAAGTCCTCGTTAGAAAACGTCCACCACACGTACGACAGGCACAGCTTCCGTTCAGCGATTGATAAGATAACACACCCACCGTTCTTCCTTAAACTGTCAAATCCATGCTTTCTCGCATATAACTCATGTGTAAATCCACCTCCTATAAATTGAAATCATAATATCAATTTATAAGATACTCCTCTTAACTTATTATTATTGTTTACCAATTCAGCCATCAACAAACCCAGTTCCTAATACGTTACTCAATTTCGTCTGCTCCTACTGACTGACATGCATCTGCTCTCACAGTGACCGATGTCAACGCTACCTAGGAGGGACTCTCGCAATCTTCGTCACTTAGTTCCAGTTTTAACCAACAGAGCCTATAACCAATTAATGCCCAAGAAAAAAAAATGTTCTGAATACAGCTTTATGATTTTCTATTCTCTATTGTTATTGCCATTAAGTAATAACTAATAAAATACTTTAATTTTTCATTTTCCTGCATTTAGTCTCAATTTATTAATGTGTGATGTGTCCGACAACAATTGTACATGTAATAGATCAATGGTCAAATAACTTAATACCCTGGGAAATAAGGGGTAAATTTGAGCAATAATAGGTGGATTACCAACTTCAAGCTTATATCCAAACTTAGTGCCTTAAGATTTTGATACAAATGATTGACAATAATGAAAATGTAGATGAGCTACAGACACCTCTGTGTCTTATGTCGGAGGTTCTTTTAAATGTAAGGAACTGCCTTGTCATGTGCTAGCTATGTGTATTGATGTAGATGTAGATGTAGATGTAGATGTAGATGTAGATGTCTCGTTCTGTAGATCCTGTGTTGAGCAGGGCTCAAGGATATAGAACACGTCAGATACATCCAAAGAGGCTTTCAACACATATGAAGAATTAATAATTAAACAAATAATTAATAATAAACATAATTAATTTTTTTTTTAAATGTAAGTTGCAAGTAATAACTTAGTGATAGTCGAGGAAAAAAGTCTTCAAAACATGGGTTGCGCTGCATGCAAAAAGAGGATGGAATCTGCTACATATGCTATTCTTACACTGTAGTATGGCCTATCGTATATCAGATCTATTGAGTACACTAATAAAATTTATTGAAACTGTTAATTTTGAGAAATGTATGATCATTTAAATAGGGTAGAAGGTTCCCAGTTAGTTCAATGCTACCATTTGTGCTTAGGTGCAAACCCGACCCAAGTACAAATCCTGTGGGACCTCCACATTTCCATGAAAGCCAATGTCAAATTGTTGTGGTATCATCTTACCCAGTACGTTGTGGCTCTCATCTCATCATTCTGCTCACAGTCCCTGAAGCAGGCTTTATGAAATATCCTGCACATCAACCTGTATCGTCACGATTGTTCTAGTTGTTTGCAGAGGAGAACTGTGGCAATAAGAAGAATCGTACATAAAAATCAGAATTACAATCAGCATCAATTGTGACAAAATTTGGCAGGGAACACTTCAGTACAAATGGCGAAACCATCAGACGTATATCAGCATACATATTTTTTCCTTCTAATAATCCTTAATTCTGGTCTATCTGTGTTTGCAGCAGGGTATACTGCCTTCAACTATTCATTTTTGTTTACAGAGAACTTTGCAAGATCACAGGTGTTTCTACCTTCCCTCGGTATGTTCCTAACTTGATGATACCTGCTAAAACCTATCTGCCTGTTCATAGCACAGTGAGGATGACCATTAAGAGTAATCATATAGAAATATTCAATCTGTCACCATGTCCCAAAGTCTGGCTAGCTAGTCGGCAGAGCATCAGCATGGACAGCCAAAGGTCCTATCTCATTCATAACAATACATATTCTTGGGCTCACTTAAATATATTTTTCAATTAACTTATTTTCACTTTCCAATTGAGCTATTGTGTGGATATATTTTAATATCACTTAATATCACCTATGCTCGATTATATTAATCGTACAAACTATTATAAAATACATTGTAACATAGGATACTTATCTCGAATATTAACATATGTGTACACTAACATAAGTAGTCCTAAAAACCACAGTTACAATTTCTGTAAGATGTTAAAAGATGATCATGAACAAAAGGATGAACATGATTCACTAAGCCCTCACAAAAAAGAATACTTGAAGATGGCGAACTAATGCCGAAATGCCTCGAGTTATATATATTTTAGATTAGTTTGTATAATTAATTTAATATAACTAAGCATAGGTGGAAGAAGCGATATTAACACATACTTAATTATACCTTAACTACAGGAATAAAACACATGAAGGGTATGTAACAACATTAATTACGGTACTATCCAGGCATGTTTTTAAAGAGCATGATATTCCTAGTCCTAAAATAATAAAATGAGAAGGTTTGAAATGAGAAATTTAGCAAAATGACTTGAGATCTGTTTCCGATCTTCACTGCTCATCAATGAGAGCACCATTCAATAATTTTGTTTGAGCCAGTAACAACAGAAACCAAACTTTGATAATAGGTTTGTTCGCAAAGCAGTCAGAAACCAGGAACATATCGTTCGCGCATGCGCTCTTTCTCCACACGCGTTCGCAAAGCGAGAATCCGTGATTCTGATTTCAATCTTCTGTTCGCAAAGCTCTCACGGACAGTTTCTGTACTATAAGAAAAGTTTGCAGGCTCTAGCATGAATTGTTATCAGAGACATGCGCAGTAACCTATTTTCACGCGCCTGACTCCTCCCTCCTATAACATTGCGCCAGATTTATAAACATAGGCTACCTATATGTATGAATAATGGAAGATAATTAAAAGTTTCCCAAAATATAGATTATATTGTCGATGTATATTGCATTTATAACATGTCAAAGGGAAATATATATTTTATTTGCATATCATATCGATTAAACGCAGAAACTATCGATTCCAAATTCTTGTAACCGTTCGCAAAGTGCAAATCACGGGTAAGTTACAGACTGGACATGCGCAGTACAACAAATTCTCAAGCGGTCACGGATTTGCTTTGCGAACAAACCTATTAACTACTGTACTACTTGAAATTGCTTGGCATTGTGGGTATTAGGTTTGGAAGCACTTTTGTGCATTTTATTAGTCTTGTCTTGCCACTCCTGTATCGCATTTCCATGATCAATGGATCGGTATTCTATTTTCTATAATCAGAACTTGTTCAACCACATTTGGTATCACTGACAGTTTAAAATGTGTGTTTTGTGTTGAGCAAGAAAAGACAATGCCTAAATGCAAAAGTACTTTCAACTGTGAATTGAGGAATAAATACTTGCTCATTAAAGAGAAAATTCAGATAATGATGTGAAGTGTGAAACTGTGGTACAACTTTTAATGTTCCATATGGCAGAGCTAGTAGTTAGTAAAGGAGGTGTCCTCCTTTGGTAAATGAAAAATGTGTCAGTTTAAGTCACAACTATTCTGAAATAAAAACTTTAACACTGCTTTACATAGAAGTTGTGGGTACCAGATAACTGTGACAAATCAGAAGTCTGGATTTTACTACAGCAGTTTTTTTAAAATAATTACAACATTAAGTATTCTATTCTATTCTGACTACTTATTTCTATTTGTAAAGTATGTTTGGTTGTTTATCTCATTCATTAGATGATACTGTCATTTGAGAAGGTGGCAATATTACAGAAAAATCTATGTGGGAAAACATTTCAAATGTTATCTCACCTCCATATACAAGGTGATACTTAACGTTTACTACACAGGGCACAATGACTATGCCAGTAACTACTCAGTTTTTAACACCTAGTTCTTAAAGGTCCCATACTTCTGTAACGAATGAATTTGATTCCCTTCCCTTTGAAAAGTCATAGAATTCTGAAAAAAAACTGTATTTAAAATTAACTGTCACTACCAGTATTGCTTTCACAGTGTCTACTTTCATTTGAGTTTTCTCAGCCGTCCATACACTATTCATAAAAGAAAACATGCTTGACTGCTGTAACACAAATTAATTTTGCAGTTTGCTAACTATTTGTAAGATAGCCATAACAGTCGTTTGGGAAACGCGAAGTTGGTTACATTTTAGAATTAAATTAAGTAAAATGAATAAATTATAATTAAGTTATTTGCTATGCTCTGCACTCTAGAACACTCATGCCAACGGAAAACGTTAGGGTTAGCAATAAGCAGATCCAGTCTAGTAACAACAATTTCAGTGTAAACATATCTGAAGGTCTCTAATTTTGAATGCCTCACGCATCTTCAAGTAGTTTGTGTGAACACAATTCATAAAATGGTGCATTATGGTACAAGTTTGAAACAAATGAAACGAATTCATGACTGGAATGCTAGGAAAATAGAAAGTGTTGAAACCTCAAATGACCGGGAATTCAATTTAATTTCTAAAAACCGGAACATTTAGGTGTCCAAGCAGAACCTGATGGGGACAAGGGGAACCGGAACTTTCCTGGCAAAAATGGGACATCTGATCACTTTACCTTATATGATAAATCATACTGTAGATATTTCCCCATCACTCCTAACCAGCAATTTTAGGGCTCTTTAAAAATGTGCATGGATGGTACTGCTATGTTCATTGATTGACACTTAGGTTTTTTGTCATCAATATCAAAATGTTATCTTTATTTAACTTATTTTGCAATCATGTTATGTTCTTTGCATGTCAGGTTTATGTTTTCTTTGTACAACAGAAATTTAATACAATCTAAACTATGTAAAGTGTCCTATACCTAATCCACAAATAAGCACTCTATATTGATCTTACTGTGATCATGACTACCCAATGTAATAACTTACTGTGAACAATTAAGGCCGAAAAAAAGAATATACTGCACACTTCAATTATTGAAGTTAAAGAAATTCAGTAACTAATGGTAAATGATGTTGATTACATTTTAAACATTTCAATTAATGACTTGTTTGTTATACTATTGTTAAAAACATACAAAAACTTCACTTAAGGATAACTATCATAGAACAAGTTTCAAGAGTTGTTGCTCTCATCCTCAGCTGATCTTGACTACTGGATGCTTTGTAGTTCCTCTGGTGGTGGATGGATGTACTTTCTGATGAAAATGTCTTCTGCTGGTCTCTCCAAATTTATTAACCTATGCTTTTTTGGGGGGTTTACTCTCTTCTAGACCTGACTTCCTGTTCTATCTCATGCTCTTCCCCCGAGAAATATTCTGCTGCTATTGCTGACTTATCTGTTTAAGTGGAAATGTTTTTCAAAATGTTCTTTGAATCTTGAAACAATAGCTCTTGGAACATATTGAAAGCTATTCCAGAGTCAAGTTTTTTGTGTGTATTTTTTTAACAATATGTTTGACTTTGCTGTCTTCTCTGTATAATTTATATATTGGTTATCTATAGATTCCTTAGTTGCTATAATGACATTTCAGTAAGGCATTTCAAGAGAAATGTGGATATACATCTTTGAGTAACATTTTCTCGCTACAGTATAAAAATTAATTTCCTATGAGTGCACATCTCAGTAATATACAATACAGCCACTCTGCTATGTACAAATTCCTTCTTTATATACCACATTTCATATTTACATGAGTATGCTCTTCTTCTTTCCTCCAAAATTATAGAACTTTGTAACATAATACATCAGAATATTTATATCTCTCAAATGTTAATCTCTGCTTTAACAATGATTATATTATATATATGTACACTTTACACAAAGTAGTACACACAAACCAAACTTAATTTTGATATTCAGAATGTAAAATACTTAAAATTTCCATTGCTATGAACTTAAGCCTTTTATACAGATGCAAGATCACATCTCAAAATCTATTATCAAGAGAAAATCTACATTTGTATATTAACCTAAAGATGTCCCATATTTTATCATGCCACTTATGTTTTAAACATTATATTAGTTAGTACAATATGATATGTTAATATTGTTTCAGCAGAAAAGAAATATCCTGGTACCGGAGTTTATTTTATCTGGTAATGGATCTCTTATCACATCATTACAATTTAAGTTTTATATTTACAAAGAAAATGAACACTTATTCGAGTCACATGTAACTACGGCAAAAGAAGAACAAATGCAAGGAAGACTTTCATGGAATTTTTAAGAGGGGAAACGTTATACAAAATGTGTAAGAACATAAAAACATTTTACCTAAAAATGACACACAAAACTGGGAAACCACTGCAACATACACAACACACAGAAGGTATTTTAAAAGAGCTGATAATTTCTTAGGTACAAGAGAAATTTCAATTAAGCTGGTGTTGTATTCTGCTGTTATTGGCAATATTGAAAAATAATTATGTTGGAGTGCTTAAATAAATTAAATTATATTTTCCAGTAAACATTAATGTCTCGTTATTGCTCTAGATAAACAGTATATGAAGTACATGGCTCCATTTGCCTCGAACTCCTTTGAACATTTAACACTTTCCACTAATCTTTTATAAGAAGGAAAGCTGCTGAGAATAAACATTCTCAATAGGACCATAACAATCCGTAACACATAAAATATGTATTATGTAAAATATGTGTTATGTAACACATAAAATATGTATATAGATGTAATACATAGAACCTGTGTAAATTATATGTGGCTAAATTAATAGAGAAAACATTATGAAGTGTCAGTATCACACATTAAACTTTAAGACATTCAACTTTACATAATCAGGGATCATACATTCCAACATTTTTTTAAAGAACTGAACATCAGTTTGGCACCCAACAATAAGTGCAAACTAAAAAATCTCCTAAGATCAGACATGACAGACAAAATCCAACCAAGTAAAATTTCAGGTATTTATGAAATTGGCCTACACCTGTAAAAAGTATGCATTGGCAAAACAAAGGGAAATTTAAATCTAAGGTACGAGGAATACATGAGAAATATTAAATACCAACAAACAGAAAAATTTGCAGTGGTTCATCATTTCTGTCTACAGGTCATGATAGTGAGGAAAAATTACTGAAACTTCGTATAAAAATTTGGGAAAAAGTACACATCCAGAAAAATAAAGATAGACTTGCAACTTTTCACATCCCTAAGGAGAATGGTCTCATTTCAAAATTCACACAACCTGGAAGACAGAGAAACGAAATCATCAGTAGATCTCAACTGATGATGAAGGGGATCCCTTTGAAACATATTATATTCTAATTTGGTATGAGTTTTATTTGCAATAATTATGTATAGTTGAATGTCTTAAAGTTTATTGTAAAATATAGCTTGAAAAATGAGCTTTCGTACCAGGATCTTTCTTTGTGACATGTAAGAGAAAACTGTCCCTTCACTCAGTCTGGAGTCTGACATGATGGTGAAGTTGGGCGTTACACAAACATTATTTTTTAAGTGATATAACAATTGTTATTAGCAATTATAACAACATTCCAGTCAATACTTTAAGCATTATATTATTTACACATAATACATTCTTTACCTATTTCTGTGGAGATGATAGTAAATATTAAAACAATACGATAGGCAATTTTTGGAGGAGGAAATTTTGATATTTTTGATAAGAAAAATTGCATAACCCATTCCTGTCTGAATTTTGATTTAGTAGTTAACTTTGGCTTTTAAAATTTACTTTTATAAATATAATATTTGACCTCAAAAATATGTTTCACCACATTCTACAATTTCAAAATTTGGGCGATTTTTAACCCATCTTGGGCATGTTATCAAAATTATTTTTGTAAAGATAAGATAATCACGTGATTTTTGTGTGGAGCAAATGTGTGTAGTGTAAACAGTTTCATTCTCTATGATCTAAATAACCAGCCAGCATTAACAGCTGCCCTTCAGATGCAAGTTAGTACAGTTGATCGGGAGTTTTCACGTCTCACAAACATACAGGTGCATGGGAAAAGAAATTTGCCTATCGTCATTGCATCCCCTAAACTTTTCACAGTCTTGTGCTTTATGTACGTGAAATAAATTGAAAGTTGTTTCTGAAAGGGGAAAACAAACTACTTTCAAATGTGAGCAAAGCCATTTACCACTCTGCAAGATGGCTGCTTTTTGGAATACCGCCAGAAGCGAAATGTAGAAATCCAAAGTTAAGGTGAGTATGGATGTCTCGGAATGAAAGTGCAAAAGAAATTATATGTTTGGCTTTCCTTTTTTTATTAATATCTTATTTTTCTTAAAGAGGTGCATTTAGACAGCTCTGTCTTCGAAATTTTAATACCCAGTTTAAAAAATATTACTATTATGATCATGCAGAGGAATTTAAATCGTAAGCAGCAAAGGGTTAAGGCCTATTTTAAGGGTAAAATAGTACATCTTATACACTGGAAAATACGGTACCAGAAATGTTCTCACCATAATTTATAAATTAATCAAACAAACAAAATTCCAAGTTTAGTATTAGTGTGATGTGCTTAGTGATTGAATCTATTTTATATATCTGGATAAGGAGCATAGAGTTCAAGGTATGTTTTTAGAATAAACCTTATCTTGAAGTTTATTACTATTTGTTGAGGTTTGTATTTAATAGTATGTGAATCGTTACTGTTTGCTAGTACTAAAGTGAGTTAAATAAAATATATTCTTATTCTACTACTACAGTTCGTTTTAATTTCTAGAAATACTGTTAACAATGTTAACCTCAGTACAAATTCATAGTATTTTTCATATGAAAACCACCTTTCTCTTCTCAGTCAAAAAAAAAAGGGCAAGGTGCATTTCATTGTTTATTTTATAAATATGTCTGATTCCAACCATTCTCCAGCATTAAGTCAGATCCCTATCGTTTTTTAATCAAGCATATATCACAATATAAAGAAAAGCTCAATCAAGTATGGGGCATTCCACTTGAAATAAATGTATAATTCACAAAATACTGCTGAAACAATCCTACATTTTGCAAGTATGATTAATCAGTATGTCAATAGTATAAGTAATTTTGTAATAAAATGTGCATGCATAAATACAACATTGGAATTAATCCTAATAAATACAATATATACACTCTATACACAAATCAATTTAAACTTATTATGTTTTCTAAATGTTTGGCCATATTGTGAGCTTAATGTTAAAAGAATATTTTACAGTACCAGAACCTGCTAATAGGTTATTTTTTAAACTTTACACGTCAGCTTGTGTTATCTTTAACAAAGATATTATGTCTGACATTCTGTTCATTGAAAGGATTTTTTTTACAATATTCAAATCAATCTCACTTAGCACTCACTTGGATATGCAATGATCTGTATACAACAAAACAAACTTAAAAGAATGTTAAACTGCATTAACTGAAGGTTAGCTAAACAATATTAAAACCAAACCTTAACTTCATATCAAGAACACTAAAAAAGAATTAAATTCACAGAAAGTGAGATTTCATTCAAACTGAATGCAAAACTAACAAGAACAAGGAGTTTGTAAACAACAAACTATTTCAAAACTTCAAACATGAAGAAATGATAACAAATTATATGTAAGTTGGAGAATCTTTCAAGCTAGATCCACAGGCTTCACAAGTTCCTACTCCCTTTTCGTTGACCAAGGTGCATTTAGGACATTCTTGACCACCACTGGCAAGGGGTTTGACTTCAGGACCCCTGGTTTTGGATTTACCACACATTTCACAAACTTCATGAGAAGGAAGATTAAGAAAAGTGCATGTTACACACTCCCACTTGTCCTTATCAGAAACCTGTGACTTTGGATCTCTATTGCTCTCCTTCTTTTCTTCCAATAAAGGTTTATTTGGCTCTGGAGGAGTATCGTGCTTATTCTGTATAACTTTAGGATCCAAGGTAGCTGAAGAAAAATGCGTTGTTGCACCATATGACAAAAAAGCATCACTTTCATCTCCATATTTCCTGGTATCTTCTCTAGGTAATGTTCTGCTGGAGGGTTTGGTGTATGTAGTGCGTGAATTTGCAATACTTTTGCTTGTATTAGTTACAATTGTTACAGGCTTCTCCCTTTCAGGATGCTCTTTAGGAGGAGATGACATGTTATCATATACACTTACACTTCCGTCCACTCCATCGTAACTTGAATTTCTTATCGGTAACAACCTTGGTGGTTCTTTCTCGCTTTCCAACCTTATTTTATGCAAGGCTTCGTTTATTTTTAAAGGCTGATGTTCAGGTGGAAGAATTTTTTTGTGATATTCTTCAAGTCTTAATTCCATGAGTGTCTCTTCCAGACCTTTGACAGGAGCATGAGAATGATTGTTCCTTGCTTCTTCTTGATTGTTTTCAGATGAACTCCCTCCTCTTCTTTCTGGTGATGGTGACAATATATCTGGCCTCTCCCCCAGATCCTTGCTGTAACCCTGACTCTCTAGATTCCGAAAAACATAATCCCAACTTTCAAAGGTTCCTGTACCATCTTCCTTTGCTTTGCCAGACGTCAGTGGAAGATTTGTGCTGTAACTATGACTAGGAGGATCATGAGGTGGTCTCTCACTTGTTCTTCTCAGTGTCGAGCCTGGTTGATCTTGATTAAGTACAGTGCGAGGCATAAGAACAGTCGAGGGTGTCTCTGTTGGAAGATATGTCTGCTGAGTCTCACTGGCAGCAGCCTGGGGAGGTGCTGATACATCGAGCTCAATTAACTGAGCAGTTGGTACAGGACAAGTATAATTCTGTACAGGTACGGTAGTACAAGTGATAGAACTTGGTGTAACATTGTATCCATTTTGTAATGGTACTGACATCTGACTTGCATAGTTATGATGAGGATGATGACCGTTGGTTGGGTATAAATCTTGGGACTTGAGCACGGGGTGATGATATGAGGGATGAATAGGTGCAGGGATGGGATAAGCCATAGTCGGTGGAATAGCCTGCTGAGGCGTAATGATTCCGCTGAACCTTTGTTGTGTAGGTAGTGTGTATCCATGAGGCTGTGCAGCATATGGTGCGTAGTTGTAGTATCCCATGTGAGGGACAGGATGAAAGGGTTGGAGCTGTCCGTACATGCAACTGGCAGCTGGTTGATGAAATCGAGATGCAGTTCCATATGCATCCATGGGCGCTGTAGCATGGTAAGCAAGAGGTCGCTGGTGCTGATGCTGCTCTTGATAATGGCGTTGGTGAAATTGATAGACAAGACCCTTAGCAGCACTCTCAGGTGTTCCTATATGATTTTCACGGAACTCTAACACTTCCAACCAAGTGCAGTTGAAGCGTCTAGAGACCTCTTCCCAAATTGTTTTCAAAAGCTGCAATTAAGTAAGTAATTTATGTTTTTACAATTTTCATTTTAGGAAATTGCAATAAAGAATACTTGAGGGGGAAGGAAGGATTGTTTTAGAACTTCATGCAAATAAAATAATTTTGAAAAGGAAATAATACAGTTCCATATTTTCACAAATCTAATGCACACCTTTTTATACATTTGTTGCATTCAAAATTGGGATGAACAATAGATTCAATGGCACATTAGATTGGAATGTAAATCCATTCTGTAGTTTGGCGGTAACATTGATCACTTATGTAACAATGCATTGCTGCAATTCTTGACGTCGTTACATTTATTGTTGGCCTATTACCAGTATGCACAAACACGAACTGAGATTATTGTATTATTTTGACACTCAAACTCAATACCAAGTAGCAGGGTTTCATGTGGAGGTATCTATTGTCCCGCACTCTTCTCCCTAAGCTGTTAAACTGACTTTTATTCATTAGCATTAAAAAATTCACTGTTTAAATAAAATACTAAGATACAATAACTAAAATAGTGAACCCATTATATATGGCCTAAAAGGAATATTGCCTCATGCTATAAAATTGTTTAACATGTTACCTGAAAGTGTGTCCAATTCTCTTAGAAATTTTTAGACGTTTACTTTAATCAGTAGGATATATATAATATATTGTGTAAAGTTGTAAAAAATAATCTGTAGATATCAAAATTGATTGGTATATTTCATGTGTTTTTTTTCCCCCTGGGATGTAGCTATGTTTGTTACTAGTGAATTTTTGTTATAGCCTTAAGATAATTGGGGGATAATTTCCCACTGTACTGGATTGGTTAATATTTGTTCTACAGACGTGAAACAGCCAAATTTCATGTAATATTATTCTCCAGAAGTTTTAGAGTCCATATATAGGCACATTTTGTTTCTAAGAATATTTTAAATATAGGTAAAATCAGTAAGAAGTTCACAGAAAACTAACCTAAAATCGGGTGCTCGAGACAGCGCAGGTGCATGCTGGGAAGAAGCCGATGGGTCACGTGGTGCTGGAATCAGGACTGCCAACATGATAAGGGTCTGACAAACCTCCAGGAGATATAATATACCACATTTTCGAAACCTACAAACAGTGTATCGTACATTATTCGAAAATGCAAGGGCGCTTTGCTATGGCTGCCGCCTCCGCTTCGTGAACTTAACTATGTGGTTAGCGTTATGCAGCCAATCGGAGTATTGGGAGTATTGCCAACGTAGAGGTTGGCAGCCAATGGGAGTATTGGTCTGCAAGCCAGAGCCCGCATACCAACGCCGAAATTCGCGTGTGGAAATCCAGTACAGTGGGAAACTAAACCGATAATTGTAGTATGTATTATTATTATTTTTTCCTTTGAACCAATGTACCTTATGTATGTCACCCCTTACATCAGCTTTGCTCTTTGGGATTGAATATATATTATATATTAAATTAAATTAAATTAAAAATAAAATATCCTACCACTGATGCTCATTGCAATTGCCAACACACACTTTTTTTATAATTTTAAGTTTCAAAATTGGGATGTGTATGAGATTCGATGGGGCATTAGATTTGAGTAAATACGGTATTTAGTTGAATAAACTTGCTCTTAACAAGCAATATAATTATTTTATTCAACCCCTTCCTTTGTCTATACTTGGTTTTTCAAACTTCAATGCACATTGACATCGCAGTTTGTAGAACTGCCATAAAATTCATTAATCCGTTAATGCTCAGAACTTTACACAGAAGTGAGTTCCATTTGAATCTGGCACGTCTAAGCAATATGCATCACTGCAGTTCAGTACATAGGACAGCAAAGGGTACTTGTAAATGTCCTTAAGGTTTGGCCTCAAAATTTAAAGTACCGGTACTCCTCACTACTGGCTGCATAATTTATTTTAAAAAATTGTTTAATTACTCAATTCTGGCATTATCGTTACAAAATACCTTCCAATATTGACCAGGAATCCCATTTGCCATTTCTTAATTTCTTAACTTGCTTTAGGATTTCTAAAATTTTGTGGCAGAAATATAGAACATAATGTTATCTAAATTACTTGTATTGTACATAATATCTTTATCTTATGTCCTAAATAAACTTTCAAAATGCGTTTTCCTCTGCTCTGATTATTGTTCCCTAATTTCGATGTAACTTTGACTGAACTGTTAATAAATTGATCTTGCTAATTGTTTCTTAGGATATTTTTTTGTGTCACACTAAATCAGCTAATTTGTTCACTCTTTTTTCTTGTCATTTCAATTTGGTTCATCTAACTACGAGTACCCTTCATGGTAGCTAACACTGATAGCCCTCTTTCCTAAAGATTTATGTGTGAAAAAGTAGAGCAATGATCAACAAACTGCCAATAAACACACTAATATTGACAAACATACTTCACCAAAAAGATGTTTTACCTTTGGACATGTTTCAAGAACTTAATTGACCTCATAGTCAGCTGATATCAACTGCCGGGTGTTGTGTTGTCTTCCTGGTGCTGGACTAATGTACTTTGTGATGGGGTTGTCTTCTGCTGTGGTGTCAAAATTAACCAATTTTTCTCTGTTTTTTGTACAAAGTTGTTGTTGTTGTTGTTGTTGTTGTTGTTGTTTTTTTTTTTTATTTTTTTTTTTATTTATTAAAACTATTAAATCTGCATGTTTTCCCACATGTTCTAAAAGTGTGGCTTCTGTATCTATTTCATGATCCTCTTCCCAGCAATGTGCTGTTATGTCTGACTTTTTATTTCCTGGTGTTTTATAATTTGAAATTTTTCTTTAACTTTAATTCCAATGTTTCTTTTTGTTTATCCAATATATATATCTTTTCACAATTACTGCAATTAATGTGGTAGATTCCTGATTTATTATTGGGAAGCTCCTTGTCTTTAGGGTCAGTAGCGCCAACTTATATGGGTCTGTGGGGCTCAAGCCCATCCAATAATTTGCTGTGTACTATAATCATAATTATTAATTGCTATTACTAAAAATTATGTGTCTTGACAAAAAATAATTCCATTTTACTAGTTATAGATTGACTAATAAACTTATGAGTCAGGATTTGTAACACTTCAGTCAAAATTGTTTTATTGGACTAGTTTCAGGAAAACCTTCTTCCTTCCCATCCTTAGCAAATGGCTGACTGCTGTTTCCTGTTTCTATTGCAAATTCAAATTCAAATTCAAACTCAAATTCAAATTTATTGGTCTTTAGGCAACTGGAGTTGCATTAGACTAGTGTCAAATTACATATTATAAGGTGAGATAATACCTTAATACAATAATAAATACAATACAATAATACAATAAATACATATACATAAATAAATATATAAATACAATAATACATATAAATTATATGGAGGTTGAAATACAATATATAAACAAAGATTCAAGTGGAATTACATGACATTTCAAATAAAATAAAATAAAATAACATACCACAATGAAAACCTAGTCTACACAGTTCTTCTAAACTTCTAAGTATTGGAAAATTAATATGGTTAAATTACTATGTTCAAATATAATAATTAATCAAGTGTGAGTAGGATGAGATATTATAGTCTAATATTATCATCTAAACTGTAGTGGACAGCCTTAACAGTTAAAACTTTATAAATTCCTTAGTAGGATTGTCTTTGAATTCATTTATTGAGTAAAGACCCTGCCTCCTGAGCCAGTCATCAATTACAATTTTAAATCTTTGCAGTGGGACATGTTGTGCACTTTTAGGTAGGAGATTAAATAGTTCTATGCTCAAATATTTATAGCTGTTATGGGTTGTTGATAATCGAAAGCGTGGTGGATCAAGCTTGTGATTATTTCTAGTTTCATGAGTATGAATTGATTGCCTGAGGGTGAAGTTATTAAAATTTTCTTTGGCAAAAACTAAACAAGAGTATATGAATAATCCAGGGATAGTTAATATTTTTAAAGTTTTAAAGTGATCTTTACAAGAGTCTCGGTTTTTTAGTCTCAATATACATCGGAGAGCCCTTTTTTGCCATATGAAAACAGAATGTGATTTAGCAGAGTTTCCCCATAATAAAACTCCATATAGCAGATGAGAATGAAAAAAGGCATAATAAGAATCAAACAGTAACCTGCACTGTACTGC
Source organism: Ectobius pallidus (assembly GCA_964059195.1). Lineage (NCBI taxonomy): Eukaryota > Metazoa > Arthropoda > Insecta > Blattodea > Ectobiidae > Ectobius > Ectobius pallidus. Next base: position 42,271,601 of record CAXKWD010000003.1, read on the forward strand.
ACTGAGAATGAACAAGAATAAGGTTATTCCGAAACTAGTCCAATAAAACAATGAAGTAGTGAAATAGTTAAGTGAAGTAAATGTTCCCGACTCATTATCATAATCAATAATAATTTTACTTTCATCAACTTCCTACATAAACTAATATTTTATCTTGTCGTGCCAACAATCTTACCTGACATTCTACAAAAGCCATCAGTGAATCTCTTGAAACATTGGACACTCTATCTGGATCAATAGGTCCATCTAACACCATTGTAGTATGTCCAATGTACTTATATCCCATGGCCTGGAGCATGAGATCAGCTCCCACAAGGTTTGCCTCTATCTCATGTTTGTAGAAGCCATTGAATAACTGCAATTTGCAAACACATTTTATAAAATGATATGAAATTTCTCTTGTAATGATAGGGGCTAAATAAATTTTATGGTTAATAATTTATTTGTTTATGGAATACTGAGAATTTTGTACATTTTTACACACAAGGAATCACAAATTTTGAGCTTTGATTAGAAATTCTGCATACAACAACATCATCATCTACCTATAGAACCCACACACTTTGGGAGCCACTGATCTAGTACATCTGTTCAGGACTGTCATCATCATCCTCCTATAATTAAAATATTTCCTCCGTACCTCATCTGACTTTTCATCAGATACTGGTATGTAAATTATAGCATCAAGGACATCTCTTACATTTTTAGATATTTTACTCATCTAAAGCCAAGGTCCCCACTACTTAACATTTAGCACCAACATGTTGCAGTTAGCATAATTATGTTAAATGTCCAACTTGTTGAAGTATATAAGTCAAGTCGTTTGCCAATTAACAACTGTCTCCACTGCAGTGTTATAGGTTAACATGGGTTGGCGCAGTTACAAACAGAAATTAATGAATAATAAATAACATTAAAAAAGAAAATGCCTCTGAAGAGGGCAGCTAACATTACAAAATGATAGTAATTTTATATACTCATTATCATCTTCTTGTTAACTGTCTATGACTTTCTGAAATACTAATGTTGTACAGATGTCTTGATCTTTTCAAAATAACTATAACATTTTTCAACAATGGAGTATGCCATGAAAAATAATTTTAAAGGTAGATACAATACTATTGAGAACAATGATATACCAAATATTCACATAATACAAAATGGATGCCGGCAATGTTGAGGAAGCTGTCGACTTCCTCAATTACAAACTACAAACAATTTAAAATTACAAACAATATAACTTTTTGTGAAGTAGGCCTATAGGGTAGGCCTGAATTTAGATCTTCATGTTTTTACTAAATGCAGAAATTTATGTTCAGTAAACATTTACATTAGCTTGATTTTTCCCCCACATTACCTTTGTTTAATATGTACTGCAGAATTATTTTTAAATGTTTTTGCATGTTTTCCTCTTGCATTACAGCTTTTTTAAAAGTTTCTTTTATTTTCTTTTATTTACTTATTTAATTAATATAAGCATAAGTGTGAATATGAGAACGAATGCAAATGTAAGCAGTATTTAGCATGTAAGATCTGACGTGTCCAACATCATTTGTACCCTGTACATGTTTATATGATATAATGGATGAATAAAATTATTATTATTATTATTATTATTATTACTGCTTTTTGTTTAGACGGAAATTCCTGAACCAAAGCAGATTAAGCTGCCGATTGCTTTTTGTTTGACAGAAATTCCCGAAACAAAACCGATATCGACCGACTAGTGGACACTGCTTTGATATGTTGTCCATTTTCTCCGGAAAACAAATTAACATCTGAAAATGTTAAGTGCAACACACTGGGTTTGCATGTCAAGAGTCAATTGCAATGCAAAATTGCAATATACATGTCAATACCAACTTGTTAATATTGACCTGTTGGTGTTAAATGTTAAGCAGTGGAGACCCAGCTTAATAGCGACATCTCTTACATTTTTAGACATTTTACTCCTCTAATAGCAAAGAAATGATGACTAAAATAACCTTTTGTTTGTATAAGTAAGTTCCTGGTATAACTATCAATGGATAAAAAAATACATACAGGCTAAAGAAGTTGGTGGAATATCTCATTTCACTCTAACTGGACAAATACCATCGAATTTACAGTAAGGTTTGAAAAACGAGGCTGCAGAAGCAAATAGAGAAAAACAACACTATGACCCTTGTTGTGGTTACTTTGCTGACAAATATAACGATCCAGCATTGGAAGTCATTGGATTGCTCTTTGGTGCTCGAGGTACCACTATGCAGTTCCCAGTCATTACCTTTGGGCACTTGAATTCAAAATTGTTCTTCTAGTGAATATTTCTTTATAACTTTTGCGTTCTTTCCTAAACAACAGTCTACAATCATTTGGACTCACAAATTAGATTTCAATCAACTTTTTAATAATGACTATGCCTGTCTTTTCCCAAGAGGTAATTTTTTTCCTTATTAGCCTTTTAAATTTAAAATTAATTTTATTTTCTCTGTTGTCAGAATTGCCTATGCTTGTATGCAATCTTATTTTCAAAACAGTAAAATCATTTATACGAAACATATTGTGTTTTATACAGGGTGTTTCACGAAGTTTTACCGCCAGTAACAGAGCATGTCCCTGACGTTATTTGGAACAATTTTTCCTAATAAAAGTTTTACCTATCTCAAATAATTACGGAGTAATGTAGATATTTATGAACGTCTCGATGTGAAAAGAGCTCAACGTACGTACGTTGCAACAATAATAAAGAACAGTGCTGATAAATTACGAAACGCGACACGCGCCGTTCATACCCGCACGTCAAAGTGCATGGACGTACAGGGAGGCATCTTTGAAAATCTGATGGCAAATTAAGATAAAGGGCAAAGTGTATAATAAATATGTGAATTAAACCCATTTTGTTTGTTACTTTCAATTTCTGTGCGGATTTATTGCCGAATTTATTGCTATTTTGTCACGAATGTTGAAATTTCAAATGCTTATAACAACGTAACTACAAGTCAGATCACGTTTTTTTTATTTTCATTTTTTGTTCCAAATATCCTCAAGAATGCACTCAGAGAGTGGCGGTAAAACTTCGTGAAACATCCTGTATAATGACTTTAATAGGCTGTATCTTTTGGTAATCTTTGGACAGAGCAGCTATAACCATTATGATTTATTTTCTGTATTACAGCATCTATCACCTCCAGTAAAACAGATACTGGTAAGTGCAAGCTTAACTGGTGGATGATGACCTTATAAAGATGAAATTTTCATGCCATGATGTGAAATTTATGTAAATAGCACTTTTTGGATCAATAACTTGCCCTATACCATGGAACCAAGTACAAATTTTAATTTAACTGCTCATATTGGCATATTATAAACAACAGTCCTGTATCAGCCACACCCACCTTCAACTCCCGGTATTCTTTCCTCCATGGCTGTGTGAGCAGGTTTGCTGCATACATTCCAATTGCATTCCATGCTGATGCTGCTCTATAGCCACTGAAATCTTTTTTCATGGAGGCACTCTTATGGAGAACGTCTGCTGTTTCATGGAAGCTGAATTTGTTGTCATGAGGAACAAGGCACAAGTATTCCTTAATGTATCCTGAAAGAAAGGAAATTCTGATATGAAACAATTGTAGACTGTTTCAGGCTTTTGAGGTCTACCTTTATGGGACAAATATTTTCAGTTGTATGACATTTTGGTCAATCAAACTTATTCGTCACACTGACATTTAGGTAGGACGAACTCTAGCCATGCTTATTATTTTGGTCAGCCAGCGGTGTTTGGTTGAAATTTTACATATCCATACTCCGGATTGATCACTGAGTCATGAGCTAAATTGTCTCTGAAATATGGCCACTGGCTCAATGAAGCTACTATTAATAATATATAACTTAGTTGTTTAAAATTACAAACAATATAATTTTTTATGAAGTTATGATATCTTTACAAATTATCTTTCCTTGGTATGGGCCGGAGCACTAATTTTGCAGGGTGCATTCCAATCTCATAGTGCTTGTTTGGCCCATCCAAAACAATAGAATGTAAAATTAAAAGAATACAAAGAGCACAGTTGATGTTTACTCTCTTCTGCCCACAGGGCCTCGCCTATATGTAATGGAATTTATTACATAATTATTTATGGTACCGGTACCTTTTTCCATGTGAAGGGGTAGCAAAAAACAGCTATCATATTAAAACAGAAAGTGAAGGAGAACAATCTCGTAATTATCTCTGAAGATGCTGGTAATTACCAGTATGTTACATTCATTTATTTTTGTCATGTTATTATTACAGTAATACAGTGGTAGGATAATATTCAATTATAGTTGAAGTACCTTCTAGTTTATCACGCTGCTCAAGTTTATCAAGACTTTCATCTGTTTGCAGATAACTTAAATGTAACTGGCCGATGGTCTTCCATAGTTCAGACAGGCGATTGCACTGTAGGAATTCTGCCATTTACAGTTAATGCCAAACAGCACCTGCAATTACATGAAGTAAATTACTTATATTGTAATTATGTCTACTTGAGAAGCAGTACTGTTCATGCTACTTTAAATGTTTTTGCATGTTTTCCTCATGCATTACAGCTTTTTTAAAAGTTTTTTATTTTATTTTATTTAGGCTACTTATTTAATTAATATAAGCATAAGCGTAAATATGAGAATGAATGCAAATGTAAGCAGTATTCAGCAAGTAAGATCTGACGTGTCCAACATCATTTGTACTCTGTAGGCCTACATGTTAATATGATATAATGGATGAATAAAATTATTATTATTAATAGAAAGGTAAAGTGCTACTAAGATTCTCAAACACACGGGTATATCATGTTTTCGATTGCAAGGGATCATGGGAGGGCAGGATACTGCACTTTTAGTAGAAAGGGGTCAGGTCAGAGAGCTTAATCTGAGGCATGCAAATAGCATAGCTCAGTCTCTCACACAGGATTACCAGGTATTAAATGTGAAAATAATGAACAAATCACAGTAACGCTAAAGTCGCAAACAACAACACAGAAGCAAAGTAAAATTATACCATATCCAAATATATTCAAAACAGTGTTTTTGAGTTTTGAGGTCACATAGGCCTATATGTTGATAAACTGTGAAAATTAAATCCAGGCTTGAAAGTTTTATACATTTATAATTATTAATTTCAATAAATTGGTGCAACAGATAAAGAAGTTATTATATATATATTATACTGTGTTATTCTTATGATCCAGCCCATGAGTATGATGCAGTAAGCTACATCGTTGTGCTCAAGATTTGGTCAATTTGTAGTCCAAAGAATTTTATATTGCTAATTTCTTCTATGATTTGTGTTTGATAATTAATTACAATGTTTGAGATATACAGTGAGTCCCACGCAAGAGTTGGCCAATGATGCAGGTTTCTGCAATGCGGTGGGCACTGCTCCAACTCCCGAGCGATAGGGTGAAATATCTATGCAAATAAAGCCGAGATTGGTGTAGTGATTCAGGTTCTCACATTTACAATTAAAATTACAATGAAAATAACCACGTACCTCATCACAAGAGATGTAATAATGTAGAGAAAAGCGCACAATGTGCATGAGTTACTGATCTTTACAAAACTGAGTTAGTGAGCATTGCCTTTTACGGCATCGTTTCACATGGTATCTGTCACAGCTGCCCTCACACAGCATGCACACACACAATATGTTCGGCTCGTGGTAGCTCTTGTCTCTGCATACTCTGTGGTGAAAACCGTGAATCGCGAACCTAGTCACTAAATGCCGTAACTCGTAGGATCCCTTCATCCACTCGTCCGTGATCATCGCGTCTGTGGAGTAAAAGTCCGTCCAAATCTCCTCTCTCTTCCTTTCCAATTCTTTTTTCAGCTTCTCGTAGCCCTCTGTAGATGGTAACAGTAATCGCGTCCTTAGTTCTTCGATGAAGAAGGGCTCTCTCGCTAGTCTGTATACTAGTCATGATGGAGTGTATTTTGATAAGCAGAGCGCTCTCTTTAGAAAGGTCGCTTTCACTCCTTCTAGCATTTTTAGGTGACTGTATTTTAGGTGCGTCCATAGGTTCTCTATCCCATATATGGCTACTGGGGCTACTTTTATATGGAACAGCCTAATAGCTGTCCTTAGAGACAGTTCACGCAACTTTTTTATTTCACTGATCACAAGAGATGTTGGAAATGTTCTCCTCTTCCATTCACACAATAATGGCACCTTTTTAGGAAATTTTCTTTCAAGCGCATAAGTTCAGCTTCCGAGGCAGAGTTAATTTCTCTTGTGATATTGTCTTTAAGTTCTTCTAAAGTATGTGAATATTATTTATGGGGAAACTTGAAAAATAAAGTGTATAAGTCAATTTCCCATACATTAGAAGAATTTTAAAGACAATATCACAAGAGAAACTAACTCTATCTCGAAAGCTGAACTTATGCACGTGAAAGAAAATTTCCTAAAAAGGTGCCAGTATTGTGTGGATGCAACAGGAAAACATTTCCTACATCTCTTGTGATGAGGTACGTGGTTATTTTCATTGTAATTTTAATTGTAAATGTGAGAACCTGAATCACTACACCAATCTCAGCTTTATTTGCATAGATATTTCACCCTATAGCTCGGGAGTTGGAGCAGTGCCCGCCGCGATGCAGAAACCCGCATCATTGGCCAACTCTTGCGTGGGACTCACTGTATATCTCAAACATTGTAATTAATTATCAAACACAAATCATAGAAGAAATTAGCAATATAAAATTCTTTGGACTACAAATTGACCAAAATCTTGACTGGAAAACATACATTGAAATGATCAATCCAAAACTGAGTTCAGTGTGTTTTGCTTTGAGTATTTTGAACCATATATTACAACAGGATGCTTTATTCATGGTATATTTTGCATGTTTTCAGTTGGTAAAGAGGTACATATAATGAATCATATTCTGGGTAACTCTTCCCATAGGGAGAAAATATTTAGATTACAAAAATGAGCAAGTAGAATGATATATAGCCTAGGAATAAAGAAAATCTTGTAAAGCACAAGTTGAAAAATTAAAAGTCCTCACTCCCACAGGGGAGTATACTCTGTTATGGACAGATAAAAATGATATATTTCAAACTAATTGTAGTGCACATGGACGTACTACTAAAAATACGAATGATTTATGCAGACCACCTAATTCATTAAAACTCTTTCAGAAGGGTGCTTAAGGTATTATTCTGCAATTCAAATACACAAGAAGCTTCCAGGAAACATTAAATTATTATATTATTTTAAAAGGAAAATGCAAATCTTTCATAGGATCTCTCAAGGAATTTTTAATAACTTACACCTTCTACAATATGGAAGAATACTTCCAGCTTGAATAAGCTTACAGTTCTGTAGCCTATATTGTTGTAATAACATGCATGTATATTTTGCATCTGACATTTTCTATATCCTTGAGCCTCGCTCAATACAGAATCTACAGGATGAGATATCTACATCTACAGTATCCACTATAGATTAGCTGAATGATGCTAAGTCCTGGTATGTCACTCCTGACTTATGGTAACCCTGTAGCAAGAATTATAGAAGACTGTAGAAAAAGAATGTGGGGAGCAGTAAAACTAGGCTGGCAAACTGAACCGTTACGCATATTGAGTTAAAAACTTTCAATAAATTTGACAGTTCAGTGATCACGATTTCAGCCAGGCTGCATCAAGTGGGGCTAATCAAGTTTTAAGAAAGGGATGGAAGAATAACAAAGCTGCTGTATTATGATAAATAGTGGCAGCTAGATTCTATGTCAGCGACACTTAGTGCCAGTGATAGGTTATGTTAGGTTAAGAACAGTTTATGGGTCTTATACTTTAGCAGCATACTGAATAGTGCAGGTTTCCTTGTGACACAATGAATCTCTTCCTGAACTGGGAAATTGCACTAGGCCTACTGCAACATCCTCTTTTGTTTTTCTCGACACGAAACAGCAAGGATGATACTCGTGATGCATACCTCACTGTTTACTGGCTGTCGTGTTGTTCCAAAACTTTATTTTTCCTTACTGTATGTTACCGGTACTCAACTTTTAGATATCAAAATTGCATTAGGAACTGCTTGCATACTTGTGGTTATACTGTAGGCATTGTAGCCCCTTATTCTTTCTTAAATCAAACAAACAACAGCAGCCTTTAATAGCAGTCTGTTCATAAAACACATCAATGTAGGGAATCTTGTTCCCAAAATTCTGAAAATGCCAATTGTAATAGACATCAATACATAATGTCACTATTATTATTATTAACTTACGGTCAAACAAAATAACATGACAGTTCATCTAAGGATAAACAAACGTGGAAATGGAAAGAAAAAATTAGCTCACTGAATTCCACATAACCTATAAATATGTCAACTATATTTATCAATTATTTAAGTGTTTAAAAATAGCCTTACCGAAACCATTGACATGCTAGGACAGTTGCTTTATTAATAATTTGCATCAAATAATTTCATAAGTAAAAATAGCGAACCATTCCACTTCCTGGTTCACTGAATCCACATTCTTCGCGAACTATTAGTTATTACTATGAATTGTGTGACATGAAATACATGGGTTATATCTTTTTAAAATCTTGAGAGTTATTTAACTTACCAAACTTAATGACTATCTATTCAAATCAACAAAAATCTAACTTCCCTAACTTCTGCAATGCTCGATACCATAACCATAACACATTCGTGCTCGGTGCTTTATGCTTCGAAAAAATAACCAAATTGCCGCTGAACACTCTGAAAATCACTAGAAAATCCGCAAAATTATAGAGGCCATGTTGTGGCATACCTGCAAAACATGTGACGCACTGGAACGTTGTCCAATAGAAATTGAGTAACTATTCAGCTAATGGAATTTAATCAAGATGAGGGAAATATGAAAAATGTTATATTATGTATGTATGTATGTAATAATGTCTGTATTATGCAGACCTGGAAATATTACGCATAAAAACGGGAAATAATGTGCTTACATTAGAACAGTTTCAAATCTACAGATACCACAAAATCGCATCCAACATTGCTTCCAAACAACCAGCTCAATTTCAAATCACACAAATTATGACATGATTATACAACACATGCTCTTACCAATACCTGTTCCCGAAGATCTCAGTTGACACACTGCTGAAGACGTAGGGACAGAACCTCCAAAATGGCCTTACAGTTAACAAAGACAAATAGATCTCATTAGATTATAAGGTACCAGAAGCTCATGTTAGGATGCACATAAGGGACAGCAAGTAATTTTATCCAATAGAATTTCATACACCCAAATTCGATCAGTTTTCAACTCTGAATATTTTAAATCAGACTAAAAATATTACTTACCTGCAATAGTTTTTTTTTCTTTCTTTTTTCCAGACATGCAGTAGGAACTAATAGCAGACATCCAGACAAGAACAGTTTCATCAAGTACCACACTATGTAGTATTCTCTTTTTTAAGCGAAGACTTCTTATGTACATATGAACACACAACAAAAAATAAAAATAAAAAATAATCTGCACTCCTGAACATGTAAAATATTCCAAGCCCAGCCTCAGTTACGATGCAGGCAGGCACTGAGAGTATGCACAGTTGCTAATACTGCATAACCATAATTCAGTGTTGACATTCAGTAACTTCTTGTTTTAGAGTGGTGATAAAGCACTCGTTTAAGAAGCTTGAAGGTTGGGGATTCAATTGCAGTTATTTTAATTTTTCTGACTTAAAAGGGAGTCCACAGGTCACTCACAAATTGAATCTATATGGGTAACAAAATCAATATCCATTTGAACATTCTCTTGATGAGCTTGAGAGTTCAGTATTTTAATTTACATATGTAGTACACATCCTGTCAGCTAAAGGCAAATGACTCAATAATCATAATGTAATGGTCAAAACGTTGGGCTAGAAATTTCAAGGTACAAGGTTTGAATCCACCTGATGTAAATTTTAATTAGTTGTTTATTTATTGCACACGCACTTAGGACTATGTTGACGCATAGTAGACCTATCTGTCCACTTAGTTGCACAGAGTTTAGATTCTCAGTTTAATAGGATCAATCCACTCCATTTGACATGCTATATATTAAATAAAAATTACATGTCGTGAGTTTTATTCTCAGGATTGGATTAATGCTCTCTGGTGAACATACCACCTGAGATTACGTCGACAGTTTCTTCCACTCTCGGCTCTCACGATGACAGTAGCCTTAAACGCTGGGATTGAATCTTGATGGATCCATGTAGAATTTGTGGACAAAATTGAATCATCCTTCCTCCGTTCTTCATATGACCATTCGGTTGGTATAAAGGAATAAATGATCCTTCTGTACCGTTTCCTGCAAGGACCTTTTAAATTTTAACATCACAGTACCAATACCCTTCCTTGACGCCCTTTTATTTCCTTGAGATTAGAAGCAGCACATTACTGAAATTGATTTTTACTAAGGATTTAGTCTGTGGTTTCATTTTCATAAACAGCAAAACACAACAAAACTTGGGAAAATTAATTTTCTTACTAACACAGGCAAAATACCCAAAATTATAAAAATGTATACAGTTTGGTATCTTCATGGTGGTCGGTGTCCTCAAGATTTGATATCTAGGATAGCTGCAATTAATGCATGAACCCTTTTATTTCCCCGTTTGGGTTACACGGAGCCATCGCAGTCTCCTGCACATCTTGTCGACACCAGACACCATGAAAAAACCAAAAAAGTACATAAATCAAAACATCTTAACAAATTTCGTATTGATAATACAATTCAACAAGTGTACTTAAACACAAAGGGTAATCAAATAGGGATAAAAGAAAATGAAAAGTTAATTTGATCAAGATCAGTGACTACTTCAAGAGTATGTCAAAATCAATTTAACCCACTCTAGATATCCTTAACAAATTATTTCCTCTTTGCAGTCAAGTTATTTGAAGGCAACAGATGCATTCAAAAAGGGATTTCTCTGTTCTTGTATTTATTAAGTTGAACCATTTTAGAAGATTACTATTAACAAGTAAATACAGTAGAACTCAAATTATCCGGATCGCTTTCAAGGCTTTCAAGGCCGTATTCAAGTTGTTTTTGCAGCAGCAAGCATTGGGAAACCCTCTTTCAGGGCTGATTATTTTTAAAGAAATTACCTTTTTCATTATTTATCCAATTATCTGGATGTGTGATTATCCGGATCTGGCCCGGTCCCAATTACACATCGGATAATTGGAGTTCTACTGTATTTGTAAATTACCAAAATATTTATTCCTTAGAAACAATACTTTGAAAGTGAAATTCCTCTTGGGCAGGAATTAAGCACACTATTTAGATGGTAATTATTCAGGGATATCAAATTTTATTCCTTAAAAGCAGGAACTTTAAATTGAGACTTTACTGTATAAATATTCTATTAGTATATATAGTACAATCTCGATTTAACTTTTTTCTGGGGATACAGAATTTTTTACTTTAAATAGTGGTTTACACTAAATGGAGGTTTGCTATTTTTAAACAATGTAACTTAGTTTAGGTAGAAATTTGATTTACAGACTCTTACTTATAATTGTGATGAAAACTTCTAGCATGAAATAATATGGTATCTCCTGAACTACGGTCCACAGGTCTAACCATATCCAGTACTTTTAATGTTTTTCCCTACTTCATGCACTTTTTTTTTTATTTATTTAAGAAAATTTTTTCTCTCTGTTGTCATCACTCAAAGTTCCAAATTTCCCTTAAAACACAAAGCAATGCGTAACTGGTTCATATGCCATTATAATTTGCAAGGTAACGTTTCAAGATTCATAACTATGTTCCCCACTGCAAGCACCCAATAAAGATTAACCAGGGTCATTACTGAGAACCTGGTAGTTGGTGAAGAGAAGGGAGCAACAAGCGCTTCCTGTTATCAGATAGCAATATACTGTATTACAAATTATCGAACCTTCAGTATTCTAATACAAGATTTTTGCTAACATATTTGTACAGTAGAACTCTAATTATCCGGATTAATTGGGACTGGACCCAATCCACAAAATCGTAAATTTCTGGATAAAACATAAACTTCATTCTTTTTAAAATCTTAATTGTACAGTACTGTACTTATGTCAAGTGTCACATCTTGAACATATCAGAGTCAGTTGTATTGCTGACAAACTATACATTCTGTCGGCTAAAAGCTTTGTGTTTTGGCAAATAATCAGAACTGAAAGGGGATTTCCCAATGCTCGCTGCTGTAAAAACCATTTGAATATGGCCTCAAAGTGATCCTGATAGTGGGAGTTCTACTGTAATTCCAAATTTTTTTTTTTACATTAATTGGGAGGTTTACATTACAATGAATAATATTAAATTTAAAATATTAAAACATTGTTTATGTGTGATCATATTCGGGGTTAAGAAAAATTGATGTAAAATGCATGAAAATGTTAAATCGAGGTTCTACTGTAGATTCATACGGAAAAGTGTGAAATCAAGTTTCAGTATGTAACCACAGACACTCCTCACAGAATAATCTGTTAGGGAACCAGTGCAACAAAGCAAAGGCTAGTTTACACGACGAAATTAGGTTTCGTAACTAATTTTCACTGTTTTTTACTTGAATGCGCAAGGACGAGATGTGCTAGTGACAATGAGTTACAACAGTACGCATTTCGGTCGATTCCAACTTTTCACGAAACTGTAATAGTAATATTGAGATTATACGCTTATTTAGCTTGTTCGCATTTGTAAAATATATATATATATGAAAAAATGGGAGTGTGAGAAAATTGTGAAATGCCTGGATTCATATGTGGTCGAAACATTCATATGGGATTTCAGCAGCTTGAACTTCAGAAATAAGGTGAACGTGCGGTTGTACTGGAATTAGTTTTGCAGAAAATGGGTGCAGTTAGTTTCACGAAATCACTTTCATGAAAGTTGTTATGAAATCAAGTGTCATCGTGTAAACAAACCTTAAGGTACAATTTCATGTACCTTTCCTAGTTGTCACTTGATATTATTATGGATAACTAAAGTTTGTACAGGTGAAAGTTTCAACCATTTATTTTGTTGAAAAGCACATAATATTCTATGAATTCTATAGAATCCTACATGGGATAAAAACCAATAACAGCACAAGATAAATATTTTATGGGTGGGTGTGAATGAAAATTATGATGCATATCTACGGTTCTGTTCCAACATGTATGATGCACCGTTTCTCTCTCCCTGCCTCCCTCTATCATCACTATGATACACTTCACAATCAGCCAATCATAGCAGCAATTAACAAAACTAAAATGTATACAATTTAATACAACATGCATTCCAAGATAATTATAAACACACATTTCCTTTCTTTTATAAAATACCACAATTCTCAGGAATGTTAAACCAGGTATTTTATATCATGTACTATAATTCACATGAAACTTGTTTATTACAGCCCTTTTTAAAATGTATTACAGTAGAAATGTTATACAATTGTTTAGTGACATACAACAGTATAATTTTATTGTTAAGCACACAGAATTTTATAAGAAGAGAAGCTCCTAAAACAATATCCTCTATATTAATAACACATTCATACATTTACATACCATATGCACATTGTAGATTGTATCTACAATATTCCTGTGCAATGCAGTATATAGCAAAGCAGTGTAAATTTGTTATTTACATTCTTCTTTAAATTAAATAAATATGCAAACTCCTTTTAACTTGTTAAGTCTGCCACTAATCTAGGCACAGAACAAGTCACAATATTGTCAAAAACACTGTATATGTTACCATAAAGTTGTTTTTGCAGCTCCTCTTAAAGATAACCAGAACCAAACAATTTACAAATAATGCAACCTTATGTACAGAGTTGGCATTATGACTTGTGCTAAAAATACATTTTAAATAACAATAAAATAATATTAATAATAATAATAATGATGGTTACAATGATGATCACTGGTAACAGTAGGTAGCTTACTTTTGTTTATGAAAAATGCTTTCAAATGCAAAGTGAAACCAAGGTTCTCACTAGTGTTCCTTTCTCATTTACCCGTAACATGTTCACTGGCTCGCCTCATGAATGATAGTAAGTGTGTATTCAGTCAATAAATGTCTAACACACACTAGCAAACTGTTATAGGCACTGTCATTTTTTGTCAAGTAAATAAGAGTTTCTAAAAACTTTTTTGTAACTAAGGGAAAGCAAATTATTTTTCTCCACTGAAAGGAGGAACTGTCTCACTTCAATCACATCTTACAAACAATTACAACCAACAAATTTTCCCTTACTGTAGGGCAAAAGCCTCCAGTTTGGAATATAACAAATGTTATTAATAACTGAACAATAACAGTTCCAGTATTATACAGGGGCTTATATTTTCTGTAAATCTATGAGGCAGAAAGGTATCCTTCCTAGTGGAGACAAAATAAATACTAAAGAATCTTAGCACCACCCTATAAACGTCAATAGCTTAAACAGCCTGGTAACATTTTAAATCTGTCAACCCTTAGTACAAAACATCTATTACTGTTTTAGTTCTGCAGCCATAATCACTATATTTTAAATTTATTCTCAATCCTAATATTGCCCATATCAAAATAAGGATTTTAAATTTTACACTTCTGGAGATAAGAAATGGAAAAGCTATAAGAATACATAGAAAGGTAAAACTATTAGTCCTTGTTCCTATTCTTATTCTGATCTAATTCTGAATTTAAAGAACCACATCCTCGTTCCATTCGAAACAAATAAAGGAATTTTCTATGTGAAACAAAAATACTTATTAACTTTAACCTGTATCTTCCAACTCAGACTAGTTGGTTTCTATCTCCTTTGAAGCGGAAGATACGACTTTGTTAATTATTTGAGGGTCCTTTAATGCACATTTGTCGACTGCCATTGGTTGGGGTAATGAAACTGAAGAAGATGGCCATGATGAACTAAGAACACCGTAAAGCTGAAGTTATATTTGAATACTCTTGTTCAGAAATTACAGAACACATACCTGCGTAAAAAAAAAGGGCTGTAAGCAAACAATAAATCACCACAAAATGCCAGAAGGAATGTAGCAGCAAAATTCAATCAATATTGCTGCTTCATTCCCCCTCCTGATGGTAAATATGTGGTTTCATCAATGAAGTTTGTTATTTATGCGTGAGGGATAATTTTGTTTATATATATATATATATGTATACCGAAACACTTATGTTGGTATTTCACCACCTTATCAACATAATTGTATCCGAATTTGTAATTGGTTAATGACTGCTAAAATAGTTCACTTCCGTATTACTAGAAAGGTTTCCTGAAGGCCAAAGAGTAAGTGAATACACTTTTCATCATCGTATTTCCTGGTTACACCCACACGCACTTCATTCACACACAACAAATAAACCAAAATTACAAGGGTGAGGGACGAGGGAAAGACTTTATTGCCAATTCACATGTAGCAACTGTTTGCCATTCTTTCCATTTCACTTGCCCATCACTTTGAAAAATGGTTGATACTTCAGGAAACACAAACTTAAAAAGATTAGTCACTTTCCAACTGTTTAATCCAATGGTTTGTTTTGCAATGTCGTTCGCTCATGGATATAACAACATACTCTATCTCACAAAGATTTGCACATATTAGAAGATATACAGACCTTTTTTTTTTCCTTTTAATTTGCAGTAAGACTAAACATAACTGATTTAGTTTGTAGTGAGATGTTTAGAAGAAAATCTGGTAGCATTCGACTTCAGGTGATAATTTTTGTTTTGCTCTCTTTCATTGTTAAATCATTTCCAACTCCACTTGTCTAACATTGAAGGGCATATAACAGAACAAAGTTATTTCACACCAAGTTTCATGAAAGAAATGAAGAAAGAACAAATCTTTGATGAAAAAATATGATGGCTGCCAGATGATTGGGCTTCAGCTGTAAACACGAATCCACTGGAGATGATCCATCACCTATCACAATCATCAGCGTCACACTGTTTAGGGGTTCATTGCCCCAGTTGTGAGTGGTACAGTTCCAGGAGAGATTATTGGAGAGCTGGGAACAAGCCCACTTACCACAGAGTTGCCAGCAAGATTGGAGCCTCCTAGAAACAAAATAGCATTTTTGAGATCCCTTAGCATTTAACATTTTTAGAGAATGCTGCGATCAAGAGCAGAGAAAGTTATATCGCCCAGGCTTAGGGCAAAGAAAAGGCTGAGTGAATTTTATCACATTTGATTTGGGTTGTGTATCCAAAAATAAAATAAAAAATGCTGTCAGGGAATTTCTCTTCATTTTTACAACAGAACTGATTAGTCTCTGGTGAGTTGTTTAGAAGAAAATCTGGTACACTTAAACTTCATTATTTCAAACTTTTTAAACTAAAAAACGTGAATACTTCAAAATCCCTTGATATCCCTGTACAACAATTATTATTATTATTATTTTTTTTTTTTTTGCCAGTCCTTTCAGTTTCAAATTATTCAAGATTGACTGTAATATTCAAATGATTTTATGCTTTCTTTCATTTTAAAGGACAAAGAAAAAATCCTTTAAATGTATGAATGTTTGGCAACGGCATAGTGTATTGTAACTTTTACTGCATTATTTATTGTGGAATCACAATGATTTGTTTTGAACAGTTAAATGTAAAATGTAATGACAAGATTTGCTTGTTTCATTATAATATATTTTCAGAATAAAGTATAAGTAATTTGGTCTTTGATTTCACTGTATATGGAGCGCCACATAAACCCAAGCTCTCTCTAATGCTGTTTGAACTAGACAAGGCAATGAAAAAGGGAGAGATAAACTTGGAAGAGAGGGACTTGCCTCAAGGTAAAACAATGAAGAAAGGAAATTTTGGAATTAAAAGTGGGATAATTTACAAGATGAGATTACTGTTATAGAATTTTTAAAATGCACGAAAAAAGGTAAGGCACTGAGAATTGGGGAGTATTTGGAAATGTTAGAGAGAACTCAATTAGAAAAATAGGTAAGTAAGAATAAGAATGATTGATGTCTACTGGTATGATAAATTAGGGATCCCAATTATGTACAAAACCTAGGAGGTTATAGCATGAAGAGATCTTGCAAGGGGCTGTACTAGACTTGTTAAGCAAGGTATGTAAGAACAATGAATATATTGTGTATAACATTGTATTTAATAAATATTCAGATACAATTAATTTTATTTAGTTCCTTAAATTTTAGTCCAGAGTAAAAAAATAACAGTATTAAGTAGTACTTCTGAACTTGAACTAAATTGGTGATACTCAAGTTTGAAAACCACTGGTCTAGATTTTAACTATGAATAATTATACTGCTGTACTGATCAAGTACTGTTTTGTTATTACTAGAGAATAGATTTAAAGGGAATCCTTTTTTATGTTTCAGCGGTACTGTCAATGTTCCACACAACAACTTAGGTGGTTTTTAATTTCCCTTTTAAACATTTTCACGTTGGATTCCTCTTTTTAGGGAAGAAATTGGATATATTTTGATAGTTTTCTTGTACTTTTGTGATAAAAACAATATTAATTAACACACAATTGAGAAAAGAAAGCACAACATGTACAGCATCCACTCAAGTGTATTTCTTTTAACCTGTCCAGTGAGACCATTGGCAGATGTGGACAGTAATCTTCGGAGAAGCAGGCGATAACCTCAAATTATAAAACTGTTCTTTCTGTATTGTTTATGTAGGCTATATTTTCAGATTAGGCATCAGCTACACTCAGAACACTGAATTTGACATCGCTGGGTAGAATAATCTGCAGAATAGTTTTGATTAGTTGAGTATAATTTATTAAATTTGAGAACTACTGGAAAACAGTCAAACAATAGTAAAGGATGAGAGTACTGTAGAAAATTTCTGGGCTGTTGTCCCAAGTTTTCATGGCTTGACGTTTCACCCGTGACTATGATGAGCATCCTCAGATGCAATACTGGAGCGAAGTGTCCATCTTGCTGGCTGTTGGTCCCTTGTTGTTCCAATATTTATGCCCTGGGAAAAGTTAGACACACAGTTTTCTATGCGGTTCATCTTCCTGTTTCCTTTAAGATGGCTGAACTGTAGCCTCTTGTAATATCAGAAACCACAACTTGTTGATCTTCAGGGCCTCTTCTTTTCGCTTGAAGTTATTTTGGTTTTAAAAATCTTTATGGCTTCCCTGTTTAGTCGAGGGTAGTATTGGGTAGTGGTGGAAAAGACTTGTTTCTTTATAAAGAATTTCATAGTTACCGACCTCTAGGAGTGCATGTTCAGTTACAGCTGACTTTTTCGGTTGGAACAGCCAGCAGTTTCTTCTGTGTTCTTACAGATGTCTACTGATGTTTTGTAGTTCCAATGTACACTAGGCTGCAGCTACACGAAATTCTATACACTCCCTTGGCATTGAGAAGGTCCCAGTTGTCTTTGGCAGACTGGAGGAATAAATATTGGAACAATATGGAACCAGAGCTCAGTTTGTCAACAGCCAGCAAGGTGGACACTGAGCTCTAGTATTGCCTCTGAGGATGCTCACCACAGTTGTGAGTGAAAAGGTCAAGCCACGAAAACCTGGGACGATAGCAAAACAGCCTGGAAATTTTCTACTCTCATCATGACACAGACCGTGAAAGCTTACGCATATTGATATTTTACAATCCCCAAGACAGAATGTTGCTTTTAAAAATACATAAAATGTTGAATATAGTGAAGTACAACACTTTCACTCTCACAATTAAGTGAAAGCTTGGGTGACAATTCATTCCTTTTTCATTACATTTCCCTCTTTTGGCAAAAGACTTTAATATATTTTAGTTTTTTTAGATAATAAAATAAAGGCTTAAAATCAGGTCTCCATTTACTATATGAAATTCCTTTATAAATCTACCAAAAACATTTGTTAATGAATAACAGAATTAAAATCTCTCATAACTGGGTAAATTGAGTGAGTGAATAAAGGCATGAGTGTCGCAATTAACCACCAATAGTAGAACAAAGGAAATTTCAAGAGAATACTGAACACTTGTGACACTTTCACAGCTTTGACCATTATGTATCACATTAAGTAATCCATGTTAACTTTCAAATTTTGCCACAAACCGAAGCTATTTATATCTTGTGAAATTCTGAAGTGTACATTCTTACAGTACTGTATTTCTACAGCTCACTCACTAAGAGAAAAAATTTGAATCTGCAATTACCTGTTACTGAAAGATTTTACTTTAATTACAAACAAGGAGAAATGGAAAATTGAACAGTAAGAGTAAGAAATTAATACACAAAGCAAGGAATGAGCAGAAATGCAAACCATTGTAAATTAGTTAATGTTGCAAATAATGTTCAGGTGACTGGTATACAGTATACACAGTATATGTTAGTAGACACTAACCAATTTTGTTAAAACAGCAAAGCTCTACACTTGAATTAAAAAGAGTTTAGGAATGTAGTGACAGTTTTGGGTAGTATTATATTCTGCTTAGAATTCCTTAGGGATTACAATTTTAAATCTACTTCTCAGCATAAACATGTCTACCGTGTGTTCGGAAATTCATATTACAAACTCCTAGGGCTAGTAGAGGGAACTTAGTAGACAATATTTCAAATAGGAACCCATGTCCATTACAATGTGTCGGATTTGCCGGTGTTTTGCAACAGGGGAGGCAGTACATGACATGAAGAGCACCATGTGAAATGAGATGTGACGTAAGGTACAGAAGCAAATGACGTTTGACTCATTAAAGACGAAAGTCAAATTTTTTGGTAACAATACCAAAGTAACAAAAAAGTCATGTGCCATCAGGTGATCCTCTGACGTCTTGGACTGCCTATCCGGTTGCAAAACACCGGCAAATCCGACACATTGACATGGGTTCCTATTTGAAATATTGTCTACTAAGTCGCCTCTACTAGCAGTAGAAGTTTGTAATATGAATTTCCGAACACCCGGTATGTCAGCATTTTCAACCTCTCTCAGATGCAATCCCCTTTCTCTTTAATTATATTTTGCATCCTTTCGATTTTATATTATTTTTTTGGAAGCTTCTGAAAACAAATGTTTTCAAGAGAAAATTATAACTTAAGGAATCAAGACTTAAAAAAAAACTTTCAACATTTCCCACTGACATAAAGATTTTTTTTTTTTTTACTTTGTTTCTGAAATTCACATAACTCCTGCAATTAAGTTATTGGTGAAACTGGTCCATTACTTGAAACGGACTCCATAGATTAACTGTATTCCTCATAAAGATAAATTAACTTGGGAAAGTGTTTTAATCATTAAATTGTAATGGAAGTTAACACAGTGAAGTTATATTACACAATAATTATATGAGTTGAATTTAACTCTAAACTTCACTTTTGGTATGGTTTATCTGTACTAGTACCTCATCTCAAAATTTGTACCACGTCTGCAGGAGGGTGCCACGGCAGTTGAAGTATAGCTGCTAACAATGGTAGCAAAGGTGCCAAAACTAGTATAGGTAAACCATACCAAACATGAAGAGTAGTGTTAAATTCAACTCATTATATTAATTATTGTTTAATCCTGTTTGTACACAAGTTGCAGAAAAGACTGAGTATACAGGTATATTGTATTGATACTATGAAAAATACTCAGTGAAGCAATTCTAGTAAATTTTTACTACTATATGACGGGTTGACTTACAACCACTTTGTTGCTTCTCTTCCATTATTTTGGTATGACATGTTTCAGGTATCCTCATCTCCATTTTCACATACATTGTTAACTGCCAAATTTTTTCAGGAATATCCTGAAGGGCACCTGGTGGACTTTTTATGGACTTCATGATTGAATTGTCTTCTTCTGGTGTATCAAAACCCATCAAAGGTTTTTGAGATTCTTTTAATATAAATTTTTTCCCCATATTTCCAGATGTTTATGTTTGTTTACAGATTTTTATAATTTTGCTTCTTTACAAATTTCATGATCAATTTCCCAAGCATGCAATGCCATAGCCAATTTTTCAATCTGAGGAACATAAGAACTAGTTTGACCAAATCATTGCCAAATTTCATGTTTTTTTTCATAACAACAATATTGCAATCTAATTTCAATTATCCTTGAAGTTAATCAATGGTTTGATTTATTTATATAGTAGATGCTGTACGTATCTATATAACAACTTGTTTATAGTGTTACAGCGACCATAAATGCAGGAAACACAGGGAGTTTTCTATTTGGGAAAGAATTTTCATACACAAGAGGGGGGACCGGCTGATGAACTTCGACATCCCAACCAATGACGACCTCATCTCGAGATTTATTCCACGTCCAAGAGAGGGTAGCATGGCAGTTGAAGTATGACTGTTGAAAATGGTTGCAAAGGCACCGAAACATGTACAGGTAAAACTATACCAGAAGTGAAGTCTAGTGTAAAAGTTTCAACTCATATATAATTATTATGCTCTACTTTGTTCCAGCTGTCACAAACATATTTTCTTTTTAATTCAAGCAGTCTAGTTCAGAATGGTTATGAGCATAGAAACTAACAAAGTTTTGCACAAAATAAGTTTGCAAGTGGTTCTTTGAGGTGCATTCAGTACCAAACATCTCCAGTGGTATAAGAGTGCTTAAACTGATTGAACTTTTTTGATATATATATATGCTGCTGTGTTGTCAAGTTGTAAGAACTTACCCAGTAAATTGGCCTCCACATCAGGAAATAAGCACTTGCTCTTGTTTAAGAGAAATTAAATTATTTGCGATTTGATTAAATTAATCGGGAAAACATTGTGAAGAAGTGTCAGTGTCTACAATGGCTCATCATTTCTGGTCTATGTCATGATTTCAAGTGTGAGGCAAAATTATTGAAATGTGTTCAGGAACCACTTGGTTTATCTGTTTGGGAAAAAGCATACATAAAATAAATAAATTAATTAAAAAAAAAGACTTATAAATTTTGATATATCTGGACATATGCATTATCCTTACATTCTGTGCTAAAACTTAAACTAATAAACTGACTGAATGACAAGACACAGATTTAATCCATGGCAGCCCAAATTATTATAAGAATATCAAATATCTGTGGTAGAAATTTACACACCTGTTGCAAGTAGGGTCACTATCTGTGGGGGGGGGGGGGGGGGGGGGGACATAGGGTCACCCTGCACATGATATTAGCGTTTACAGTAACTTAAAGTAAGGTGGGCAAAAACTCTAATAATAATAAGCTGCCATTTGGTCATCTTTCTTAGCACTACTCAAAACACAAATGACTTGGTACTTCAAAGAACCAACTGCATACTTCTACACACAAGCAACACATAAAATTATCTACAGACAAAACACAACAGCAACATAAAATGTGAGAATGGGTGTCATTACCTGCCATGCTACTCACCTACAGGCCCAGAGCCTGCTATGGGAGTAGGTGAAGAAGAAACCATATTCAATCGTCCTTGCTCTTTTACAATTGGATCTGTTGGATAAATCAAAGAAGTTCTCAATTATAAGCATAGTGATACTCAGTAAAAAGAATTCACTTAAAATTCTCATATGTTTCCACAACTACTATCTAATTTACTTGCGATGTGGCTATCCCTAAATGATAATTCTGACACTTCACATTCACTTTTAATAATTAATTCATAAATTTTAGAACCTGTAAGACAGTTTCTTCTTGCCATTTAACTAAATAAGGGGAAAACATGAAAGAAAGGAAGCATGCTATTCACTAGATATGCACGCCCAGCGAAATCCTCTAACAAAACCATCCTGCGCACGTGTATAAGGGAATTCCCAAGTTAAGAGTGGTTAAGAGAACATTCTCCTGCCAATTTTTGAAGTTTTTATGTACTTCAAGCATGAGAAGAGCCAGTCACAGAACTTACACATGGGTTTCCATCTGCAAGCGTGAGTCAAGGCCTGCCATATGGGTTTCCGCCCATGAAGGGTTAAGGAATAAAATGTATAAATTCCGGTTTTAAGGAACCCTTATTTAAAGAAAATTTTGATTTTAAAGACTAAATATTTGAGAATTTACAAACTACTCATACAATGCTAGAAGCATCAGCTAATGTGCTATTAGTATGCTTCAGAACAGGAAGAGGAAATGTGGATTAGGGATGAGCATCGGTAGTTAAAAGATCATGTTAAAAGCGGTGGTAACCATCGATGTGATGATAATATCAACCCGAAAACATCGATGTATTTGAAGGAAAACACCATGCATATTTTTTTAAAATCATGGTTTAGGCAAAATCCATAAATAGGCCTAAACTGAAATATTTCCATGAAAACTATGGATGTAAAAAAATCAATGTTTTGGGAAATTAGGCTGCTGAAAATAAAATTATTTCCTAAGAGTAAAGGTAGGCCTATTGATCTTACTTTAGTTAAAACATCGATGTATATTTTTAAAAAGTAATGGTTTCAGAAAATTAGGCAAAATTCATACATAAACTGAAATATTTCCACGAAAACTATCAAGGTTTTGTTGAAAGCAATATTCTGTCAATACATTCTCTATGTCGGACTCAGTATGTCAATTCGTCATTAATTTATCAAAATTAATGAGGGGCGGGGGGAAAAAAAAAAATAAATAAATAAATAAAAAAAACACTGTGGATATTTAAAAATATTGATGTCGGGAAGAAACAGTGATGCAGCCAAAACATTGGTTGTTTTCCTTCGATGTAAAAAAACATCGGACATCAATGCTCAACCCTAATGTGAATGTGGCAACTAGGTGAAAATGACTGACATTGCGATGGACATACTGGAATTAAAACAATCTGATCTGTGACAGTTTGCTGCATGTGTTTCCTCCCCTCCAAAATATTGCTGATTCTATGGCAACCACCATTACAGAGAACCATTCCTTCTTCCCAACTTCTACAACCTTTTTTTTTATCTGTTTTTCTTGTGTCTTGCTTGTATTTCTTTATAGTAGATGGATTTATATTATTTATTGTCTATCTTGGTATAGTCTCTTTCATACTGATAAAGTGACAACAAAAGGCAGACACGATTTTGTGCTTCGAGGTCTATTCTGTGTGCACTGTAAGAATACTTTAACTGGAAAAGGTGATAGGAATGTTGTTAACAGTTGTGAATAAACTAGTGGAAAGGAAAGCAGCTGTTTTGAATGAACTGACAGTCACTGTCAACAGAAAAGGAGACACACAAAGAAGAGTATGTTTGAACCACTGCACTGTAGTTTTTATACAAACTGCAGGGAAGATGTGAAATTATGAAAAAACAGGCCAAATGGAAATGCCCAGCACTGTGGCATAGCAATATCTTTAATTAAGAATAATAAGAGGAAGTGAATCCAGAATGACATCACTCAAAAATATATTATGGAGCAAAAGTAGTCGAATGGAGACTCCTGGATCCTGAAAGATAATTATCACATATCTTGCGTCCAAGTTCAGTTGGGAAGAAGAAGAAACCTATTCATTAACACAAAGATTTCACGCTTCAATAATAATCAGTAATACTGTAAATATAATATTTATGGCAGCAGAGAATTTTACTTCTAGTAATGCCAAATAATTTTCTTCGTCTTTGCAACTTAACTTTGACAAAGAGACTTTTAGTTTATCCTATTTGTTAACTATAAAACATTGTCATTATCATAGCAGGTATGAGCTTTCCTTACGCAAATACATACATGTTCATATACAATTCCCAATACATTAATTCACGGATGCGCGGGCAAAGAGAGTTAAGTCCCCTTTCTAGTTACTGAGAATTAGAGTGACTTAACACACTTTACCTGCCTAACATCGCTTTAGAGATGGATAAACCCATGAGGCACACATCCATAACTACCGTACGTTTGTGAATATGACTTACTGGACTTAACACAAATGTAGAGAACATTTTTATCTATAACTCGATGGACATATCTCAATTTTTGAGGATGGTGGACTTAACTCTCTTTGCCTGCACACCCGGAAATTAGTAATAAGCCCTATTAAATCATATTAAAGCCTACATTATAGGTCAACCTCAACTAATATCACACAGTTTGCTATGGGGTAATTCAATTACTTTTCTGCAATCTTTTTAGGGCAATGGATCTGGAAACACATGAGGAAAGTTCAAAACATAGAAAAGTTATTCGAAGTGTTGCCTCAGTTTCAAAAATAAATGAACATGTCTTAGTCTATTATTTAGGTTATATTACTTTTGTTGACAAAAGTGCCCTCTTTTTACCAATTATTCATATGGTAATCCTACCTCCATATACATAACCAGCTACTGACTAAATTCATCAAAAAACTGTATAAAAGCAGATACATCAAATCAACAGATGATTGTTTTACATAAAATGTGAGGATTTTCTATCTACATATTACAATTGTCATTTATGGAAACCAACTTGTTTTTCATTGATTTCAAACTTAGAGCCCACTTATTAAGTGCCAGTATGGTACTTTATGAGATTGTGTGTGGGGGACGAAAAATGTCTGTCCGTGCCATAACTCAAATACGCTTAATCGGATTTTCATGAAACTTGGTATACGCATTTATAATGTACATGGGAAGAACCCTACTGTTATTGACCCAAATCGGTTCACTGGTACCGGCGTCAAACCCAATTTAGTGTTTTTATTTAAAAGCGCCATAACTCAAATACGCTTTATCGGATTTTCATGAAACTTGGTATACACATTTATAATGTCCATGGGAAGATGTCTGTTGATATTGGACCAAATCGGTTGGCCTGTACCGGAATAATGACCAATTTAGTGCATTTTTATGGCATTATATAACAAAAGGGCCCATAACTCAAATAGGCCTATGCTTTATCGGATTTTCATGAAACTTGGTATACGCATTTATAATGTCCATGGCAAGAAGCCTATTAATTTTGGACCTAATCGAATGACTGGTACCAGAGTAACGACTAATTACAGGTCACATGTTTTTTAATTTTTGTCTACCGGTATAATTTGTCAGTTAACACTATTCCTTCAAGATGCTTATTAAACGACACCGTCAAACTGACTCAGTTGGCCAAATGGTAACGCCTTGGACTCGTATTCTGGGCGTCCCAGGATCAAATCCCAGAGCCGGCCAATTTGACATGGATTTATTTTATTTTATTTTTTATATGTGAGTGCGCGATTGTCAAGGTATCACAGATTGTAGTTCTGTTGACGCTGGTCGATTTTAATCTGATTACAAAAACTTATTTTCTGCATATCATAATTGCAATTGTAACTGATTCAACAAAAACATACTGGCACTTTGTTATATCAGTTTACCTGATTTTATTTTAATACACAAATTTAGCTCTGAAAGGGTTAAAGAGCCGTGTCAATGCTCACTTGCTTCTGCTTTTTAACCGTAATTCTTTATCCTCACTCTACTCCAAATTTGACTAAAAAGAGAGAAAAGCCTACAGATAACCTCCAAGGAGGATAATCAGATAATCAAGAGCTTACTTTAGTTTTAGTTTTGGGGGTGTGTTCCATGCCAAAGGCAAATTTATCTTGTACTAAACCAAGGCGTGAAATGTAATTGTACAAGAAATGTGACTGCAAGTTTCACATGAGAAAAATATACTCAACTGTCAGTAATTACTTTACTTAACCTCATCTCAGAAGGCCATCCGGTAAACATTTGAGAGATATGTAGAGTGGTCAAACTAGGAAAGACATCCAGCACCAGTGAGTGGAAGGGAAGTCTATCATTGCATTGCATGGGACAAAGAGCTCATGGTGCTCAAATGTCTTCCTTGCTGGCTAACTCTCTACTATTCTATTTTCACTTTAAGTTCAAAGGAGATGTAAACAAACTCTAATGTACCACTCCCCCGAGCATGTGACAATACCACGTGGAGATTTACCCGCCATGGAAAGAAACGGAATGAGGATTCCAGTGTTCTCAATAGTACTTTTAAATTATTTTTTATGACATGCATCATTGTTGAAAAATGGGATAGTTATTTTGAACATATGTACAAAAGTAGGCTTAATATTAGTATTTAAGAAAGTCAGACAGATAAGATATTAACAAGTATAAAAAATTACTCTCATTTTGTAATGTTGGCTGCCCTTTTCAGAGGCGTTTTCTTTTTGAACGATGTTCACCATTAATTTCTGTTTGTAACTGCCCCAACCCTATCAGAACTGTAGGTTACATGTAACTTTTGACGAAATTTTTGCCTTGTTCTAGCACACGACTTTCTTGTCCTCACGTACGTGTTGTATAGCCGATATAAATAAATAAATGAACGCACATTCAGCAGGTCATACCAAGTTCTTGGAAGGGGGCTGTGGCAAGTTCATTCCACTGATGGTGTCTTTGAGCATGGGCACAGCCATCGTAAACACCTACTATTTACATTCTGTTGTAATGGTTTATTTGGTTCACATAGTTACTATGCGTCAGGTAAATTTGACCAAATTAATTTTGTTTGATAACAGATCTGCTACTTTTAAATTTCTCTGCACGAAAATAGCTACAAAAAGGTATGATTTGAACCGAACTATTTTATTAAGAGCAAGAGTGTGCATACTAAGCAGCAAAAGTTACAGTTCGTCCACTAGCCAATGAGGCGCTCCTTTGTCACGTGGCTTTGTTTACAACTACTTTGAATTTAAAGTGAAAATAGTATAGTAAGACAATATTTTCTTTCACTAAACAGTGAAAATAGGCCAGAGTTCAGCTTTTGTGCCTGCTGGTAGATGTTGCATACATTTAAACACCCTGCACATAGGCTCTTGGAAAGTAAAATCCATAATTTTGATACAGTAATTTTTATTTTTATTTTTTTTTTCCAACTTACAGAAATATGGGTGATCCATGGCTTCCCTCGCTGTGAGACGCTCATAGTGATCGTATCGTAATAATTTGTCCAAGAAATCCAATGCCTCCGGTGATACCAGATGCTGGTTTTCACTATGCACAAATCTTTCCCATCGTTTCTTCGAATGTCTGCAATATATTAAAAAAATAAAAAAAAAAGTATCATCCAGAAATAAAAGGCAAAGTTAAACCAATGAGTGACACTTCTCTAATGTTTGGAATACCATATACTACATGGTCACGCAACTCAAGCTACATATAAAAGTTAAGTTTCCTATCGCGTGTAATATGGAAACTAATGGAGATTATTTCTCATCCCAGACTTAAGAAAAAGAAATGATTTGAAAAAGACAGTGAAATTTTAACATTAAACATCACTTACCTTCCAAGAATGTCATGAAACCTAGGGTCAAGCTCTATATGATACTTTTCTAAATATTCAAACAATTCTTCTGTTCCAAGCACTTTGGCAATTCGCACCAATTGATCATAGTTATCATGGCCATGGAAAAAGGGCTCTTTCCTGAAGATCATGCTGGCCAACATACAACCAAGCGACCACATATCTAGAGAATAGTCATACATCTGAAATGAAAATAAAGTAATGCATTTATGATTGAGTTAATAAGGCCTTTACTGCAACAATGCAACCGGATTTTATGAAGTGGAGCTAGTCAAGATTCCATAAAGAATGAGAAATACAAAAATTGTACTGTTTCTTTGACTTCTGAGTGCCTGTCAGAAGTAGTATAGGCTATAATTATTTTGTTACATTTAGAGGCAACTTGAAACAAATGGTCATTCTAGCTTAATTCTGTTTGTTAAACATCACTGTATTTTTCTTGTCTAGGGTAAGATAATTAAAATCTATATAAATTCTATATTAATACTTGAGATGGAGATTTAACAATTAAGTGAAGTTACATGTTAAATTTCAAGTATTCATATATATTTCTTAACAGCATTACACAAACTTCCTATAACATTTTAAAATGTGCATTATGCATGTACAAAGAAGCTAACAAATTACTAAACTTGACATAACTTTGTTCTGTTGTCCACTGGTTAATTGCACCACTACAGAATGTCAAGCTTACTCAGTTTTTTTACTTCCGTTCTGTACATATAATGGAATTAGGAATTATAGCTTAAACATAATTATGAGACCTTAAGTTTTGTTAGGCGAGTTTCTTGTTTTCTTATTTAAATCATAGGCCTACATGCTTTTACAATATATATATATATATATATGTCTTTTGTTTTTATTGTTACAAGAGCAAGTTTGTTCATTCAGAAATAAGAAATGATATGATTATCGAATGATTTCATATTTTCGATGGAAAATCAAAAACTTCCTAGTCCAGACAATAGTAGTCATCAATGCCAGAAAACCTAGATTTATAGAAATCTAGGAAAAAATTTATTGCAGTGTACATTGGCTTAATATGGTGGAAACCATAAATAGGAATATCCAGTTTGAAATTAGATGTGGGCGTAAGCTGCAGAAGGCACATTATTTCTGGTCACAGATCTGTGCAACTTGATAATTTCAATTTATATTTCAGTTCATGAAAATTCAGAATTCCTCTTTTTCATTTTTAAATTTTGTTGTGTCAAGTATGTGGATAACATAAATGTTTAAATCGTTCAAAATATAATGCTTACCAAAATACTAAAGGGACTTCATGCTCTGTATGTCATTGATTTCATTGATCTTTGGTGAAATGAAAGTATACTTAATTTAAAGTGATTTGTATGGTTTAGGGTGCCAATACCCCTTCCTCGGTTGTTAAAATATTTAAGACTGTATAAATCAGTGATGTTCCATTCTAGAAATGTTGTTCTTATTGAGCAGAGTACAGTTAGGGGGAAAAAAAAGCAGACCGACTAAAATATCTAAGTTGCTGACATGAGCCACTGCACATGCCTAGCGGCATTCACAGGATAGCTGAGAATGTATTAAAATAAACATTGCTTGAATTGAGAATTAATTTCACGTAATTTGCAATATTAATAAGTTGATATTGACATGTATTTTGCAATTTCGCGTTCCAATTGACTTGACATGCAAACCCAGCGTGTTGCGCTTAACATTCTCAGATGTTAATTTGTTAATTGACATGTCAAGTCAATTGACTAGTCGGTCGATATTGGCTTTGTTTCGGGAATTTCAAGGAAACAAAAAGCGATCGCCAGCTTAATCGACTTTGGTTCGGGAATTTTGTGGTACACAAAAAGCAGTCAACAGCTTCCTCAATATTGCTGGCATCCATTTCGTATTATGTGTGTATTTGGTATATCAGTGTTCTCAATAGTATTGCATCTAGTTTTAAAATGATTTTTTATGGCATACTCCATTGTTGAAAAATGTGATAGTTATTTTGAAAAGATCAAGACATCTATACAAAATTAGTATTTAAGAAAGGCATAGACTGTTAACAAGAAGATAATAACGAGTATATAAAATTACTCTCATTTTGTAATGTTGGCTGCCCTCTTCAGAGGTGTTTTCTTCTTGAATGACTGCGCCAACACATGTTAACCTATAACATTGTAGTGGAGACAGTTGTTAATTGGCAAACTATTTGACTTGTATACGTCAACAAGTTTATGATAAACATTGACACATGTTAACTGCAACATGTTGGTGCTAAATGTATATCAATGGAGATGCAGCTTTACATCTCTTACATTTATTTACGTATCACAAGGCTCTGAAATCAGCTACAAGAGTCGGTCCGCTTTTTTTCCCCTACCTGTACATGTTTTGCAGCAGTAGTAGAGCTTTACAGCATTTAAAATTATCACAATTATTAGCATTTTATTTTTATTTTACACTTACTGTACTTTTCAATGTAATAAATAAAAGTTATTTGTATTATTCTTTACAAATTACACTGTAAAAGAATTATGCAAATAATAAAATTGTGTATTTTTTAAAATAAAATGGCCAACTAGTATTTGCTTTACCGATCATAAATAGTTCCACTGCCAGATTAACAGCACAAACCTATAATGCAAAATTATGTGTAATTCTACTTAAATCTGCCCCCCTGAACAACTGCAGCAACCACTTTAACTATTTTCATACTTTTCCTTAACTATGCTGTGACATTATCAGATGTGAGGTATGTATTAGTTGTGTAAAAGTGTAATTTATGTGAAACTGATAATGAAATAAAAAAAAAGACATAACTGTAATAAAGTAAAATAT